>JARIHS010000012.1:0-600000 GCA_029320655.1 Mycena floridula
GAAAACTGTGTCCAGCCATCGGAAGAAAACCGACAGTAGATCAAAGCAGGAGTTGAGAGGTTGTGGTTTGAGCAAGGCCTCCTATTTGAAGCATTCAACCAAAAATTGCAGCGGACCTGGGAATGCGGAATGGAAAGGGATGAAGCAAATGGGAGATCAAGGAAGACAAAGAGATATAAGAATGCAGCTGAGACATTCAGGAACAACACTGTCCAGCATGTGAAACTGAGACATCAGAGGAACAACAGCGCTGATCAAGACACAAACATGACCACATGAATTCATAGCATAATTATATCTATATGAGTGATAGTTCTGGGACAATGGAGGTTGGAAACAGAGATATCCGGGACTTTCAAGTATAAAATAAGGATGTATTTTGGGTCAAGTTATGAAGGTCTAAGATCCAAATAATACCAACTTGTAATTAATTGTTCCAGGTCCGACATGTGCCTTGTCGATCATCTATCAAATAAGGACTGTCAGGTCCCGACCCGAGTCTCAACAAGAAAGTTCATTTGCTTACGAGTCTTATAAGGGTCAAAACGTTCCATTTGCTCAGCATGTCGTGACGCCGTCAGATCTGCCTTTCAGAAAGTATGAAATGAAATTTGGGCACTTGGGATATATCTATTTCTCCTGTGATTAGAGCTCTAGTCTCTTGGAGTGGCACAGGACACGCTAAAAATTGCTAGCTTTCAGAGCTGGTGTAGCATGCGTGGCGCAAAATCGGCTCACCTCGTCGATCTGATATGCCATTGACCTGAATTTCAAGGTGATTCCCCCATAATGATTTCAATCACAAATTGGGCTCATTCCCCTGAAGGTCGTGGAATCTCTATGGGGCCGGGGCTGTCACTAGACTGCTATGGAGTCTCGGACACTTTTCAACTTCTTCATCAACTTCTTTGAAGTTTTTGCAGTCCATCGGAAGCCATCAGACTCCATCCAGCAAGATCAAGTCACTTCCAATTCGCACGTGTCCTGTAAACCCAACTTGAAGATTCTCCGATACTTGTCACTATCTCATTGATGTACAAGGACTGATACACCATCAAGTCGAAACAAATCTGAAATTTACAGTATAATATATTTACTAGTTGAATAGAACTACATTGATGCAAGATACGGTTTCCTGGCTACGATCTCAGTGTAAGGAATGAGAGCTCCCGTCTCGTGAAAGAAACCTCTGTAGCGCTTCATCATTGATTGACGTGCCTCTTCATCAATAACAGGACCATTCTCGTCCTCAAGACACTGGCTTTGGAGCTCCATCTTGGTGAACACGTCAAAGATGGCCGAGAAATTTTCGGCACTGAGATCTTGGGCTGCGGCTACTGACTGACCTAGCAAGCCAGGATAGGTTTGACAGGGAGGACCTATGGGAAGAGCACTCGTCGTCTGAGAATATATCTCGTAGCCGCTGGCTCGGACAAATTCATCCAGACGTTTAGACAAGCTAAGGCAGCAACTAATAAGGAAGAGCCGAAATCGGGACCTATAGAATTCACCCACTTGGTAATACGACCATTCCTCTTAGCATTTTCTGATATCGCTCTGTTGACATAGAATATCCATGGATTGATACGGTTTGAGGAAATGCCCCCTGTAGCATTCATTTCTGTGGGTAGTTGGACAGATGCAGCGTCAACTTCTGCCAGAATCAGGAATCCACCAGGTTCTTTTGATACTTTGAGCAATTAGTGCATACTAATGGAAACGCATACTGAGGGTCCTCCAGACATTTTGAAGTGCACTCATCCAACCATGTTCTGTCAGCGCCCCTACGAGGAGCCGCATGTTGATTAGATCAAAGGTGGAGTAAAATTGAGGTTCGAAGGGTTTAGTGAGATCTTGCTCGAACATTCTGAGTGGAATAGACTCGGCGATCGATTGTGATGGGAATTTAGCGCTGGTAAGGTCGCAGGCATAAAGTTCGAGAGGATCTGAAGAATCTGGTCTCAGACGCTCTTTGGCCTCTGGAATACTGGCAAAATCGAGTGCCCAGGCGCAGGTCCCAGCGGCAGCGTCAAGAACCTTCGAGAAACGGAAGTCGGTGAGGCATGTAGGCAGAATGCACTCCTCCCGGGCCTGGTAAATCTTGAGCATCTTGTGCTGTCGCTGAAGGCTTTTGACATTCGTCATCAGGATAAGACCACCACACCGAGATTTGAATAATCTACCGGACAGTCTCTGCGCCATCCTGGGGCAGCACATACTTTGATTCAATTGCGGGATCCATGGTCGCAAAAAACAGACCTCCGAGCAGCGATGTTGTTGGTGGTGATTCAAGGTCTTAAACCAAAGTGATGCTTATAGTTCAAGCATCAACAGCATCCGAAGCTGTGCCACAGACTAAATAAAACTCCATTAAACTCAGGTATAGATGTCTGATTCAGCTCTCTCACGCCAATGTAGATACGAATCAGCTGAGGAGTCAATAAGACTAAATGATATTCCGTCATCCAATTCACTTGAACCAACCGGTGATCATGATAAGATTAGATCACAGCGTTGGAAGCAAACATATGGACATCGTGGCACATAGAAGTGATAGTAATCATATCGTCAAGTGGTGGTATGGCCATGCATCGCGGTTACCTCTTTCTTGGAGATGAGAGTGGTGTATCGATACAGAAGACGAAGTAAAACTATTTGGAACCCATATGACCCTCCAGTGCTGACTCATGATTTTCAGTGGCGAATCTTGTCTTTTATCTCATCTACTAATTGTGGCGTCGCATTCGATCTCGTCTTCATCCGGCCGACCTCTAGACTCGGAGGGGGTGCCAAATAGTTTATCCGCTGTTATTATCATCCCCTACGGGTCCCAAAATACTTGCACCTCACACCATATATTTACGCCTTACACCATATATTTACGCCTTACACCATATATTTACACCTTACACCGTATAAGTACTTACACCTCACACCGACCTGCAAGACTGACCGGTCCTGCAGATGCTGTTGTAAGCTGTAGCTGAGATCTGGCTCAATGCAACGATCCAACTTACTTAGGCCTCGACGGTCCCGGAAATGTGAGCGTCTTAATAGAAATATGAGCGTCCTAATAGAAATGTGAGAGTCCTAATAGGAATATGAGAGTCCTAATAGGAGTATGAGCGTCCCAATACTTATACCTCGTCCCGGAAATGTCAGCCAACTCAAATACCGCACATACTGTACTGTACTTTGAAACGCAGAGTTGGAGGTAGAAACGCAGAGTTGGAGGTAAAAATGCAGAGTTGGAGGTAAAAATGCAGAGTCGGAGGTAGAAACACAGAGTTGGAGGTAGAAATGCAGAGTTGGAGGTAGAAATGCAGAGTTGGAGGTAGAATTCCAACTTGAATAGGATAATTAACTTGGTAACTCTTGGTAGTAAATCCTATCCTATATCTTATCTTATCCTTGGAGGACTCGACCTGGGTAACTTTGAGGCCTCGACCTTGGTAACTTTGAGAACTCGACCTTGGTAACTTCAAGGACTCGACCTAGTAAAAGTTCAAGGAGTCCTCGACCCAAGATCAAAATCAATTTCAAACGACCCGATCTCAGAAATGGAGTCACTCAAGTTGGTGAACCGTAGGCTCCCGTGCATCCCTCTGATAATTGATTTGCCCAAGTCTTCCATCCGTCTGATTTACACAAGTTTTGCATCCGTCTGATTTGCCCAAGTCTTCCATCCGTCTAATTTGCCCAAGCTTTGCATCCATCTGAGTTCCTAAGCTTTGCATCCGCCTGATTCGTTCCAACGACCCAAAACCCAAAAATCATGCACGACCCAAACCAAAAACTTTGAACGCAAACGACCCCAAGAAACGAAAAACGAAAAACGAAAAACGCAGACATAAGTATACCCGCGAGAAAGAAAGAAAGAAAGAAAGCGCGAGACACCGAACGAACCAAGAAAGTCCCTCGACGCAAGAACCGAAAAGGTCTCGCGACGGATGGACCGGATGTATGGCCTGGTCTTGAATTCCTGAATAAAGTCCTAGTCCTGAACAGAAAAGGACCTCCGTATTGCTAGATTAGTCCCCTGCGGTGAACGCAGACCGAACGAGCGCAAAAAGAATCCGACCGAACAAGCGCCAAAACAATCGAACAAGCGCCAAAAGCGGCGAACGCAGACCGAACGAGCGCAAAGATACCCCAAGCGCTCGACAGTACCCCAAGCGCCTAGTCGGCGAAACGAAACGCCGGATACGCAACGAAACGGAAACGAAACGCTGAATCACAGTATTATATATAAAAAGATCGGAAACCTAAATTTGGATATTTTCGACGCCCAGACTCTCACGTGATCCTCCGAACCTCCAGCACGACGCTGGCCACGACGTATTGACGCTGCCACGACGTATCGACGTTTGGACGACGTATTGACGCAGGACGACGTATTCGACGCACTGAATCCGATTGACGACCTTGTTCACGCACGCACGACGAACGAGCGCTTGGGTTTCATTCAGCGAGCGAATAGGAGACACAGCGCTTTATTCTTCATTTCACCACGAAATCCAAATTATTCCGTCTACTCGACCAAGACTATTCCGTCTACTCGACCAAGACTATTCCGTCTACTCGACCAAGACTATTCCGTCTACTCGACCAAGACTAAATCAATTCACCCCACCAAGCCTAATCGACGATGCCCGTCCTCTCCCTCCCGCTGACTTTTGCCAACTCGTTCTGGTCGCAGGAATATCGGAGGGGCTTGGAGGTTTTGTATAGGAAGTTGGAGCAGGTATGTCGGTTTTTGGGTTTGGTGTTCTTTTGTTCGTCTGGGTATTCTTTTGGAGGCTGTATTCGTTTGGAGGCTGGGTATTCTTTTGGAGGCTGGGTATTCGTTGGTTTTGGTTTTGGTTTCGGTTTCGTTTCCGTCTGGAGGTTTTCTGGTTTTGTGGAATTCGTTTCGTGCGGGAATTTGGGTCTGGTTTGGATAGCTGGTTTTGCTCGTTTGTTCTCTTCCCTTGATTTCTGCTCGTTTGTTCTGCTTGCTTCTGCTTCTCCTTCCTTGTTCTCCTCGCTTGTTCTCCTTCCTTCTCCTCCTTCTCTCCTTCTCCTCCTTCTCTCCTCCTTCCTCCCTTATTTCCCCTTGCTCCTTTATTTCCCTCCATTCCCTCGTTCCCCCCATTCCCTCGTTCCCTCCATTCCCTCCGCGATATATCTGACATTGACGAAATCTATTTTCAGGGCGTTGCAGAAAACGAGGAGATTACGGCGTTTATACGGGTATGTCTCTCTTGTCCCATTTACCTCTGTCGTCTCGTCCCTTTACCTCTGTCGTCTCGTCGCTTTATCTCTATCGTTCTCGTCCCTTTATCTTTGTCGTCTCGTCGTTTTACCTCTGTCGTTCTCGTCCATTTACCTCTATCGTCTCCCGACTTGGACGTCCCACTTTGTCGCTCGACTCTCGTCCCTTCACTCCTTCCAATCCCCCCGTCTCTTCATTCCTTCGTATCCCTCCCCGCTCCGCTCGTCATAACCCCATCGCTCCACCCGCTAACCCCATCTCCAGAGCCGCGCATTCGCAGAACAAACACTCGCTAATTCGTTGGCTAATGCTCGTAAGCGTCATTTATCTTATCTCTCTCTTCTCCGAGACTCTCTTCTCTTCTCCGAGACTCGTATCGTCCGAATGATGATTCGTTGATTGATCTCCGTCTTCTCCTCGACTCGTATCTCCATCTTCTCCTCGACTCATCATCCGAACAAACGCTAACCCCCTCGACAGACACACGCCCCCACAACGAAAGCACCGGCTTCGGCGCGGACGACGGGGCGTCGCTGCTCATGGCGTTTCGGGGGCTGCAGGGGGAGAGCGTTATGCAAGGTCGGTTTTGGTTTGGTTCTTGTTTGTTGGCGATTTTGGTTTGTGTTTATTGGACGACGATATCTTTTTATTGGGTGATATCTTGTGTCTTGGGCGATATCTTGTGTCTTTGTTCTCTGCTTTGGCCGGGTGTTCTCTGCTTTCGGTAGTTGGTTTCGTTCGATAGATACTCTCAGTGTTCGCTTCGCTTCGTATCTCTTTTTCTGCTTTTGTTCTGCTTTCCTTCTGTTTTCCTCCTTTTATTCGTCTGATATCGTAGCTCGTCTCTTCTCCCTTTTATCTGGTTGCCTCGTTCGTCGCTAACCCCCTCACAGCGCAAGCACACCGCAACATTGCGAATGAACTGACGCAGCTTGTGGTTGAGCCGTTTGAGGAGTGGGCTGGGGGGTATAGGGTATGTCTATCTATCTATGTGTCTACTTTTGTTCTATGTGTCTACTTTTCTTTTTCTTTTTCTTCTCCTTTGTTCGTCGTTCGTCGTTCGTTCGTCGTTCGTTCGTTCGTTCGTTCGCCTCGTTCGAATGTTCACTTTGCTCACTCTAACACGTTCGCCTCGTTCGTCGCTCACTCTATCCCCAGGACCGCCTAAAACAATCCAAACTCGGCCTCCTGGACAACTGGCTCCGCTCGTACGAGCATTCTCTCGCAGAGGTTGCGCGGTTGAAGAAGGAGTATCTGGGGAAGGTGAGGAGGGCTGATGAGGCGGAGGATGAGTGAGTTGATTTTTCTTTTCTTTGTTGAGTCGGGTTATGGTTTTTTTGAGTGGATTATTCTTTGATTCGTCGATTATCTTTCCTTCCTCCTTTCCTTCCTCGTTCCTCGTTCCTCCTTCGTCGTTCGTCGACTAACGCATCCACAGCGCCAAATTCGCGCCTTCGGGTAATGCGCAAGGTATTCTATTCCTTCCTTCTCCTTCAAATACTATACTAATGCGTCGTCCAGATCCATATACCACCTCCCCCCGAATGCGCCCCGCCGACGGCCGCGCGTCGCCGCAGCGGACCGTGAGGACGCCGCCACAGCGCACCGCGAGCGTATCAGAGCGTATCGCGCAGAGGCTGAGGGAGATTCAGAGGAAGAGTGCTGGTAACAAGGGGGGCGAGAAAGGCCATGGAGAAGACGGAGAGCACGACGAGAAGCAAGAGAAACGAGACGAGAAACAAGGCGTCCAATCCGTCGAGAAGAGCGAGAAGGACGTCGAAAAGGGCGTCGAATCGCTCGAACAAGTCTCCATCACGGATTCGCCGCCGCCTATGGAGCCGCCATTGCCGCCTGCGAAGATTGAGTCGCAGGAGAGTGGGTTTGTTAACTCTGGTTCGTCTCGCCCCGCCTCGTCCGACGTCCTCCGACCCGCCGCCTCCGAAGTCCTCCGACCCGCCTCCTCCGACGTCCTCAAACTCGCCGGCATCCCCTTCACCCCCTCCTCCCTCTCCCAGCTCCTCCTCCGCGCCTCTCACGAACTCCCATTACGCGCCGTGCGCTTCCCGTTGCTCGGCCAGTACGAGGGGTGTTTTAGTGGAGAAGAGTTTGTGGCGTGGATGAATTTGAACGTTCCGGGTGAGCCTTTTATTTCGTTCTTGCTTTTAATGCATTTTGATTGAATCTGTGCTTTTAATGCATTTGAATCTTTGCTTTTAATGCATTTTGAATCTTTGCTTTTGATGCATTTTGAATCTTTGCTTTTCATGCATTTTGATTGAATCTTTGCTTTTAATGCTAATTGGACCTTTTGGTAGCATTCAACGGATCCCTGGACAGAGCGGAAGACGCAGCAAAGGACCTTACGGAGCATTTGGGGTTGTTGAGGAGGATTGGGGAGTTGGGGAATCAGTTTGAGTGTTCGGATGATGCGTTTTATCAGTTTAGGGCGAAGGTGCGTTGGGTCTTTTCTTGGGGTGTAATCGCTGATATGGGTATTTCAGGCATTCGACCTCGCATCTCATCCACCCGTCGACGCTCCCAATACGGCGTTAAAATCCGCACCTGAGAATATCTTGAAGAAGACGGGGAATTTTTATTCCTTGGTTACACGGGCTCTTGCGAACACGAATTCGGAGCCGCAGTACGTACGGCTGAGACAAGAAGCCGAGGATGCGGATTGGGTTTATAGGGTCGCAGTGCGTAAGCTTGATCGACAGAGGTTGGGGCTGGAGGAGAAGATTGAGGATACGTTGAAGACGTTGCAGCATTGGGAGGGGGAGAGGTTGAGGGCTGTTAAGAGTGTGCTTTTGCAGTTCCAGGGTACGATATCGAATATTCCGAAATCGCTCGAGCCGTCGATGGAGAGGTCGACTACGCTTATTGCGGCGTATCAGCCAGAGGCGGATTTGGGGGCGTTGGTTGAGAGGTATCGCGTCGGTCCGTTTAGGCCTACGGCGCAGGTGTATGAGAGTGTGGCGCATGATGAGGCGGATGTGCTTTTTGGGATTGATTTGAGGAAGGGGGATTGGGGCGACGAGAAGGTACCGCCGGTATTGACGGCGCTAATCAAGGGCGTTGGAAAGGCGTACGAGAGGGTGTCCAGTGATATGGAGAAACGGAAATCGTGGATATACGACGTCCCACTTCCTGCGGTGCATCATCTTCGGGAGGCGTTGAACGCTATTCCTACGGAGAATGCGAGTGGCGATGCGGTGCCGGTTGGTGAGCTGATTCGAATAAAACGAAAGACGTTTTCTGATACCCCCCAGCGATCTTCTTCGAACAAGCAGAACAAGTGTTGTCGAAATACGACGCGCCGGTTATAGCGTCGTGCATTAGGCTGTGGTTGCTTGAACTGGATCCGCCGGTTGTGCTTTGGGAGGGGTGGGATGAGGTTCGGAGGTTATACAAGGCGAATTCTGGTGATAAAGGCCCAGTCGAAGGGAAAGGAAAGGCACCAGAAAAGACCTCCGACTCGGCCCTGGAACAGCGCCTCACGGATCTCGGGTCGACGTTGCAGAAACTGCCGAGGGTGCATTTGTATGTATTGGATGCGGTTGTGGCGCATTTGAGGGGGTGAGTCGTTCGCTCCTCTCCTTGCTCTCGTTTCACTGACCACCCCCACAGCCTGGTCGATTCTACGAAGGTAGAGGAAGACGACGAGGTGTACATGACAAAGGTGGCGCTTTCGCTTGGGAGAGGTGAGTTCTTCGACTTGGAGGAAGATGACTTGTTCTTCTTCTCTACGGCTACGATCTTGTTCTAACGGCTACGATCTTGTTCTACGGCTCTCGACTTGTTCTACGTCTCTCCACTTCTACGCCTCTCCACTTGTTCTACGTCTCTCCTCTTCTTCGCCATACTTTACTCATTCGCCATACTAACCAATCCCACAGCAATCGTACGCCCCAAAACCGAGACGGAGATATCGATACAGGATCGGCATCCGACGCGTGAGTTGTTTTGGTTTTTGTGGAGGGTTGGGCTGATTGTTCTTTGCTTTTTCTTCGTTGTTTCTTTCTCTCTCTCTCTCTCTCCTGCCTCTCGTTTAACTCTTCGCTCTGTTGCGCTCTCTTCTCTCTCTTCGCCCTATGGCGCCCTTCTCTCCTTACGTCGTCCTCCTCCTTCATCGCCCCAGTCCCTCCTCCTCGACCTCCTAACGCACTACCCCACCATCCTCCCCCCCACCATCGCCCGCAAGAAACGCGAATCCGAGCGGAAGTTGCGGTGAGGAAGAGGACGAAGATGGTTGATATGCGGTTGAGCAGGAGTCGGATGCCGGAGCAGGCTGATAAGAGGCAGTTGTTGGCGATGCAGCATGATGCGCAGAGAGGTGGGGTGAAGAGTCCGGAGATTCCGTATAGAGGCTTAGCAGAGCCGCCGGTTCCGCCTCTTCCGCCGACTCTTCCGCCGAGTGTTCCGAGTGTTCCGAGTGTTCCGCCGCCGCCGCCTTTGGAGAAAAAGGAGAAGGAGAAGGAGAAGGAGAAGGAAGAGCTGGTTGTTCCACCGCCGCCGCCGCCTCCTTCCTTCGTTTCGACGGGTGGGGGAGATGAGACTGCTAGACCGACATTCGTCGAACCTCCGCCCGAGCTGGATGACGATGCAGCGCTTCCGACGCCCAAGTTCGCTGCCGTCCCAAGTTCATTCGGTGAAGCAGCTAGAGCGTCATTCGGTGATAGACCGTCATTCAAAGAGCCCCCACCCGAGCTCGACGACGACCTCCCCCCACGTCCCTCGTTCAAAGAGCCCCCGCCTGAGATGGATGATGAGGACGTTCAAGCAGCTGTTGCTACTCCAGTTCCAGCTCCAGCGGCGACGACAGCCCCAGTAACAACAGCAGTAGCAGCCCCAGTAGCCCCACCCCCCTCATCAAGCCCCGACCTCACCCGCCGCGGCCCCCGCATCACCCGCGGGCCGCGCGCGCCGGGTACGGGGGGCCGTCGCGGGGGATCGTGAGTAGTTTGAATCGGAATAGCGGGTCTGGCTCGCCCATCATCCGGAACAGGGATAGTTTGACCGGATCGACGTCGCCGACGAAGAGGAGCATCGGGTCCTCGTCGCCGCGGTCGCAGTCCCCAGCTAATAGTCAGTCCCCCACCAGTCCGACGTACCAGTCGTCCTCGGGTCCGGCGTACCAGTCGTCCTCGAGTCCGGCGTACAAAAGGTTGTCGGGCGGGCCGGGGAGTCCGGGGAGGAGGCCGTCGAGTGTTTTGGGGAGGAGTTCGGCGTTTTCGAGGAGGACGATGGCGAGTGATGCGGAGGATGATGTTGTTGATAAGAAGTAGGAGGGGGAGGGGGAGTTGGGGAAGGAGGACGTTGGTGAGGTCTTGATTCGACGTTGGGATCTGTGAGGAGTTGGTGAGCTCTGCTATCGACGTTGGTGAGCTCTGACTCGACGTTGGTGAGCTCTGTGACTCGACGTGAATCTTGTTGCTGGAGAATGATGAGATGAAGATGAGATGAGACGATGAAGATGAGATGAGACGATGAAGATGAGATGAGATGATAAAATGCGACTTTTTATGCATAGTTTGGACACCCTTTTTTTATGTAGTTTAGACTCTTTTTTTTTCTATACCTTGATAGGCTCTTTTCTTATGCCCTCGATGGACTCTTTTATGCCCTCGAATGACTCTTTTAAATGCCAAGTATACAGGCAGATACCATACAACATGATTGATATTTTTTTGTGATGAGATCTGTCTTGCTTCCCTTTGAATTTGTCAGTTCTGACATGGTCCTCAAAATTTGTCAGTTTCTGACGTGGTCCTCAAAATTTGTCACTTTCTGACACGGTCCTCAAAATTTGTCAGTTCTGACACGGTCCTCAAAATTTGTCAGTTGTGACACGGTCCTCAGAATTCGCCAGTTTCTGACATGGTCCTCAGAATTCGCCAGTTCTGACACGGTCCTCAAAATTTGTGAGTTCTGACACGGTCCTCAAAATTGTCAGTTCTAACACGGTCCTCAAAGGGATCTGGGAATCTGCACAGTCGGCGGATTGGTCGAGGTTGATTTCTTATTTTTATTCTGGGTTTCCGGGGCGTATGGTGATGCTGAGAGGGAGGATGGTGACGCTGAGAAGGAGGATGGTGACGCTGAGAAGGAGAATAGTGATGCTGAGAAGGAGGATGGTGACGCTGAGAAGGAGGATGGTGACGCTGAGCAGGAGAATAGTGACACTGAGAAGGAGAATAGTGACACTGAAAGGGAGAATAGTGATGCTCTGAATCGCCTTGCAGATTTCAGCAACTCGATTTTTTGGCATCAACTCTGATTGTTTTGGACTCGCTCTGCAATTTGACTCGAATCTTTTTTTTTCCACTGAGCCCTGGGTGTGATTTCAGAGTGACTCTCGGCGTAACTATTTCTCGATTTTCATTGAATTCATGGCGAGAATTCCTCCTCGATGCACAGGAAGAGCTCCTCCTCGATGCACAGCAAGAACTCCTCCTCGATCCATGGCATGAATTCCTCCTCGCTTTCAGGCAAGGAAAGTCGATCAGCTGGGCATGGAAAATATTCTGGTGGATATTTCAAGTACATAATGAACCCTTTCGAGTACATAATGATAACTGGTCAAGACTCTCGAGTCATGAAACAGACTCTCAGTCCAAGAAAAGTCTCGATCCTTGATTGTTTTCACGCCACATATCTCCCTTGCAGGAAAGAATCAGAGTTTTAGTTTTGCAGGAGGGAAGGAATCGGAGTTTGGCGAGAAGGAACTGCTGTTTGTTTGGACTTTGACTCAATAAGTGGATTTTGATATATTACAATACCTGAGAAACATGGTATTGACAGTGCTATGTCACCACCGATCTCACTACAAGCACCATTACTTATTCAGCGAACACCAACAATTCAGCGCAAAACATCATCTCAGGTATCGTACCGACCAACGACACAATCCAGCCAACACATTAGGACTACATAATCACAGCCGCGATAGCTTACAACAAAACGTTGGATCTTTCTTTCTCACTCCATTTTATTCTCTAGTTTACATTGGTTTATAAGGGTGTTGGGTAAGAAGAGGACTGCGTAGACACTAGATAACATGTACATGCTCATGGGCCCGAAATGCAACCGATTTCATCATCATCATGTCACCACCACCGCCACCGCCACCAAACCAAAACCTCTTGATTAGTGTCGCCGCGAGTCAAGTTGGAGTTGGCTCCGAGTCACCGAATTCGGTACCTCGGTCGAGGCGAGCCGTGTCTAGGGGACTTTTGATGATGATCCTTAAAATTGCTCCCAACAAACGAGCCAACAAGTCGGACTCATAATAGATTCCAAGGGATGCGCACCAACGATGAATATTCTCTGCGCCACAAACACGGTCGGATGCCATGCGGGCTTTGCAGGAAGGAATCGCTGTTGAAACTAATAGTTTCGACTCAATCAGTGGATTTTAATATATCAAAATACTTGACAATTGTGGTACTAGCACTATGCTAACCACTGTACACAGAACCTGACTAAATAAGGAGTTCTCACAGCCTGCCCCGTTCTAACGTGAAATGTCGCCCTGTATATTTTAATGTAGCTCGAGAAGACTAGCTTGATTTGATTTGATGAGCTGCATTTGTGGTCTCAGTCCAGGGTTCCAAACTACTTTTTGTACAAGTAAAGGTGCTGAGCTGTCAATCTGAGGCGCTCTCGGACGACAATCTGATAACTAGCCATCTCGAAAACATGGCTGGAATCTCTAGCATACTCCATTTGTACAATATAGATGCCAATTTGTTCATAGTAAAGCCCAGTTGACTACACAGCTTTGCCGAATTGAAACCATCTTTCCCTTCCCGCCATTGTATCATTATTCAATTCTTTGAGAATCAAATTATAACTCCCTGCACAAGTAAGCTACTTGCCTCTTTACTTTGGCTTTTTGCTGTTCAAATTTCAGAATAAAATAACATATACTAATATTCATCATGCAGGGCAACTAACAGGACTTGTGAATGGTACTTGATCAAATGAATGCCGTCTCTGCAGAACTATCCGTCGAATCCATGATTTACCTGCGTATCACTGATCGTCAGGCCTGATGTATGTCGCCAACCTCTAACAGGCCGAGCTCCAGGCCGAATAATATCAGTGCGTGTCCATCCTTGAGCAGCCATAGCCGCTAGAAAAACCTGGTGATTTGCTTTGGGACTCCTTTCCATAGCATCAAAAAGATCCTGTTCAATGGCACATTAGTTTGATAAATCACCCAAGGAAAAAAGATCCCGACATCAATGGTCGGCGACGGACCACCCCGTGCGCTCAGTAGCAACTCTTCAACAGCAAGTTGATTCCGCCCTTCAAGACTGAATCAAATGTTAATAATTGCTCTCAGACAAAGAATGAAGTACTTGCCTAGAACTAGCATCGAGGTCCCTCTTTTTCTTCCCAGCTTCGTCTGCCTCGATGCTAGTGGCGGAAGATTGATTAATTGGAAGACTTTGAATCCGGATCAGGAGACACATACCTGAGCAGGAACTTCTTGAGTGCAGCATGATCAGCTTTATCTCGAGCACGTGGAGCTAAATGGCCAATAGCTGAGTCGGACGGCCTAAGAGACATTCAACTTGTGCAGTGTGATTCATATATGTGCAAACCTACCTGGTACGTGAGGTGTCCTGGATTGATCTTGATTGAACACTGTGATGGATGTATCACAACTTGACGGTACCAAGCAATGAGAAACCCACGTATCAACCTGAGTGATTGGTGCAGCCATTGTGTACCAGGTGCTGGCAAAAACGGCGAGAGCAATGAACGGAATTGAGAATCGCATGCTTGAAAGTTGAAAGTAGGTTGAGATGAAAGATTTGAGAAAATAAGAAAGTTGTTGATGGACCGTGCCACGAGTATGAGAATTGAGAGATTGAGGGTTGAGAAGCGACCAGCACTGCTGAGGATTCTCTCCTTTCCTCGTCCCTTTTATAGCAATCTAAACCGTACATGTAAGGCCCATGATTACTACATATCCGAGTTAGAGAGTCGGAGCTATATATAGGGTGTGAATGTGCCGAAATAGATTTGAACGGGGCCTATTCAAAGCGACCTATTTGAGGCCTCGAATATCCCAAAATAGATAGTCAATAGACCGCGAATATGTGGTTCAAATATGGCCCTGTTCAAAGCTATAGAGCACCTGTTCAATGATATATCCACAGCCTTCGAATAGGTGATTCATTTCCACCCTCTATCACACTGATATGTAGTGTGAATTCCAGCGCCCAATGAGTATGGAAATCTACATCAGGAAAACACAAAATGCTAAATGGCGGACATCCAAGCAGATAGCAGGCTCCTAAAACCAGCCAACAAGGGACAGGATTTTGAGGATAAATATTGAGAAATCTCAATTAGAAAATAGTCCACGTTTTGATGATGGTCCGATCAGATCCGTTATGACAGCTGGGATCTTGTGGCCGGCATCGAATTCGGCTGACGGTCGACTGCGAAACTCCATCAATTTGTAATATCTGTTGCTAGACCGTTTGAGAATCAATAAAATGGGTTTTCATGAGTAGCCTGAAGAGTTGGAGGCTCTAGACAGACAGACAACAACAGTATTTGTGTTTCAAGGCAATGTACTAGCCTGAAACATGAAAGGACACACTCATGGATGTAACATATTGACATATGGAAGTCTTATCAGAGCCAGAAGACCTGCAGTGAAGAGTGTAAAAATTGCCTGGCTTTGGCGGGGAATCAAAATTCGAGTCGGAACTTCCACCTGCCGAATTTGATGCCAGCCACAAGTTCCCAGCCGCTACAAGTTTGTCAAAAGAAATCTTCCCATTGGCTCTGAATCCTCTGATCTGTCCTTTTGGGAAAATTCAAGAAAATATTCATTCATCTGTGTTCTCATCGACACCATATCGACGACTGGTTGTATTGTAGCAGCCTGGGCAGATGAAATTAGATAGCATATAGCATGGCAGATAGCACAATATAACTAGGGGCTCTCAAGGGCATGCTTTCACTGCGTTTCCGGTCAGTGTGAATAACTTGAGTCGCGAAAATGTGTGAACAGCCACCTGTTATCACGTATGTATTCCAACATCAAACATGTCTCAAACAGCTCATGAGCAGGTGAGTGAACAGGTGTATGATAAAAGGGTACATGTGCTCCCAAGGCTTCAATTTTGACCCTGGAGAGTCTGTTCAAAGCCTGAAGCACGTTTCAGAGCTTGAGTTGTATTGTGGTCATTCTTGTAGTATATTGTGGCCAGTCTGTAGGACTGCCATTACTTGATATTCTGAAATAGACATGACCAAGTACTTGACTTTGTAACTTGACCAGAGTTGGTCATCCCACTTTGATGCGATACAAGTGAGTTACTTTAAACAGGTCCGAGTATAATCCAAACGGGTGCGAGCATAATCCACATAGATAAAGGCGGAGCTGTAGTTCGGTCCATGTTTCGGCATCGAGGGTTTCGGGTTTTCAATCTGCATGTCTCTGTATTAGAAACAATTGTTTTTGCTGGGGTTTTGTGGTTTACCTTGTGCATCAGAGCTTTTTCCTTTGGGGTCGAGTCTAGAATAAATGGTTTTGCTTGGCCGGGGGCATTACCTTTGGGCTTTCGCTTTTCCATCGCCTTGCAATGTTTTCGGAGGGAATTGTTTAATGTGGGCTGTTGAGGCGGAGGCGAGCTGGGATGCGAGCTGTTTTTGGTATTGATTAGGACTGGGAGAAGAGATTTCCCGAGGGATTTTGGGCCTAGTAGGCGTTTTGTGACGTGAACCATTGTCGTGAGCTACTGAAGCAAAGGCGGAATGCGAAATGGTACTGGAATATAAATGCCGCAAATGCTGAAGATAGAGAGACTAGAAAGGTTGCAGCATGAGCGAACGTAGATACGTGACGAGAGGTGGACAAACCGACATCATCATCATAAATGGCCCGCGACGAATGAACCCGGTTAGACTTGAAAATTTGCTAGTCAAGAACTCAAAGTTGTAACATACATTGCCTTGAAACACAAATACTGTTGTTGTCTGTCTGTCTAGAGCCTCCGACTCTTCAGGCTACTCATGAAAACCCATTTTATTGATTCTCAAACGGTCTAGCAACAGATATTACAAATTGATGGAGTTTCGCAGTCGACCGTCAGCCGAATTTGATGCCGGCCACAAGATCCCAGCTGTCATAACAGATCTGATCGGACCATCATCAAAACGTGGACTATTTCCCAATTGAGATTTCTCAATATTTATCCTCAAAATCCTGTCCCTTGTATTGTTGGTGCCATAGCAATGGCTGGTTTTAGGAGCCTGCTATCTGCTTGGATGTCCACCATTTAGCATTTTGTGTTTTCCTGATGTAGATTTCCATACTCATTGGGCGCTGGAATTCACACTACATATCAGTGTGATAGAGGGTGGAAATGAATCACCTATTCGAAGGCTGTGGATATATCATTGAACAGGTGCTCTATAGCTTTGAACAGGGCCATATTTGAACCACATATTCGCGGTCTATTGACTATCTATTTTGGGATATTCGAGGCCTCAAATAGGTCGCTTTGAATAGGCCCCGTTCAAATCTATTTCAGCACATTCACACCCTATATATAGCTCCGACTCTCTAACTCGGATATGTAGTAATCATGGGCCTTACATGTACGGTTTAGATTGCTATAAAAGGGACGAGGAAAGGAGAGAATCCTCAGCAGTGCTGGTCGCTTCTCAACCCTCAATCTCTCAATTCTCATACTCGTGGCACGGTCCATCAACAACTTTCTCAAATCTTTCATCTCGACCCTACTTTCAACTTTCAAACATGCGATTCTCAATTCCGTTCATTGCTCTCGCCGTTTTTGCCAGCACCTGGTACACAATGGCTGCACCAATCACTCAGGTTGATATGTGGGTTTCTCACCGCTTGGTACCGTCAAGTTGTGATACATTCCATCACAGTGTTCAATCAAGATCAATCCAGGACACCTCACGTACCAGGTAGGTTTGCACATACATATGTGAATCACACTGCACAAGTTGAATGTGTCTTAGGCCATCCGACTCAGCTATTGGCCATTTAGCTCCACGTGCTCGAGATAAAGCTGATCATGCTGCACTCAAGAAGTTCCTGCTCAGGTATGTGTCTCCTGATCGGATTCAAAGTCTTCCAGGCCATTAATCAATCTTCCGCCACTAGCATCGAGGCAGACGAAGCTGGGAAGAAAAAGAGGGACCTCGATGCTAGTTCTAGGCAAGTACTTCATTCTTTGTCTGAGAGCAATTATTAACATTTGATTCAGTCTTGAAGAACGGAATCAACTTGCTGTTGAAGAGCTGCTACTGAGCGCACGGGGTGGTCCGTCGCCGACCATTGATGTCGGGATCTTTATTCCTTGGGTGATTTATCAAACTAATGTGCCATTGAACAGGATCTTTTTGATGCTATGGAAAGGAGTCCCCACGCAAATCACCAGGTTTTTCTAGCGGCTATGGCTGCTCAAGGATGGACACGCACTGACATTATTCGGCCTGGAGCTCGGCCTGTTAGAGGTTGGCGACATACATCAGGCCTGACGATCAGTGATGCGCAGGTAAATTCTAACATCAACGGATAGTTCTACAGAGACGGCATTCATTTGATCAAAGTCCTGTTAGTTGCACATGATGAATATTAGTATATGTTATGTTATTCTGAAATTTGAATAGCAAAAAGCAAAGAGGCAAGTAGCTTACTTATACAGGGACTTATAATTTGATTCTCAAAGAATTGAATAATGATACAATGGCGGGAAGGGAAAGATAGTTTCAATTCGGCAAAGCTGTGTTGTCAACTGGGCTTTACTACGAACGAATTGGCATCTATATTGTGCAAATGGAGTATGCTAGAGATTTCAGTCATGTTTTCGAGACGGCTAGTTATCAGATTGTCGTCCGAGAGTCAGGAATCGCCACAGATTGACAGCTCAGCACCTCTACTTGTACAAAAAGTAGTTTGGGACCCTGGACTGAGACCGCAACTGCAGCTCATCAAATCAAATCAAATCAAAGCTGGTCTTCTCGAGCTACATTAAAATATACAAGGCGACATTTCACGTTACAACGGGGCAGGCTGTGAGAACTCCGTATTCAGTCAGGTTCTGTGTACGGTGGTAGCATAGCGCTAGTACCACAATTGTCAAGTATTTTGATATATTAAAATCCACTGATTGAGTCGAAACTATTAGTTTCAACAGCGATTCCTTCCTGAAAAGCCCGCATGGCATCCGACTGTGTTTGTGGCGCAGAGAATATTCATCGTTGGTGCGCATCCCTTGGAATCTATTATGAGTCCGACTTGTCGGCTCGTTTGTTGGGAGCGATCTTAAGGATCATCATCAAAAGTCCCTTAGACATGTGACATGCTTTCCACCTACACGGCAACTGCCATCTAGCTGCTGGGCTTCTTTGCTGGTCTCCAACACCCAGCAATATTTTTGTGAGCTCCGAAGGAGTTGGTGAAAACATTGGGTGTGCTCAGGACAGTGGGGACTCGTAATTGTTACTAGGTGGCCTCTACCTCCACTGGTAATCCAAGGCACTGCTGTTTCTGCCAATGCTCCAGACCAAATGTCAACTTTATTCGTGAAATGCTGGCTTGTCAAGTTGGTCATGTCTAAGTATTTCAGAATATCAGTCCTACAGACTTGCACCCTGGTTCCTGTACTACTACACCAGTTGGTTCATCTAACCTAGGCTACAGGACCACTGTTCCTCAATCGTTCTCTGGTACTATATAATGTCTCACGACTCTGGTATTAACGTCTCACGATCTCGATTCCAAATGGCAGAGCACAGCAGAGAAGTAGCAGAGCACCTACTTCCCATCATACTTCCTGTATGACCCTATTTTCATCGTAAAATACTGCCACCTGGTGATTCACCATCCGAGCTGTGAGTGGTTGTTTTTTTGTGTGAGAGGGTAGGGCCGATGGTTATTTTCTTAGGCTTCTTTGATGCAAGTAGCCGCTTTGAACGTACATACCAGCAAAAGAGAACGTACCAGCTCCTTCAGCAAGTCCCAACCTCAGCTGCCGCGGCCCCGGGATCACCCGCGAGCTGCGCGCGCCGAGTACAGGGGGTGTAGCAGGGATCGTGAATAGTTTGAATTGGAACAGTATTAGCTCTGGGTCGCCCATCGTCGGGAACAGGAATAGTTTGACGGGATCCACGTCGCCGACCAAGAGGAGTATTGGGTCATCGTATCCCAGAAGCCAGTCCCCCGCTAGCCAGTCACCCTCGAGTCCGACGTACAAGAGGTTGTCGGATGGGCCGGGGAGTCCGGGGAGGAGGCCGTCGAGTGTTTTGGGGAGGAGTTCGGCGTTTTCGAGGAGGACGATGGCGAGCGATGCGGAGGATGATGTTGTTGATAAGAAGTAGGAGGGGGAGCTGGGGGACTCGAAGTCGGTGAGCTCTGCTATCGAGGTGAATATTGTTGCTGGAAAATGAAAAGGGAGATGAGAAGATGAGAAGATTTGATGATAAATGCGACTTTTATGCATAGTTTGGACACCTTTTTTTATGTAGTTTAGGCTCTTTTTTCTATGCCCTTGATGGACCCTTTTAAATGCCAAGTATACAGGCAGATACATACAATATGATTGATATTTTTTGTGATGAGGTTTGGGTGTGTGGAGTGGTTTTGCTTGGCTGTGTTGAGGATGGATAAGTCGAGGATGAGTAAGTCGAAGGTGGATAAGTAGATCGAAGGATATATGTATAGAAGACGATATTTGTTGCTTTGATCTCTTGGAGCCGGGCTTTATATATTCGGATTGACAGAACCCGAGTTGTATATTGGATCTGATCCTATCGTTTTCTATTGCTTGAACTGAGACAACGATAGCAGGATTCGGGTCGAGCCAGTTCTGTTGGTTAAGCACTGGAAATTACTTTGAGTTGACACCCTGAGAGTCCTTTGAATCAAGCACTCGAAAGTCAAACTCTCATGGAAGAATATGTGTATGTGGTGTGAAAGCAGGCAGGAGTGAGAATTTCTTGGACTGAGAATCTGTTTCGTGATTCACAAGTGTCCACCAGTTATCATATCATGATTTGAAAGTAAAGTATGCTGGTGAACCTGGGGTACAGTAAATATTATTTTCATCACTTTCATTCAATTTCACTCTCGCACCTCGTTCAATTTTCACTCTCGCACCTACAGTAACTCAACCTTTTTGATCTCGTGCTTAATTCAGCTTGAATGCCATGCTGCTTCTTAGTTCTATGCATTCTGAAACCTAGTTTGGACCCTTTTCTATGTACCTCCTTTTATGCCAAGTACACAGGCAGATACATAAAATTTGATTGGTATTCATGATGAGATTTGGGGTGTGTGGGTGAACTGGGTTGCTTTTCTTGCGATGAAGAGAGAAGGGATTCTTGCCATGGATCGAGAAGGCGTCCTTATCAAGAATTGAGAAAGAATTCTTGCCATGGATCAAGAAGGCCTCCTTGCCAAGAATCGAAATGGAAGGGAGGAAGGAAATATATTCGACATGGTCCACGTCCTGTCTTGGGGGATTTTCTACAACAGTAGCAATACAACAAAATTACTGTAGCCCCAGGAGCCACACATAAACATGTTGAAAAGCTGGCTACAGATAAGCAGAGCCATATATCAACACCCAAATAGATGCTTAGACGGGGCCATCGTACGGGGCCCGTACCCGTCCCATCGAAAAATGGCCGTGACGGCCGTTTAGACGGTACTTGTCCTGGTATGGTTGATCTAGCTCCATTTCCAGCATTCGCAGCGATCCTACAAGTCAGAGATTGATCAAGGGAAGTATAATTTACAGATTTGCCGAGTCTAGTCACCGAAGGAGTTCTTTGAGGGCCTAAGCAAGCAAAGATGACCAAACAAGGCAATTGCACCACATTTCCTGATAGCTTCCGTAACGGCTTTGAGGTCATCCTGGTTATTTATATTAACCAGTGAGTCTTTTTTTGCATACCTGAGATGAACTCCGACCTTAATTGGACAGCTAACACAGATATTGTCATGGTATTGTGATACCAAGCCTACCAAATCTGATTCAAGTGGGTGAGTAGCACTTTCTAATATCACTAGATCATCTTCTCACCTTTCGGAGCATTATAATTTCAAGAAAAAGTCAGTTTTTATCTTGAGATACCTCTCTCCCATCAAACGGCCGTTTTTCGACGGGTCCGGTCCCATTCGAGATTTTTGAAAGCCCATCGACGGACGGGTCTTCAAGACCCATACCTGTTTTTACCCATCGATTGTAGGGCCGTATCCTGTCAATGGGACAGTGCACAACCCTAAAAATAAGTACGAGTTCATTATTCCACAATTCTGACCATACTTTTTGCATTACTTGATAACATTGATCCATATCGATCATGAGCAGTCCCGCACTTTTGCATTTGTTCCAAGTGTTATTCTAGAGTGAAGATGTGTCGATGGTTGTGAAGGAGGCAAAGCTTCAGCAATCGGGTGACAGTTGTGACATCACCTACCCATATTGCTCGAACATCCTACTCGAGCACCAACTAATGGTTCTGGAATTAGTCAATAATACATGAATTATTACAAAGTTCACATTTCAATATACCAATATTGCTAAGAAATCTGGTCTGTACGGGGTCTGGCACATGAGAACAATGGCCCAGGAAAATTTGATCAAATTCCGAAAACCAACCGTGGTCTTGGCCCCTGGGATGGATGTATCCTTATTCATCTCATGCTGTACTAGTAACTATCTCGGGACACAGTGCTTCAGGATGTGGACCATACCGAATTTCCTTCCTTCCTTCCTGCCAACCGTACCTGTTGGTTTGAAATGCTCCAACCGGTATAGTGCAGTTTTCATGCTGGGTTTCACATGGTTCAGCCTCCATCTGATCACACTACTACCCATTCATTGGCATTCATCCTACAACTTTGATTCCTGATCATCAATCCCGATTCCCATGGATGACCGAGAGGCCACTTACACCGGGGGCAAAGACCGACGCACTCCAACTGGAGTGCGTCAGACGCATTCCCAACGCATTCCCCGATCATCCATCACCGGTTGTCACGGCTAGTTATTTCCGGATATGATTTTGGTCCTGCAACAAGGTCATGGGACCACCTATCTGGCCCATCAATCACATCATATTAGACATGACATGTGGCCCGTATGCGCAGTCTAATTAGGCCGTTTTGATGCTGTCCCTCGATGTATCGTTAAATATGGTTAATTATGAGGGACTTTACTACCACAGAGTCCTAGCAAGTCAGGCTCGGCTATCTGGCCCATAGTTACAGTCATCAGGGCGGGCAGGCGACCATGTCCATTGCAGTTTTCCGTCCTTGTATCAGTCGGGATTTTGAATACGGGTCCTACATGCACTCACTGGCCGCCTCCCGCCGGTCCCAAAATGGTAACTGGTCGGTATTCCAATGAGATCATTTTGCTTGGTTGTCAAGATATGGTAAGGGCTTTGATGCTTTTCCTCTAGGTACTGTTAAATATTGTTGAATATGAAGGACTTTACTGTAGAGTTCTGCTCAGCTATCTGGTACCTAGTTACTGTCATCAGGCCAAGTGGGTGGGTGCTCATGTCCGCAGGACCCCCGATAATAGGTGTGGGGGTCGTGTACAAGTTTGGACAAATGTGGGCCGATTTTTGAAAAATGTCGTGTAAAAGTTCGGACAAAATGTAGGAATTGTAGCACAAGAATGGGTCACACCACAGCTCGAAACCCAAGCCATGGAGGGAAATTTGGCAGTAAAAACTGGATCACAGAATATCCAATACACCAAAGAGCCATATCAGAATGTGTTTTTATCGCTCTCTGAGCATCAACAAGGTTAAGTATTGCAGATTCCAAATTCCATAGAAGCACAATTTCCTTCCCCAGAACTACCTATTTCTGACAGATAGATAGATAAACACGGTGAGGTTCCTAGTAGAAACACCAATTCATCATCATCCCCCTTCCAATATTTAATGAGGTGGCCAAAGGGGAGAGATGACTGTTGGACTTGGAAGAGAGCTAACCAGTGGGATAGAGGCCAACTGTTCCAGTGGCAGATATGAGTCCCCCTTTTTGTTCACTAGCATTGAAACAACATGAATCTTACATCTTACACAAGTACCTCATTATCCTTGAAATACAGTAAAAGAACTATTCTACTGATTTTTGTTAGTCAAGTCAGTAAACTAACAAATATCACTAGGAGTGCACCTTACTATCTTACCCTACAGATACAGATATAAGAATATAATATTTCACAACTAGACTACCAAAACCAAAATGGACTAGGCATATTCTATATAATACATGGGAGTCTAAACTAGTAACTAGGTTCAATGGCCGCACAGGGAGACAAGAGGGTTCAAAACCAGGTGGTGCCATAGAGGTGTGCATCTCATCAATTAATTGTCAGTCAGACATAAATAAAATATATAGACAGCTATGATAGACAATAGTACAGTGGTATTTTACATAGAGAAAGCCATAATAGCCTATATTGCCCTTGAAGTGAACTACCAACAATAACATGAACAATCAACCATCCAGAAAACCGTTCTGTAAGAGACAAGACAAGAGCTTGTATGTAGCTGTAGCTAGACATACAGGCTCAGAGGAAGACTCCTTCAACATCAGTGTTGATCTTGAGATTCCATAAGTCTTGTGCATTCTGCACAATGATGACTAGACTGGATGTTCCTGCTCTGCCAGAACCTCTGTCTCTTACAAGTGTTCTGAGAGTCATAGTTGGTTCCAGAGACACTCATCTACTACTACTGATTAACATGGATAGAACAGGAGACATCGATATGTGCAGAAATTGGAGCCGGGGCTTTGGAAACTGTGGCGCAAGCATGCTATCTGGCTATGCACATCGATCTGGCTGCTAAATCTGGTATAGATGCTCTCAAATATGTCACGTCTATATTTTTCTCAATATATTACTCAATATATTATAGTCACAAACAGATATATTGGCTCCCTGTGTATGCCTCTATAGAGAACAAACTTGATCTCTGCTAAATTTTGGCATCATTGGCCCCTGCAAGCTGATCCTGGTTGGACGTGTGCTCCAGGCCATCACAAAGGCCCAATACCATCTCTGGCATCAATACATGCCAGTTATCCAAGTTGCCATTGGTGATAGATGTCATGCCATTCAGAGAGTTCAATCTATAGCGCTTTTTCATGTTTTGGCCTTTTGGCAGCTCACCAGACAGTATGGACCTTCTAAAATGCCACCGAGATTTTTGAATCTGTATCAAGAAACGCTACACATGTTCTCCGAACATTAATCGAGGTGAAATGTGTGCTTTGGGCCTTCGCTCAATATGTGGCGCTCTGTGTGTATGCTCAGTCCGCAGGCCAAACGGAAGCGAAAGAAGCTGCAATTTGGTCCTTGAGACCTCGAGTACATGCACTTGCAACATCCTGTATTTTCCTGTTGATTTTTGGGGCCGTTCTTGATGTCTCTTTACAGAGCAACATGGCACATTCGGACATAATGTCAGAGACTGTGGGATGTAATCGTTTCAGTATAAAATGACTGACAAGGTAAACATGAATGATTGACATTGTCTGTTTTGGGATGCTTACTCTCGGTTTATTTCAGGGTTGCATTATCTTCCTAATGAGCCCAGAGTTGATGCCGGCGAGTAGGCTGGGCTGACTATCAAGTGAGCTGGGGATTGGGTATTGGATTGGCCTATGTGACAAATGATTGGGCCATCGGTGAAGCAGAGACGACTGAAGACGGCAAGACTCAGGCTGTGCGTGGGGGACCAGGTGCTCTATCCCCTTTGGTCTGATGCCCCTGTACATGCCCACAAATGATCCCATAAATGGGACTTGTAACCAGCCTTGTTTGCGACATGCTCCATTCCCCTGAGGACCAGGAATTCCTTGATAATCTTCCTACCCCTGATATTATCACATTTCACAATCATGTCGGTTTTTTCATGTGTTTACCAACCTCAATTCTCATATCATCCTTTTACCAGATGCTACAAGCTGATTTTGTACAGGAAATCCAGCGCTTTTTCTAAACAATGATTGGATTTCTATTCCTCTCCTGCGCAGCTTTCTCGCATTGCCAAAACCTGCAGCTCACACAAGCGCGACTGACCCAGAAGCACGTCAAATAGCCCAAGCTTCTCCATCGTGTATTGAATCTGCTGCACCCATCAAGGCCGAGTGCGTAGATCATGATCCCCTTCCAAGAATCAAATCCGAATTCATGAGCACCCAACTCCCATCTAATTACACTGTCAAAACTCGTGTCTTGGGTGATGGGGTTATTGGAGTTCTTGATCCTGAGGATGGAAGTGTCGCCAACCTTAATAGAGATATGTCAACATTCACTGATAAAGTCATCAACAATGCTCAGTGCTGACTGTCTCCTATCAGAACTTGCGGAATGAGGTCCTTGATGCTTGGCTTGCCACCTCATTGAACCCAAGCTCACTAAAGTTAAGCGATGTGAACTGGATCTGACGACGATCCGTCGCCTCATCAATGTCTTCCACAAGCCGCTCAGGAAGTCTCACAAGATGAAGGAAGTACGCCGGAAGATATTGTGCTGACATATGTTGCTTTCTATTTGCCACTTCAGAGTCTGACGCAATGATAGGTTCTACAATGTAATCACTGCGCCATCGCAGGCTTGTACCGCGATCGACCAGCTAAGTAATCGGTGTACTAGGAAGCCTATTCCGAAGTCAAAAGCGGTATGTATTTTTGTTTATTCAATTACTGCTGTTGAACTCATAAATGTCAAAGAGACCCAGTCACAAATACAACCATTTCATGGCTTGTAATGGATGGTCCCGGAATTTCAAGGATGGCCATCAAACACACTCTATACCTGACAATGTCTCTGAGTCTATTCTCTCCAATATAGTTGCAGGAAGTCTCTTGGTGTCGCTACGAGTAAGAAGTGTGCGACGTGAGTTCCATCACATGTCGGCCATAAAACGCAAGCACTGCCATGAGTATTCACTTTGCTATTTCCATATTATGTCTTTCTGTTCTGACCACTGTTCAAGAGACATTCCACATTTTGTAAATGGAACATCAGTCACAGGTCAGATCCGAAAGTTCTCTTGTGATATGCCATGCACAATTTTTGTTCCAGTCAACCATAATCGCTATCCATTTGCACTTGTCCTCCATACTGGGAAAGGTCACAATGACCCTATTCCTACGACGCTCAAAACGTCACTGGGAACCAAGGATAAGTATTGCACATGCATTACGGCTGATGGAGTCACTGGAAGTACAGTTTGGAAGGTCGACACCAGTAAGTATGAAAAAGACGAAAAATATGTCATTGATCTATATATACAGTACATTTTTGCGACCCAGCTGTACATATCTACTTCTGCTGCTCTGAGCTAATTCTTTATGCTTCTGTCCTTCTCTGATAGTCGCGGCCACTGGAAATTTGAGGGGCGGAGTCATGACGGAAATATAGCGGGAAAAGGCATCCGGAATGAATGGTTCAGAACAGAAGAAGTCAGTGAGGCAACTTGATGTAATAAACACAGAACACACCTGAATCCCTTTATTCACTGTCTCTTGCGCTTTTTGCAGCTCTCTATCCAGGAATAGCTTTGAAAAAGGCGAACATAATCGCTGAACCATGTTCCCAGAAGCCGTTGCTAGTATGGGAGTCACTGGTGGTTGTAAATCCCCGGGAGTATCAATTTGACAGGAGAGAGAAGGTGGAGAACTGTGTCACGGACAGCTGAAAGGAACGAGATGGTAGGGGAAAGCAATCAATCTCATACCTCTCTTCAGTATACTAGACATATGTACTACTATTTCATGAGTTCTCAAGTCCATGATGCTGTTATTATGCACATTTCTCAAACTCACTACCCTTTCAGGACAAAGGGTGGGAGGCGGACAGCGAGCGCGCAAAATACGTGTATATTTGCAATGCCGACTGATCCGCTGTCTCGAAACAGCCCGCGGACATGAGTGCCCACTCAGCCTGATGATGGTAACTAGGTACCAGATAGCTGAGCAGAACTCTACAGTAAAGTCCTTCATATTCAACAATATTTAACAGTACCTAGAGGAAAAGCATCAAAGCCCTTACCATATCTTGACAACCAAGCAAAGCGATCCCATTGGAATACCGACCAGTTACCATTTTGGGACCGGCGGGAGGCAGACAGTGAGCGCATGTAGGACCTGTATTTGAAATCCTGACTGATCCAAGGACGGAAAACTGCAATGGAAATGGTCACCTGCCCGCTCTGTGGTAGTAAAGTCCCTCATAATTAACCATATTTAACGATACATCGAGGGACAGCATCGGCCTAATTAGACTGCGCATACGGGCCACATGTCATGTCTAATATGATGTGATTGATGGGCCAGATAGGTGGTCCCATGACCTTGTTGCAGGACCAAAATCATATCCGGAAATAACTAGCCGTGACAACCGGTGATGGATGATCGGGGAATGCGTTGGGAATGCGTCTGACGCACTCCAGTTGGAGTGCGTCGGTCTTTGCCCCCGGTGTTAGTGATGAGCTCATTCATTTGTCGTAACAGGACAATCACTAGCATTTGGTCCATTGAGACGAGTTATAAGTAGATTCTCGACAAGTACTGTTACAAATTGTCTCTAAGAGTCTCTAGTACCGATTTGGTGGCTGAAGACTATCCTCCTTGTGGCGAATCGTGTAGAGAGCCAAGTTCTCTCGCGAAGAAGGCATATACGACGGATTGGCCAACTGACCAAGATGGCGCTTGATGCTGATAGTATAATCTCCAGCCCATTCTTCATCTCCTGTCTCATAGTCTGCTAATGCCACTCTTAGTGTGATCTCTGCCTCCTCTCTTTTCCCTTGCCCCATGTATGCAACACCTAGCTGGTGATGCATACTTGCAATTCTGCCTGCAATGCCACGGACTGTAGTTATCTCCAGACCTTCAGTCGCAGTTTTGATGGCCTTATTGTAGTCACTGTTGGTATTATATGTGACTGCAAGGTTATAGAGTGTATAACCAGTATAGCCATCAATTTCCTTCCACTCGTCGAGTGCTTGCAGGCCCCACTGTTCGGCGTCATTGTACTGTTCGAGCTGGTAGTGTGCCCGAGCCAGAACATCTGCACAACGTGCCTTTGTGAATGAGATCTGTGGACTTGTATCCCGTGCCTGCAGGAGATATTTGATCCCCTTGAAGCGATGGTTGGGCTGGTGTGCATATACTTCACCCAATCGAAGTAGACACCGCAGCACCATGGGATCATTATCCATAGACACCCTGCGATACAATAGAGGATGCAGAATATTGGATTTATGGATGAGCTTGAGAGTGATTGGATTATTCATATGGGTGTATTCCAAGTGAGCTTGTTGAATAGAGGGTACTTGATTGAAGTTGGGATTCGTTGACCCAGAAGTGTCTGCGATATCAAGCAACATTTGAGCAGCGGAACGAGTGTCCTTTGCACGTATGAATGCTTTGCGGGCTAGTTGATAATATTTGAGAGCTTCGTAATAATGGTCTAGACTGTATTGGATGGTGGCATAGCAATCCAAAGTCTTCCCAAGAAGCTGTTGATCAGGAATCTTTTCTGCAAGTGTTACAGCATGTTGGATAACCTCGAGCCGGGGCCTCGTCCGACATTGGTGCCATCCAAGAGTAAGAAGAGCAGAAGAAACCTCGAAGCTGGTGTTCATGACAGCGAGAAGTATGGATTGAAGGTTGATTTCGATGGCAGAAATGGCTGTCTTGTGATTCGTGTATGAGGGATGTCCGTGCTCAGAGTCGTGATCCTGCAAAAACTTGCATGAGCTTTGGACCATCAATTCAGGGACATTTTTCAAGACGCGTGATTGATCAAGGACATAAGATCGAATCAGGGGATGTGCAGCATAGATTCCTGCCTGATACTCCACAAGCGAGGTTGCGATGAGTGTTTGAAGTGCTGCTGGGAGATTCAACAATGAGGCTGCCCAGTAGCTCTGCAGGGTATTGTATGTTGTTCCACTAGGAAGCATGCAGATCACGACCAAGAGAGTATCTGCTCCATCAGTCCGCTGCATCAATGGGCTTTCTGTTGAGAGTTGAATGCAAACATCAACACTATGACGGGAATCAGACCCCTGATTCTCTCCAAAAATCTTTATCCCCAGTGTCTGGAAGCTATTCAGCAATTGTTGTGCTGTGCATTCAGTTGTTTTTCCCAGCCTCGCCATCAGTGGGACTGCCAAAGGCATGTAGCCCAGGGCCTCCAGTAGCTCCAGAAGGTTGTGATCATCGAGAGCTTCTGGATATATATTGGTGTAAAGAGTATATGCAGCAGACTGCTCCAGAGGTTGAATCTTCCTCTTAATCCATTGAGTTCCCTCGCAAGGTGCAACGCTACCTCGCATTATGATGAGGAGAGCAATATGCGGAATGGCCTCAATGTCACGGAGAATCTGTTCGACTTGTTCTCTGGCACCGGCAGCATGCAGAGGTGTTTCGAAGTTGTCGAGGACAATGAGAAGAGGCTGAGATGAACGGAGCTCATCGAGGATGTCGTTGAGAGTATCACGAGTGTCTCGATTGATTCCCAGTGCGATGTAGAGGATGTCGAGGAGAAGGGTCACTGAAGTTGCTTGGACACATCCGGCAAATACCAGATTCCTCTCCCCGTAATATCTCTTTATGTCGGGATGGTTCACCACCTCAACCGCCAGTGCAGTTTTACCCATCCCTCCTTGACCCAAAATGATGATTCGGACACGCTTCTGATTCGCCTCTTCTCTGCTGAACAGTAGCACAAGCTCCTCGACTTCATGATCACGTCCAACAAAGAATGCAATATTTGCTGGTACGTGGCCTCGACGATATTGTATGCCTGGACTTGAGGGTTGACTCCCTGAGCCTGAAATGAAGTTCAGCGCTGAGCGTTGTGAAGAGAAAACGGAGGTTTATTACCATAATTATGGATATTAATTGACGTATTGTGTGAATAGAAATCTCCGCTAATATTGCCTGTCTTGTCTTCAATATTGTGAGGAACGAACAAGAGGAGACCTCACCTTGAAAGATATTGTTTTCGACTATTCCTTGCATTTGTGAGGTGGAGGTATGGGAAAACTGAGCCACTGAACAATAAGCTGTACGCGATACACTTTATATCTGTTCGGGGTGCAACAGAACAGCCTTGGCCTTGAGCACAATTGAGTTCTGATGCCATATGCTCTACCACATTTTCGGATTGCTTCCTTGTCCGTAAAAAGATTGAGTCCTGCAGTGCCGTAACCTTTACCGATGACGACAGGGGTTGAACCTGGACTCTTTTCCAAAGTGTTCACCATTAATGGAATAATGATATTGTCTTCATCATCTGAGACGTTCTCATCACCAGCATCTCGCGTAGCCTGTCTCTTTCCATTTCTCTCCTCCCTTTCTTCTTCCAACTGCTTCAGCATCGAAATGAGGGTGTCACGGTCACTCCTCGGCTAACACCAAGTGGGGCTGTGTCCAGACTCCTTCTGTCTGTCATTCCATATTTCATTCCATCCATCATACTCTCACTCAAGTACCCCCTTGACCCACTCTCACTTGAGTACTCCTTGACCCACATTACTTATGCTTCCCTTACATACTCTCTATGGTATCATTATCCTTACACAGCTCCTCGGAACCATTCCATACTTTCTAGTATAAAAGACCAGTTGTATTTCTCTAGATAGTCGTTCAATCAACGCCATCCTTGGCAGCTATATCTTCTATTCCTTGTTCACACTCAGCTCCAAGTGGAAGGTTTCGGTCATAACCTTCACAGAGGGTTGGGTTGGAGATGGTGTCTTGATCATTATTAGATGACATGTTTGGGAGCAATTGAGAATCAATCAATGAAATTCAAGATGAGAAAGTTTTCTGAATGCTGACAGTAGTGGACAGAAAGAGATTTCGATCGACGCCACTGTCCGCTTTGTCAGCATCCGTTTCAGCCTGCGCAAGCTCGACTTAGGCTTAACTAACAATTCAATACTCACTGCGTTTCATGGCCACCTGATCCAACCCTAGGGTCTGATCGGATCTGACTAACTCTGATTAGGATAGGATAGGATATATTATACTGATGACCAATTTACATCAGAGGGCCCTAAACTAAGTACCTATCAGTTTACCGTCTACTCAAAGTCTTCTACGGCACATCCTAACTGTAGTCTCTTTGTGAACCGGAACGCGCACACTAACGATGGGGGGCGATCTGCTTCTGGGTACGGAAAAACAGAGGCAAAAAACCGTCCCTTGCTAGAACTATCTCATCGGCTTATGCATGCCAAATCAATCAATGCAGTGACTCGCAAAGGAGAACAAGAATCGTGACTGCGCTTCAAGTTGAACACCGGTGATTACAGCAGATTTGGAGTCATGTTGATCATCTTACAACTCTGGATTTGGCTCCGGTGTGCTTCATATGCACACTTGGATACTCTATTTTTGCAAGCCAGTACGAAAAAGACAATTGAACGATTCAAAGAAGAAAGCCTAGAGCCATTTTTGGAGATTCTATTGATTAGCAGACTTGTCTCATCTGACCATATAGAGAGAGATTGGTCCCTCCTTGCTACCATCGCTGCAATCTTGTGCAGCAGTCGGTGTGACGATCGAACTTGTTCTGTGGCGTGATTGCAATCAGAAGCCACTTATTAAAGATAGTAATACTTATCTAGGTCGCAGTGTCGCTCCCAATTCACGCCACAACTGTACGCCATAATGGTGATTCATAGACATATGCAATTCAGTGAACCTTGCGATGCAGTGTATCCTTGCTGCGAACACAAGAATATCCGACGTCCCTGGCATCAAGTATACTTAGCGTGTTTTACAGGCATAGAATCGGAAACCTGAGGAGAGTTTGATGCATTTATCAACCTCGGGACTTCTCCCACCTGACGAGGTGTTACCGCTCTGATAGTAGCCTCAAGGACGTCAGAGACCTCTATGTATCTGAAAGCGATGTATGCTGGTGAAACTGGGTAAATATTATTTTCGTCACTTTCATTCAATTTCACTCTCGCACCTGATTCTTTTTGATCTCGCATGTTTTTCAACTTTTTCTCGAGCTGGTCGCTGTCAATGAGCGAAAGAAGTTTGTCGACTGTGAGTGATGCCCTCTTGTTTTCTTTGATACGACACAGCTTATCGTCATAACAGACAGCTCGCGGATCCATAGTCGCGACTTCGACGAAGGTTGCAGCTGTCCCTATGGTCATCGAATCTGTTCCGCTGATTCGCATGTCTCTTTTACGCCGGTAAGCCTGGACATTATCCAAGATAATGACACCCCACTTCAGAGGGTCAGCGCCGACTGTGCGTAGATGAGCTGCACTTCGATCTGCCAACGGTTTGAGTGCCTTGTATGTTGTTGTATATGCTGGCATGGTGCTGACCCGAGACTCGTAAGCGAAGAAATCCACTGGAGCAGATGCGGCGAAATAAAGCAGTCCGCGAGCAAGCGCTAGACACTTGGCTTGGGAATTCCGACTGAAATCCAGTGCTCTGAGTGCATGTGTTACGACCTTCAAATGATAAGAGTTGATTAATTTAGTTAAATATGAAATAACGGCTCACCATTTCGATAGGGCGTCTTTTACGTGGCGCAATGACACCATTAGCGTCAGGTTCAGCTTGTCCGGCAATAACACTGATAAAATGAAATGCTAGTGGCTGGTGATGCTTGAGAATTTCGGCTGTGGTTGACGCAGTAGATGCTCCAATGTCTGCCCAATCCTGGTCAGTTTCAATGGCGTCGACGCCATTCTGACAAATCGAGGTCACATGAAGCCCATTCTTGACATCCACTGCGTTGCTTGCTTCTCTTCTCAGCTTAGCTCGACACTGCCGTATTGGCCTGATTTCCATATATGGCTTGGTGGTCGAGTACATGTCGGTGCCATTATCATCTTTGAACTTGTCGACACGGCCGTCTTTGCAGCTAATCCAGCCTTCTATAATCTCAGCTAGATAATGAGTCGAATTTCCAGAAAGACATTTCTGGACTGTTGTCGCGACGGAATGAGACCGTGATACGAGCTTTCCCAGGGCCTCTTGCCAGCAGAAAGCATGGAAAAGAAAGTCTCCGAGGCTCCAATTGAGATCATGGATTGCACTGAAGATTTTAGTCAGCTTCTCGTCCTCTGTCAGATTTTTGCGACGCTTTTCTTTGCCGGTTTTGCCGGGTCAACGGAACCAAATTGGTTCTCGGTGTTTTCCCGTGACCGCTTCTGTATTGGACAACTTGGGATTTCAGCAGCATTTTGAGTGGCCAGAAATGTCCTGTCTGGTCTGAAAGAGGTGTTGTTGGGTGCTGAACAAGCCTGAACTCGTACCGGGGCAGAAGAACCGGGCGTAGGGTAGAATTGGGTGGCCGGAATAGGCTGGAGAGGTGTCTGAGATGATGTTTCTGCATTTGGAATAGGATGTCTCTGAAATGAATAGAGCGCCCCATCCATTGGGCGCGTGTTGGAAGCAGTAAACAAAGGCGGGCTCAAAGACGCGTCTGATCATGTGATGAAAAGCTGATGTAATTCTATTTCCTTTTTAAGTAACTGGTGAGCTACGGTTTGATGGGCGCGTGTAACAACAGATAAGTAAGTTTCACCAGCATAAGCCTCAGCAGCAGCAACCCCAGCAGCAACCCCAGTAGCAGCACGAGCTCCTTCGGCAAGCCCCGACCTCAGCCGCCGCGGCCCCCGCATCACCCGCAGGCCGCGCGCGCCGAGTACGGGGGGTGTCGCGGGGATCGTGAATAGTTTGAATCGGAATAGCGGGAATAGGAATAGTTTGACCGGATTGACGTCGCTGACCAAGAGGAGCATTGGGTCGGGGAGGAGGCCGTCGACTGTTCTAGAACGGAGTTCGGCGTTTAGCAGGTGGACGATGGGGAGCGATGTGGAGGATGATGTGGTTGATAAGAAGTAGGAGGTGTGAGATTCATCTCCTAATCTCGTCACTGGAGATGGATGGGAGAAGGGAGGGGAAGAGAAGATAAAATGAGAAGATTTGATGATAAATGCGACTTTTATGCATAGTTTGGACACCTTTTTTTATGCAGTTTAGGCTCTTTTCTTATGCCAAGTATACAGGCAGATACATAGAATATGATTGATATTTGTGATGAGGTTTGGGAGTGTTAAGTGAAATTGTGTTTCTCGGAAGGGAACGAGAAGGAGATGTATGCAGGGCTCACTGGAAAGGGCACCCAAGGCTCAGTGGAAAAGATTCAAATTGCGAAGCGAGCCCAAAACATCCGAGTTTTTCAAGTCTCAAGTTGCAGCAGAGGTGATTCACTATCCTTCTCAGCGTCACTATTTTCCTCTCAGTGTCGCTATTTGCCTTCTCGCCACAACCGCATCGTATTATGCTCAAATTCCGATTATTTCTAGATTCCGATTATTTCTAGATTCCGATTATACTATGTTTAGATTCCGCAGCCAGCGGCTTGGTCGGTGGTTGACTTTACATTATACTCGCATTCGTGTGGATTATACTCGCACCCGTTTGGATTATGCTCGCATCCGTTTAAAGTAACTTACTTGTATCGCATCAAAGCGGGATGACCAACTCTGGTCAAGTTATAAGTCAGTCTGGCCAAGTTATCAAGTTAGTCTGGTCAAGTTACAAAAGTCAAGTACTTGGTCATGCCTATTCTAGAATATCAAGTAATGGCAGTCCTACAGACTGGCCACAATACACAACGAGGGTGACCACAATACAACTCGAGCTCTGAAACGTGCTTCAGTATAAACTCACTTTTCATCATTTATTCAGATAAGTACCTGGTCCAAAATCTGATCTCTGACGTGTAAAACCTGGTGACTTTACAGATATCTGATACCTGCTTCCAGGTGGTATGTTTCACCCCATAGTCCAGTGTACCTGGTCTGAGATTGGTATAATGCTGAGGGTATCCGACCACCAGCCTGAGGTACTGCTTTGTCTGATCTTGAGCTTCCCCCGAAGAGGTCGGGTTGAGGTCGGGTGTCGGCTAATCCGGCTCCTATTTCGAGTCCGATACTTATTGCGCCATAAATGAAGGAAGCTACAGTTCCTTTCCAAATATCCATGGTGTGATGTATAAAAGGTCGTACAATGCCCAGTTTCAATTTCAGGTGTTGAGTGAATGATAGTCGACATAGCTAGAGTGGAATTTTCCTTCAACAATATAAAGACTATGCAACTCCGGAGAGACTCTGTTATTTATACTTACCCTCAATTCCACTCAGACTCAGACATCCTCATTTGGTGATGTTTCATAACCTTTCGGGCCTCTCGGAGCCTTGATCCAGGAAGCACGTTTCACGTACCAGGTTGTGTAATATCACATGTCTGTTTCTGCTGTCCTAGCATCTGCTTTGTTGCAGTATGGACATGATCTCTTCTCAACCACCAAGTGGCAGTATTTTCCGATGAAAAATAGGGTCATACTTCAGACTTTGAACAGGCTCTCCAGAAATTGAAGCCTTGGGAGCACATGTACCCTTTTAATCATACACCTGTTCACTCACCTGCTCATGAGCTGTTTGAGACATGTTTGACGTCGGAATACATACGTGATAACAGGCGGCTGTTCACACATTTTCGTGACATAAGCTATTTACACCCGCTCCGACTCCAAATAGACCGACCGGAGCATGCCCTTGAGAGCCCCTAGTTATATTGTGCTATATCCTATCTAATTGTTTTCTTGAATTTTCCCAAAAGGGACAGATCAGATGATCCAGAGCCAATGGGAAGATTTCTTTTGACAATGACAGCATACTTATGGCAGCTGGGAACTTGTGGCTGGCATCAAATTCGGCAGGTGGAAGTTCTGACTGGGATTTTGATTCCCCGCCAAAGCCAGGCAATTTCTTCACTCTTCACTGCAGGTCTTCTGGCTCTGATATGTTACATCCATGAGTGTGTCCTTTCATGTTTCAGGCTAGTACATTGCCTTGAAACACAAATACTGTTGTTGTCTGTCTGTCTGTCTGTCTGTCTGTCTGTCTGTCTAGAGCCTCCAACTCTTCAGGCTACTCATGAAAACCCATTTTATTTCTCAAACGGTCTAGCAACAGATATTGAGATCCACCAGCCAAGATTGTTGAGGACAACAAATTGATGGAGTCGACCGTCAGCCGAATTTGATGCCGGCCACAAGATCCCAGCCGTCATAACGGATCTGATCGGACCATCATCAAAACGTGAACTATTTCCTAATTGAGATTTCTCAATATTTATCCTCAAAATCCTGCCCCTCATATCGTTGGTGCCATAGCAATGGCTAGTTTTAGGAGCCTACTATCTGCTTGGGTGTCCGCCATTTAGCATTTCGTGTTTTCCTGATGCAGATTTCCGTACTCATTGGGCGCTGGAATTCACACTACATATCAGTGCGATAGAGGGTGGAAGTGAATCACCTATTCAAAGGCTGTGGATAGATCATTGAACAGGTGCTCTATAGCTTTGAACAGGGCATATTCGAACCACATATTCACGGTCTATTGGCTATCTATTTCGGGATATTCGAGGCCTTAAGTAGGTCGCTTCGAATAGGCCCCGTTCAAATCTATTTCGGCACATTCACACCCTATATATAGCCACCCTCTATCTATAACCATCCTCTATATATAGCTCCGACTCGGATATGTAGTAATCATGGGCCTTACATGTATGGTTTAGATTGCTATAAAAGGGACGAGGAAAGAAGAGAACCCTCAGCAGTGCTGGTCTCTTCTCAACCTTCAATCTCTCAATTCTCGTACTCGTGGCACGGTCCATCGAAAACTTTCTTATTTTCTCAAATCTTTCATCTCGACCCTACTTTCAACTTTCAAGCATGCGATTCTCAATTCCGTTCGTTGCTCTCGCCGTTTTTGCCAGCACCTGGTACACAATGGCTTCGCCAATCACTCATGTTGAAACGTGGGTTTCTCATTGCTTGGTACCATCAAATTGTGACATTCCATCAGTGCTTTAAAATCAAAATTAAAATCCGCCTCACGTACCAGGTAGGTTTGCACATATGCGAATCACACTGCACAAGTTGAATGTCTCTTAGGCCGTCCGACTCAGCTATTGGCAATTTAGTTCCACTTATTCAAGATAAAGCTGAGCAAGCTGCAGTCAAGAAGCTCCTGCTCAGGTATGTGTCTCTTGATCCGGATTCAAAGTCTTCCAGGCCATTAATCAATCTTCCACCACTAGCATCGAGGAAGGCAAAGCTGGGAAGAAAAAGAGGGACCTCGATGCTAGTTCTAGGCAAGTACCTCATTCTTTGTCTGAGAGCAATTATTAACATTTGATTCAGTCTTGAAGAGCGGAATCAACTTCGGATAGTTCTACAGAGACGGCATTCATTTGATCAAGTACCATTCACAAGTCCTGTTAGTTGCACATGATGAATATTAGCATGTGTTATGTTATTCTGAAATTTGAACAGCAAAAAGCCAAAGTAAAGAGGCAAGTAGCTTACTTATGCAGGGACTTATAATTTGATTCTTAAAGAATTAAATAACGATACAATGGCGGGAAGGGAAAGATGGTTTCCATTCAGCAAAGCTGTGTTGTCAACCGGGCTTTACTATGAACGAATTGGCATCTACAGTATATTGTGCAAATGGAGTATACTAGAGATTCCAGCCTTGTTTCAGAGATGGCTAGTTATCAGATTGTCGTCCGAGAGTCAGGAATCGCCACAGATTGACACTACTTGTACAAAAAGTAGTTTGGGACCCTGAACTGAGACCGCAACTGCAGCTCATCAAATCAAATCAAAGCTGGTCTTCTCGAGCTACATTAAAATATACAGGGCGACATTTCACGTTACAACAGGGCAGGCTGTGAGAGCTCCGTATTCAGTCAGGTTCTGTGTACGGTGGTAGCATAGCGCTAGTACCACAATTGTCAAGTATTTTGATATATTAAAATCCACTGATTAAGTCAAAACTATTAGTTTCAACAGCGATTCCTTCGTGCAAAACCCGCATGGCATCCGACCGTGATTGTGGCGCAGAGAATATTCATCGTTGGTGCGCATCCCTTGGAATCTATTATGAGTCCGAATTGTCGGCTCGTTTGTTGGGAGCGATCTTAAGGATCATCATCAAAAGTCCCCTAGACATGTGACATGCTTTCCACCTACACGGCAACTGCCATCCAGCTGCTGGGCTTCTTTGCTGATCTCCAACACCCAGCAATATTTTTGTGAGCTCCGAAGGAGTGGGTGAAAACACTGGGTGTGCTCAGAACAGTGAGGACTCGTAATTGTCACTAGGTGGCCTCTACTTCCACTGGTAATCCAAGGCACTGCTGTTTCTGCCAATGCTCCAGACCAAATGTCAACTTTATTCGTGAAATGCTGGCTTGTCAAGTTGGTCATGTCTAAGTATTTCAGAATGTCAGTCCTACAGACTTGCACCCTGGTTCCTGTACTACTACACCAGTTGGTTCATCTAACCTAGGCTACAGGACCACTGTTCCTCGATCGTTCTCTGGTACTGTATAATGTCTCGTGACTCTGGTATTAACGTCTCACGATCTCGATTCCAAATGACAGAGCACAGCAGAGAAGTAGCAGAGCACCTACTTCCCATCATACTTCCTGTATGACCCTATTTTCATCGTAAAATAAGTACTGCCACCTGGTGATTCACCATCCAATGTGTGAGTGGTTGTTTTTTGTGTGAGAGGGTGGGGCTGAAGGTTATTTTCTTACGCTTCTTCGACGCCAGTAGCCGCTTCGAACGTACCAGCAAATCAGAACGTACCAGCTCCTTCAGCAAGTCCCGACCTCAGCCGCCGCGGCCCCCGCATCACCCGCGCCGGGGACGGGGGGTGTCGCGGGGATCGTGGATAGTTTGAATCGGAACAGCGTTAGCTCTGGGCAAAAAGTTTTACGTCAAGTTACTGATGTACTTGTATAGTGTGAGGTGTAAGTCTACGGGGAAGGTTCACAGTGAGCTTTGGAGTATGGGATAACAATAACATTGTATAGAGGTTTGGGGTGTGTAATATTGTATATTCGATCAAATGTTGACACTACATAGACTCGAAAGCTGTCGCCTTGAAATTTAGGTCAATGGTATATCAGATCGTCTGAATGAAGACGAGATCGAATGCGACGCCACAATTAGTAGATGAGATAAAAGACAAGATTCGCCACTGAAAATCATGAGTCAGCACCGGAGGGTCATATGGGTTCCAAATAGTTTTACTTCGTCTTCTGTATCAATACATCGCTCTCATCTACAAAAAAAAAGGTATCATCATTTGTGGCGCTCATCAAAGGTGACCGCGATGCATGGCCATACCACACTCTTGACGATATGATTACTATCACTTCTATATGCCACGATGTCCATATGTTTGCTTCCACCGCTGTGATCTAATCTTATCATGATCACCGGTTGGTTCAAGAGAATTGGATGACGGAATATCATTTAGTCTTATTGACTCCTCAGCCGCTTCGTATCTACATTTCCGTGAGAGAGTTTAATGCAGTTTTATTTAGTCTGTGGCACAGCCTCGGATGCTGTTGATGCTTGGACTATATAAACATCACTTTGATTTGAATCACCACCAACAACATCGCTGCTCGGAGGTCTGCTTTTCGCGACCATGAATCCCGCAATTGAATCAAAGTATGTGCTGCCCCAGGATGGCGCAGAGACTGTCCGGTAGATTATTCAAATCTCGGTGTGGTGGTCTTATCCTGATGATGAATGTCAAAAGCCTTCAGCGACAGCACAAGATGTTCAAGATTTACCAGGCCCGGGAGGACCACATTCTGCCTACATGCCTCACCGACTTCCGTTTCTCGAAGGTTCTTGACGCTGCCGCTGGGACCTGCGCCTGGGCGCTCGATTTTGCCAGTATTCCAGAGGCCAAAGAGCGTCTGAGACCAGATTCTTCAGATCTTCTCGAACTTTATGCCTGCGACCTTACCAGCGCTAAATTCCCATCACAATCGATCGCCGAGTCTATTTCACTCAGAATGTTCGAGCAAGATCTCACTAAACCCTTCGAACCTCAATTTTACTCCACCTTTGATCTAATCAACATGCGGCTCCTCGTAGCGGCGCTGACAGAACATGGTTGGATGAGTGCACTTCAAAATGTCTGGAAGACCCTCAGTATGCCTTTCCATTAGTATGCACTAATTGCTGTGCTCAAAGTATCAAAAGAACCTGGTGGATTCCTGATTCTGGCAGAAGTTGAAGCTGCATCTGTTCAACTACCCACAGAAATGAATGCTACAGGGGGCATTTCCTCAAACCATATCAATCCATGGACGTTCTATGTCAACAGAGCGTTTTCAGGAGATGCCAAGAGGAATGGTCGTATTACCAAGTGGGTGAATTCTATAGGTCCCGATTTCGGCTCTTCCTTATTAGTTGCTGCCTTAGCTTGTCTAAACGTCTGGATGAATTTGTCCGAGCCAGCGGCTACGAGATATATTCTCAGACGACGAGTATCCTTCCCATAGGTCCTCTCTGTCAAACCTATCCTGGCTTGCTAGGTCAGTCAATAACCGCAGCCCAAGATCTCAGTGCCGAAAATTTCTCGGCCATCTTTGACGTGTTCACCAAGATGGAGCTCCAAAGCCAGTGTCTTGAGGACGAGAATGGTCCTGTTATTGATGAAGAGGCACGTCAATCAATGGTGAAGCGCTACAGAGGTTTCTTTCACGAGACGGGAGCTCTCATTCCTTACACTGAGATCGTAGCCAGGAAACCGTATCTTGCGTCAATGTAGTTCTATTCAAGTAGTAAATATATTATGTATACTGTAGCGTACTTTGGTTGTTAGCCGAAAGATACAACACTTCCCACAGCTGGTCTCACGATGGACTAGCCTGTGGTTTGTTCGTTGAGCAGGGTATACTTGTAGTGACCTTTTTACAGATGACGTAGAGCAATATCGAGCAGTTGAATAATCACCTTGAGGTATGTCGGATATGTCGGAGGTTGTTGATGATGTCGAGGTTGTCTCTTAGAGATAAGAGGGTCCCAATGATTCCACCAAAACTCGATCTGCCTTCGTTTGATTCACTATAGGGCGACCAGGACCCAGTGAACGACGTCTGCTGTTACACAGAGTCTTAAAGACAAAACAAGAAATGAGAGATTCTTAGGTCTCGTCACTCCAATTGACAATGCTGATGCTGAAATAGTCTACTACAGGTGTTAACCTATAGTATACTATGCTGGACCTTGAAAGAAACTGAACTCGCTGGCTGCCGGACTTGCTGACTAATCAATGCTGCTCACTGTGAGCAACAATGACCAGACAGAAAACAGAAAACAGACTTACCTTAAGCCTGCTACTGTCTGCTGAACAATAAGGTAAGAGAATAGGCAACCACTGTGGTCCCTACTGCACTCACTTTACTGTGGGTGAACCTTGCCACTCTCCTCTCTCTTGGGGGAAACCTGGGGATTGATTAATTCACTGTACTACTGGGCTCCTTTTATACTAAATCTATGTCACAGTCACTTGTGACCTCCCACGCCTATACTATTAATTAATTAACTACTCAGATCCAATCGTGCATCTGAATCTGGCTCTCAGATCCAATCGTCCTTCCTAATCTGGGTTATCCAATTAATTATTTTCCAGGCTCCTAATTTGGACTTGAGGGACTTAGCAGAGGCTTTTCTTGCTTCCTTTTCCCCCCCTTTCCCATACTCCCACTTCAAATTACATTGTCCATCAGCGATCTTGGCCTGTCTGATGGACTTTAATGATCTTGTATTGACATTATCTGTCATTTCCCTTGATCAGATAACGTTATAAGGTGTGTTAGCATGCTCTAGGATTTGGCAGAGGAATCTGTGGTGGGCGGCCTAGTAGTGACATGTAGTAACAACCGGTGTGACATGTTTGGTCCTGTTGCAGATTTTATAATGAGCCAAACCAGTTCGTCCCCTCTTGTGAACTTTTTATAACAAGCCAAACTTGCTATAAAAGGGGTGAGTTGGTTTGTTTCTTGCAGTGAACCATGTGGTCACCTGATGTTAAACTGAGCCTGTTCATTGTTTTACACTCAGACCTTATTTCCAGAGTGCCGTTGGTTGCAAAGGTCTGATCTTTGATCGTGGTTCAATCACTGATCTTTATGATACGTCAAATGATGCACCATTATGTCACTGCAATGTCATTATGATTCTGCAAATGTCATTTGGCGGTTGCGGATTGACTCGGCAGGTACCGCAGCGGCTCCGGCATGACTCGGAAGGTGCTATTCTGACTCGGCAGGTACCGCGGTAGTTCCGGCTTGACTCGGAGTGACTATGGTGGTTCCGGATTGACTCGGCATATACTATACTGACTCGGCATGTACTACAGCGGTTCCGGATTGACTCGGAATGCAATGCAGTGCCTTGTCAACACTTTTACCACGGTCTGACAGTTATTATAGGTGCGCGCTCTGCTTGTCTCTAACGCTAAGTCCCATTTTCACTGTACGATTAAGCTCCAGCCAACAACACTATTTCTGCTGAAACAACGTTTTAGCGGGACATTTCGCAGGGAACTTTAAATTGACTGTCCCCAGTCACAGCTGGTGCTTGGCTAGTGCAGTGAAAATTATTCTGTCGTCCTCAGGTTGGATCTCTGGTCATTCTTTCTGTGACTTGGAAGGTTAATGGCAATATACGACAGGTTGGTACCTCATTGGAGTTTGCTGAACATGAACTTCAATAGGTGTCGTTGCTTCCATTCTTCTTCCAAGCACGTTGCAGTGGCGTTTCTATACGATTCGTATGGAAGTTACCCCATATTGTGTCTAAAGATCTGCACTTTTCCAATTTAGAACTGGATTAATGCTTCTTGGGCTGATCTTTATTCGAGGGTTGTTCTTCCTATTGTTCGGCATATCGGCTGAATGAGTTGAACATCCATGAATGGTCGTTTCCATGCTACCATGGTGGCGTTTCCATTCATTACTAGTCTCCTGCCATTTTAGCTTTTCCCTGCCGTTGTGTCGTATAAATGCTCTGGGTACTCTCGCTCATTCTCTAGGTGAGTCCCCATTTCTGCTCCTTTGTCTCCCTCAGCATAGCTGACACTCCTCAGCGATTGCTATGCTCAGTGACCTGTGGGGGTCGTCGTCTGTGCATGGCTTTCGTCAAGTCCTTGGTATGTCGCTTTCTGGAATTGTGGCTTCTGCGATCTGACTTTCTTTCTCTCGTCAGGTGTCGTTTCTGGGCTAGAGACGCTCTCTTGACTTGGGCAGTGGTACATTCTGAGCAGAATTATTCCCGTGCGTGTCTATCCCATCTGGCTCTGTCTTTACTGATTTCTCATTGTCCTCAGTTTATAGACATGACTGTTTCGACTGGCGCAGGACCGCCTTGTGATACCCGAGCTGGCTATTCCCTTTCACTGACCCAGTCAAGTGCCAGTGTTTGTCGGGTAAGCTCGCTTTCTATCGTTGTTATCATATTGCTGATCTGGTTTCTTTTCAGTGTATGGCCCTACCTGGTTGGAATTAATTCCAGCCTTATAGTACCTTCTGAAGTCGCTCCCCAGATAATCTGTTATCGTAGTTTACCAATTAATTTTCCTTTATGTTCAGAAAAATTAAGTTGGTTGTCCAATTAGCTCGGCATGCGGTAGCCACCAAAAGAAGGTTAGATGTCTTGTTACAACATCCGGTAAGGCTTCTTTTGTACAGCAATGCTGGATTTAAGTTGTTGAGAAACGAGCTCCCCTTTCTCCGCAACCTTTTCATGCCTCCCATTTTCATGCTTGGCGCAGCAGTACAATCCTTTATTATTGCTTCCAGCATGCTCAGAGCTCTGTCTTCCATTGCTTTTCTCCTCGGTCAGGAGGTTAGCGTAGATCGAATGACCTCTATCCTTGCCATACTGGCTTGCAGTCTCGGTTTCTGGCTTCGCTGGTCTGTGCCCTTTCGTTTCCTGAATTTTCGACTGTCCCTCATGAACTTTCCTGCAGTTACGATGATCCTGAGCATTTCTGGTCCTACTTGCTCAGTTTCTGGGTGCCTGCATTGGTGGCTGGTATGTCGTTTCTAGGGCCTAAGTTGCTATGCTAACAACCGACTGCTGTAGCTGCGATAGAATGGTCTTTCGACATTTTCTCGCTCCGTGTCTTTGCCTTTCAGCTTTGCCTAGCATATCTCCTACTGGCTTGAGCCTGTCGTAACACAAATTGAACTGTATTCATGTTATTTTAGTCTCCGCTTGTCTGAGTTTACCATCTCTGCTTGCCGATTATGAATAATTCGGCAGTCCTTGACACATGTCAGATGGTTACGTTGGACTGCACAAACTCCATTGATTGGCTTGCCTCCCAGAGGCACCTTAGCACAACGGACTCGAGCGTCTGCAGCATTTCCCAAAGAGGTTCCACTGTCGTGGTTTCGAGTCTGTTGGTTTAAGGTTCTCTGTTTTGCTTTGACCACACTGTTTCCTGTTGGTACAACTCCTGTCATCTGCTGTTGCTTCACAGAGGCACTTAGTGTTATGGCCTCGAGCATCTGCTACATTCCAAGGCTTGTGATGCGGTCGTGGTTTCGAGTCCGTGGTGATAAGTGTCTCTTATTTTTGCATCAGCAATGCTTGCTTCCTCCTTTTGTCGACTATTTGCCCTACATTAATTCCTCTACTTCTCCTTCATTTTATAGTGCGAGGTTGTCCTATAATGATGCGCTGGGTCTTGTGGACCTGGCAGTGCCTTTGCCGTTGTCGTGATAAACTCCATCATTGCTCCCCTATTTATAGTTCCAGCTTCCCATCGGCTATATTGGCGGTCCGATGAAACAATCCGGTTGCGGCCTGTCATGACAGCTGACACAAGACCCGTGTCTCGCTTATCATGTCTTATCTCTACCGGCCCGGTTGATAAGGTCGCGTGTCCTTGCCGATCGGTCCGACAATCACATTACCTATTTGCTGAGCGGCCCGGCGGCTGTTTGTTGTTCCGGTTCCAAATATAAAATGAAGTCGTCGTTGATATTGTTCTGGCTATCTCCAGCCCTCTCTTTACATCATTTTCTACCATAAAACATTTCCCGCATTCAGGTCGCACAAGTAATATTCTCTCGACTCCTCTTCTTCATCTGCTGGCCTTTCGAGAAACAGCTTTTCTGTCCTATCCTCTAGTAAAAGAGTGGACAGAAATCCTGTTCGATAGCACCAGTGGAGTCGTCGATGGTGGTCGTAGGTGATCGTTGACATAGGAAAGTTCTGTTTCCACCACTGAAGTGTTGTCGACAGAACTGTCCAGATCTCCATTATTGAATGACTGCTTGGCGAACTGGCTTTATCGTATCCCAAAGTTCCTGGCTGTGGTCGTATTTCTGATAAACGGCATCGAATTTCCTCTGCTTTTGTTGTCCTATACATATGGCAAGCGATTAGATGGTGCGTCGGATAATCTGCTGTCAAGTCTCGAGGATTATGGTTGTCGTACTTTACTGTGACCACCAGAAAACCTCGATAGTAACCTTTAACAGAACCGACGATTCCGTTACCATAGTGCAGCGGAGTATAAACAGAATCGCCCTCCTTGACTATATGGTGAACATCAAGGATGGTGAATGGTGCTGGAAAGTCGACATTTTCAGATACTAACATGCCTGAAGATGCAAAGGCATTCCTGGTGTCATGTCGAGAGAGTAATGGTGAAAGCGAGACCGTACTTTCTCCCATGAAACTTTCGAGCCTGGATTCTCCTGGATTAAGCGTCAAGGGAGGAGGTAGTGGTTTACATGCGACCCTTTCGCTCAATTCCATGTTGTTTGTGTCGTCCTTTCGTTTTCCTTGGCCATTTATTACTGATTGTTCGACAGAGAAGTTGGTTATGAACTCACCAACTTCCTTTAAGATTCTCCAGGTTCTCTCTGCGGTTTCCTTGGTCGATAACCAAGTACTATTTCATGGATAGGTGATGACTGTCGTCAATACGTTTGCTGGACAACTTGTTTCGTTTAACAGTGGGAAATACTGTCCTCTTTCCCTTTGGTACGATCCTTGGTGAATAGGAAATCGACCAGACTGTCTCTCTGTGTTGGCGTATGGTTGGAGACGCCAGAAAGCCTTCTCTACTGCAAACGTGGGTGGTCGCCGAGGTTTGTTGTGCAGGTTGTCCTCCATATGCCTTTCGACTACTTCCAGCCTGTCGCTAGAGGTATATTCAAAAAGAAAGAAGGGTCCTTCACCAGTGGGCCTGGCGGTGGGTCGAATAGTCCTGTTTCTGTTCCAAAGCAACATGGCGGTTGGGAGGAAAATGCGTGTCCCTCTGCCTTTATGCTTTATACAATTTAGAGTGCCGATGACGTTAACTCGACCTTGATATAATTGAATAGAGATCTGTATCAGGCCCTAACTACTTTCTGAGGTCCATCCCTGATTGTCTAGGTCTGGTTCAGAAGTAGAGGATCCTTCATCTGGGGCTCCGATCTCTGGTTCTTTACTGTCATCGACTAATTCTTCCCCTTCATCTGCCAGCATTTCCAAGTCGGGACTATGCCGGCTGAGATAACGTATTACCCTGAACACGGCAAAATTACCTCGAATTCTGGTCCCATCCAGTTCCTTTAACTTATAGCTTCTGCTATATGTTCTTCGAATGACTTTGTATGGTCCCAAATATCTGGGTTCTGTCTTGAGATGGATAAAGGTAGATTCATATCGAGTATTGCGGACCAGAACCAGGTCGCCTTCCTCATATGATTCTTTGATGAGTCTGAGAGCATATCGCTTGTTAAACTGCTCTTTCGATCTCATCCTAGCCTTTTCCAGTGTGTTGGCAGCTCGTGCCAAATTTCCGGGGTGTCGTTCAAGTTGCCTGATACGTAACTTCAATAATTTTGATGTCGTCATGCCTGATCGAAATCCATCAACCATGAACGTGGCTTCTGTCATGGAAGTCGCAGGGAACTTTATTTCTGACCCCTTTCTTATTGCTTCCTTTCCCATGTTGTTATTTTGTCCATCAGATTTCATTTCGCAGGGGACTTTAGCCTGACTCTTGCTTGTCATGAATCTAGCTTTAAGTCCCTTGCTCATGAATATATTCCATAGCTGTTTCTTGTGTCGTCTGGATGATGTGGGAACATCTACCAAGTCAACACTGAAGTCATCCTTCTTATTCCTTCCTTTCTCTTTTCTTCTGATTTTACTCTGTATCATTGGGTCCATCCCGCAGGGAACTTTGGCTTGGCTCCTGTTCATTATGAGTCTAGCGTCCAGTTTCCTGCACATGAATGCATTCCAATTTTGACTTCTATGCTGTCTCAGTGACGATGGAATATACACCAAGTCAGCATTGAAATCATCCTCTTTGAACCTGTCTTTGTCTTCTCTTTCTCTTTTCTCTCTGGACACTTGGGAAAACATAATGAAAACTCGGCTATGGGCAAGTTTGTATATAGTGTAGAACATCTGTATACAATACTTGTTGGGGATGGGAAATAAACTGGAATTTTGACTTGCATTCTTGCAAGTCCGATGATGCTTCTGTACGACCTTTCTTATCTTACACCTGGTAATGACTAATTGGGACACGAATTTAAAACTGTGCCAGTCATAAGCAAGGTGGAGTGAAAAGGAAGTCGGTGAACTCACCGATTTGTGGCGCTTCTGCGCTGGTTTCGAGGTGACAATAGGAATGAGATGATAGACTTGAAAGAAAATGATTACTCCGATGACTGCAACACATACCCGACAAGAGAAAGACCCCGAGAAGTTCTGAAAGACTTCTTGGATGCCCTCAACTCCTGTCATGGTGTACTCTAGCCCACAGACGCTGGCCGAAATGGTCAAAATGGTCAACCGAATCCAGGTATCCATGCTTGAGAAGCATACAAATGTCCTTGGGTCGCATGACGTGCTTCCCTCGGATTTCTCGCAAAGCATTGGCGGCATCGAATAATTGGAAGTGGTCGAATAAGGTGGCAGCGTGAAAGAAGAATTCGTCTTCCTCTGGGAGCAACAAAGGGTTTCGTGGCCTGTGGCGCTCTGTCGGAAGGTGATACTGAGTGATTGGCGATTGCTGGTGAAGACACTCGATATTGAATCCTTGGAGCTCCATTAGTACGTCCTTTTCGAGTATCCTGAAAAATGCGCAGTGGTATCGGAAGTAATGCTTGAGTGCATTGTCTTCCGGCACCCGATTCAAGACGTCTCTGAAGGGCTGACGACTTATAAGTCGACTAGTGAGATTGACGGTGCGATGGATGTCTGAGCGAATCTGCCGGCAAAGGTACATGGTGTATACATGTGGGGATTCATGAATGAATGTCGGCGAAAACGCCACGTTTCTGAACATTTGCCTCGGCTCAACTTCTCGCTCGAGATAAACCTCGACTTGTTCGCTCAAGTCATGGATTACCTCTGCAATATCGGCGTTTACTGGCACCTCGAACTCTACAAGCTCGTGTCGGAATGGAGGCGGTAGGCGGAAGGCATTTGGTTCATCCACAAGTGGAATTTCGTCGACGAAGGCGGTCTCCTCCAGTCGATTCGCGTCCAACAAGTCGTAGTAATCGTCTGCGTCCTTCTCCTGCATCTTTCGTAGCTCTCTCATTGTCCCATCCAGCATATGATAGTCGTCGGCATCTAGCCAAACTTTGCTCATCATTCGTTTGATGTACCCACAAGACCGAATCACGTCTTCGATGCTTCGCTTGAGCTCTCCTGGTTCCAACTCAGCATTCTGTCCAATTCGAAGTCGATAATCGGACAAATGCGGAGGATAGGAGTTGAGCGATGATTTCCTCGACACGATAACCTTGCGGACTCGTCCGTTTCCACTAAGAGGGTGGCCTGGTCTTGGAAGTTCATCGGGATTCGGCTTCTCGACTATGGACTCGGGACTGGGATTGGTGATGTTCCTTGTCGACGTTTGACTGTGATCATGATACCCCCAGGGGTCACGAACACTCGACGGTTGGTGAATGAAATGCGTGGTTTCCTGGAGTGCTGGAGTAAGCCTATTATCGGGAAATGAGACGTGTCCTTGGTGCATATGGTGAAGGTAATACATTTCACTGTAAACCTTTTCTCCATGTACGACGAGCTGCTGATCCGAATCGTTCGTGCTAAATGGCGTCCTGGGCCTGTCTCTTCCATTGACAGCTGGGACACTGTCGCTGTCTTGGCTGCTGCAGTCATCGACCTCGCTATCCATATCGTCATTTGTGGCGTTAGTCGACGGTGGACCGGAGCCGGCTGTCCCAGTAGCGCTTCGGGGTGACAAACTGGAATGTGAAACTAGCTCAGCTGCAATGTCTTTATCAGACAACCAGCTTCTCCAATCATGTATGAAGAAAAACTCACGCATAACATCATCTTCTCTTCTCTTGTCAATTTCTCGGTCTTCGTCTGATTCCTCATTGCTCCGCTCATCTCCTGCATCATTTCCATCTCCTATGCTGATCCTCAAGTCCTTCGTCGGCCTTTGGTACGTCTCACGCTCCATGATTTCGTTTCCCTTGACGGGTAACACGATCTGTAGGGGGTGCGACATATTTGGAATATTTTGCTCGTTTGTGACGCTGCTCAGACTGCTGGAGAGGATGCGTCCCTTCGTCTCCTGCAGCTGAAAATCCAAGATGCCGGTAAACTCAGTGATTTGGGCGAATCGACCAGGCGCTGAAGACCCAGAAGCCCCTGGAATCGACTTAATCGACGCCCCCAGAACCATATTGGCGCTCGACGACGAGCTTGAACCAGATTCTGGGTTGTCGACTTGGCTGGCTTTACGTTTTAGCGGCGGTAAGGTTGGTTTTGGTGGTCTCGCAATGTTGATTGCTTCGTGGGCAATCACGGCGTTTACCAGGATCATCGGTGATGTCTGCTGCAGCGATGGAATAGCTTGCGCTGGCTGGGCTTCCCATATCGACGGATACTGGGTCGGAATCGGGACTGGCTGAGCTAATGTGGCGTCCTGAATTCTGGGCATGGGTTCGACGGAAGTCTCCAGATATCCCAACGGGTCATCGTCTCCCATGTCTCTGAGTTCAACGATTTCTCCTTCTTCCAATTCTTCTCCATGTCTTGCAGCGATATACGGAGTCGTCGGAGGATCCATGGTACGACGGTATTCGTATCGCTGTTCTCCGTTTGGTCGCCTGGTGTCTGGCGTCCGTATAGGTGGTTCAGGTGAAGAGTTCGATCTCTGTCTTCGTGGTGATAAGTTTCTCCGGGACGTTAGGCCAGTCCCTGTCACTTGGTTAACGAGTTCTGCGGAGCAATAGAAGCATGAACTCTCACCTTGTTCATTTCGAAATTCCTCTGACTCTCTCCAATGAGCTTCACGCACCGGAGGCATGATCAGCGAATTGTGTCGACGCTTAGACGGTGGAGCTGTGGCGCCAATGTTCATGGTTGTCGCTCTTATTTCGTCTGATTTGTCTCTAGCTGGCGGTCCGAACGAATCTGTTGCTGCCTGTACAGGCCCAAAGCTAACGGCAGATTCTGAGGTGGCGATATACTGATTGGTGATTTTGCGGTCGTCGGATGGAGGTTCGAGAGCAGGAGAATTGTCGAATTGATATGGTTCATGTCGGGTAAGGTTAGACTGGAAGCCTGGACTTGCTACCGAAAACGTCGGGCGGGCGCTGAGGTGACATTGCATGATTTTCGGCAAGGATCCCAATTCCATTTCCAGTGTCTCTTCCGCACCTTTTCGACTCGACTTCGCTCTTTCAACAATGACCGTCCTGGCTGGTAGCAGGAGCAAGATGTCGTCGACATGAATCTTTCCCGGCGTTGGCCCTGGTAGCGCTGGCTTCGGTCTGAACTCGATTCCGTCGAGATTCGGGACATGGAGGGAATAGATCTGGCGGCGGAGCGAAGGGTCTATGACTAAGGTGGATCCGTGAGGAGCATGACGAAGACAGCTCTCGTCTTGTGGTCGATACGCTGTGAGGGATCCTTGCGGACGGTGTGGAAAGCACGTCGATATGAACGTATGCGAAAGAACAACACACACAACAACACCAACACACCAATACACTCTTTATATCCTCGATAAGTTCGGGTTTCTTATAATAGAGATAGTCCAAAGCACAAACACTTGTCCGTACTCAGTGTCTTACGTCTGGTCGTCTTTGAGAGCTTTTAACTGGGTTATAGCTTGTTTAAAGTGTGGTAACACTAGGGTTTGTGGTCTCTTGACCGAAGCGCGATTTGCACTAAGCAGCTTAACTAGAACTAGACTTGAACTTGACTAGAGGTTCTCTTGCGAGACTAGAGGGTGCACTAAGCAACTAGACTAGACTAGACTTGTTCAAACTTGTTCAATTCGCCAAAACGTCGGTAACTGAGTCCGAGAAACAAAGTAATATTTATCCACAAGTCAGCTACTAGCTTCCAGCCTTGGTCAGGCGGTCACTTGTTACTAACTGGGTTCAATGCCCTACAATGTTCTCTCTATTTACTACAAACTTAGAGTCCTTAAATACTGTCCAGAAATGATAACATAATGTTCTTGAGTCATTCACAGGGGTCTCCGAGTCGGATTGCCAAGGTGGCCGCACGACATCAGTCATCCTGCTATTAATAGTACAACCGGGTGAAACCTCCTAGTGGAGTCTCTTGCCGATCAGGTATTTCGAGAAGTGCAGAAAGAAGACAAGTCCTTTAGTCCCTTCTGTACTCTCTTATGTGATTCTCATCGTCTCGTCTTGTGTCAAAAGCACGTCCCTTAGTATGAACAATTGTCCACACTGTGGGTCCATCTTTATATAGGGGTACCCTTGTGGGTTGCCCTGATCGTTCCGCAATCATCTTGGTTTCCGCAAGTGACATCGGTCAAAGCTCCGGTCATGTAATCCTTATGACAATGGTCCGGTTAGAGCTCCGCTTAGTCTGTACTAAGGAGTCATCGCCGTTTCACAGTGCTAAGTCCTCCAGTCTTAAACAGACATCTTGGCTCGCAGGGTTTTCGTCATGTATTCAGTCTCGGCCATTGTGTGAACACCGCTATTCTTCTTGTAGTCGTAGCGCGCCGTCTTTGGTCTTAGGTGTACCTTCTGGGCTGATAAGTACAGACACAAAGCACGGACACTTGTTAACGCTTGACATTCTTACTAGCAACCTTGGAGCTCGGCTCTAGCGCTCCATCAACGTCCCAGCAGTCAAAGAGATGCCAAACTGCCCAGTTTGGTATGAAAACAAGGCTGAATTTTTATATGCCCCATCATCTCCCCCACACAGAGATCTCAATTGTCCCCAATTGAACCCGATTGATACTCCAATGTGTAATTGTAGCGGTTTCTTTTGTTCATCCTAGCTTTCCTGAAGGGTACGAACCCTTGACTAGTCGTGTTCAATTCTGTCTCGTCTAATGCAGATCACTTATACAAGTGTTCGGCGGTATCATCGACCTTCAACAATCCCCGTGGCAAGGACACTTGTCCGTACTCCGGATCTGTGATTAAAAACACGGTTTAAACGTGATCTTGCTCTAAAACACGGAGTTTTTCGTCTTTTTCAACCAGCCAACTTCGCCATCTTGGGTTATTAGGTCGCCCGCGTCCGTCGCCAAAAGCTCCCCTTTTTATAACCAGTGGTTAAAGAGCGCGGAGGTCTGCAAACCGATTTCCTTTGATGGGAATCTATTTTTAGCAAATCTCGACTTTTGCAACTTCTCTTCTTTAACCATTTTCGTCAGTGCCTTTTGCGAGTTCTCCGCGTTTGATGGCTTCCCAGGGCCTATTTCTCATTAATAAATAGCCTTGTTCCATCAAACTTAGCGCTAACTCCCATCTTTCCCATCTCTAGCCCTGACACTTGTCGTCGCTGCTCATTCGTCATGTCTGCCGCTCGTGAATCTTCTATTGCTAGTTCTCGCCAGGCGTCTCCCCACGCCGAGGTTCCAACTGTTCCAGAAGAGCCAATCAATCCTGAGATCGCGGTCCTGCCCGTTGCTCCATCGTCGCCTGTGGCGTCGTCATCTCCTGAAGCCAATGAGCCTGGTTCGTCTTCTTTTGCTAAGACTCTATTTTGTCCCTTTTACTGACTTCGTTTTGCCAGTGCCCGAGCCTGATGAGCTCGAAGGTGACGAGGAGACCCCTACCAAACCTAAGAAAGGGGGTAAACCCTCTCCATCACCTGGTCTGTCTCACTTTCCCCTGCGCTCTCGTCTTTTTAACAGTGTTTCAGCACTTCGGTCGCCTGTTGACGAAGCTCAACCAGAGCCTAGTCCGCGTCCAAAGCCGCCTTCACCTGGTGAATCTCGTCTCTACACGTCGTTTCGCGTCTTTTGCTAACCGCTCTTTTAGCAGCTTCTCTCCGTGGCTCGCCAAAGCCGACTTCACCAGTCATGCCTGCATCCAAGGCTCCAAGCGAGCATCAACCTTCAGCTTCTCCTCGTAAGCTTTTCCCCGTGTCTGTTTTTGTCATCACGAGCGCTAACCTTTGTTCGTAAAGCGCCCGCTTCCCCAAAAACGCCTGTGCCTACAATTCTTCGTGATCCGCGCTTCCGAATCCATTCCGTCTGTCAGTCCGTTTATCGCGAGCTTATCGAAAACCCCGACCCTCGCCCGCCTTTGTCTGCAGATCAGATGAATCGCCTCCAGCTTGGTGCCGACGACCTCAATTATTGGGGTTATGTTATCGATATCATGTACCGTCAACTCTCTGAGGTCACCAATCCTGTCCAGCAGGTGGCGATCATAACCACTATTGCGGCGATGTTCGTGAGTGTTCGCCTTGCTCTTGACATCTCAATCCTTCTCATTAATCGACTTTTTAGCAACAGCAAAACGATTTTGCTATTGCCAACGCATGTCAAGAGATGGACTTTCCCGAGACCAGCTATATCTTCCAACTGCGCTCGGCCATTATGCGCTGGTTCCAGGACTCAAACTTCCCCAAATCCCGCTTTCCTTCGAACATCGTCGAGATCTCAATGGGTCCTTATCACGAGGACTTTGACCTCGCTCTTCTCAGTAGGCCCCCAATGCCGAATTATGGAAACTCTCGTCGCACTGCACGGATCAAGTCCTATCATGCGGAAGACATCGTAAGTCCATATACATAGCAAGGACACTTGTCCTTGCTCCTTGACTCCTGCTCATCTTTTTGTTTTATAGTATCATCGCCCTCATGCGGTCACTCCGCAAGGTGTCCCTTTCTTCGGTGGACCAATTGGTTCCAAAGGGTACATCTCGTTGTTGGGTGAAGATCCTACCGTCAACGATCTGCTCCGTACAGCCGTCCGTCTTGGTGAGGCTTCTGATGAGGCTTCTGACACTACCCAGAAGAGGAAGGAAAAGAAGAAGAAGACCGATCCTCTTGGACGCAAGAAGCAAAGCCATTCTATGGCTTTAGCCCACGATTTGCTCCAATTTGGCCAATTCTCTTCCGACTCCGAAGACGAGCTCGTCGACGGACCTTCTCCTGAGAACCCTTGGAAAGGTGGTACCGCTCCGCCATTGACTGGAGAGCGTCGTCACCTCTTCGTATGCTCGTTCTTTGCTTCCTTATGGCTTCTTACTAATCATTGTTTTTAGACCAACGCTCAGAAGGGGCCCTTTGACGGGGTTAACCTTCCTCGCGGTTTCGTCCGAACCCGGTCCGCCGATCCTCTGCCGTTGGTGGTCCCGACGACTCAGCAGCTCCGGTCACTTCGTGACGAAATTGGTCCTTTCGTAAGTCGTCTTATTTAATTCAGATTTATCCTCATCTTTTTCGTCTGCCTAGACCGTCGGCGACTGTTTGCGCTGTCTCCAGCTGGATCTGCCTTGTGCTGCCAGCGCTAATCTTGGCGGCGCTTGCAGTAGATGCCTCTCCGATCGCAACTCCGGTCTCTGCTCGCATCAGATGTTCTTCGCTGATGTTGAACGTTCGTTTTCCAAGACATATCAAATCGTCGAGGCGAACATCCATAGTAAGTGTTAACAACCAGCAGGGACACTTGTCCTTGCTCCTGGAACCACTTACTAACATCTTTCCAGAACTTTGTCGCAAGGCTATCGAGCTGTTCTCCGTTGAAGCTCGTGTCTCTGCTACACGCGTCTTGGCTTACCAAGGCGAGGAAGAGCTGGACAGCCGTCGCCGTCAGTGGCTACGCCTTTACCGACACATCGCTCTTTCGTCTACCGGAGGTGCCCTCTGCACCATTTTCTCTCGGCAGCAGTATGACGACATTATCGAGCCGGTCCTTGAGTTGTACCATCTGGACGACGTCGTCGACGCTATGGAGACCGCTTATTCACACTTCGATCTCGCCAAGTCCGGTATTCCGAAAACTTCCAAGACCGAGGGTGGACAGCCGACTCGCTTGCTCAAGCGCAATGTCTTCCCTCCTAGCATTACCGACTCTGATTCGGACGATGAGTTTTCACAACCCAAGGCTTCTAGCTCGTCTGTGTCGAAGAAGAAGAGATCAAAAGATGTCGTCGAGGAAGAGGAAGGTGACGAGGAAGGGATGGCCGATGGGGAGGACGAAACTCCTAGAGCTTCAACTCGCGACCTTCGACCTCGTCAGGGAGGCAGCGTGGTAACTGCTCCTCGTCCAGTTCCTACTCCGACTAGCAAGCGGTCTGCTCCTGTCGTTGACTCGTCGGATTCCGAAACTTCTCTGTCTTCGAAGCGACAGAAAACCGGTAAGTTCTTTTCGTCCTTGGTACGGACATTTGTCCGTGCTTCACTCATCTTATTTACTGACTTGCCTTTTCTCTCCTCTTGTAGGTTCCAAGGATAAAGGCAAGACTAAGGCTACTGCTGCTGAAGACGACGAAGACGCTCGCTCGGTTAGCCCTGTGCCAGCTAGTACGCCGGTTTCGTCAAAGGGTCGAGGAGGAGCACCTCGTGGTCGTGGTGTCGCTACAGCTCGCCGTCCTCCTCGAGGTCGACGTCGTTGATTGGGTCCGCCGGGACATTCTTTTTTTTTTATTTTTATTTTTATATAAAATATCTTAGCTTGCAATCGTCGTAGGTAGCCATGGACTACAGATCCCCGTACTCATGTATAGAGTCGTCGGGGAAAATATAACTTTTCTACATCGTCTTTTCTGGATTGATTCTGAGGTGATTTTCAATGAAAGATAGTGGGTGTATGGACAATGTATATTGCCGTAGTAAGGACAAGTGTCCTTACTCATGCTAATCTGACCACTCTTGTCGCTCGTAATCGTGCTCCATAGCGGTTTCCCTAGCTTCATACTCCATCCAATCTTCATCCTCTGAGTCTCCTTTTTCGCCGTATTCGTCGAGAGCCTTCTGCAGTGCTTCGTAAAAGAGAATCTTAAACACTTCAGCTTGAAAAGCTTCAGCTTGCTTGTTCTGGATAGTAAGGGAGTCTTTAATAGACGCCACCTCGTTCTTAACCAGGTCAAAGTCTTCGTCATGTTTCTTAGAGCTCTGGTGATACTCCTGCTTGACTGGGGTATTACGGTTGTTATCATAAAGAACACTTCCATAACTCTGCTTACTAGAGGTATTCGTCGAGAGCCTTCTGCAGTGCTTCGTAAAAGACTCCCATCATTCCTTCGACTACATTTTTATCCAAATAGAGTCTCGGGCCCATGATCTGGTGATCCTGAATTCTTCTGGATGCCTTGTGAGTGCTTTTCTTATTGAAAAAGAACTCAAGGTCTTTGGTGGACTCGCTGCGTACGAGTTCCCATTCGTCTAGCCCTCTAACCGTCTTCCAATCCCTGGTAACTCTTAGCCAAGTAAATCTGTCAAGATAAAACTTGCAGAGCCCGTGAGGTGTCGTAGGTACCGTGAGCTCCAGGAACTTAGTAACTTGTTCCCGAGTCAGGCTGGAAGATTCAGTTAAATTGTTTATCGTCTTTTCGTCGGTGAGGTGCATAGTAAAGCGAGGTTTAGGAGTAAGGACACTGGTCGGTACTTGGCGGTATCAACCCCTATGCTTATGTTCTCTCCTAAAGCGTCTATTAAGCCCAGAGTCTTGTGGCCTGTATCCTTCCTCTGCCTAACTGCGATGTCTGACACAGAAGCTGCCACCATTAACGCTTTGTACTTCTCTATCCCAAAGCCTGCCGACCGTTTCGCACTCGAGGCTTTCTTTCGAGACCGTACTACTTGGCTGCCTATGATGGGTGGTTGGGTCGGTCAATATCCTCTTGAACCAATCCGTAACCAGCATACCATCGACCTCCAATACATTACTCGAAATGGAGCTCTCGTTACTCAGTCTCAAATCGTCGGTCCTCTTCCTTACGGTTCTCCAGCATTCATCTTGAAACGCATTAAAGCGTTCTATGACTTGGCCTTCTGCCGTGAGGAAGGTCTTGAACGAGAGGAACAACATGCCGACGACCTGTCTTTGTGTCGTAGCGGTGTTCTCTCCTGGGAAGAGCAGGTCGCAATGTGGGAGGCTCAGTCTGAAGAGCCGCTTCCTTACACTCCCTGTTATTCTTTTGATGATAGAGATTTCATCGATCATGAGGCTAGCGCCGCAGAATACGAGGAGTATTGTGCGAGTAGTATCTTGACTTATTAGATTCGTTTATACGAACCCATAGTACCGACACTTGTTACTGCTCCTGTTTGATCCATTATCCGTTTCATCCGTCCAATCGTCTTAGTAGGGAATTATCCTTCTTCCGACTACTACTTTCCTGAATGCCTAGGTCCTCTTTACTCCTAAGCATGACTCAGTGGTCGCTTTCCGCTATTCCGAGCCGGAGTTCGTCATCTGTTCCGTTGTCTTAGCTTGATCCGTGATTTCATGCGGGCGCCGAGCCCTTTGCATGTCTTACGGAGCTAAAATTAAACATTTTCGGCTTTATTCGTCAGGATATGACGTTTTCTAGAGCTATCTTTAGACAGGGATAAGACGAGTAGGCCGTCTCCTCTCCCCCTCACAGAAATCTAGAGCCTCCGGCTCGTGACTTTTATGAGTCCTTTATCCAAGACAACTCCTATACCGAAGGAGTATAAAAACTCAGCACGAACAAGTGTCCTTGCAGTTTCCTTCTATACTCCAAACCTCGTCCTTTCAAACGTCAGACGCCTCTCAGTAACAGTCTCCAATGTCATCCGAAGACGTCCAAATGTCCGCTGCCGAACCCAAGAAGGTCATTTCGTCATGGACTGAATACCTCGCCGTCCCTTCTGAACAGAAGGAGGAGGCGTTGACAGGTATCAATTCATTACTACATTTTTCTGAGCCTTGATTAACACAGCCTCTCTCAGCTATGAAGACTCACGTAACTCGAGTTTGTATGAGCAAAAGCATCAAAGGTCATGCAGGAGAAGCCCTACACGCCGGACTCATTCAGGTCCTGATGACCATAAATGGGGCCATTCCCTTCATGCCTTACACCGCCATTGGGCCATTTGTCGCCGGACTTCTTGATACCTTGGTACGCTGCCGTTCCTCTGATCCCCGACTAGTGTATTAACACAGCCTCTCACAGAATCAAAGCCAGACAGGAGGCATTGCTGCCGCTGCTAACTTTGCAGACAAACCCTCTGATATGCGAGAATGCATCCATCGTATCAAGGAAATCAACAAGGCTTTCAACGTTCCCGGTGCCGGCGCAACTGCCATTGGCATCGTACGTCCTTGTCCTCACTTCATGAGCACGGACACTTGTCCTTGCTTGTGAAGTAACTGCTTTCAACTGTTAACTTTCATCCACAGGTTGCTCACGGCTATTATAATGACCGTCTTTCGCAAAAGACCGCCGAAGCTGAGGCCAAACCCAAGGCTCCTGCTCCTGCCAATGCACCACCAGCTAACAAGCCTGCGACTCCAGCTACTCAACCTAACAAAGCGCCGCCCCGTAAACGTACCAGGGGCCGTGCCACTCCTGTTAAGCCTACCTCAACCGTTGTTCCTCGAATCATCGTAAGAACTACAGTTCGTACTCCAACAATTGCTCATCATCCGCAGAAAAATGGTTTGCTGTTATCTGCCTCTTCGAACTCGACTAATACGGTGTGTTTCAGGTCCCATTTCCGTTCAGACCACTACTGACAGGCTTGCCCAGATGACAATCTTAGCTTCGCCGCCAGTCCCTTTCGGATTGACCTGTATGTCATTTTTACCCTGAATCGTGAGAAGATGAACTCAACTATGTTTGTTCAGCTTCTCCCGTGAGTTAAACGTTTATCTCCAGACCGTGAACCCGACCAATCGCCCAGTACTATCGTCCTACGGTTTGAGAGCTGGACTACTGCGCGGTTCCCGGCCTTGATCTCCAATCCGATGCTTATCTTATTGTTCAGGCCCTCGACTCGCGTCGCAATGAGGACGACCCTAACAAGCGTGTTCGTCTTGGCGAATACACCGCCAGTCCCAACCCAGCTGCTTGTAAGCATCTCATCTTTTATCCCAATTTTATCACACTTAGCGAGGACACTTGTTACAGCTGCCTTTCCAGACGTAGCAGCCACAGATGCCATTGCATTTGCTGCGCATGGCGAGGTTCGTAATTCGAGCCTGACCCAACTCCAGGAGCCAGCCCTTCGCGCTCACCTCAGCCACTTGCTCCGTGATATCCAAGCCAATGCTCTTCACATCAAGAGTCAGCTCGACCTTTGTGACATCCTCGTCAAACAATACCAGGCCATTCACAACCAACTCGACAATCCCGGCCCCGACCAATCGCAACGGAGATCCCATCGCTGACATAGCCGTTTCAGAGGCCACATCTTCAACTGTAGCCGCCGAAGAGGCTATGGATGAAGAATATCAGGACGCCGAATCTTCCCATGAGGCTATCCCCATGGATGAAGACATTGAGGAGTTGTTTTAGTCGGTCCTAAACCTGGTAGCTTCTTTATTCCTTTCCGTCGTTTTATCCATCTCGTACTCCATACACTTGCACACAGTATTCCACCTCCTATCCCTAGTATAGGCACTTCGGCCCTCTATGCCTGATAGATATACCGCCTGCATTGTGTCGCAGCTTCTGAGACTCGTCTTGTACTATTACCTCCACTTATACTTGAAAAATTGAAGCAAACTTATACACGGCTTACGGACACTTGTCGCTACTCAAACAAAGTCATCTTCACCTAAGTCTACTTCAACTTCTTCAACATCGTCTTTTATTTCATCAGGTTTCAATAGTCTGATTCCTGACATCTTTGGATCTGGCCGAACCTTGTCTGGATACTCATCTCCGTACATCAGAGTAGTACTCTTGTCAAGCTTCAGTAATCCCGCCACCGATAAGTCAATGAGGTTATGTATATTGTCAGGCAAAGGAATGGACTTCCGTGCTAAATAAGGAATGACTCTGAAACGAGCCACCTTGTTCTGCAGTACTGTTCCATCCAACTCTGCTATGATGTATGCACCTCCTCTTGAACGCCTGATTACTACCATGGGTCCCTGATACTTGGGTTTCATTTTTCTGTCAAGTTCCGCCTCAACTGAAGAATTCCTCAAAAGTACTAAGTCTCCAGGTTCAAACCTGTAGTCTTTAATCGTCCTAAAATGATCCGCTTCCATTTTCAAGGCTTCTGCACGTTTAGCCATATCAATACGACTGCGCATGTCCTCTACTTGGCTTTGATGCTTGGCCAAAGCCTGTGCCCTTGCTCCAATCAACTCGGCCCTAGTCATAGGCCCTTCCGGTGGAGACACAAGCCAGGTTGCTTCAACAATGTCCATGGGTAAAATCGGATGAGCACCTGTTACCATAAAGAAAGGGCTACATCCCTTTCTTTTGCGTACAGTAATCCGATCTGCCCAAATAACATGGTGTAGAAACCAATACCATTTGCTAGGGTCATCACTACAAGCTTTCGCAAGTGATTTCCTCACATCAAAATGCGGTCTTTCAATTGCACCATTCGCCTTGGAATTATAAAGAGAGATCTGAATCCCCTTTATTCCATACTTCTGTTCAATCCAGGCAACGGCAGCTTTGAAGCTAGGACCATTGTCCGTAACAATTTCTTGTAAACAGCCCCAACGACATATTATATCTTCAAAAATCCATAGCCCAAGCTCTCTAGCTTTTTCAGTTCTGAGAGCCCTCGCTTCTGGCCATTGAGATAATTCATCTCGCGCATGGGCTATCCAAGTATATCCATTACTTTTCGGAGACATTTTCATGTTGTCCAGATGGACCCTCTGAAAAAGCGATGGAGTTTCTGTGGGGTACGGCGGGTTACGTAGTAGCAGGGTCTGTCGCTCTTGGCAAGCATGACAGGTCTGAACGTAGAACTTAATGTCTTTGTCCAAGTCTGGCCACCAAAAACGTTTCCACAACAATTCTCTTGTAGCAAAGAAGCCTCGATGGCCCAGGTAATCATGCCCAGCCTTCATCATATACATTCGATGTTCTGGTGAGACCACCAACTGGTGTTCTGTCCCAGTATCTCGTTTGTAGAGTCTGTCTTCACTATCAAGGAAAAATCCACTAGCGTACCGCTTGAAATGAAGAAACTGCTTTTCATTCATTCCTGGCAACTCGATAGTCGGGTCCCTTAACCATCTCTTTATGAGTGGGATTCGAGCATCGTTGGCTTTCGCCTCCTCTGAACGTTGATCCACAAAATATGATTCCTGAAATTCGGGATCATATTTTTCCTCTAAGTCAGGTATTAACTTGGCAGCCAGCATTACTGCGACCACCTCTGGTACACCTTTCTCAACTTGGTCAAGAACTACTAAGTTTCGTCTGTGAGTTTTCCAAGTAGCATGGTCTTCCTTAGCCCAATTAAGTTCTTGTTGAAAACAATCAACAGACTTCGCTAACCCAGTAGGGACACTTGTCCCTACTTGGTGTGGTAAACCCAACTCCAGCAAAGCCTGTTCAAACTGCAGGAAACCTCCTCTTGTGTCGATTTCATCTTTGAAGTCTTCAAATTCCAATGGCGGATCATCGCCGTTGTACTCTTTGAAGTCTACTGGGTGTATCGGGTCCCAATCTTCTTCAGAATTTTCGAACTTCTCATCCCCAGGCTGTCCTTTCCGCCGGGAAAGTCCATCGGGACCGAAGCCCTTACCAGGTACATGTTCTAGCTCGAAATGATACATTAACGTCTTTTCAATCCAACGGTTTATTGTAGCATTGGGTCCTGCCTCAGGATTCTGCAACATGCCCTTGATGTATTTCGCATCTGTCTGGACAGTTAAGTTCCTTGCCCCGAGCAGCCAATATTTAGCTGCCTCTAGAGACCTCATCAAACCAAAAAGCTCGCGCTTTGGTTGAGAGAAGCGTCGTTCCCTGCCATTCATAGTTATCGAACCAAAACGATTAAACTGAGGTTTCCCAGTATCTGGATTGATCTGATAAATATAGAATCCAATAGCTATATGTGATGAGTCAACTGCTAAGTATATTCTCCAATTATAGTTTATTGGCAATAACGCCGGACAATTGGCCAAAGCCTTTTTCAGCTTTGCCATGGAGTCTTTCTCAACTTCCTCCCACTTGAACAGTTGGGCCTGTCGTGTGAGCTCTACCAAAGGCTCCGCAATCTTTGCATAACCTTCAATGAACATACGACAAACTCCACAGGTTCCTAAGAAGGCCCTAACGTCAGAAAGGTCTTCACAGTCTCCCCATCGTTCCACTACACCTACTCGGTCTGTCGTGGGTTTCCGTCCTTCGTAGGTACATCTATGCCCAACTACGATAATCTCTGGTGCGCAGAACACTGATTTCTTGCCACTAAAGGTGCCACCAGCATATTTCATGCGCTGTAGAATCCGGTTACAGGTAATCATCTGTTCCCAGACAAATCTTCTGATTCCAGAGTTCTCAGGGATCGTCTCATATCCTCCTTTGCCGTCCTCGTACCGAGTTGCCGGTCCACGAATGGGTACATCATCAATATAGGGTATGGTAAATTCGGGTATTTCGTCTTGCAAGATATATGTCACATCGTCATGGAATATTGGAACTGAATTAGTCCAACCCATTGGTAACGTCACTAGTCTGAGCGCCCCAAAGGGCGTCTGAAATGTTGTGAGATCACGAGAGGCTTCGTCCAGGAGCCTCTCGTCATATCCAACATATAGGTCACAGATCCCACCACAACTTCTGCCAGCAAAGTGTTCTGCTAATTGATCTGTGGCTGGTGGAACCCCTGAGTGTGCTATAGTAACAGCATTCAGTGGTTCCAAACTATGTACAAGACGGAGACTACTGCCATCCTTCTTTAATACACAGAACCATCTTGATCTGTACGATGCATTGGAAGGTTCATAAACCCCTGCATCGATTTTCTGTTTGATAATTGTACAAATTCGTTCATACAGTCCAGGGGGAATAGGAATATTCTTTTCAACCCAAGGAATGTGATCAACTACAGGCATCTGTACAGGTGGGAAAAACTCTTCCTTAAAACTTCCTCTCTCAGAGTCATCCCAGGCAATTGCTTCCTGTTGAATGTCTGACAGATGATGTATAAGCTTCTGTTCCTCCGGCCATAAGAAGTCCCAGTCATGAATCTTTTCTACAACTTTCATGCGTTCGTCAGTATATCTCCCCCTTGGTACCGGTTCCGGTGGATTTGGGTTCAAGGTCGGCATATCTTTTAATGGATCGCCTGTAATGTTCCGTATAATCCTTCCACCTGGTATCCCCAGAGGTAAATTTGCGAAGAGAGGTTTGACTTTGTCCTCGACCTTCTTGTACTTCTTTTTGGAACTAATGAAAGAGCTTCGGACTTCAGCTTCAGATGGTATTTCAGCTGTAGGCAGATCACCAGCACGGACACTTGTCTGTGCGAAGGAGCCATAACTTCCATCTGTTGCTTGATTCGAAACGTTATCCTCTTGTTCCTGAAGTTCTCGTCGCTCTGTGGCAATCCTGATTTTATCTTCCATACTCAACGGTTTGCGACACTTGGTGCAACATTCCTGTTTACTGTAGACAAATGCCTGGTATTCACTCAATTTAGGCCCATAGGAACTTGCTTCTGTCAAGGCACGAAGCTGAAGCTTCTCTCGTGTCTTTTCTGATGCAAAACTCCCAGGCTTACGATCCTTCTTCTTTGCAGAAAACCAGTTCGTGTTGAATCCCAGTTCAGGTCGTTGTTCAGGAATCAAATCTTGGAAATACGCTTCCAACGTTTTTCCTTCTTTTGATTCCATAGATATCTGTTGTCTCGAGGCTTGGAGATATAAATCTCTAACCTCAACCTCCAAAAATCGTCCATGAGAGTGTCTGGGCTTAGCGGTCTGCCTTATTCTAGGTGCGCCTCGCTCATCTACTTCAATTACCACTGCAAACTCTCCCTGTTCTTCGACCAGTTCATCGAGTTCTACTGAAAAACCGAGGCTGTAGCATGGTCGATGTTCTTCTTGACAATTCTAGGTGACTTCCCTCTTTCAAAGGTTGGTACCACTGCGCACTGACCAGTGTTAGGACATTTCAGTTGAATGGTTTGACTTCCATCCTTCTTATTCTGTATCTCACTTTCAGTCACAACATCGAATGGTCTGCCAAGCAAAACTCGGTATGCCACGCCTCTTAAAACATGAATCTGGAGATAGACAGTAATTCCCGCTACAGTAAACGGTACATTTCTTGCCAATCCCAAACTCTTCTCCAAGTGCTTGTTAGCACTCTGCATGTGAATCACAATGGAAGGGTCCCAAGGAACTCCTAAACTCATTGCCACGTCCTCACTCATTGATACAATCTGTGATCCTCCATCAAGTAGAGATTCCTCATGGTTTGCACCATTGATAAAAGGAAAAATGGACCGGAGTCCTTCAGACTCACGGGCCACGAACACTTGTTTTGGCTCCTCACCGGCTGGTACTGTTGCTAAGTAATTCAAAACTGGATCCGATATCACTATGCCACCAATTGGTACACCATGATAGGGAATGTCCTGGATATAAGCTGTTTTCACAGTCGGGAGGTCTGCAATATTAATTGCATCGCTTCGTAGAAGGTTTGATTCAAATGGCTCGTCTAAATCAGTCATAGGTAATTCTGGAGCAAAGCGAACATGCTTCTCGGTAACACTTGTCTGTGACTCGGGTCCTTCCTCATCCGATATTTCATCGTCAGAAGTTCCCTCTTTCACTTGATACCAAGTAACTGATCCACCTGCAGATTTTCCTTTAACTGGTTGCCTTTTCTTCGTTACCCCAGAGCGAAGTTCTTCTCTGAGTTCAACACTGGTGCCTAGTAGCTCACGATTTGTTGTGGTTACTGCAGCATCCAACATTTTGTTGAAAAGGGCTTTTGTCGCTTTGTCACTCTGTAACTCCGCGAGGTTCTTGTAATCCTTGGACAGCTTGTTTTCCCTTACGTCTACCGTTTCTTTGGGAAGAGTAGTCTTACCCAACGGTCTTTCCACAGGAAGTCGTTTTGCTGCTGGTTGAACTGGAGGGACATTTTCATATCCACCTTCCGGCTCTTCACTGTCAACAATCTTCCGTAGAGTAGGTATTCTTTCGTCTTTTGGTTTGACAACTGCAGGAGTTGTCTTTCGTGGGGGCAAGTCCACATATGCCCGATTTGGTCTCCAACTCGTACTATCCACACCCGTTTTCGTCTTAGATTTCTCCGGCGGCAGAGAGGGTGTCTTTTCCCCGGCCGCCTTCATCGAATTCAGGGAAAAACCGATGCCGCCCCTTGAGCGATATTGCTAGGTCCAGCACCATCATCTTGGGGGTACGGTAAGATAGACTTTCCATTAGGATCCAGGCTCGCGCCTAGCTTCTGCTGAAAGGCCTTAAACGTCTGATATTCATTCCAAGCCTCATCATTAAGCTGAAGGCCCGATACATTCCTTGCCTGCGTCAAAGGCGTAACCGGTGGCACAAACACTTGTTGCTGCTGCAGCATCTGAGAAGGATACTGCGTCATCTGTGGAGCCACTGCTACTGGTAATCTTTGTGCAAACTGGGGTGCTCTGTATTGAGACCCTGGGTAGTTCGAAACCATCTGCTGCATTTGAGCTGCAGTAGGCAAATAAGAATGATTTACAGGTATAGCCTGGAGCTGCTGTTCGTGCTCCAGCATGGTAATACATATCTTCCTGCCTTGCTGCAACTTCTGCCTCATAGCTCAACTGTTCAGCTGCATCTCCAGGGGACAAATAATACATTGCTTGATCCTTCCTGGAATGCCAATTCCTAATTCTTTCAACTGGAGTTCGACCTGGTAACATCCGGGAAATAGGTTCACCATTTGGTAAAGTTACCCGCCCATCTGGACCAATTACAGCTTTGCCTTCGCTTATCAATGCATTCTGTTCAGGACATTCTCGAGCCATGTGTCCTCCTTTGCCACAAGAGTAACAAATCGTACCATCATTATGATAGTGCGGTTGAGTTGATCTCGGTGCGTAGGCTGGATTTGGTCCGGGTCCTTGCTCAGTAGCTGCGCTTGGTGTCCTCGATTGCTTAAGAATCTTAAACACTTCAGCTTGAAAAGCTTCAGCTTGCTTGTTCTGGATAGTAAGGGAGTCTTTAATAGACGCCACCTCGTTCTTAACCAGGTCAAAGTCTTCGTCATGTTTCTTAGAGCTCTGGTGATACTCCTGCTTGACTGGGGTATTACGGTTGTTATCATAAAGAACACTTCCATAACTCTGCTTACTAGAGCAAAGCTCTTTTGCAGTATCAAGCATTTCTCTCCAAGCCCATCGATCGTGTCTATGTCTCGGCTTAGGTGGGGTGCCTGCTGCAGTCAGCAAAGCACCTTTCCTATCCTCTTCGCGTTCCAACTTCGCCTCCAAGGCGGCACGGAAACGAGGGGTTAAACGTCCCATAATTCCATTGCACACTGCTTGGTTAGAAATTGGACAGTCTACGCCATTGGTATCAGAATATTCAAACATTCTATCCAGCTCAGGGTAGGTCTTTCGGTAAAAATCAGCAAAGCTGTCATAGTCCGCGAGATCAATTGGCTCTCTATTCGGATTAAACCACTTTGCTACTTTGCCTTGAGAACCCATGGTATCTTCAGCTAGCTCAGTTCCATATTCTGTAAGAATTTCCTTGACTAACTTAGCACTATCTGGAGTCTTGAAATGCTTCAAAGACATCCAAAAGCGCCTAGTTTCTAAGTCAACATAATTCACAATAGCTTCAACTCTTTCTGCCTCATCTCTAATTGATTTCTCATCCAACAACTTGATAGTAGTGGATAGATATCTAGGAATGTCTGCAACAGGCTTCGACGAATCCCAGCGAGGTGCTTTAGGATCCGTGTAGCTCGGCATAGCTCCTTTAGTCGTCATTGTAAAATCTGTGTTTGGGTGGTATTCGTCGGGCTGTTTGAGTTCGAATTGCCCGTCGGTGCTTCTGGTGTAGAAGCTCTAGAGGGTGGTAACAAAGTCTGAGAAGCGAGGTTCAAGTCTGAATCTGGAGTAGGGACACGTGTCGGTGCTAATTGTCTACGACGTTCAGCTTCCAGCAACTCTGTCTTCTTTCTGATTCTTTCTTTTCTTTCCTCGGCTTGTTGTAGAGCTCTTAATCTTCTCGATTCAGCGTCCAAGCTTTCAAGCTTAGCAGCAGGGCGATTAGGTTTAGAGTTCTGTTTCTGAGGCTTTGTCTGGGATGATCCAGCTACTGGATCAATGCTTAACTCTGGAAAGTTCGGATAGCGGAGAACTACCACCGGTTCCTGAACTTTGTGGAATAAAGCTGGGGTGCTCTAAGGAACCTTGTCCTAAGAACTGGTCTGAATCAATGATGTCTTTAGATTTTTCTCTACTAGAAACCCTCGCGGTGGGCTCCAGATGTGAGGGATCCTTGCGGACGGTGTGGAAAGCACGTCGATATGAGCGTATGCGAAAGAACAACACACACAACAACACCAACACACCAATACACTCTTTATATCCTCGATAAGTTCGGGTTTCTTATAATAGAGATAGTCCAAAGCACAAACACTTGTCCGTACTCAGTGTCTTACGTCTGGTCGTCTTTGAGAGCTTTTAACTGGGTTATAGCTTGTTTAAAGTGTGGTAACACTAGGGTTTGTGGTCTCTTGACCGAAGCACGATTTGCACTAAGCAGCTTAACTAGAACTAGACTTGAACTTGACTAGAGGTTCTCTTGCGAGACTAGAGGGTGCACTAAGCAACTAGACTAGACTAGACTTGTTCAAACTTGTTCAATTCGCCAAAACGTCGGTAACTGAGTCCGAGAAACAAAGTAATATTTATCCACAAGTCAGCTACTAGCTTCCAGCCTTGGTCAGGCGGTCACTTGTTACTAACTGGGTTCAATGCCCTACAATGTTCTCTACTATTTACTACAAACTTAGAGTCCTTAAATACTGTCCAGAAATGATAACATAATGTTCTTGAGTCATTCACAGGGGTCTCCGAGTCGGATTGCCAAGGTGGCCGCACGACATCAGTCATCCTGCTATTAATAGTACAACCGGGTGAAACCTCCTAGTGGAGTCTCTTGCCGATCAGGTATTTCGAGAAGTGCAGAAAGAAGACAAGTCCTTTAGTCCCTTCTGTACTCTCTTATGTGATTCTCATCGTCTCGTCTTGTGTCAAAAGCACGTCCCTTAGTATGAACAATTGTCCACACTGTGGGTCCATCTTTATATAGGGGTACCCTTGTGGGTTGCCCTGATCGTTCCGCAATCATCTTGGTTTCCGCAAGTGACATCGGTCAAAGCTCCGGTCATGTAATCCTTATGACAATGGTCCGGTTAGAGCTCCGCTTAGTCTGTACTAAGGAGTCATCGCCGTTTCACAGTGCTAAGTCCTCCAGTCTTAAACAGACATCTTGGCTCGCAGGGTTTTCGTCATGTATTCAGTCTCGGCCATTGTGTGAACACCGCTATTCTTCTTGTAGTCGTAGCGCGCCGTCTTTGGTCTTAGGAGTACCTTCTGGGCTGATAAGTACAGACACAAAGCACGGACACTTGTTAACGCTTGACATTCTTACTAGCAACCTTGGAGCTCGGCTCTAGCGCTCCATCAACGTCCCAGCAGTCAAAGAGATGCCAAACTGCCCAGTTTGGTATGAAAACAAGGCTGAATTTTTATATGCCCCATCAACGCCAATCCAGCCCATTCTGTTTGAATTGACGGTTCCAGCTTGTGCACAAATTCGCAGTACCACTGAAATTCTCTTTCCATGAAATTCGGCGCTGTGACTTCCTTCTCGTCAATGATTTCCATGGTGAGACGGATGATCTGGTCAAGATGAGCGAGAGGTTGCGTGACCCTCAATCGCTCTTGGAAATCTTGGAGCGAATCAATGCCGTGGAGATATAGCTGGACGGAGGCAAGGCAAACGAATGCCTCTGCCTCGTCTGGAGGAAGATGCTTGGTCACATAGCGAAGAGCTGCTGGATTAGCGCGCATGCTAGCTCGAGTATGCGTTTGGCGTTGGGATTTTTCGGTGACCATTATGGTGAGGCGAACGAGCTCGGAGACGAGCTGGGGCATGTGGTTTGGTCCTGGCTTTACAAGGACTGAACCAATTGCCTTCTCCTGATATTCGCGTATCATCAGAATAGTATCCTGTCGCAGAATCTTTCGCTGGCGCTTTTCAAAGCCTTGGGTGAGCTCGTGAAGGCGTACGACATCGGCTACGAGCTCGACTGGAGGGTAAGCATCCAAATTCGGCGGTTGGGATGGATAGAAGGCGTATTTGTTGTTGGCATGGAACGTCGCGAAGGAATCCACGTTGTCGTCCTCGACTTGGCGCAGGATACAGTCCTGTAATCTGGGGTACAGTCCGTGCTTCGGTGGAATTAGTTTGCCTGTTTTTTGTGAATCTCAATCTGCCGAATATTCAAGATTGGACTCACGAATTCCGTCTGCTGAATGCCCGAACACAACAACGAATCCATGCTCATATCTCCCTATTTCTCCCATCTTGTGGCTCCGGTTGGCCAAAGTCGCGCCAAAAATGAGCGTCTCTTTGGCTGGGATGTTGAACAAGCCAAAACGACTTTTCCCAGCTAGCGAATGAACGACTAGCTCTCCTGTTGCCGTGTCTCCTGTGCTAATGGTGCGGAATACTGGTTCGTAGAGCGCTCCTTCCTTGGTGAAGGGGCTCCGAGTGACGCTGCAGGCAATTTGACTGACGGGTTCGAGCCAGATCCCCTCGGTTCTCTGCTCTCCCCCTTCAACCCAATAAGCTGACCGGTAGAATGTGTCGACCTTGTGACCGTTGCTGGTGAGCTCGACGTCGAGTGGGGCCTTGGAGGCGGATGGCGGTGACGGTTGATTGGCAGCACTGCCATGCAGCGTTTCGGACATTAGATCCGGGCTTGTCGTGTTGACTGATTCCGTTTCAAAGGTCTTTTCGTCGCTCAAGGATACGCTTGAATTTATCGTCGACGTTGAAGCAAGTAGAGCTCGGCGTCGGGTCTCCAAATTTGACTCTGCCTGAGCTTGCTCGCTAGCTGTCATTTTCCGTAGTCCGAGCTTAAACCCTCGGGGGCACAGCACGCAAGGCCCCAGATCTTCAGATGAGACTCGGTGAGCCAATCCAGATCCACTAATCTCTTCATTAGGTCTAATCTGGATCGCTTCAGGTCCCTCTGTAGCTTCTAACTTGGTGGGAGAATCTGCATCTGCCAAATTCTGAAAGTTAGCTCTTGTAACGGAAGCTTCTTTAAATTCCATACGGAATTCTGTTGTTAGAGTGTCCGTCTTCGTAGGAGCTTCCACAATTGATTCCCTACTGTGGATCTCCTTCGTCTCTGCCAATTTCGTCGTCTCTTCCATCTGGAAGCCTGGGTTCAGCTTTCCTTCGTGCTTGGCGATTATTAGCTGATATCCTTGAGCTCTGATCAGTGCCTCAAACTGTGCTAACTGTAGCCAATAATTTTCGAGATCCTTTAGTACCTTGAGGAAGTGGTGGCTTGCAATTGGAGCAGCCGGAATAATCTGTGGCGCTATTTGCTCTAGTCCCTTGAAATAGCTTTCAGGGTCCGAGTCTTTGTCACTGAACTGTGCATCAGGTGTGCTTTCTGAGTCAAATAGGTTAACTCCGGTGAGTCTTCTCTTGCACTGAGTCAATCGAGACTCTTTTTGATCGCTATCAAGATCTCTGATGTCCAACTCTAGCACCGCCATACCTGGCTGCGCTCGACTTGAAATTTGGCATTGACTTCCGCTTGCACAGTTCCTTGAGCTAATTATGCTCAGTGTACTGGTGTCACATGAGTCGTTTGTACTGTTATCCATCTGAAATCCTCGACTCATTTCTGTTTGTAGCGCCGACACGTGTCTCCGCAGTGTGTTGACTTGTCCTGTCAGATCATCGTAGAACCTTAAGATCTTCTGGCGCAGCTCGGCAGTCAGATCGGGATCTTTAGTGGCGTTAGACAGGATTTTGTTCATGTCCTTGCTTGGACTTTCGATGGTTCCTGGTAATGATTGGGTACGCAATCCAGCAAGCTTGAACCCTTGCATTTGCGCCCATTCATTAATCTCCGCAGTCAATCTCTCGATCTCCTGCTGTCTGATTGTGACTGACACTGCCCAGGAAGTGCTTAAAATCCCTGGTGCTGCCCAGATTCCATCCGCAACTCCTTCGAAGTTTCCATTATGCTGTTTGGTTATTTCGCTTTGTTTCTCTTTGTCCATTCCGAGTCCCCCATCAACTTTAGATGTGCTTTGATTTACCAATCTTGGCAGGTCTATCATGAAGACGGGACTCGGTACAGTGCAGCCATCAGCAAGACTTGTTGCGGCGATACTGACTTCTGGCTTGGTTACCGTAACAGTGCAAATGACACATCGCTTTGTCTGGTCGACCCAATTGTTTCCCAGAGTCACTTCACATCCTCTTTCGCTAGTTGGCACAATTAGCGCTGCAATTGTGACTGTCTCATCCTGGTAAGTGATTCGAATCTGGATGTACTTGCCTGTGGTGCTGAACTCTGCACTACACAGTCTTTCCTCTCCTCTCGTCCTTTTTACCAAGGCTTGCGAAATAGTCGAAAATGTATCCTTGGGCCGCAGAATGGCCATTACTGCTTCTTCTTTGGTAAGTCGAGCCTTGATCGCGAGAACAACCTGTTTGGTTTCTGACTGAACCAACAGACTCTTCAAATTTTTCAATGACTCTGCCCCTATATCCATCCAATCTTTTCCAATGGCGACATCATTTTCCATGTCGTCGACCAATATCATTTTTAACTCGTAAGTCCGGCCGCAGAAACCAATTTGAACTCCATTGAACTCAATGCCTTCTTCTAGATCGTTGATTTCACCTTGCTCCCATCCAGTCAATCGACATGCTGCAGAGCGACGCAACATATTTCTTGACATAGAAGGTACAACTATCGCAGTAAAACATGACTCCTTGCTGATTTTACCATCAACCTTTACCAGGTGTGGTGCAATTGTCTGTGGTGCCTTTTCTGGTTCTTCCTTGGGCTCATTGAGTGTTAGATCTTCGAACTGGTCTAACTCATCAATTTCTTCAAGTATCTCGGTGACTGTAGTGGGCTGAACTGATTCAGGGTCACTTGGTAGTTGTCTAGGGACTAGCCTAGGTTCCATAGAATTTTCCTTTTTATCTCTAATGAAATCTGCATTATCATTATTCTTCTGAGTGTCAGTAACTTTGGCAGAAAGAACATGATCAGTGCCTGGCTTGCTTGATAAAATAATTGTGGCATTTCTCTCTGCGAGTCTGTTGACTCTGAGCAAATGCCCCAATCTTTGGCCTGCCATTGCAATTTCCTTACCAAGGATTTCTTCAAGCTTATCTCCCCATAGTCTTCCGACTAAATAGGCAGTACAGCCATCATATACATAGGACGGCCGTCCTTGCATACATTTGAAGCCTCCCTTGGTTTGTTGTGAGATAAAGTCCATCTTGACTGATTGGCCGTCAATCATGACGTCCACTCCTGTCAAGAATTTGATTGACTGGTCCATCATTTCTTCATGGAACTCCTCGGCGATTACTAGTCCAAATCGGCCTTCGGGGATCAGATAGATCTCATCATCTTGATAGATTCCAAAATAGTGCCTTTCGTCCCAGAAGATCAGGGGCGGCTCTATTTTAGTTGTATCGGCATACCCATTTTCAGACAAGGCTGGTGCCTCGCCCATGATCTGAGTACGTGACATGGCGGTTTCTACAAGATCTTCCCAACAATCGGTTACCCATGATTTCTTTCCCATCCACTGTGCAATTTTGTCATGCAATGGTGGTTCAGAGTTGTCATATACTTCCGGCTTGGGCCTCCATTTGAATTCCAATTCTCCAGTTTCAGCGTTATAGGTTTCCTTCCCTTCTTGTGCAAGATCATTTGCAAACACATCATGACAGGCGTCAGTTATGAGGTACTGGAGTTCCTTGTTGTCTCTAGCAATGCTCTCTTCTGTTGTAGGTTCCTCTTTGCTGACCTCAATGACCACTCCAATTTCCGTATGATCCTTTGTTGTCCAGATGTGTATCTGCCTATCTGGATGATCAAAGTTCCATACGTGCTGCATTTGGTGAGCTATGCGTCCTATCTGTGCTCGAAAGTGGTTGGCGACATCCATTTTCCCACCAAAGTAGAGTTTGTTGTTTTCGGCACTTATACTCAAGCGTCCATGCAACATTCTACTTTGGATGCTCTCATTGTTCTGGGTGACAGCTTCATTGAAATCTACTGTTTTATAAGCTCTAGGCTCAAGCTTGGAATAGTTTTTGAGTTTCCATGTCCATAGCTCATCGCCAAGTGATGATGTAGAGTATTCGCTATCCATCTCATTAAGATGAAAAGCTTCAAACTCTTGAGTGCGAGCCTGCTTCATGAGTTCGATAAGATCCGATCTCATGGCATAGATTTCTCCTATCTTATAAATTCGCCATTCTGTACCCCACTCAACTGAGAATGCTGTGCCATCCTGCTGAGTTTTTACAGATATGGACCGAAGCCTTGGCGCCGCATGCCATTCATTGTTGATTTTCATAGCCATCTTGTGCAATCGGGATTTCAGGTACTGCAAGGTCTCTACTGTGTTGGGGAGAGTTCCTTCAGCTGCTTCTGGCCATTCCTCTTGCCAGTGCTCAGATAAAATCCAGCTACTTGGCTCGAGAGTTGGAGTTGAACATCTTGCTGTGTTCTCATCCTTGTTGGGTAAACTGTGATCGTCATTCTCTTCATCTGTCTCTGATTCTGATTCCCCATCCGATTCTGATTCTGACTCTGTGTCTGAGTCCAAATCTGAATCCGATGTTTGACTATCACTGGACTTGTCAGATAATTCTTGCTTTTCAGAATCATCTGGTGCCCGCACTTTTCTAGCTTCAGGTTCCTCTGATTCCATGGTGTGAGTGAAATCATCCTGTAGCATCTTCGGGCTTCCTGGGATGATAGCATCCAATACAGCATAGCATCCACCGTACCCCGTACTGCGAGCATAATCAGCTGCCTCTTGGTGATAGATGTTCCTGTAAGTGACAGGTCCATTTTGTGTATCCACTGTGTGTACTCGCATAAGTTCGGCAGGGTTTGTGAACAACTCCCAACGATCCTGTCCATCAGGCTCAAAGATTACAAAAGTGCCTTCATCTCTTTCGTCTATAGATACTTTATTGTCAAGCATATATGGACGTCCAAGAAGCATTTGGTAGGGCAGAGTAGTTGAACCAATGTGCAAGTTGGCTCTTGTTGATATGGTTCCAATGTCGAGTCTAACACTTCTCGAGAGTCCGACAAGTTCTCCATCATTACCATTTGCATCTCGCATAGTAATCCTCTCTTCGGCTTTCTTTGGATACCTTATTGAAGCAGCAAAGACATCTTCGCGAACTATGTTGAGCATAGATCCACTGTCCAGTATGGCATTAATCGGTTTCCCCTGGCACTCAAACATGATCGTGATGAGTGGGGCTCGATCTCTACCTTCTGGTAAGGTCATTTCTCTGCTCATTGCTATGTTGGATGTAGGATTACTAATATCAGGATAATCTGAATCATCAGATTCGTCATCCCCATAATAGTCTTCTTGTTCTGGGTAGTACATTTCGGCCTGGAGGGCTGTGAGAAGTACTGCCTCATCATCTGTAAGACTCTTTGCGTTCTTGAATCGGAGTAGCTTGGTGACCTCTTCAGCCATTTCACGAGAAGTTCCTAAATACTCTTCCATTGTTACAGCAATGGGAGTTTTCAAGATCTTCCTCATGAGGGCTTTGACATCAACTCGTCTTTGCAGTTCGCTTTGCCGAGGATTGCGTTTCCAGGCTTCATTTGAAGAGACATGGCCATTATTTACTTCTTTCATGACCACATCATCTGTTGGTACAAAACGAGTTTTCCGGGCGTCAAATGGTATTGGTTCAGGTACAGGGTCAGCAGGAGGTCTCAGTTCTGCTTGTTGGGGTGACTGACCAGCTGTCTTATCCATAGGTACAAGGGCAGGCTTCAATCCTCTCGTCTGAAGTCCTTCTCTTGGTACAGGCACTGGATTTTCACTACGATAAGCAGGTCGTTGTGTCATTGCATTGTCTGGTGATACTGGCTTTGGGACTACTTTCACAGGTTGTGGCTGGTGAACATGCCCTTGAATTGGCCTATTTTCAGCACGTATCTCTCTTCCAATAGCTGAGGTGCTATTAGGGGGAGCTCGTGATCTGTCATTGACCTTTTCTCGAGCTTCACGACCTGTTCCAGCTTGTTTGTCAGTCTTTGCATAGACTTGAGCTGGATATGATTCACCTGCCCAATTGACTTGCATAGTCCTATTACTGGCTTCATCAATTTCTGCAAGGAATGTGCTCAATGCAGGAGCCTGCGAATTGATTGTCCTTACAACTGAATCTGCAAGGTACAATCCATTGATGCGTCGCACTAGGTTCCCATTGAGATATCTGAGTCTTCCAAGATCATCCCTTGTGACCAATCCTTCCATGATCAAATCGTTAACTCGCTGACAATTTCGCAGCATGTGACCACCTAGTCCACAACCGAAACAGCCCTCCTCTTGGAAGCTCTGCATTGTGGCTGGGGCTCCTTGGTAACCATTTCCAGCTACTGGAATAAGGTTAGGTCCAGTCAATGGCGGTCCAGTCTGTACAGATTGCACAGCAGGTGTTTGCTGGGCTACTTGCATAGTCTGGTATTGTCGTGGTCCCCCTCCATTGAACATGTTACGTCGTGGCTGTTGAGGTACTTCATTTGGATTAGGAGGCTGTTTGACTATTTTTGCAATGACTGGGTTGATCAGATAGGCCTGCATGTACAGTCCTTGGTACCTTGGATCTGTTATCTCCATTGTTCTCATCTTGTCAATGAGTGCATCGAGTTCTGCAGCATCAGGGACTCTCTTGTTGGATTTAGACTTGCTAGAGGCTGTATCAGGTACTGAATCAGACCTGGTTCTGCCCCTAGTAGCCTTCTGATCTTCTTCTGCAAGACGTTCCTTGACTAGTCGTTCAACTAAGTCAGCAATGTCAGTTGCATCCATCTTGTGAGATTTCTTTGAGTCAGAAGCTGACTTACCCTTTCTGTCGTCCTCATCTCTTGCAGAGTCATAAGTTTTATGGTTCTTTCTGGAGTGTCGAGATGACTTGTTGTGTTTTGAGTCATCCTCTTCATCTTCAGATTCGTCATAAGTCTTATGAGGCTTCTTTGAATGATGAGAAGACTTACTGGGATCTTCTCTATCAGGGTTGTTGTCCTCATCTCGTCTGGATTTGGAGTGCCTTCTCTTGGTCAACTTCTTCTTCCCTTCTCTGATATGACGTTTATTCTGACGCCCATCATTACTATCCTCCTCATCTGAATCCTCTGTATCACTCTCATCTCCAGGTGCCTGTTCAGATTCAGAATCATCAGAATCAGAATCATAATCATAATCCCGATCCCTTCGTGATTTAGACTGGTGCTTCCTAGACGTCAATGTGTCTTCCAGTTCGTCATGGTAACTGTGTCTGTTGAACTGGTTCTCAATCATCTTGTCAATGGCTGCAATAGGAATGGGATCTTTAAGTGTAGCACCCCTATTCTGGTTGATGTATCTTTCTTCTAGTTTCTCCCTGAGACCCCTCTTGATCCCTCGGAAGAAGTGTCCATCTCGGTGGCGAATGGTGAGCATATCCTTTATGACCAACCAGCCAGCAATAGTGTGAAACTCAATACTGTATCGTTTGTAGGTGGCTAGGTCAGACATATCTTTCTTTGCCCATTTGTCTGTGAGAAGGACTAGATCTTTGAGTGCGTATCGAGTGTCGACCCTTTCTGCATCATAGTAATGCAAAAGGTCTTTCTCGAGTTCGTCCCAGTCCTTGTTGATGTAGTTTGAGTTGGACTCGATGAACTTTCCGACTCTGCTGCTAACATAGTCGAGAAGTTTCTCACACTTCTCTTGTTCGGAGGTGACATTATATGCTCGACACAGTTGAACATATTGTTTAAGGAACTTTCGAACATAAGCATAGTCTCCTCTGAACTTCTTGGGTGCACCTTTGTTAGGGGGCAAAGGCATCATTTCTGGTGTGCGATCATGATAGCCTCCACGACTGCAAGATCTTTGTCTGCGTCGAGTGGTTGCCTCATCATCAAAGTCGGAGATGATCTTTACTGGATGGTTGCGGAAGTTGGGTGAGTGTGTGAGATCAGAGTCACTAGTCTGAAGTTCAGACAGTGTCTCGGCAGGAGAGTTATAGTGGGCAGCAGTTGCAGTCTTTCGCCTGACATTGAGTGGGTTATCTGGCTCAGACTCATATGCTGTTGGATAGGGTTGAACGTGACGTGTCTTACCATACGAGGTAGACATACCTTGATTAGTTGTACCAATGTCATCAACAGGGGTAGTGAACGACATGATACTTGATGTTACTTGTTGATACTTGAGTCAGATGATAGTTGTATATAGTTGTTGATGACCAACTATATGACAGCCAACACTTGACTTGACTTGTGTTGAACCTAGTTGTGCCAGACAATGACCAAGCTAGACACTGACTAATACTTGAGTGATGATGTGATATGTGACTGTGACTGATCACTTGATGTGACAAGCCCAGTCAAAATTCGAAGTCTTTTGTGTCGGAGAAAATTTTGCGATAGCTTCGCCCTATAAACGATAAAGGGTAAGAAGCTGGAAAAATTTTGCAATAGCTTCGCCGTACAAACGATAAGGATGTGAAGCTGAGAAAATTTCGCAATAGCTCCGCCGTACAGACTGGTAGGTTGGGACTGATGAAAAATTTTGCGATAGCTCCGCCGTCTGGAACTAATTGGTGGTGTGGAGAAAGGTGATAGGTGAACTGGCAATAGGTCTGCGTCAAATGAAAGCTCCCTCGCAGTGGGCTCCAGAAATGTAGCGTACTTTGGTTGTTAGCCGAAAGATACAACACTTCCCACAGCTGGTCTCACGATGGACTAGCCTGTGGTTTGTTCGTTGAGCAGGGTATACTTGTAGTGACCTTTTTACAGATGACGTAGAGCAATATCGAGCAGTTGAATAATCACCTTGAGGTATGTCAGATATGTCGGAGGTTGTTGATGATGTCGAGGTTGTCTCTTAGAGATAAGAGGGTCCCAATGATTCCACCAAAACTCGATCTGCCTTCGTTTGATTCACTATAGGGCGACCAGGACCCAGTGAACGACGTCTGCTGTTACACAGAGTCTTAAAGACAAAACAAGAAATGAGAGATTCTTAGGTCTCGTCACTCCAATTGACAATGCTGATGCTGAAATAGTCTACTACGGGTGTTAACCTATAGTATACTATGCTGGACCTTGAAAGAAACTGAACTCGCTGGCTGCCGGACTTGCTGACTAATCAATGCTGCTCACTGTGAGCAACAATGACCAGACAGAAAACAGAAAACAGACTTACCTTAAGCCTGCTACTGTCTGCTGAACAATAAGGTAAGAGAATAGGCAACCACTGTGGTCCCTACTGCACTCACTTTACTGTGGGTGAACCTTGCCACTCTCCTCTCTCTTGGGGGAAACCTGGGGATTGATTAATTCACTGTACTACTGGGCTCCTTTTATACTAAATCTATGTCACAGTCACTTGTGACCTCCCACGCCTATACTATTAATTAATTAACTACTCAGATCCAATCGTGCATCTGAATCTGGCTCTCAGATCCAATCGTCCTTCCTAATCTGGGTTATCCAATTAATTATTTTCCAGGCTCCTAATTTGGACTTGAGGGACTTAGCAGAGGCTTTTCTTGCTTCCTTTTCCCCCCCTTTCCCATACTCCCACTTCAAATTACGTTGTCCATCAGCGATCTTGGCCTGTCTGATGGACTTTAATGATCTTGTATTGACATTATCTGTCATTTCCCTTGATCAGATAATGTTATAAGGTGTGTTAGCATGCTCTAGGATTTGGCAGAGGAATCTGTGGTGGGCGGCCTAGTAGTGACATGTAGTAACAACCGGTGTGACATGTTTGGTCCTGTTGCAGATTTTATAATGAGCCAAACCAGTTCGTCCCCTCTTGTGAACTTTTTATAACAAGCCAAACTTGCTATAAAAGGGGTGAGTTGGTTTGTTTCTTGCAGTGAACCATGTGGTCACCTGATGTTAAACTGAGCCTGTTCATTGTTTTACACTCAGACCTTATTTCCAGAGTGCCGTTGGTTGCAAAGGTCTGATCTTTGATCGTGGTTCAATCACTGATCTTTATGATACGTCAAATGATGCACCATTATGTCACTGCAATGTCATTATGATTCTGCAAATGTCATTTGGCGGTTGCGGATTGACTCGGCAGGTACCGCGGCGGCTCCAGCATGACTCGGAAGGTGCTATTCTGACTCGGCAGGTACCGCGGTAGTTCCGGCTTGACTCGGAGTGACTATGGTGGTTCCGGATTGACTCGGCATATACTATACTGACTTGGCATGTACTACAGCGGTTCCGGATTGACTCGGAATGCAATGCAGTGCCTTGTCAACACTTTTACCACGGTCTGACAGTTATTATAGGTGCGCGCTCTGCTTGTCTCTAACGCTAAGTCCCATTTTCACTGTACGATTAAGCTCCAGCCAACAACACTATTTCTGCTGAAACAACGTTTTAGCGGGACAATACTGTAAATTTCGGACCTGTTTCGACTTGATGGTGTCCCGGTCCTCGCACATCAGTAAAATAGTGACAAGTGTCGGAGAAATTTACATTTACAGGACATGCGCGAATTGGAAGTGACTTGATCTTGCTGGATGGAGTCCGATGGCTTCCGATAGGCTACAAAAACTTCAAAGAGGACGATGAAGAAGTTGCAAAGTGCCCGAGACTTCCATAGTAGTCTAGTGACAGTCCCGGCCCATAGAGATTTCGTGACCTTCAGGGGAATGAGGCAATAGATCGCAGAGCAAAGCCCGATTTAAGGCTCCAACCATACTATATAACTAAAAGTCTGGTATACAGTATAGAGAGGGTTGATAGGGCTGATAGAGTTGAGTCACTGTGGCAGAGCGCGGCATGGTAGAGTCAGCATGATGGCGCCGCTGATATTGATTCCCGACTCAATCCCGATGCAGTGGTGGGTCCTGGTAGCGAGAGGAAGCGGAAGCGTCAGTTTGGCCGTATTAGGCAATAGCTTTAGATTAGATTGCGTAGATTACAGGTCAGAGTCGGGATCACCTGACCCAATTCCATCCCATTCCATACCATCCTTCACCTCAGTCCGCTCGAGCCATTCCATCGACGAAAATATCGGTGCAATTATTTCATTTGGACATCACAGATAAGATAATAAATACTATATAGCTGCAAATCCAATTCAAACTCAGCTAAAACTCCATCTACCCGAATACACCAATGCAATTGACGCCCCTGAAGTGTCTAGCACAGCTGCCATTCAACAGTCTGGATACCATAAATTTCGTGAGCTATTTCATCGTCTAAATGCTCATTTACAATTTCCTAGAGATCCAGTGACTGTTCATGCTGCATCATAGATGCCCGACGCCAGCTACAGACACGCTGGGTGCCCATACTTCCAGTATAGTCATTCTGTTTGCATCCTAGTTTTACATGATTCACTAATTTTTTGCCCCTTCAGCGCACATGTGAGCATGTCACTGTGACGATGGACCCGTAGAATGCAGACGACGACGAGCTCGAGCTGCCCGAGCTATTGTCAGACTCGGAATATGGTTCAGAGTAGTCTGGATGTAAATTTTGCGAAATTGAACCACTCTCAAGAACTGTATACCTTATACAGTATATACGGTAGTTATAGTATAACAAACCATATCTATATAATTACACCTTGAGCTGTTCCCAAAAAGCGAGAAAAATTGTTCAGAACACTTGTCTGCCTTCGAACTTGCTCCCTGGTATGTCTGTTCCAATCAATCATAAAGCCAAATATGGTGTATTTCATAATATATCTGGCTAAAACCGATCAAAATTCATCACAGCCAATTTTAAACTCAGATTTACAAGTCCCTCTGATGAGGATTCTGACAAGTCAGAGGGACCTGTCCCTAGAGGACCGTGTCAGAACTGACAAATTCAAAGGGAAGCAAGATGATTTGTACGATGCTTCTGCTACTCATCCCTACTCATCCCAGAGGTTTGTGTGTTATTGAGGTTTGTGCTTTATTAAGCCCGCCAGGGTGGCGTGGGTAACCTAACCTGCTCGCCGAATGAATGAATGAATTACTCGGCTCTCCGTGACTGTCACGACTTACTCGCCGATCATGTCACACAATACGAATGACGTTACCCCTTCTTTTTTTCACTTGTTTCGTGTTTCGACTGGACGTTTTTTTGGCGCCCGCATTTTGGCGTTTAGAAGAGGTTTCTTCCTTCAACTATTTGACGACCCAGGTTCTACTGTTTGGCGACCCAGGGCTCATTATTATTCGCCGTTTGGTCGTCCACCAATAACAGCTGGCGGGTTCGGTTTGTTTGGCGTCTGTTCACGTATCTACATTGGCTAATCTTGAGCAATATCAGTGCTAGCTCTTTCGCAATATCAGGACCAGCTTTTTCGCCTCGTCCGGTCGTTCACCACCAGCTCCCGCATCCTTGGCTTCAGCATTCAACGTTCGCTCAATCTGTAGCTCGCGACCAAGCCTTCACTCGACCATGGTTCACGTCACAGAACAAATGCTCTCACAAATAGGGCCAAAATCACTGCTTTCGCGGATCCAGACCTAGTCCCAATCAATACCAAAATCTCTCTCCAATGGCCTTCCAAAATCACCAGACATCCCACATCAAACAATTCCCTCCCAAAATATTGGTAGCTGGATCAGGTATGTATCCTTTACGGGAAAGAGAAGATGGTGTTCTGATGAAGGATTCGAAGGAAAACTCGAGGGAGGGGGGGAAAGGAAAAGCTGATGCGAAAGGTAACGTCTTTTTCTTGTTAAGCTCCACGGCCAACGCCCAGCAAGGATTTTGAGAAGAATCAACCTCGACCCCAAGGAAAACCCGAAACCCTCGACGCCGAAACATAGGCCGAATTACAACCGCCGCCTCTATCTATACTGTCGGCATCTGCGCATCGGGTGGCGTTGGGGGGCGTTTTGGGGGTTGATGGCTCTTCTCTTGATTCCGAGTCGATTCTTCATTTGTGTCTCCTTTTATTGTCACCAATTCTGGGATAGAAGTATAAAACAAACGACTTTGGGAGCGGTTGCAAAGAGAATTAGAATTTGAAGAAGACTGTAAAATATGCAACTTCACTACTGGAACCACCCTTAACTGAGATGTTCACGATGGTGGTAGGCCCTTTACGTAGTAGCTTTTGGCTAGCCTGCGGCCTGCCGATCGAGGAGAATATTTGTCAAGTTGAAATTTTGTGACCTACCGTAACAAACCCCTCGTTTCCCGCCTCCCGCCTCGTTTTGTTGCTCAAATCCATTCTGCTTCGTTTTTCTCACGTCTTTTGGCTTCAGCGCCTAGCTAGAACTGAAATAGAAATCTCGTTACGACGTTAGTGCTGCCCTTCAAGGACATGTGACCGGGACCTACAACAGCGTGTCTACCTGCAGGTATTTTGCCAAATTCTTACAATCCATTGCGATCCAGCATGCTTGCGGGCGCCGTACCAGTGGACCACACGAAAACCACCGGCGAACGACCCATTTGGCCTGTGGTTCTCTGGATCATTTTTGCGGAATTTATCAAAAGCGTCAGCATCAGCTCGCTTGTCGAGTTTATCAGCATTCAGGAGAATGACTTGTGCTCATGGGACGACGAGCGCGAGCAATGGCTACGTGACCATTTTGACGCCGGTAACCAGTCCGTCAACGACTGGTTCGACTTTTACGCATCGCAACTGAAGGACGAGCACGGCCAATTGCTGGATGCAATCGTGACGAGCACAGTATCAGAGTCTCGACGGCAGGAGAGGATCTCGAGCATTAGGTCGGAAATACAGGTGAAATTATGCGCCTTTATATGGATAACCGCCATTCATGGAGAAGGTGCTCTCTCAGATTCGGCTGCCGGGAAAATTGCCTCCATTACCACGAAACTTCATAGTCTTTTTAGTGGTTTTCCAGCTCTGGTGGGCTTTCCGTGCAACCGTTTCTTGTCTCTACCCTTCAACAAGTTAAAATATCGCAGCCATGCTCGTTCGGTGCTTGCTTCGTCGCCCCGAGAATTGCCCCCAGAGCTCGCTTTCCGGTATCCACAGGCCTGGCTTTGCGGGCGAAAAGCTATTCTGGATGCTCTGCGTTCTAGCACAGCATATTCTCCCCACCATAGTTCCGTGATACCTCTGGTGAATCTCTTTTTTCCGTCTTTTTCCTGCTGGCTTATGAAAACATGGCAGGGTTTGCCTTACTGGACCGAATATGCCTCGATGGTATCTGCCGAGAGCGCTCCGCTTATCGAAGCTTCGATGAGCGCCATTGAAACCCTGGTCCAATACTCTTCATTGTATTCAACAATGCTGAGACGGCTCTACATCGTTCCGACGGTATGTTAAATTTGGACCCTGAAAGATGAGCTTGAACGATATGATATAGCATATCCGCGATGTCAAGGAGATTTCTGAGATGATTCGGATGGACACCCTTACGCTTGTTGCTCAAATCCAAGTCATAGTGAAGACCACTGACACATTTCGAACATTTATCTCGCAGACTGGAGAAGCAGCTAGTAGATTGCTCGATTTACTTCACGAGGTCGAGCACTTCAAGTCCTTTGTTGAACTCGACTCATATTCTCCGACAGTTGATTGACTGGGGTGAACTGCCTGGGCGTACTAGAGCTCAATTTACAGCAGCGTTGGTTCGCCTGTCCCAAAAGTCAGGCTGTCATCCCGAGTTCCTAGGTCTGTCGGGCCTGACCAGATCTGGTTCCCACGCCATCGCTGCAGGAGCCTTTGGAGACATTTGGAAAGGCGTTTTACGAGGCCAGGATGTGTCTGTGAAGGTAGCCAGGGTCTTTCGCGACGACGATGTGCAGCGCTTCGTTAAGGTAAGAGAAATTTGATGAATGTCACTGTTCGAATCTCAACCCTTGTTACAGGCTTTTTATACCGAAGCTATCCTTTGGGGTCAACTGTCACATCCCAACGTCCTTCCTCTTTATGGGATCTATTACCTTAATAATAAAGAAACGTCCCAGCTGTGCATGGTTTCGCCATGGATGGAGAATGGGAACATTGTTCGGTTTTTGAAAGATGCTCCTCCTGGTTCTGTCAATCATCGTTCATTGGTTCGTGGCAGTCAAATCATGATCAAACATTCAGCTTATACCTAACAGATGTTGGACGTTGCCCTTGGGATGGAATATCTCCACAAAGAATCTGTAGTTCATGGGGACATGAAAGGGGTGAGCTTCTTTCTTACGCCATTGGCTTGTATTTTTGATTGTTTGCAGCTCAACATTCTGATTACACCTTCATTCCGAGCCTGCTTGATGGACTTTGGATTGTCATCTATTGCGGACTCTCAGATTCCCAATTGGACATCCTTATCGACTCAGCACAGTGGAGGCACAGCTCGATGGCAATCCCCTGAGATATTGGAAGGAGGGCCCAATAGCTTGAAAGGCGATGTATATGCCTATGGATGTGTTTGCTACGAGGTAAACAAATTCAATTCAGATACCAACGGAACATTGACAGAGAAGCACAGATATTCACTGGGCAAGTCCCCTTCCATGAACTTTCCAATGACATAGCCGTGTCGTTGAAAATCATTCGAGGAAGTCGGCCTGCTCGTCCAGAAACACCTTTAATGGAAGACGATGTGTGGAATTTGATTCGAGATTGCTGGAAGCAGGATCCCGATGATCGGCCAACAGCTGAACAGATTGTACAACGACTTTCTAATGAAGGTTCTGTTCGCGAGACAGTGAACGAATGGGATGAATCTTTCGCTCGAGGCCTTCGCAGGTCACTTCGTCGGAAACAGCTCATTCCATCCCCTACAGAGTTGAAAGTGCTACTACGTAAACAAGGTATGTTTCCGTTGCTATCGATGTTCTTTTCATCGCTGATGCAACATCAAAGGTGCAGAGAAACGGAAACGGGCGGTACCACGCGGTTCATCTCATTCCATATCGGAAGCTGATTTAAAAGCGGCACAAAACGACATTTCTCAACGTGTTGCAGGCCCTTCATCTCCCGTTTCTTCGCCACTGCTGATGCGGCCATCTCATTACCAGGGTTCATCGAGCGCTATATCTGACCAACAAGAGCAAGGTCCAAATCAAGACCTCGACAATATCGTGCCGGATGATCGCATACTGCCAGCGAATACTATGTTCAACTCACGACGCGGACCGTCCGAGAATCCTGGCTCCGACTCACGGTCGAGCAACCCGCCTCGTTTAGACAGGGATTTCAGCTTTGGTTCGACCACATTCATAAACCCTCTGCTATTGCATAAGGCAGGCAACTTCGTGTCAATGCGGTATGATCTCCGACAAGATCAACTGAATGCGCTCCAACGAGTGGGCGATTATGATTCAAATGTTGAGCAAGCTGGGGTGGAAGAAGAGCAAGTGGACGATCCAGGGCAATCTCAGGACGACGATCCAACACCGGTCGCAGGACCTTCTCGTATCGATAAACCATGTCTCGCTTATGGCCAAGGCTTTTGTCAGTTTGGATCCTCTTGCAGATTTCGTCATATCTCCCAAGATGGAGTAGAAGAGGAAGTACCGGAACAGTCTGGGGTCTACGATGATGGGAACCAAGAATCTCCCCATGATTTTGCGGTTAGTCGCTGTTTGTTTACTGGTTGACATGCTGAAGTCTGTCAATGACAATGAATTCAGCATGTCGTAGTGAGTAGTCGCTGTAGAGGTTTCCTTCACCTGGTAATGAAGACGGAAACCTCCACAGCGACTTCTGTATGTCCTTTCCATTGTTTATCTCCGTTGTCTCATTACATTTCTAGACTGAACCCGAAGTCATAGAGACCTCATTCTTCCGATGCGACATTCGAATCGGCGTCGGCGCTACGACTGAACAGATCGCCACAATGTTCGATTCTTCCACACTCCTGATTTCCGGCCTTTCACCTTCAACCGCTGATGAGGACATTCTCGGCCTCTGTCAGCCGTTCGGCGCCATTCTCGACATGTCCCGGGATATGGAAACAGAATCTCTTATCACTCGAGTCAACTTTGCGACATCTCAGGACGCTGCAAAAGCAGCCCGCCATCTGAACAACCGCGAATATCAGTCTTCCACTATTTCCGCTCGTCTCAACTCTGCATCCATCACACAGAATAACGTCTCTTCCACCGTCAAGTTGACTTGGCTTATCCCTGTCGCAACAGCTTGGGCGCGATTCAAATCCCCTTCACAGGCTAAAGCGACAGCCGCTAAAATCAACGATACGGTGTTCATGGGTCGGAAGATCATAGCTCAATTCGAGACTTCTCGAAAAAAACGCGAAAAACGATCCTTATCCTGGGATTGTTCACATTCAGAATCTCCCGGCCGACACTGTAGACGCCGATATCCAAGTTCAACTTTGTCCAGAGGCTGCGTTGGTAACAAGAGGGCAAGTTACCTATACCAATTCGCCGGTTGACCGAATCCGTGCTCTTCTATCTACATATGGAGACTTTGATTCTCTGGATGTGGTGCACACCAATAAAGCTAAAAAGAAGGCACTGGCTTTCGTTCGTTTCACGACCAGGAACGCCGCGATGGCTGCTGTTGCAGGTCTCAATCAAGTTGATCAGGAGTTTTTGGGAGACACTCCTCTTCGATTGCAGCTCGTCCATTCCATACGCTACACTCTTCGAAAGGTTGCTTTAGCTGCTGTACGCGAAGAGCTCGACCGAGTTTCCGAAGCACAAACTCAATGCAGGATTGATATTTACCACAATACCGACAGCGGCGACTCGGATTCTCGCGTTCGTCTATCAGCTACCGAGGCTTCGCAGCTAAAGGCCGCGATCGACCAAGTTGAACCGACGGTTCGGGGGAAAGTTCTGTATGAGGGCGATAAGATAGCCTGGGATGATATCCTCGAGACAGCCGGACAGAAGATAATCGCAACCAAAATCAACCAAAAAGACAAATGCCATGTTTTGTGCGACTTTCGCACTCGGACGATACGAATTTTCGGCTCTGAAGAGCACCGAAACGTGGCAAGCAAAGCTTTGCTTCGGATGCTGCAGCAGGCACGAGAACGCCGCCGTTTTGAAGCTTTTACTGGTCGCTTCAGAACTGCGGTGTTAAACGGTGGTCTAGAGGCCTTTCGTGCGGCCAATCAAGGTCAAGAATGGAAGGTTTCCCTCGACTTTTCCAGTGAAATCTGTACTGTCTTTGGGACGCCCGAATTCCAAAACAAAGCACTCAGGACGATCAAAGGCTTTATGCCGACTGAGAGTCCTCTGAAGTCTTGGGGCGACTTCTTTTGCACCCTTTGTTGTGTCGATACTGGTCGTCTGCAGGTGGTGCTAGGTTGCGGTCATTCCTACTGCGACACTTGTCTCCAAATGTTCCTTTTGTCTGCTGCAGGGCCAAAGTTCTCGAGGTTGACATGCTTGGCGAAGTCGAAGGCAGACGGTCAGGTCGTTTTTTGTTCTTTCCCAATTCCTTTGACCACCATTCAACGACTTCTTTTGGCGACCGAACAAGGAGATCTGTGGGCGTCGTCGTTTGTTACTTATGTTCGGGATCACCCTGACGAGCTGCGATTCTGTCCGACAGTATCCTGTCAGATGGTCTATCGACCTGGTAATGACGCCATTCTCTGTCCTTGTTGTCATTCTTGGATTTGCTCTTCCTGCGATGTTACTTATCATGAAGGATTGTCCTGCAAGGAGTACAGATTGGTGGCGGAATAGTCGAATTTGTAGTCTTTCCTACATTAGTGATGGTTAGACGTTTTTATCACATGTTTTAGCTTTGTGGATTCTGTTTGGGAAAGCTTTGAGACCTGGAAGTCGTGGACAAGATCTCCAATATTAATACGTCGTGGCCAGTGCTGGGGTCGGAGTGTCACGTGAGGGCCTGGGCGTCCAAATATTTAATTTAAAATTCGGAAATTTTCTCTCCGCCCGCTATTTTCACGACTGGCAGGCCTCACCTCCCGCACCTCCCCGTCCCATTGAGCAACAGTCACCGGGAAACATTGGGAAATGGGCTGATGGGCTGTTCACTGCTGGCGCGTCCAATTCCTCTTTGACTTTTATCTTCTTCTTTTACTTTTCTCTATGGTCTCTGTTCAACGAGCTCACTTCCTTCATGGCCCGCATAGAGGGTCGGTCACCGGACTAATTCATTCCTAGCAGACCGTACAGCAGCGCGCTTTCTCGAATTCTGCCTTTTTTTTACCAGGTCGTTCGTGGGTATATGTCTGCGGTTTCGTTTTTCGTTTTTCGGGTTGTTCATAGTCTTTTGGGTCGTGACAGATGCAAGGCTCATGCAAATCAGACGGATGCAGGCCTTGGGCAAATCAGAGGGATGCACGGGAGACTAGTACTACGCTGATAATAATTATCTGTTCATCTCGTTTCCAATCTTATCATCTTTTTGTCAGAATGCATCTAGTCCCTCAGAGCAAGCATCCCGGTGAAGAGAAGAACGGCGAAGATAATATTGCGGGAGGTCAAAAGGGTAGGGTACGACACGCGTAACTACGGCTTTATGTACGAGATTCCGTGTGAAATAACTACGGTCAAATGATCCGGAGAAACCCAATGAAGCCCGAAGTTCGAGCTCGCTCTGAAACAAGGCAGGAATAATTATTCCTCCTGACACCCTCCTTCGAGCGAGAGCGTCTAGACAACCCAAATCTGGCTCCAGAGAAGATCCAACCCTCCTTCAAACCAATGCCTGAAAATGCACCACAATAATATCATCGCTGCGTTGATGAAAATATGAATCGGTCAAAATGCTCGGGGTGCACGTAAGTTGCCGACCAAAATGACAGATTCACTGGAATGAGAAACGGGGATGTCGACGATCAATGAGAAAAGATGTCGGCACCAAGGGAAAGAATGTTGAAGTTTCCGAGTGGAATTAGAACCACCAGGCAAGGAAGAATGAATGTTCAGTCAAGACAGATGCTGAAATCAATGTCTGACTGGGTGAACAAGAATCGAGTTCCAATGACAGGAGCGATTCCAAAGGTTGAAGTTTCAGTCAAGACAGATATCGTAATCAATGTCTGACTGAGAAGGAAAAGAGAATCAAATTCCAGGGATGGGAATGATTCTGAGTGAAGGATGAATGACATCTCTGAAATGTGAAAGAGAGATGTCGTCCTGGAGAGTCTTCCGTGAAATGCGGCTTGTTGAGAAAGCACAGCGGTCACGAAAAGGAATGTGGTTGACATTGCAGAATGAACTGTCTGCAAGGATGTTGGCCATGAGGAATGGAAAGCAACTGTATCAGATGATTACAGCTGCCCGAGAGGAAAGTTGTTGGTGTCGGAAAGAGCCGACGGTAACCGCGAGAACGAGCGCTAAAAACTGGCGCCGCGGGAGAAGCATGAGGCTGCAACAGGCCTGCTGGACAATGAGGATCTCAGCACCGCTAGAAAACGCATAAGGTTGCGAATGGACCTGCTAGGACAATACAGTCCCAGCGCCGCTAGAGAATGCACAACGTGCAAACAATGGCACCGTCTGAAAATGGCCGCCAGGTCGATGACGTGGACCAATCGGCTAGTGCTCACCAGCTGGAGGACCCTTTTGTGTCAGAATGCATCTAGTCCCTCAGAGCAAGCATCCCGGTGAAGAGAAGAACGGCGAAGATAATATTGCGGGAGGTCAAAAGGGTAGGGTACGACACGCGTAACTACGGCTTTATGTACGAGATTCCGTGTGAAATAACTACGGTCAAATGATCCGGAGAAACCCAATGAAGCCCGAAGTTCGAGCTCGCTCTGAAACAAGGCAGGAATAATTATTCCTCCTGACACTTTTGTTATCGCTCACTTTGGACTGCTTACTCACTTCCTCCCTCATAGTCCTCCCCCACCCGCGTCTTCAAAGCCGCCGTCACCGCCCACCTCGGTGGCTTGGCGTGCGCGAGTGTGACGCGGGAGATGGGGGCGGGCCGGGGCGTGATGGTTAGGTGGAGGAGGGGGTGAGTGAATCTCTTTTCTTGATTCCGCTCTTCTCTTGATTCCGAGTCCATTCATCATTCGTGTCTCCTTTTATTGTCACCAATTCTGGAATCGGTTTTGGTTTTCTTTCTTGGCCTCCAGTTTAGATGAAGACCGGAAAGGACTGGGTGCATCAGGCAGGTTCTATTCAACTAGTAGATATATTATACTGTAAACGTCAGACTTGTTTCGACTTGATGGTGCACCGGTCCTTGTACATCAAAAAAAATAGTGACAAGTGTCGGAGAAAAGTGACTCCAATTCGCACATGTCCTGTAAACCTAAATTTCTCCGACGCTCAATCTTGCTGGATGGAGTCTGATGGCTTCCGATGACTACAAAAACTCCAAAGAAGACGATGAAGAAGTTACAAAGTGCCCGAGACTCCCATAGCAGTCTAGTGACAGTCCCGGCCCATAGAGATTCCGCGACCTTCAGGGGAATGAGCCCGATTTGTGATTGAATCGTTATTGGGGGAATCGCCTTGAAATTTAGGCCAATAGCATATCAGATCGACGAGGCGAGGTGATGTTACGCCACACATGCTGCACCAGCTCTGAAAGCCAGCAATTTGTAGCGTGTCCCGTGCGACTCCAAGAGACTAGTATTCTATTAATTACCTCGCAGGAGAGATAGACCTATCTCAAGTGCCCAAATTTCATTTTATACCTGCTGAAAGGCAGACCTGATGGTGTCCCAGCATGCTGAGTAAATGGAACGTTATAAGAGACTCTGCAGTATATGAACATTGTAAGAAACAATGATCATTCTAAAGGACTCGGCAGTAATGACCGTTATAAGACTCAGCAAATGAACTTTCTTGTTGAGACTCGGGTCGGGACCTGACAGTACTTATTTGATAGACGATAAACAAGGCACATGTCGGACCTGGAACAATTAATTACAAGTTAGTATTGTTTGGATCTTAGACCTTCATAACTTGACCCAAAGTACATCCTTATTTCATACCTGAAAGTTCGGGATATCTCTGTTTTGAACTTCCATTGTCCCAGAATTATATACAGTTATAATTCCAAATCCGCAAAATGTTGTTCACCAAAAAGCAAAAGTGTAGCTTACACCCAAGCTGCTTCGATAAGGTCAGAAGCATGTTCCGCAAATCCATAAATCGGAACTTGTGTATGTGCAGAAGGAATGAACGGCTATTCACATCCAACTTTCAGCTTGAAATGCACAAAAAGCAAAAAGCTTACTTACCAGCACAGAGGCATCAACAACACGAAGTCCCTCCACACAACATATAAGGCTGAAGCCTCAGTGGCCGACTCGGCAGACCAAGAATAAAAAGAGGAAAAGTCAATGCATCACCACTGCACAGAGATGATAACTAGCCAGAAAGGAGACAAGGGCCAAGGTCGATAACCAGCAAGAATCCGTTGAGAATCCGTCCGAAGAGGCGCCGACCCCCGGTTCGGAACAAACCCCTGCAGCTTCAGGGCCGGTAAACCATGCAACCAATGTTAACCGTTAACCAACAGTCATCAAGCCAATCAAGGCTCTCTTTTCTCCAACTTGGTGAACTCCAACCTATAGAGGGTTCAAAGGCTACAAGTACGCAAAGTCTCTAGCCATAAGATGAGCTTACATATTGAGATAGTGTTACCACGGCTAAGCCGATGGTTTTTCAATATTTTCCGGTTTGTGAGCTCAATGATGCAACATCTCCAATACTTCATGGATCATCAGAAGGCCCACAGGATACTCTAGCTTGGATGGCCATGGCTTGCCCCAACTCAGATTCAATTCTGAGAAATTGTTGAAAAGGTCATTGGCTAAACTCGGCTTAGCTAGCTGGCGTTTTTTGCATAGCCGATGCAATTTCGGCCGCCAGAGCCGGCCTCGTCAAAAATTGTTCTGGTGGTATTAGGAGGGACTCTAGGACCATGATTTCATATATTAGCTTTGACAGTACAATGCGAAGGCGAGCTACAAAACGCCATTAGCCGATTTGAGCCGATTTGAGCCGCGGCAACACTATATTGAGATGCGTGATTTACATGCTGTAAAACAAATGAGACATAGTACCGGTGGAAGCGTCCATCATGACCAGAGCACGAAATCGCCTTGAATATCTTACAGAATGGGCATAAATGAAGGTGGGTATAAAGAAACTCAACAGATCCAGCCAAGCCATTAGGGTATCATTCGCTCCTTCCATCACTCTCCTTCGTCCACAAAGATGTCGTTGTAATGATTGAGAATAGTTTCAATAGCCTGACGACACCAAATTAGCTAGCTTGAAACACAGACAAGTAGCAAGGCAGCGACTAACCGTGATCTGGTGCATTCTATCCGCTGTACCGCCGCTTGATAACTGACCATTGCTACGCATATGGGCAAATAGCGTCTGTCCAAAGACAGTAGCAAGATTCTGCATCGTCATCGAGTTTTCTGTCGCGTGTTGATTGATACTGAAGGTTGATGAGACGGTGACCGAACGAAGCGAGACCTCATGGCTTACCGGTACAAGTGCCCAAAAAAGTATTTGAGCGTAGAATAGTTTGCATCTGGAAGGTCATTTACGCGCTCATGCAAGCGAATATGTCGTAGTCGTTCATTCTCAATCTCTGCAAGAGCGAAATGAGAACAATGTCCAGTAGAAATGACCGGAAACATACTGGCAGCATTGATGAAGCCTTGATGTAGAGCGACAGTAAGTAAGGAATCTGGCAGTTCGCGGAACCACAGTTTCAGGACACTCGCGACATTGTTGATGCCCGAAGACCACTCCGGTGTGTCCAGATCCACCGCATTCACATCTAGAACAGTCAACAATGGCAACAGATTTAAAAAAGTCACATACCCTTATCGAGCCGCTGCTTCAGAGCTTGAATTTTGGTACTGGTTCCGATTACTCGATAGATACCCTGCGATTCCAGTCCATGCTTCTCTATAGCTTCACAGCATTTGGAGACAATGAGCGGTACCTCGACATCGTCCCTGGCCATTTGCTCAGCAAGACCAACGCCAAACGTAGGTCTACCCTTGTCGGCTACAGGAGACTTTTTACCGCCGTTGACTATCGCAGGAGGGCTGAGAATAGGATGACCATGGCTATGGTCGTTCGGATCATTGATAGTCATGGTCTGGAGAGTTATCAGGTCTACAGAACCTGGCTGAAGGGTTTGAACAACTGTCCGAGCAGACGGACGACTAGTTGGATCCTGATGCCAGCATGCCTCGACAAGAGCCCACAAATCATCAGAGATGTTCATTGGACGTGAAGGCCGTCGACCCGATAGCACATCGTGAATAACAGGACCGTCATGCTTGTGTTGTACAAAAGGATGCTGGCTGGTATAGACCTAGAAGGTAAATGAGTCAAAGGCCAAAACCACACTGAGAAGCAACTACCTCCAAAATGGTACATGCAAAAGCGTAAATGTCTCTGGGCATTGATTTGAATTGATTCGCATCTCCAGCTGTAAAGAACTCGGGCGCCAGCCACCTGGTTGAACCCTTTCCATTACCGCTGGATGAATTTGTCAAGGTGAATGAAGCAGAGATAGAAGAAAGCCCAAAGTCAGCGAGGCGACAGCGAAGGTCACTGTCGACCAGAACATTTGCCTGGTAAAGGAAGGTTGAGCACAAATCAACATCAAAGGAAATCGACAACTGACACATCGAATATCTGCATGGACAATAGGTGGTGAATATTCGTGCAAGTATTGCATCGCAGCAGCGATGTCGGTAATCTAACGAACCACTGAGCTTAAAAGCATGTCAAGGCAAGAAGAGCATACCGCATTTCGTCGGTCAAAATCGGGATTGCGATGCAGAAATTGCAGCAAGTTGCCATTCGACATCCATGGAGAGACGAGACAGAAGCTCGGTGCAAACAGTTCAACATTGACCCCGAGGAAAGGAAGAACATTTGGGTGATTGAGCTGCTTCCACACAAGAGCTTCACGGCAGCAGTCCTGCCAGTGATGATTCCGTCAGTAGGATGATACTGCAACTCCAAAGAGACCAACTTACAATCAATAGCTCCCGCGCCATCTCGGGGCGCTCAACAAAGAAGCGTAACACCTTCAGACAGACCACAGCATCATTTAGTTTACCCTTGTAAACATCCTTGGAGGAAAGTCAGTCATAATCATTGGCCAGGTCGATGCTGACCCACCGCAAATCCACCTCCAAAAACCGGACGCGATCCGTCATATATCACATCGGGTACAAGAAATGACGGCGGCAGAATACCATTTCGCAAGGTCAGTCGTCGCAGATATCGAAGACACTTTGTTCTGTGAGCAATATCAAGTGAAGAATGGTTCTGCCATTCAACGTTAAAACGGATCAGGATGGCTTAAACTAGACTTACCAACTCGTGCTGCAGCAATTCCGCTATTGCTCGTGCCCAAGAGGAAGAAGATGTCGCGTTGGTAAAATGAGGTTCAATTGTGTCCTTGTGAAGAAGAGCCCTCAATGTCGCTGTATTGGAAATTCCAGGGACCTGGATGGCGTCGGAAACAGGGTAGATTTGTCCTCCTTCAGCTCCATGGATGATAATCAATTCGACTGTCGACGAATCATTCAGAATCGGAAGGAGCTGTTCGCCACAGCTATGGAGGAAAGCATTGAGCCTTCTGGCCAATATCGGATAGTTCTTGAGGCTTCTAGTTGCCTGTTGGATGAATTCATGTACACTGAACAATAGAGTAAGGAATCATGCTTGCAGCTTGAGGAATCCGATCAGGAAGACGCACCTGATGGATTTTTCGAAAAAACACGCCTTCGTCGTTATGCTGACCGCCTCAACAGTCTCTCTGCTAATATTGGCTTCACCGGACACAAACACCAGGAAATTTTCGACCACAGCTACCAGCTCTGGCGAATGAGGACGGGCAAACGACATTGATACAGCAATTGCGCCGGCTGTCACTGACTGCACTAGTCAACCTATCTTATCTTATCTATAAATTAGGACAAATCATCGCCTGTCTGAGATTGAACCTGTAAAATCACAGACATGAGTCTTTGCGGTGTAAGGAGTCGCGACAATCAAACCTAATCGCCGCGACGACGACTCGGATAACCTCAGTCCGAAAGCTGCTCTCAGTGTGGCAAGCAAGATATCCCAAATCGGAAACCTATTGCAGTGTGCACAAGAGTTGGATCTAATTTTTAATATTTTATAGGTGCTGTAATCGGCAGAGAGTTTGGTGAGTAAATCGTGCGGGTTCATTATAGCTATTGGGTCTACATAGTTCAAGGCAGTGATGTCTTCAAATTTTGCCCCTGCTGGAAGTGTCACGTGAGGGCCTGGGCGTGGAATTTTTTAATATTTTCCACGACTGGCGCTGGTTTGGTCGAGATTGACCGCATTTTGGCGTTTGAGAAGACCTCGTGCGCTCGTTTCTGCTATTCGGCAACCAAGGGCTTGTTCGCTATTCCACGACTGGATCTGCTCGAATACCCAAGTCGCGAGGTCTGCTTTGATATCCCAGCCCCGAGGGCTCGTCCACGTCGGTTTGTCCCTCTTTCGTCACGTAGCTCATTGTTCAGCATTTCCAGGAAGCGGCTCTTTCTCTCGTTCACATTTCTAGGACCAGCTTTCTCGTTTGCATTCCGCCTTGTCTCGTTCGCATTCCACCTTGCCTCCTTCGATAGCTCACGACCATGGTTCACGTTCAAAAACGGCTACTATCGCAGCTAGGCCAAAAACCTCTTCTCTCATGCCCTCAATCAATACCAAAAACTGTCTTTTCGCAAGGACTAGCATCTCAGACGGGCCAAAAACGACTAGCATCGCAGCTCGCCTCTGCCTCGACATCCCACATTAAACAATTCCCTCCGAAAACGTTGGTTGCTGGATCAGGTATGTACGCTTTTACGGAGAAGAAAAGTTCTGAAGAAGATGAAAAGGAAAAGTAGAGAATGGCGCAAAACCTTCTTCAGCGCAAGGAAAAGCTTCAGCTCAAGGAAAACCTGAAACGCTCGACGCAGAAACATGGGCCGAATTGCAGCCGCCGCCTTCATCTGCATTGTCGGCATTTGCGCACCGGGTGGGGTTGGGGGGTATTTTGGGGGAAGATGGAAAGGTGAGTGGAATGAGATTTCGTGTTGTGATGTTGTTCTAATGGTGTCCTTCGTCTCCCTCTTTTCTTCTTCTTCTTCTCTTGCCTCTTCCTCCGTCTTCCTTCGTTCGCAGACCCTCCTCCAACTCTTCACCCACCCCTCCTTCCTCCCTTTCCACCAAACCCACCTCCCGCATCTCCCGGTCCCGTTGAGCAATGGCCATTGGGAGACATTGGGGAATGGATTGATGGGAATGTTCGCTGCTGGTACGTCGTGACGATTCCTCTTTTGCTTTTCTTCTTCCTCTACGTTTCGTATATCTTATCTTATCTTCTGCTGCTGCTCTCTTCATCGACGTCGCTAACGCTCCTTGGTCGCAGAACACATCCACGTAACACACCCCTTCCTCCCGACGCGCGTCTTCAAAGCCGCCGTCACTGCCCACGTTGGCGGGTTGGCGTGCGCGAGTGTCGCCAGGGAGATGGGGGCGGGCGGGGGCGGGATGGTTAGATGGAGGAGGGGGGTGAGTTGATTCTATTCTCTTTTCCTGTCTCCTTTGGGAATTTCGCTGTCTCTCGATATTTCAGCTATCTCTCCCTTTTCTCTTACCGTCTCTCTCCCTTTTCCTTATCGTCTCTCTCCCTTCTCCTCACCGTCTCTCTCCCTTTTCCTTATCGTCTCTCCCTTTCTCTTACGCTCTCTCCCTGTTTCTCTTACCCTCAATCTCTCCTTCTCCAACCTTTTACTAAACCCCCTTAGCCCCGAACGCCCCCGTCCCCGCCGCTCCTGCACTCCGACGCCCTCGCCTCCATCCCGCGCGCCCTGACCGCCCTGATATATCAAAGGAAATCGCTGACGGCGGCGAGAGAATTTGTGGAGAGGTATTTTTTGAGTCGGTATGTCGCGTTTGTATTCTTTCTTCTTCTTCGTCTGGTTGTTTTCATTGTTCGTCTCGCTCTGGCCTCTCCTCTTCTCGCTCTCTTCTTCTCGCTCTGGTTTCTCTTTCCTCGTTTCGAGTAACAACAGTGAAGCCTTATACTAACGTCTCCCCAGCCAAGTCGACTTTGCCAGCATGCTCAAGTTCCGCGATCCCAAGACGGCCTTGCTGGAGATGGTGGACAAGTTTGGGAGGGAGAAGCCAAAGTCGAGGTATGTGCGATTTTCATTGTTTTCATCTTTCTGCGTCTTGTTGTTTCGTAGTCTTGTTGTTTCTTCGTCTTGTTGTTTCGTACGCGTCGCTTCTTGTTATTTGGATGGTGTGGTCGGTTTGCTTCGTAGCGTTTCTCCATGTTTGCTTGATGGCCTTTTTTTGTTTCCGTTTGCTTCGGTGACGTTTCTTGGTCCCGCTTGTTTTCGTGGTGGATTTCCACGTCCTGGCGCTTTTGCTTTGTTGTTTGCTTCGGGATTGACTTTCCAGTGTCTGTCTTCACCTTCCTTCTCCTTCGTTTCGCTCGTCTCCACGTCCTTCGTTTCGCTCGTCTCCACGTCCTTCGTTTCGCTCGTCTTCGTCCTTCGTTTTGCTCGTCTTCGTCCTTCGTTTCGCTCGTCTCCAACTTTTCGTATACTCACTCACTTTATTCGCTGTATACTCACCCCCTCCGTTCCTCCGCAGACTCCTCAAAGAAACAGGGCGCTACTCCAATTCCCCCATCTTCGTCGTCGGGATCTACTCGGGCGAGGACAAGCTTGGTGAAGGGTTCGGGTCGTCGTTGAAGATGGCTGAGTTTCGGGTGAGTTGATTCGTTTGGGATTGGTGTTTTTGTAGTTTCCTTGGATGAGTTTATTCTTTCGGATATAGTTTTCTTTCGGATGTAGTTTTCTTTCGGATGAGTTTATTCTTTCGGAATTGCGTTTTGGGGTTTCTTTTGGAGAAAAGAGTTGTATTTGCCTTTTGGAGAAGAAAAGAGTCGTCTTTGATTTGCGCTGTCGTTTCTTTCTTCTTTCGTCTCCCCTGCTCGTATGGGGTTCGCCGTTTTCGCTGTACCGGTTCGCTGTATCGAGCTCGTTCCAGGTTTGCTGTATCGGGCTCATTCCAGGTTTGCTGTATCGAGCTCGTTTCAGGTTCGCTGGATCGAGTTCGCTCGCCCTTGGCCTTAGCTTCTGTCTCCTGCTCATTTTCGACATTGCTTCGTCTCCTGCTCATTTTCGACATTGCTTCGTCTCCTGCTCATTTTCGACATTGCTTCGTCTCCTGCTCATTTTCGACTTTGCTTCTGTCTCCCGCTCATTTCAACTTTGCTGACGCTCACCCCTCAGGCCGCCGAAGACGCCCTGCACCGCGTCTACCTCACCAAAACGCCAAAACACCTCGTTCAGGTGCCGACTTCTACATTCCCGGTGCGTTGAGTCGATTTTGTTGGGGATGGGATACTGATTTTGGGTTTCTTCCTTCTTTTCTTCTGTGTTTCTTTCTCCTTTTGACTTGTTCGTCGCGTCTTGCTTTTTGACTTTGTTCGTCGCGTCTTGCTTTTTGACTTTGCTCGTCCCGTCTTGCTTTTTGACTTTGTTCGTCGCGTCTTGCTTTTTGACTTTGTTCGTCCCGCCGTTTTGACTTGTACGTTTTCAATGTCGGTCGGGCCTAAAGTCGACCCCAAACTCCGTCTTCCCTCCCTCTCGAAAAACGAGCACCTTTGACGAGCCGACTTATCTTGCGCCCGACCTCCCGGCGGCGGAGATTATGTATGCGAGTTCGGGGAGGAGTTGGGTTACGCGGGTTGAGGCGTAGTCGGCGTTGGCGAACTAGCGCTTGTGTGTTAGCGAACTAGCGCCTGGGCGTTAACGCGTTAACGAACTAGCGCTTGAGCGTAGGTTAAAGTTGGCTGACGCAATGGGAGAGATGGGAGAAAGGGAGGGAGGAAGGGAGACGAGGGGAAGGGGAAGGGGAAAATGGAAGAGAGATGTAGACTCGACCAATCCAATGCATATAGATTCACCTCATTCTTTTGGATTCAAAGCCTAGTATCTCACAGTCCCGGTGTAGGTATCTCGCAATCTCGGTGATTGAAGATCTCAGACGCCCAATTGCAAGCGCCTGGAAGCCTCCGCTTCTTCAGATCTTCAGAAATGAGGTGCTATATTAACAAGGAGGTATATAGAAATCCTCTTCGATCGGTGTCTTCGAAGCTCCGAGCCGTTAAATATAACAAAGTCGTTAAATACAACAAAATGGTAGCCACGTGTGAGATTTCTAGAGTACTTACAGCTCTTTTGAAAAATGGCCGGCCAGCGGTAAGAACAACCGGCAATGGCAGGAACAAGAGCCTGGTCTGCTGAAGAGTGAATTTGAGACAATATTCAGAACTTGCAAGAATCTTACCAACAAGATCACAGTCATTATCATGCCTCGTCAAAAAAAATGAACACTTCAGAGAGAAAATGCAAATGTCTGGGGAGAGGATCGAACTTGCGACACTGCAAGAGGTCGCAGTCACTGCACGTGAAAATCACAGCTTATCTAAGTGGTCATATTAAATATTCCTTAACTGCGCAAGCGCCAATCCCCTCACTCTCCGTAAGTATTATCCAAGATAAAGTCGAATAATCCAGATTTGAGAGATAAGGGATAAGGCCGGCAAGCGGCAGGGCCCGCTACCCAGGCTTCGCGTGATTCGTCACATTGTGACTTTACCGGCCGGAATCCGGCGTTTAGGTTACACACGCCATCCTGGCGGCTCAATACAGCGCTGAAACCTGTGAGATGTAGCAAGAACTTCTCATACAAATCACATTTAATTGCTGTTCTTTAAATTTTTCAGTTCTGACAAGGTCCTCAAAGCCTAAAGGTATGTACTCATATGGACTGTTATGGAGAATATCAATGATAATAATATTAATTACAGCAGGTTATTAATATTTTGGACTGTGAGCAGGTTTCAGCAGGTTTCTTTGGCTGCGCTGCTCGTCGTGGACCTTGCAGTCCACTCCTCACAGCGCACTGAACTGGGGTGTTCCCCCCCAGACCCCCCCTGTTATGGATCCTTCTATAATAAATAAACTATTTGCACAGATTTGCCTGGAATTTAAGGTTCAGATGTGAGCAAGATGGGAGGTAAGAATCATGTCAAATAAAAGTGACAGCAACTGGGATTGAACGATAGACCGCATAATAGAGATGGACATCACGTGCAATCAAAACACAGCCACCGCCCAAAATCTTTTTCCTCTGCCAAAAAAAAATAGGGCGGTATAAGACCCACACCTAACAAGTTAGGTCAGTTATCAGTCGATGGGTACAGGCGGGTCTTCCTGATGGCCTGATGCCGTCCCACGCTAATATTTAGTGACAGGTAATGTTCCGCATGCTCAATTTGGCCAGTGCCACTGGCCGTCCCCCTCCGGTTTCGGGCGCATGCGCGCCTCTCCCGCCCTTTGCGCCCAGTGTGACAGTGGTCACACTTCAGTCATCATCTTTTCCCTTTACGTTTCTTGAACGACCACGCACCTTTACCTTTTGAACTACTCTATTAAGCTCTGACATTGTTTCTGTCCCAGTATGGCACGGTGATGGGGCATATAAAAATTCAGCCTTGTTTTCATACCAAACTGGGCAGTTTGGCATCTCTTTGACTGCTGGGATGTTGATGGAGCGCTAGAACCGAGCTTCAAGGTTGCTAGTAAGAATGTCAAGCGTTAACAAGTGTCCGTGCTTTGTGTCTGTACTTATCAGCCCAGAAGGTACTCCTAAGACCAAAGACGGCGCGCTACGACTACAAGAAGAATAGCGGTGTTCACATAATGGCTGAGACTGAATACATGACGAAACCCTGCGAGCCAAGATGTCTGTTTAAGACTGGAGGACTTAGCACTGTGAAACGGCGATGACTCCTTAGTACAGACTAAGCGGAGCTCTAACCGGACCATTGTCATAAGAATTACATGACCGGAGCTTTGACCGATGTCACTTGCGGAAATCAAGACGATTGCGGAACGATCAGGGCAACCCACAAGGATACCCCTATATAAAGATGGACCCACAGTGTGGACAATTGTTCATACTAAGGGACGTGCTTTTGACACAAGACGAGACGATGAGAATCACATAAGAGAGTACAGAAGGGACTAAAGGACTTGTCTTCTTTCTGCACTTCTCGAAATACCTGATCGGCAAGAGACTCCACTAGGAGGTTTCACCCGGTTGTACTATTAATAGCAGGATGACTGATGTCGTGCGGCCACCTTGGCAATCCGACTCGGAGACCCCTGTGAATGACTCAAGAACATTATGTTATCATTTCTGGACAGTATTTAAGGACTCTAAGTTTGTAGTAAATAGTTAGAACATTGTAGGGCATTGAACCCAGTTAGTAACAAGTGACCGCCTGACCAAGGCTGGAAGCTAGTAGCTGACTTGTGGATAAATATTACTTTGTTTCTCTGACTCAGTTACCGACGATTTGACGATTTGAACAAGTTTGAACAAAGTCTAGTCTAGTCTAGTTGCTTAGTGCACCCTCTAGTCTCGAAAGAGAACCTCTAGTCAAGTCAAGTCTAGTTCTAGTTAAGCTGCTTAGTGCAAATCGCGCTTCGGTCAAGAGACCACAAACCCTAGTGTTACCACACTTTAAACAAGCTATAACCCAGTTAAAAGCTCTCGAAGACGACCAGACGTAAGACACTGAGTAAGGACAAGTGTTTGTGCTTTGGACTATCTCTATTATAAGAAACCCGAACTTATCGAGGATATAAAGAGTGTATTGGTGTGTTGGTGTTGTTGTGTGTGTTGTTCATTCGCATACTCATATATCGACGTGCTTTCCACACCGTCCGCAAGGATCCCTCACAACGGCGTCTGTCAACTAGCGACCTTCTTCTGCAGTTCCGCGTCAAGCAGGCAAAATGTCCATTAAATTATTTATATTCATTATCGTCATTTTTCTGCATGAAAGCTGGGCATTATAGACCAGGCTTTTCGGAATTTCTTCGACTCATTGTCAATGCTTCCGCTCCCACCTGGACACCACCAGACCCCTCGGGGTGCCAAAACACGTGCCAGAGCCCAGAGACAGCTCCAGACGGTATTGACTCCGCCTCAGAACTCTCCAGTGTCTGTCCTGCCTTCTCGTCCATCTCACATTGTCATACTCTCTGCCATTGGTGCTGTTGATGGATCTCCTTTAACATCCATCTCCTCATCGACAAGGTCCCCAACCAGCTCTGCCCGTAGACCATCGCACAGTCTCAATTCCAGTCCCACTCGACCTTCTGTGACATCCCGAAAAAGTGCCAATGTCAAGATCAGTCCTACTCGTGTAGCTCAATCCTTGCGGCCCGAATATCTTAAAGGCCTTCCTGAGCCCAACGAGAATGTCGTCCTTACAGCTGAACTCTTGCGGCCTATATGGTCTCGAATGAACCAGTATGTCTCTCATTTCAGATATGTGTCTCATTCACATTCTCTGCAGGCTTGTCGCTGACTATGCTGCCAGTAATGGTGTAATTTACGAATGGACTAACCAAGAAGAAGCGCTGGTTGAATGGACGTAGTGCGTCCTATAGCCTTTCTCTCATCATCCCAACCTCATTAATCTTTACTTCACAGCCCAGCCAAAGTGATCCAGCTTCACGACGAAAACCATCAGATAATTGGACTCACCTATGTACCTGTTCCACCCCAGGAGCTGGACCAGTATGCGGATGAGCATGACATCGACTGGCCATCGTGCCTCTGTGCCATGCTTTGCCAAGCTCAGGACGACTTTACCCCCTGCAAAGTGCAAGTTGGCGGACCGCACGCTGCTGTCCTCAAAAACAAGCATGCTTTCACTTGCCGGCAGTGGAATGCGCAGCATCGATGCAAGTATTGGAGTGTGCTTTGTTTTTATTCTTGCTTTGGTTTAAATGTCTCATTTTACCCAAGTTGTCATAACAGACATAATTGAAAAACATGGCACCGGCATGGAGCTAGCCATTTATCCAAAGAAAGGTCTGTCTATGTCCAATGTCCTTTTGCCTTGTAGCTCATTATACGTACGCGTCAAAGCAGCCATCAAATATGTCAAATCCTGGACCAGCTATGAAGAAGACCTCTCTCAATCTGGTCACAGCAAGGGTGCTGTTCCAGAACCTCAAACGCCTCCCAGTCAGTTTCTCACCCAAGATCTTTTGGACCTGCAAATCAATTTTTTTTGGCCAGGACCACGACCTTCCATCAAGGATGAGCGTGTTCAGCAAACTAATCCCAAGAAGGCCAGGTCTCGTTCATCTAGTGGCTCAAGCGATGAAGGTGCATACTTGTACAGTTCTCTTCCTCAATCTCACTCTCTTTGTAGTTGAAATTACTGGCTTCTACCATTCCCCAACGCTTCGCCGCCGCTCTCCCAGTCGTTTGTTTTATACTTCTATTTGGTGTGCTCTTTTTGATCCTGTTTAGTGGAAATCGTGTCTGAAAACATACGACTTGAGCCCAGCCGCACCAGACCCGTAGTGCGCACCAAAGCAGAAAAAGGACGTCTAAACCGTACTGTATCAATCAATTCTCTCAATTCTAGGACTCTGACTTTGTCCTGATACCAGCGTCATTCCTGCCTGAAGCACCTAGCCCTTTCAAGCCTTCATCTAGAAAAAAGCCCAAAGGTGAGGCTCCCTTCTTTTCTTCAGCATATACTCATAGATATTCAGTGGAAAGACCCGTTGCTGGTCCCAGCCATCCTGTCGCCGGTCCCAGTCGTCCTATTGCAGGTTCCACTCGCCAACCTGTTGCTGATTCTAGTTGAGTTCCTCCTAAGAAAGGTTTGTCTTTTAGCCCAATCTTCTGGTTGAGCCAGCACTGAATACAGTGTTATAGGGTATCACAATGCCTTCAGCAAGGTTACCGACAAAAACAAAGCTGCCTATGGCGCTGCACTGATGGTCATGGAACCAGCCACTCATACTGGTGGACGAGGCATTAGTCCTGAGCGATTTGAGGGACTTTATCGTCTTTGTGCAGGCTGTAATAGGGTCTTCATGTTCGAGGCCATCCAGTCTCATCAATGCCCCCATGCTTGAAACAATTGTTGTAATCTTTTTTGAAAATCTATACCGTGTTCGAAAGATTCCAGTGACATTTGACTTTGTGAGATCTGACACAAGTATGATGACTCACAGGAACACATCAGCAATGACGAAACGTCAAATTAGAGTCAAAACACCCACCGTCCTTCCATCTAAGCAAGTTCACTGTTGGACAACTTCGTAATTCCGCCATCCTCTGAAAAGGCAGCATTGGGAGACATTCAATAGCAAGACATGTCAGCTAGGCTTATCTCTGCTTCCCTCAATGATTCGCCATCGGTAAGTTCCTAACCCGCCATCCGCCTTACTTTGAATGACAGACCTAGGCCTCCAGACCAGCCTCATGCTAAGAAACTGCTTGAAATTCCTTATCTGACACTGACCATGCTACATGAGGTTTCCAAATGAACCAGAGTCAATTGACTCCATGTTTTGACTCATTCTAGTTGCCTGGCCATGAGGCGTCAGCCACAAACATATTGATTTGCGCCACAGCTGGTATATAAGCCTCATATCAACCCAGGCTTTTCTTCACCTGCTCTAGTTGCACTATTCATTCTGCTTCTATCGACAATGTCCTCTGCCTCCACTGTCTCTGATGTCTCGGTCAAGGCTCCCAGTCCTGTCCTCACCAAAATCCTCCAAACTATCCAGTTACTGGAATTCATCTCGCCCTCTCTTCCCATTCCTAAACCCCTTATTCTTGGTATGTGTCCCTGCTCTGAAAGAATTGAATTTCAACTTTTTGAAGCACTCAAAATTGTGGAAGCCATGGAAATGGCCAATGGTGGCAAACCTGCTGAGGTCTCTCATCTCAGTAAGTTCGATTTTGTTTCTCACAATATTATTTTGATTCCATGACAGGCTCAAACCTTGTTGCCGACACCAATGCAGTTGATGCAATTCTGCATATTCTTGGTGCCCGTTGGGCTTCTGATGTCATCCCCAAACCCTTCACCTGTGGCTTCTGTAACAGATACAATGAGTCCCATGTTCGTTGCCAATGGTATGTCACAGTCCTGGGCCACAAAGCAGGTATTTTTACCAACGCGTGAGTTCTGCCCTTGTCTCTTAACTCTAATCGACCATTCTAACATTTCTTGCTGCAGCAAAGACTATTTCGAGTCCTACTGTCACTACCCAGAGCCAATCTGTAAAGGAGGATTTGGTAAACTAGAAGACGCACAGGCTTATTTCAAAGTGGAGACTGAAAAGTTGGCAGCAGCTAAAGCCCTTGCTATTGCTCGTATTATGGTAGTCACTCAAGCTCCAGGCCAGTAATTTGACATATTGCCGCTTGTAAAATTATACCTGAAGGGCCCAATTTAGTAGTCTTTTCTTGACAGTCAGTGTGATAACTTATTCAAACCTCTGAGTCACATCCGCAATCACGTTGACCAACGCTACATACTACCAGGAATACTATAAAATCTAACAAAATGTGCTTGAATTCCCCATCTCACATGCCTGTCACTCGCTCCCAGAAAGCTTTGAATGCTGCGCCACAGACTGTCACTGCTGCCTCCAACATTTGAGTACTTAGGAATCCGACATACTCTGTTGGAATAGCCATTCCTCAACGATTCCAGCTGCAACCTGGCTCAATGCCTGCAGCCCTGTCTCCAACTGCACCACTCGTAACTGCTCCACCTGTTGCACTACACTATGATTACAACTGGGGCATAACTGTTGAGGAAGACAATTGGATGCTGTGAGTATCTTTGTTCTTAAACCTCGTCATTTTCACTTATTTCATTGTAGACTACAGCATGCAGAGCAAAACAAAGGCCATGTCCTTACATTCAATCCTTTTACTAGAAGACCTGCACGTATCCCTTAGTATGTTCTTCAAAAAAAATCCCTTGAATCCATCACTCACCGATCTTCAGCCCTTCCAATGAACATGGTCTTATTGATCCGGACAACTTGGGCTTGCACTACCTCAAGGTTGGCTTTCCTGGATGCTGGTGCAATCTTCACGACCCTGCGCGAAGCATTTTCAACTGAAGCCATCCTGAGCTTATCATTCGAGAAGGTCAAAGGCACCTTACTTGTGTTCACTGTGACTACCGGTGTAAGTATCCAAATTTGATATCAGCTCCTTTTCTGATTTGTCTCAGGCAATCTTACATATATCTACCTCTTGCTTTGTCAACGTGAAAGGCAGGCCCAAGCTCAAGTTCATCTCGATGCTCTCCAAGGAATGCATCAGTCCAACAATGGACCATTCTTGACTGGACCAGATGTATAGTTCATTTTTGCTTGGTCGTAGACCCCAAAGTCTGTAGTGAATCGCACATATGTCCCAGAAGAATATGTACATATTGCCCTGACTTTCCATGAACACGACCACTGACCAATTGAACTTGTTCGTGAAATCCTTCATGCAAGTTTGACCTCAATGAACTTGTCGGACATGAAGCATAAATCAAAATGACAATCCCAACATTGACACCAATTATTCTTCTACCAAGATATCAAGAGAATATAGCGGCTCATACAAAATATATCAATTACTGAAATGATGAAGGGATGTCCACAGGTATCTCTTGGAGTGTCTTGCTCCATTCGATGACCTTGGGATGAGCCAGAACCTGTACAATTTTCAGTAAATGTAAAGAGATAAACAGTAAATATACCTTTTTTGGATTGAAGCCGATGACCTGCAATCCTGCCAAAGACGATGCACGAGAAAGGGCAACATAGCTCTGGCCTAGCAAACATGTCAATTTAGGGCGTAAGTCTCAGTGAGCTGAACGTAGCAGACCTCGTTCAAACACTTTGCTCAAATCAACCTTGAGTTGGTGAATTGTTTGACCCTGACTTTTGTGTATTGAAATCGCCCAGGCAAGGATCAGAGGCCTGTTATCAGTCAGTCTGTGGACAAAGCGGCGACCAGAATTACTCACAGCTGCAGTCGCTTAGCCAGAACTTTCCCTTCTGAATCCTCTTGTCGAAATTCATCTCGCTTTATCAAAACAGCCTCTGCACCACAAGTTCCATCTGGCAAAGGATATTCGAAAAGTACCAATGGGTATTTCTCAATGTTGGTTGTGGATCGGCCTTTACTCTTCACATCAGCCTCTTCATCCTCAGAGGATGCAGAAGGCAACACTGGAATTCTCCCATTGTCGCACAGCTGGACATGTCGTACCAGAGCTCCATTCTTCTTGGTCTCGTTCGATGATTTCAAGGAAGACCCTGTCGGCTTTCCAGATGCTGAAGATGATCCTGGCAGGTTTGCATTCGAGGATGAAGCATCCAATGAGCTGTCGGAGCACACATGACCAGTGATGAGTTCATGGGGATGGTAAAAGCCGAGTACATGACCAACAACACCATTTATGAGCAAGTCGTCTACATTCTTGATAAGCATGACTTGGGCGTCAACCTTCAATTCTAGACGCTCTTCTGCCAGAATGCTGTCCAGCAAGGAAAGCTTGGTACCTGTATCGACAGCTTTGTAGATGGTTCTATGGGTTGGTAATGCTGATAGACGGTTGGCATTGGACTTCGAGACAAGGGTGCACAAGGGAAAGAGCTCGGTTGGCAATATTGAATGGGATGGCAGTGGACGAGATAGAGAATTAAAGAGTGCAGTGGACTCAGGTGTTGGTGATCCCAGTCTTAAAGAATTGAGAGCCAAAACAAACTCTGGCAATATATCAGCTAAAAGTCAAAGACAGCGGCTGTGACACACCTGGATCCTTCTGTCTGAACACCTCTGTTAAATTGATTGTAATTTGGAGGGTTTTTCGCCATGCTGCAGATTCAAAAGCAAACATTGGCTCTTGATTATTTTTGGTGATAGGCGGCAGCTGGAAAAAGTCGCTGGTGACCACAATCTGCAGGCCACCAAACGGCATATTGGATTTGGGACGCAACTCCACAGCTATTGAGGCAAGTAAGTCAAAGAGCTTTGCATCAACCATCGAAACTAAGATTATGTTTGAGACCTTAACAGAATGCAGAGCATGTTGTACTCACCTTCGTCAATTATCAGGACCTTTGCCTTTTGCCATCGATACAGAGCCGGTTTGCAGGTCCGGATACACTTTATCACTGAGGAAAAAGGTTGATCGAAAGGTGAAACAGCACCCCAAGAATGAATAGTTTGGCCTGGAAGAGGAGTTCAACCCCATTAATCAGTCATAAACATATCACATACCTCCAATATTTGAAGAAGCCATCCCTGTACTGGCTGTTATAGCAATCGCATCGGGGTCCTTCTTGTATTTTTTGCGCAGCCCATTGATTATGGCCTGAAGCAATAAAGACTTCCCTGTACCTGCTGCACCAGTGAAGAAGAGAGACTTCTCTTCATCGAGAACCATTCGCAAGATCTTTGTTTGCTCTGAGCTGAGAGCGACAGTAGAGGTACCCTTTAGAGGATTGTCTGTGGGATTTCGAGGCAGGGCAACTATTGTAGAGAAGAAGGAATGAAGATCTTTTTTGGATTTCTTTGAGGCAGGCTCTGAGCCAGGAGCTGGAGTCGCTTTTTGTTTTGCAAGCAGAGGCATGGTGGGTGAAGAAAAGTTGAATCAACCAACTGCAAACATGTTATCCGTGACCGAGCTGAACATGAACGTAAATATGCCACATTTTTTGGCTGGTTAAATCCAGTAGCCTTTAAAAGAAAGCAAGAACACCGACATACTTTATGATGTACATCAAATGAACGTCGATGCAAATGGTCGCATGTCATATTTCCGTATTTGGAGCTCATGTGTCAGTCATGTGCACTGTGGAAAGCGTCTCTACTGTTATTTTCCTCGACTATTACCGTTTCACTTTTTTACTGGCCCCCTGCTCCTCCAAACCCAGTCTTGCCCTTAGTATTCTTTCCCCATGATCGATCGTACCGTCTATGACATCGCCACCTTCATCCCAAAATCGCTTGATGGCCTGGACACCTTGGCGAGTAATCTGGATGGAGGTACCAAAGCGACTGACATTGTTGTCACTTGTCGATAACATGGTGCCATGATTATTGACCTTGCCACACCAGCAGATATCGACAATGCAATCTGCGCACCTGAACATTAAGTCAGCTCTCAAAACTTGATGAATGACTGATTCACTTGCCAAGGAAAGTTGACTGCAACTTGCCACTCTCCTACAAGGAATTCGCCCCCTTTTACAGCATCATGCTTGAGCTTCTCGTCGATGAACCACCTTTTATTTATCTTGTCAAATTGGCCCATGGACCACTGGCCAGCGGCAATGGCAATTTCATCTGCGTCCAGATGCTGAAAGTTGCAAAAATTGTCGTATGTGAAAGTCATGGAATTTGCAAATGGACCATGATCGTCACCATCAACAATCATTGTGTCTGAGAAAGATGGTAATCTTGCACTGCAGAAACTATGAGGACCATGATGTTATACAAGTGGAAAACTTACTCCTTTGCAACCTTGAGCATATGAAGGTGACCACCAGGGTGGATCGTGTGAAACATCATCGAATAGTAGGCGGCTACCTTGTGTAGCTCTGGAACTACCGCTTCATAACTATAGGAGAGTCAGACAGCTGTAATCATGATAATGACATATCTCATACCGGTCAACTGCTTCTGCCTTTCTCTGCGGTGCATAAGTCCCAATGATAGCACCTTGTTCACCCATCGGTGGATGCCAACCTATCGCGTACATCCTTCCCTTTCGTTGGAAACCCTCGGGCTCCTGGTTGTTTCCATGGGCCTTCAGCTTCTGGGACTACATACATGTCAGCGTTATATGAATCGGTGAATTCATCAGGACATACCCCATTGTTGAGAATTGGATAAGTCGAGCCAGCATATTCAAACATGAGCCGCCACGCCTCATGTGCCTCTTCCAATTCACCAGCCTCCAGACTGGACCAACGACTGAGAAATAAGGATCAGAACATGTCAAAGATCAGATATTACTCACCGGATGCGAACAATAAGCACACATTCCCATTTTTTCCTCGTTGAAAAAGAGATGGGTCCCAGGTTCCGAGATCCAATTCGTCTGGGCCACTGGAAATCGTGGATCACTGGAATCCAAGGGGTTCCTTGTGAGCTGCTCCAAGTCCTTGATTTTTTTCATGTACACAGGATCTCTGTGAACCAGATGGACGTAAACTCCAGGAAGGCCACTCCAAGATTCAAACATCTATGAGATGTTGTCTGTAAGTGAGGTGGAATCATCTCAAACCAAAAGTGAACCTGTGCAATGCGAAGTGTCCAGATTGCAGCAGTCTCTTGCTCAGTCCATTGGAGCCGTTGGTCAAAATCCATAACCGCTTTAGCGACAGCCTCAGATATACGATCTTGGATCGCATTCTCTTCCTCTTCCTCACGTTGACGGTGTTTTTCATTGTTCCTCTCTTTTCTTTTCTTCCTCTTTTCTCGATCGGTCGGCTTCATGGGCTCACGAGGTTCATCGATGGGAGTGGGAAGCATCTGAGTGTGACGGATGCAGTTACGTGGGATTTTCCGACATATCACGTGTAATTTTAATTTCTCACGTCGAATGACAATCCCCCTTTCCCCTCATATACAGTGAGCTGCTCGCAACTTATATGGGAAGGTCTATTGAGCCGTTTGCCTTTGGACATCAGCAATCACATCCAAAATGAAGTATGGAGTTGAGGGCACAATATTCCTTGCACCGACGCGCTTTCTGGACGACACTACATCGCCAGTCAGAATCCTCCAATTTTAATTTACAAATGTCACCTTTGTTGATGGATGCATCCATCCTCGTCTGCTCGTAGGTCTCCTCTGTAGCCAGGAGATCCAATACCTTTCATTTGGTGCTGGAAAACCCGATGCATCGACAGCTAGTCGACGCTCTAGGTGAGCCTTTTTTCGGAAATCAATCTGTACAACCTCTTACCTGGAATGCTAGGACCGCCGAGATCTTATTCGGCGCTGCCCAATCATGGTCTGCGACCAGTCCTCTGGCTCTTGTGGTGGTGGACAGCAGCCAAAATATATTTTCCTCGCCCATCGTCAACGTGAGCTCATCGTCACCGAGCATAGCAGGGTTTTGTTTTTCATTTCTTGGCCGTTGATGTCCTTGGGCTGACCTTCCTGTACCTTCGACGTATGTAAAGGTGCCTCCGCCGGTTGCTGGTCTCCGCTCCCTGGCAACACTTGCCTGTAATGGGACCAAAATTTCAATGTCATGCCCGACCTGGACCTCACCATCGACGATGAACACCCTCTGGCGGTCGAACTTGCCACTCTCAAATCATCCGTAACCAGATTTCAGGTCAGTCCCTCTTTCAATCCGATAATTAAAATAACATTTCTATGCAGGATGAAGCCCACAGCGCCTCCGTGAAGCTCCAGCGATTTTCACTCGATACTTCGAATGCGCACGACAAGCTCGTGCTTCTCGAACGAGAAAATGCTTTGCTCAAGTCTGAGCTCGGTCTTCTACGAGCTAATCCAACGCCACAGTCCTTGCCAGATCCTACTGTCCCGCAGTTCACCCTTTCTTTACGACGCCTCTCCGACAAATTATCCCTGACGGAAGAAGCTCTTCTCGCATGGACAACAGAGCTTCCTCATGCTCAGAGTGAGCTGGCCAAGGCCAAATCTTCAGAAGAGAGCGCCTATGTGCTGGCTGCTCGAGCTCGAGGAATGGAGGAAGAAGCAAAGCTAAAAGAGATCGACCTGTTGCTAAAAGTTTGTCAGGCCAAAGAAGAGATGAGGATTTCGGATCTGACCATCAACGAATACGCCAACCTGGTCAGGTCACTCGAAGGACGGTCATCTCAGCTCGAAGGACGGTCATCTCAGCTCGAAGGACGGTCATCTCAGACCTTGGACCGGAACCTCGTTGAGGGACAGACAGCTTTGCAAAAGCTCTTTCTGGAGTTTTCTGAGGAGACGGGGAGATTACAACAAGAGATTCTGCAGCTGCAGCACAAGGTTATGGTGGCCGAGGCCAAATCCCAATCAGCGCAGAAGGCCTCTGAGATGGATCGTATAGCTCGTGCTGGATCCCACGTGGAGCTAGAGAAGCTGAAGCTAGACGATAATACCGCTGCAAAGATGGTTTCGCGATACATGTGCATCAAATTATATTTCTGGAGCATAACTTTTTAACCATTTTGCAGGAAATTCTCACAGTCGAGCACCGATGCATTGCAGGTCTCGCTGTCGTCGCTTAAAGCTCGGCATGAGGCCACTGTCGATACCCTGACGACTCAGATTAACGTCTTGTCATCACAGCTTCATGCTTCTGAAACCACAACAGAGCGCATGTGTACTGCTCTCGACGATCTTGGGAAGGATGTCATGCGAGACATGTTTGGTCGTCGGCGCGAGGTCACTTTACGGATCAGATTGCTCTCCAGGGAGGAAAGCTTGCATGAGGGACTTGAGCGATTGGTCAGGAAGGGTTGGGAGGCTCTAGAGCGTGACGCACAGAATCCAGCTTTGATCAAGTTGACGAAGGAGGCAGAGAGCTTGTTGGCTAGGACGGGTGATGAGGTCTTGACGGACGGTGTCTCTGCTGGATCTTTTGCGAGATTGGTGTCTGCAAAAGGGATTGTGGACACTTTGGTGCAAGAGCTGAATACCTTGACGGTTCGGAAGATGGAATTGGAGAGGATGATTTGGTCTGAGAGCGATGAAGAGACAGACGAGGTCAATGGGATCTTGCCAGAACAGTCGTCAGCCATTCAAGATGCTCCTATGTCGAATGAGATTTACCACGACGAAAAAGCTCAAGATCTCCATAATTCCAATTCGTTGACCTAGACAGGTCTCTTCTTAACTCTGTAACAATGCTTTCCAGCGACACCAAGACCGTACCACCGAGCTCTTCTCCCTCCTTGCCCACTGCATCGTCTGACGTCCAGCATGATCCAAACCTTGAGAAGCGCACAATGTATGTCCGACCCACTGGAAGAAATTATCGCTCATTTTTGGTTTCAGGTGTTGTGTCGACCGACGTGTAATTCCCATTCAACGAAGAAGTTCTGGCAGATGCTGGGGAAGAAGGCGACGGATCTGGTTGAGGAATCGAAAGAGGTCGATGCATATGGGAACATTGTTCGTTCGGATATTCCAATTCATGAGGACAAGGTGCATTCCATTGCACTGTGATGATGACCAGTCGCTCATTCAATTCAGGTTGGAAATGTCTGCCCCAGATCGATTTCGACTATCGTCAAGTCCTCCGAAGAGCTCAGAGAGCTAATCATATCTTTGTTAGCTCATCGTCGAACCAGTGCGACGCTCTGCAATGCCAGTAGCAGCAGAAGCCATGTGCTGTTGACCATTCGTGTTTTGCTCCACCGTATGTCCTTTCCGCTTTCAACTTGCGTATTTTTTTCAATTCCTTTTAGAACCATAACCTATGGTCCTCTCAGCAAACTCGCATCTCCTCTAATCGTGTCATTTGTCTATTCGCATGATGTTGTTTCAAGGATATCACTAGGATCTGAATGGAAATGTCAAGCTTTCCGACTTTGGTGTCTCGCTGAACATGCGTGCCGTCGAGCGGGATATCAAGGATGTAGCGGGGACTCCGAATTGGATGGCTCCTGAAGTCATCAAGTTGAACGGCGCTTCACCCCAATCTGACATTTGGTCTTTGGCTTGTACAGCCATCAAACTTTTGACTGGAAAGCCGCCATATGCCGATATTGCCAACAGCATGTCAGGTCAGCAGTGTTTTTTTGTTTGAATCTTTTTCTCATTGTAGTGACAGTGATGTTCCGGATCGTCGAGGATGACATGCCTCCGATTCCAGAAGGCTGTTCAGCCTCTTCGAGACTTTCTCAATCAATGTTTCAATAAAGATCCCGCCAAGCGTCCAACCGCCGAGCTTCTCTGCGAACATCTGAATGGTATGCTTCAGACAACTTTTTTGGTGCACTTTTGCCAAGCTTTGTCGTCCGAAATTGATCCAGAGGTTGATTTCGACTGTCGACGGGCGGTTTACTTTAGACAGATGCGGTATGGACTCTTTGTAAGTGGCGTCTTCTTTCTGGATCTTTGTCACTGAGTTGATTACAGATACGTATGGCTCTTTCGACAAGTGTCTTGGGTTGAAGCAAGGCGTAACTAAAACGATTCGTGTAGTGTGGTAGAAGTTGGTGAATCGGACTTTCAATTTGGACTATGCAGCATGCTCAAAGTTAAATAAAAGGCTTATCTCGTACTACAATGGCTGGTAATATGGGCCCCGCAGCTTTTGTGAGTGACTTTCCCTGTTCTCTGGTTGGAGTCTAGATGGGGTTTCTCTAGGATCGAGAATGGACGAGGGTTTTTATTCCTCGATGGCTTGCTGCAGTTCAGGCCGGCTATGATTCGATGCAGAGCGTTTTTCAGGATTTTCTTGATGAATGGAATGTCCGTGAGGTGGGCTTCCTCTTTCCTTTTTGGCAATGTCAATCTCAACAGCTGCAGGGATCTACATTCCACAGTCGCTGGCTGGCCTCTTCGCTTTCGGAATTCTCTTTGATTGATATGGAGCATCAGCCAGAGGTTGAGGCGTTCACAGAGCGAGTTCTGAGTAAATGGTATCGAGAGCATCCAAAGAGCGCCACAATTTCTCCTTTTGTGCATGACTTTGAAAGATTTGCCTGTGGCCTGGTGAGTTGTAATTCTGATTGGCTGGAACTGTATTTGAAGAATCTGCAGCTGATGAAAATTGAGCTGCTACAACTACTCCATGCTGTGATACCAAAGATGTTGGAGGACCGATTAAGAAAAGGACAGAACTGGGTGGAGTTGATCACTGTTGGGGCTGACTGTACTTTTCCGTTTTTGGTGGTACAAACTTTTTACTGGTTCTCCTGGAGAATGCCACTGATTCTTGGGGCAGTTTACTGCCGAGCAAAAAGAACAAATACAAATATTTGCCAGGCGGCTGGCCAAACTCGACCGTGAGGGTGACAGTTCCAGGATCATGGCAGAACAAGCGACTTTCAAACAAACCTGGTATACAAGCTATCCTATTCCAGCTGATTTGGGCCGCAATATTCAACTGCCAGTTGGAAAATCAGCGGCAAAATGGCAAGCTGAATTGGCCTCAGCTCAAAAGGCTTATTGGCTTGTGAGCTCTTTTTTATCATTGTTTGAGATTTATAAATGATTTCTCAGATCATCCTTGATAAGTTAACCAAGGCGGTCGTGAAGGCAAAGGTGTTGGCTAGCAGTGAATAGAAGAAAAAACATTGTATTTTTGATCTAAAGATTAATATGAACAGCGCCTGATCCCTCGACTGACTGCATATGGCTACTTTGCTCACAAACCTTGTCAAGTTTTACCTGTGCTTTGGTATATGCCATCTTAGCCTTCTCCAGTTGGGTGGCCATCACACTGGGCTGCTGTTGCAGGCATAAATATGTCTGCCATGCCTTGTTGAGCGCCATTTGGGCTTTTTCAAGTTTTTGGTTTTGGGCAGTGATCTTTTTGTCGGCAGATTCCAGACCTTTGCGATGGGCGTTGGCTGTTATGGTCCTGAGTCATGGATAAAGGAAAAAAATGAATCTCACTCACTTTGACAATAAATTGAATGCTGAACACGACTTGTGATATCTTCACTGTGATAACGCAGTGCAATCCCAGTAGTGACTTGGACCTTGCAAATGGTATTAGCGAAATAAGGAAAGTCAAAGATGAAGCTGACCTGATGTATCTCATCCTTGTCATAGTCATAGTGCTCTCCAGAGATTAAAGCACCTAGAAGGGACAAATGTTTTCCATCACGTAAAGCATCTTGGTGAGATGATTCAGATACATTGGTTGTATGATCTGCTGCTCTCCAGACTGACAGAGGCATATGGCTAAACTCCCAGCAAAGAGCAGCAATCGCAAATTTGGAATCTTCTTTGTCGTGCCAGAAATCTGAGGGATGTGAGATTGGAGTCAGAGAAAGACGACACAAACTTACTTTGGCCACCATTGGCACAGATGAAGTCCACTGTCTCTTGCCAATTGCTGTGGCGAATACATGCCAAACTCTTCATAGACGACTTCACTTGTTCAGTGATGTTGGCTGTTTCGTCAATGTTGCGATAATAGTGAACAATGCAGAGACGCAATAGTCTTGCAAGATGATCATAAGGTGAGAGATCTTTGAGCTGCCGAAGTGGTTCATGCAAATCACCCTTGTCGTCAGGTGAAATGTCTTGCAGAAAAAGACCAAGCCCTGTATATAATGGATTGGTTAGCTTTGAATCAGGATTTTATCTTGCGCCTGACCTTTAGCTTGGCCGCGATGCTGGTCAACGGTCCATGACAATATCCCAGTAAGTTCATTTGGATCTTGAGCGTGAAGGTGGCGGAATTGTAAGTGAAAACCTGTGTCTTCGAATACAATTCTATCGATAGCATTGAATAGATGTTGATGAGCAACGGCAGTCTGTCGATTGAGATATGCTCGACACAAGACAACAGCTGAAGGTTGTAAGTCAATATATAGCAGCCAAGGAAAGAAAAGACGTACTCTTGTGGTTGACACGATCATACTCAACCAGCTCAAATTCCTTCCAACCAAATGCTCGTTTAAAGGCTATATCACTCTGCAGATGAGACGCTGCCAGAAGGAGATGGCTTTTGCGAGGTGTCATACAGACTGCTAGTCGAAATGGTGGAGACCCATAAGAAAAATCAGGTTCATCATTGTTGAGCTCGCCTTCAAAGACATAACAGATGTATGGTCTGGAAGAGTCTTGTTGTTTGTAACGATGCACTAGCCCAGCCCAGTCTGTACCATGAGGATATATGGCTTTTTTGGCCGTTTTGACGATGTTGTGAAGATGGTCCATATTGCCCAAAGATGGATGTATTTGAACAAAGACTGGATGCGGTATATGAGGAAGGTGCTGTCTTAGCCAGACTTGAGCAGCTGGATGGTGGATGAGACGACGGGCAGTCATGTTCGGAAGATCATCCATGTTCTGCAGAAAAGACATGAGATTTCGTTGTATTTGTTCTGGTGTTGTATCAGGTATGGGGATCGGATGCTTGTGATGTCCCAAGCAAACGACCAAGATACGGGGACATTCTGAACATGCGGCTTCCCAAGGTTGGTAGATCTGAAAATAGCTGTCGCATGGAAGATGAGAGAGTTCTGTCATCAAAAGGGCACCGTCTGCTTGACGATGTTGCCCAGCTAGACGAGAGAAAATGTAAAGGAATGAATAAATAGGCCAGTCAATCAAACGTACCACAGTTGACTTTCTGTGTCGAACAATTCTTAATAGTTGTACAAGGTGCAAGCGGGCCATAGCCTAGCTGAAGCATGGCATTCTCATAGACCGATGTGAGAGCATGATCTTTCTGAAATAGTGCACAGAAATATGTGAGATCAAAATCGTCAGGGGTGGCTGAATAGAACATGTGTATCTTGTCGCTGTCAGGCCGATAGTGCTCACATCTATATTGTCAGGTATAAGTTCAATCAGTGGACAAATATAAAAGGAACTTGCTGAATGATGAGATTTTCCTCTATGCTATGCAGAACTAAACGACCCTGACAGGTTTGTTTGCTGGTCGCACCACGTTTGGCTTTGGTGGGTGTCCGAAGGATCTTGTCTTGCTCTTTGAGTTCTGAAGCAGAGCGCTGTGTAGGTTGAGATAATGGACCATAGCAGCCATGATCTCGAAAGCTGGCATAAAGCCCCAAGGTAGCTTCAGCAATGTGACGAAGAGGAGTGGAATGGCGGAGAGCTTGGATTGTTTCGCATTGGTTCTGCATATCCTGTGACGACACAGAGATATGATGGCTGTTTTTGATGTTGTTCATGGTGAATGGACACACTTTGCAGCCTTGGCCTGTTTGAGAAATAAGCTAGTGCAATGAAGATAAGTGTTGACAGAACTTACATGTTCGAGTCAAGCGCACACAGGGCACCGATTCTCCAGTCGAGTTCTTCAGAATATCTGTATAAATCTCCTTATGAGAACCTTTGGGTTCACCGAGAGAATAGGCAAAATCATGGGCTGGATTATACCAGTGCTGAGGCGACAATTCAAAAAGGTGCCCAATAGAACCAGTTTCATCGCGACTGTAAGAAGTGGCAGGATATTCAACAACATAACCAGCGGGATGATGATAAAGAGTGGATAAGACTGTTTTTTTGTCCAGTCAAATGTTACGGTGAATCCATGTAGCTGGATGAAGAGTCGGTGGTGAAGACAACAAGGTTGGAGGGTCTGTAGACATGGAAGGGTTCGATGAAGGTGTCAATGGATTCAGGAGAGACTGGATATTCATGACGGACAAGAGACAACAGAGCCTGGAGATGTTGCGAAACATTTAATTATTGAACCAATAGAATAACACAGTGGTCAGTGGTCCCGCTCGATAGAACTTGAACGACGGAAGAAGATGGCGTTGTGAAGCTTTCATGAGGATCTAGAAGAATCTGTTTCAGTTTGACAGGAAGACGCTGATGCTAGCGATACAAACCCAGCGAGGCGATTGAAAGACTAATGCCCGTGATGGTGTCAATCAACATTGGGATTCGTGTGAAACTCGCCTCTGTCACACCTTTGTTGTCGGTCCAAACAATGGCGCGGATGAGTCAGCGTCGCGCCCGGAGGCTGTGCCCGCCTCCGATGCATGTGCACTTTCTAGATCTATTATGTAAGCCGGCCCTATCTCGGAAATTAATTTATATAGTTATATATTAAATCAGGAAGACCTGTCGGTACCCATCGAGCTATAACTCCAAGTTAGGTAGCGGGGATTACGCAACATTCATATCGGTACCGGCATGACTCAAGTATTTAGTTCATTCCCACGCTGATGGCAACAGTGGTGCATCCGATCCGGTTGCTCCATTACTACATATCTCGTCATTCGGAGAGTTCGAGATTGTAATAAACTTCCTTCCTTCCTTCCTTCCTTCCCCCCGTCAACGACCATGTTTGACATGATACGTATGTGGCTCCTCGCGTCACTTTCTATTATTGAACCTACATAGCGCCCGTGTTCACGGAGCTGGAGAGGAAAATCCTCGAGTTACTACTTGAGATTGGGCTACAGACCGACCACTGGGTCCAAACGGTACTAGCATTATTACTGACTATCCAGGATTCATTTCAATGACAATTTAAAAGACCAATCAGCATACTACAATCAATCAGCTTTCAAGACAAATACTCCGCGACTTGAAAACATTGGTATCAGCCTTGAACAACGTAGACGTTTGGCGGTTTACCCCAATCTTTCTTCCTTTCGTTCTCACTTTGCGATGTGAGGTGGCCGGGCGGTGAGATTGCTTTCTGAATGTCATCCCGTCTGGCACTGATGGATCTACTGAGCAGGCAAATAGAAACAATAAAAACAAACCTGGTCCTTCACCGCTACTCCAGGCAAGGCCGGATCCAACTTTGGCCTGGCAAAAGGAAAGACCTCGCAGCCGAGCTCGACCTGCTGCAGAAGTACATACATGACATTTCCACCAGCTTTCCGGTACGTCTCAAGTTCCCAAAGGCTGGATGTAGTGCTGAAGCATCATGCAGGTAAAGATTGAAACAGCGCAAAGTAGTCCCCACATGCCGACGAGCGCCATTGAAGGACTTTATCGATCTCCAGCTGCAGCGACTGAAGGATCCTTCCGAAAGCCCCCCGAAGAGCCGGGTAACGCTGATAGCAGCACAGAACAGCCCCGAGTGCCGATCGAAGATCGCTCAGCACCTACGGAACAACCCATCACGGGTGAAGGATCTGATCAATCCGAGTCCCCTGTTACAGTAGCTGAAGCTGAAGTAGAAGGATGCTTTCGACGGCCCCTCGAAGAGAAGGGCCACGCAGATGGACTCAGCACAGAGCAGCCTTTAGTGCCGACTGAAGATCGCTTGGCAGCAGCACCCACGGAACAACCGGTGACCACTGACGAACCTGCAGAGGCAGTGTCCCAACGGGCGACAGTTCTCACATACAATCTGGAAACGGTTTCCCTTGGTAAGTCGTACAATATTGTCGGTTGTCCTGCAAGTGCCTGACTTTCACAGGTAACGTCCGAGGACCTGCCTTTTCGAACAACGCCAACACGAGGAATTACAATCCAAACATTCAATTTAATATCAATATCAATATCAATGGGGAAGGAGCTGTTGTTTTTGGGACCTCACTCGCCTTGACAAGTGTCCTCTACGTCAAATTGGTACAGTTATCGTTTAGTTGCTTCCTAAATTTCCAATGATTGTTGTCCAGGAACATGCGTCATACGTTCGCACGAACCGGACTCTCTTAGGCAACGTCGAGTCCACACCCGAGAGGATTGCTGCCCCAGTGGCGGGCCTGTTCGCCCTCATAGTTTCCGTCGCCTTTTCTCTGTTTCCGAAATTTCGGTCGAATAATCGTGCCAACGTTGCGCTAGCCTCCTCCGTAGAGAGCTCAAACGGACCTCCGTCCAGATCTCACGATGATGTACCCCGAGCAGAAGTCATTGACGCCGTGCTCCAAGCACTACAGAGAGGCGCTTGCTAGTGTGGCGTTCGGATGACAGTACCAGCGAGGTCGTCATTTGGTGGGAGGATGAGGTTGGGAAGCGAAGAGGGGAAACCGTCAGAGAAAGAAATCTCATCCCAAACAACAAGAGCGGCAGGTCGCTCGAGTCTCTCGTTTACAAATTACTTATCACTTTCCTTATCTTTTATAACGGTACGTGACCATCACATATCCAGAATAGGACAACTCCACCTATTTTCCTCCCCTTACTCCTCTATGTCGCTCACAGGTCCCCACTGTGTCGGGACGTGATCTGTCTGTCCAGTACCTAACTTCCAAGCCTTTCATTAACCCATTTAATTGTTCTAATTCATACAGTACTTAAGCTAGCTAGTTTCGTGATTTATCCCTTAATTCACTGAAATCTACTGTTATATCGGTTCATTTTGGTCGACTCTCTGAGCATCTAGCTCTCTCTTGTGCACGGCGACGCGACGTTCTGTCACGCCACCATCACATTTTGCTAGATAAATTACTTACATAAGCTTTTTGTATTGGATTGGTCCGGAGCCATATTCGTAACGACAAGCTTTAGGTTCCTCCCTCCGGTAGGATGGCTCGCTCCGCTCGCCACCTACCTCCGGGAGGAACCACAGCTTGTTTTCTGCCTTGACCCTGCGCCGCCGCCCTGCGGGCGGCCTCGGGCGGCGTCTGTGCCTTCGGCGCTTAACTTGATTATGTCAGTAAAATAATTTGTCATCTAATTAATCAGCATCAGGTGACCGAGGTGTTTTATATGTATTGATTACACTCCTCCAAAACTCTGGAGAGCATCTCTAGTCCAGTTTTTTTGGTGTGATTGCAAGGTTAAGGCTTAAAGTAAACCTTTACCCTTAGCGCCACTCATCCACACCCTGCTCTTTATACCCATGGAAATTTCGGACAGTATATATTTATAAGCAGTCATAGAGTCTCTGAGACACGTATGTAGCATTACAATGCAGCCAAATCCAGTCCGAGCAGCTCTCCAGACACTTTCACATTAATCCCTCCTTTAAGCCGAACTCCAACCTCGTATCGTGCTTTTCTGATAACACGTTCAATTTCTGATAGCAACGGTCATATTACTACAAGCTTCAAGTCTAGAACTCGACATTCAAGTACGTACCAGATATGCTTGGAGGCCAGGACATCGGCCGTATCCATCTATGTGTGGCAGCAGAATATCTTGTGGCAGTGATAATTTGTGAACCGGACAGCCAAGATCATCCCCGTGATTTGTACTTGCTGCCTGTCTCTCACCTGCTCATTTCGACTTTGCTGACGCTCACCCCTCAGGCCGCCGAAGACGCACTGCACCGCGTCTACCTCACCAAAACGCCAAAACACCTCGTTCAGGTGCCGACTTCTACGTTTCCAGTGCTTTGGATTTCCGTTTTTTGGGTGACGGGGATGCTGATTTTTGATTTGTTCTTTTCTTCGCTTTTGTTTCGTCCCGTCTTTCTCTGCCCACCTTCCTGTAACCGTGGTATTTTACTTTGGATCTCGCTCGAATAGTCCACCCCCAACTCCGTCTTCCCCTCGCAAAAAACCAGCACCTTTGACGAGCCGACTTACTGGCATTGACCTAGTAATGCACAATGTGACTATTTGCACAATCGCGATTTCTAGGCTCAATTCTGACTGTTTCCTTTTGAATAAAAGGTGATGCACTCTAAGAGTATTTGTGCACGACACACCACTGAAATCCCGCTGTAAAACGACTTGGATATGGTGTAAAAAATCAAAAACTCTATTTTCGGCAAAGGCCAAACTTAGCCGAAAATCTCGTGCACAGATAACAATATTATCTGGCACCGGCCCCATTAACTCTAAAATTCCCAAAAGTTAGACTTATGGTCTAGAATAGCACTCCATGATGCCTTCCACAGCCGAAAACAATCTGACCATAATTGACCTCAGAAAACCCTGTACACGATTTGCTGTGCATTACTGGGTCAATGACAGTATCTCGCGCCCGACCTCCCGGCGGCGGAGATTATGTATGCGAGTTCGGGGAGGAGTTGGGTTACGCGGGTTGAGGCGTAGGTCAAAGTTGCCTGACGCAAGGGGAGAGATGGGCCAGGGAGAAGGGAGGGAGAAAGGGAGACGAGAGGAAGGGAAAATGGAAGAGAGATGTAGACTCAACCAATCCAATGCATATAGATTCACCTCATTCTTTTGGATCCAAAGCTATCGAGGCGACGAGGCCAAGGAGCTATAAAATGAGGATTCCTCTATCTCTGAGCCGTGAGAATCTTCGGATACGACAAAAGAACAAAAGTGCGGTAACCGCGTGTACACCGGCTCTTTTGAAACGATTGCCAGTTGTAATGCTCCCAGAATTCTGGCCTCCCCAGCTTATTATACGTCGTCCCAAAGGTATGTCACGTCTCCTCACGTCACTTTCTATCAATCGTATTGAACCTCGGCTAGACATATCTCGGCATCGCAGGGATACTCTGGGAGAAATACGCTGGTTAATTTCTTGTGGGCAAGAATTGAACAACTGGATCCAGAAGGTATGTACTGTGATTATCATGACTAGTATACAGGATTTATTTTGACGACAATTCGCAAGAATGGCAATCAGATTAACAAGCGGGTTTTCAGACAAATAGCTGACGACTTGTCAACCTTGGAGGACGTAGCTGATTTTGAAGCCCAAGATTCTTCCCTCTCCATTCTTCATATTAATAAGAATCTCGGGGCGGCCACGTGGTGAGACTGCGTTCTGGTTGTCATCCCTGTCCGGCACTGATGGTTTGAGCAGCCAAATGATAAGGGTGGCACAAATAAGTGGGTATAGCCGTCGCTACCGCTACTCAAAGCTGTCCTCGATGAAAACCGAGATCCAACTTTGGTTTGGCAAGGCCAATTCGCCACTTGACCAAATCCGTGCGGATAGAGACCTCGCAGCAGAGCTCAAGCTGCTGCAGCATTGCATAACTGAGTTGAACCCGTGTTCTGTACGTCTCAAATTCCCATCGGCTGGATGTAGTGCTGAAACACCATGCTGAAAAAGATATATCTTATGGACGAAAGTAGTCGCCATATGGAGGCGCGCGCCATTATTGAAGGACTTGATCGATCTCCAGCTACAGTGACTGCAGTGGAAGTAGAAGGATCCTTCCGACAGCCCTCCGAAGATCAGGGAAACGCCGATAGCAGCACAGAACAGCCCCCAGTGCCGACTGAAGATCGCTCAGCGCCTACGAAACAACCCATCACGGATGAAGGACCTGACCAATCCGCGTCCCCTTTTGCCGCTGAAGCTGCCTTTCGACAGCCTCCTGAAGAGCAGGGAAACCCTGATAGTGACGCAGAACAAGAATCGTCACGGTCACCTGACGATCGCTCTGAAGCACCCGCGGAAGAACCAATCGCGGGTGAAGAATCTGATCAACCCGAGTCGCCTGTTACAGTAGCTGAAGCTGAAGTAGAAGGATCCTTCCGACAACCCCTCGAAGAGGAGCGCCACACAGATAGACTCAGCACAGAGCAGGATTCAGTGCCGACTGAAGATCGCTTGGCAGCAGCACCCACGGAACAACCGGTGACCACTGACGAACCTGCAGAAGCAGTGTCCCAACAGCCGCCAGTCGTCACATATGACCTGGAAGAGGTTCACATCGGTAAGTCTAGATCACTGCCAGTTGTGCCGCACTGAGTACCTGACTTGCACAGGTAACGTCCGAGGACCTGCCTTTTCGAACAACGCCAACACGAGGAATTACAATCCAAACATTCAATTTAATATCAATATCAATATCAATGGGGAAGGCGCTGTTGTTTTGGGGACCTCACTCGCCTTGACAAGTGTCATCTACGTCAAACTGGTGCAGTTATCGTTTAGTTGCTTCCTAACATAATTTCTGACGATTGTTATCCAGGACCAGACGCTGTACGCTCGCACGAACCGGACTATCTCAGGCGACATCAGGTCTACAGTCGAGAGGATTGAGTTTCTTGATGCCCCAGTGGCGGGCCTGTTCACTCTCATAATTTTCGTCGGCTTTTCTCTATTTCCGAAATTTCGGTCGAATAATCGTGCCAATGTTGCGCTAGCCTCCTCCGCAGAGAGCGCGAACAGACCTCCGTCCGGATCTCACGATGGTATAACTCGAGCACAAATTATCGATGCCGTGGTCCAGGCACTACAGAGAGGCGCTGGCTAGTGTGGCGTTCGGATGACGGTACCAGCGAGGTCATCGTTTGGGGGGAGGATGAGGCTGGGAAGCGAAGAAGAGGGAAACCGTCAGAGAAAAGAAATCTCATCCCAAACAACAAGAGCACCACCCACCCACGCCCTGTTCTTTATACCCATGGTCATTTCGGAAGATATGTATATATTTATAAGCGGCCATAGAGTCTCTGAGAGACATAGTATTATGTATAATACAGTCAGCTCTCCAGACACTTTCAGATTGATCCAGGTCCTTGAAGCCGAACTCCCACCTCGTACCATCCTTGAGTCTTGAGTCTCAAAACATTGACAGCAGCCAAGTCCAGAACTCGACATTCAAGTACGTACCAGATAAGCTTGGAGGCCAGGACATCGGCCGTATCCATCTATGCGTGGCAGTGATAATTTGTAAACCGGGCAGCCAAGATCATCCCCGCGATTTGATCTTCGTGGCCCCAAGGTCTACTTACTACCTGTCTCTCGTTAACTCTAGAGTCCATATCCTTTATGCATCGTTTCAAAATCCGGTCGGACAAGTCTGAACTGTCTCACAATTTACATAGTAACTTGTCAAATTTCAAATTCCTGGTACTGGCATCAAGTACTTGGTGTACAAGCTCCAAACGTACCTGTTAGCCAAGCTTTTGAAATTTATCTATGCTGCTGAAAGTGGGGAAATATTATTCCCCCGGACACTACTCAACTTTTGTTCCCCCGGACTCTAATGAAGTTGGTTTCCCCAGGGAAAAAGCATTGAGTTCTCCCGGACCCTAGTCAACTTTTGTTCCTCGGGCACTAATGGAGTTGGTTCCCCCGTGGGCAAAGCACTGAGTTCCCCCGGGGAAAAGGATGACTTGAAGAAATTTGAAGTTGAAAGCATACAAATGTGTGAAAAAGAGTGAGAAGTTTCCATATATGGCTTTCTGATTGCTCACCCGAATGTGCGCTCATCGTCGTCCACGACGAGCGGGACCTGAAGATAAGAATTGCTTATCAGATCTTATCTCTATATTCTCAGGACCACATGCCTCGGGAAAACCCGTAGACCATCGGATCAAAAGCCCTGGGAATGCTTACATGTGAACTCACACGACCTGTCCCGCTCATCGTGAACAGCGATAACCAGGTCCTAAACATTGATGGGCGTGATGAGTGATAACCATATTTGGAAGACTCGGGCCGCCTTCTAATGAATCCCATGCAGTTCTGACTTGAAATTTCTTCAAGTCATCCTTTCCCCTGGGGGAACTCAGTGCTTTGCCCGCGGGGGAACCAACTTCATTAGTGCCCGGGGGAACAAAAGTTGACTAGGGTCCGGGGGAACTCAATGCTTTTTCCATGGGGAAACCAACTTCATTAGAGTCTGGGGGAACAAAAGTTGAGTAGTGTCCGGGGGAATAATATTTCCCCACTTTCAGCAGCATATTTATCAGAGGAGACGAGGGGAAGAGTAAAATATAGGGGAAGCGAAGGGGAAGGGAGACAAGGAAGAAGGAAGAGAGAAGGAGAAAGAGTGAGAGAAGGATATAGAGTTGACCGATCCATGTACCGTAAATTCATCTCATTATCTCAAGTTGGTTGCTTCGTGAGACGACTTCTGCGAGAAGTATTTGCTTTTAAACTTGGGATTGACCTGAAGCCTGGGATTATGATGTTCTGTGCTGGTTTGTATGATATTCCTTTTTGAGTCCATCGATGATATTCCTTCAAGTCCTTTGAAGACTTTTGGTAAGTTTGGCCTGACTCGAGTTGTTGGCTGACTTCTCTGTATCCTTTCCCTTCCGACATTCTTTTCTGTCTCTTTTTCCTTCCGAAGCTCTTGTTTCACCTTGATTGACATGATACGGTATTCCTTATTCCGTTTCTTTCCTTGCCTCCAACGTTCACTTGTTTGACTCGCGGTTTGGTCGACCATATCTTTGACTTGTATTCTTGACGAGTCTCAGAATCTCCTTCCATGATTCAAGATTCCTTCCAAAATCTCCAAAGTGTTCAATGGTTCAAAGATCCCAGAGGAATCGTTCGAGGATCTCAATAATCATTTGCTCAAGCACTGGGTCTCCAAAATTCCTCCTTCTTACCCTGATATCATACTGTCAATGGTCCATCTAGATCAGGATATTCGATTTTCTGACAATTGACTCACTCATTCAGTCAGATTCAATTGCATTCGGTATTTGGGTGTCTCCTTGAACTATGAGTTACTCCTGGCATATATTCCTGGCACCTGTGTTCACGGATCTTTTAGCTTTATTTCAAGTCGATTATAAGGTTCAGTCATATAGTCCATGTATAAATTGGATCATTTACTGATCATTCAGTTGGCTTGATTTGACAGAGATGAATTTGAAACCCGAGCGCCACAATCGGCACAATCAGCTTGGATCTCGGCATAGCGTGAGAAATCAAATATGTTGTAATCATGTGACTCAGTTTCTCAATGGCCACTGACAGTGATAAGATTAGCCCATTCATCAGAATCAGAATCAGTACTGCCTGCGAGTGTCGCCACGAGGTGGAGGTAATTCCGAGTCGCCCGGTCCATTTCCTAAAATGGACAGCTTGCCTCGGCTAGCTCGGGGTACCACTTCTCTTTCCGGAATGTATATGTTTTCCATTGCCCAGCAATTCTCTAGAGCATTTCTGCTGCATTTCTAGCAGAATAGGTCATGCGATCACTGAAAATGACATGTTATAAACATGCAATGCAACCTAAATACAGGATTTACTGGCAGCAAGATCACGCAGTGGGCTGGTATTGCTCTTGGATACTTGGCCTAGGATATTTTTATGTATTGGACAAATGAAAACTGAGCAGATCACAATGTTTTGGACTGAATTGAAACCTCTCTGTGCTGAGTGCAGTGATTCTGAAGGCGAAGAATGTCTTTGTTAGCAAAAGCAGCGAGTTGAGATACACAACCAAATTAGGAACTGAGCTCGCGAGCTAACGCTGGCTCGCCTCGACCCAAATACCTGATCCGGTGACTCGGAGCTAGCCAACTTGACCGCAGCAACACTACCACTGCCTGCTCACAGAACATTCAGATCGCCACAGCATCAGCAGAGTATGTCTTATGGCGTATCTCGGTGTCCCGGTACAAGTATCACCAGCTCTTGATCTTCGCATGTCACCATCTCAGGCCCTGGCTGTGTAAATCTATCAGTCTATCATTCATATCTGTTCCGAATCGCTTCTGGAATATCAATGCTTGCTTCTCTATTTTTGAAGTGAAAGACATTCTCCGTTCCTTTCTCCTCGTATGTATCTTATGCCGTTCACCTTGTTCAACAAACCCAGCCCCCACACATTGACATTTCTACTATCGCTCATTCTAACAACAAATGCTCTCAGCCTGTTCTTGGACCCGACCGAGCCGTTGAGACTTGCTGTTGGCAGCTATGTCAACTACACTTGGGAAACCTTCGACACCGATTCTGGTTGGAGTTTTTTCAGGGTCAGACTGCGACTGAGCACCAGCACCACACATCTTGGTCCAACTAACTTTGCGCACCATGGGGATGAAATTCGGAAGGCCAACCTTTCATTGGCGCCACCGCTCGATGATGGGTCAGCCTGACTTTTCGGATTGCGTGCTGAGATTAATCACTATACAGCTCCTATGTTCTGAGTGCTTTTCTCATCAGCAGCGATCCTGGTGGTCAACCGTATGTATTGCTAGAGATACTGAGCAAATACTGACTGTTTTGAAGGAATGGGGAAGTGTTCCTGGCGGACAGCGAATCTTTTGAAATCTTTCATTCAGAAACAGTGTCACCGAGGTCAGTTCAACCGCATCTCAATAGCATTCATTGACAGAGGTCTATGCAGCAGCACTACAACCGAGTCCCCGACGTCGACTTCCACCTCTCAGTCCTTTACTTCCATCTTTCAGTCACCTACGTTCATTTCTACTGATTTACAATCATTTACTCCCATTTCTCATCCGTCCAGTATTCGGATTTTGGAACCCTCGACTTCCGTTTTGTCGACTCCCAATTCATCGACTCTCATGTTTCAAGTCCCGACCACCGTGAGCACGACGACAAGCTCTATACAAGCCAAACCGTCCCAGACAGCAATTATCGCTGGTAGTGTCTGTGGAGGCATTATCTTCCTTCTTGTATTACTGTTTCTCCTCATCCGATGGCATCGCAGGCGACAGAACATGCTCATCAACAGACCTGGAGGACCTCAACGGTCAAGTAGTGATTATACAACAGGTGAGTTTGGAATTCTACATGTATTAACCCTTCTCAACAATTGCTCCTCAGCTCCACTTGACGAGTTGGACATTAATCAATGGCAGACACCTTCTACTCCTAGCACTTTCGTATCAACTACTTCATCACAGTCGCTGCTTGGGAATAATCCGACGCAGAGACAGTTGCAATTGAAGAACGAGCTGATGGAACGAGTCTCGGAATTGGAGAGGGCAATGTCACAGCAGGCGGTCACGACCGCTGCTGAAAACGCGCGATTGAGGGCTGAAGTTGAGTGGCTACGGGAAAACCAGGAGTCGGACTGGGCACGGGGTCTCACGGACGAACTTCCACCTTCTTACCTTGATATTATGCAGTCCAACAGGACGCGATGATCAGGATATTCAATTTATATGGATCTCAGTGCCAGGGCAAGACGCAATTTCGGACAATTGATTCAATTGCATTTGTGTCTCCTTGAACTATTCCTGGCATAGGTCTTCACGGATCTTCGAGCATGGTTTCAAGTTGATTATAAGGTTCAGTCATATGGTTCATGTCTGAATTGAATCATTTGCTGATCATTCAGTAGCTTGACTTGACTGATTCTGATTCCGAGATGAATTGGAACCCCGAGCGCCACAATCAGCTCCAGGCTAGCGTGAGAAATCAGACGCGTTGTGGCTGAATACGTGTGGCTGTGCTAAAATTGTCTCCATCCCAATTCTACAACAACTAGCAGCTACCCGTGCACTGCACGGGAGACTATTGCTTGTGATTTGATTTGTGAGAAACCTGGCATGCCTCGTCCTGCAGTCCAGTGGAGACCAGCGGTGAAGCTTGAACTTCACTACAAGATATACTGTCTGTCATGGCCTTAGTTCCAAGCTCCCATAACTTGTTAATTAATAACCATGCAGTCCTGAGCTTCAATTTCAGCCAAAAAACTCTGTCAGGTGGCCCATACTACTACTTTGGAAGATCTTAAGATAGTGCTGCATCTCAACTCATGTGGGAGATGAAATTGTGGCCTCAAGCATTGAGTGAGATCCAGGAAGCAAATGCCTCACTTTGAATAAAGCTGTAACCCATGGACTGGTGAACAGTAAACTTTGAAGGGCCCATGTCTGATAAAATGCGAGCAACTCCAACTCAGTGCAAGACATATGAAACTTGGCGATGAATTTGTAATGTTCCAAATTTAGCACTGCAAGTGGGGTGGATATGATACTTCAGCCTCGGTGAGCATCAAGTCAGTCTCTTGCAGCTAGCCAGATAGCTGGTAGCAGATACCCATGTCATGCAATAAGTATGCATGGGAGACTATTGCTTGCAGGTTGATTTATGAGAAAACCATGTGATCATTCAGGCCTATGGGATCTTGTCATAAAGTTGTGAAGCTCAAGATTACATCTGTGCTGGTTTAATGGTCAACACTGACCCTGACCCAATGGCTGGTAATTCCTGCAAGCTTCAATTTCAGGCAGGGTAGACTAAATTCAAGTCTGCTGAGTCTACCGCAAGACCCGTCAAGTTATTGCAACCAGCGGGAATCGAACTTGGGCCGGCAACGGCGAGTAGATGACGTGGCGGTTTCATCGCCCTTGGCCCAAAAACTTCTCACGAGAACCATAAAAGGCAAATTTGCCTAATGGGGGACTGAGCTCTTTTATTATAAAAGATAAAAGATATAAAAGATATAAAAGATATAAAAGATATAAAAGATTCCAGCATGAAAGGTAGAGACTGGCGGTCACCGGTCACTGGCTATCTCTGAGCAAATACCCCATTTCTTAATGCCATTTCGGAAGGATGCATTTCTACCGTCTCGTAAGTAACGGCAGCTTTCCGACAAGCGAGAACACGAAATATTTTTCTTCTACTGACCCATCCTATATCCACCATTGTAGCCTCAAATCGCCAGTATTTCCTGTGCGGTTTGATTCATGATGCCCTGGCTGGAACTCTACCGCTCTTACCGTCGAGTAATCCCTTCTTGCTGTGCTGAAAACCGGTCAAGGATCCAGACGACTTTAATCGAGATCGGATTCTTCACGATGCGTTTTCAGTAGGTTACTTGGAACCATGTTGTTTCCGATTTCGAGTCCTTTGAATGATGTTTGCGGTCGGAATGCTGTTTTGGTAAGTTTGACCTGACACTTTTTCTCGCACGACTCTCTTTTGTCGCGTTCACCGACTGACACGATATTCCTTGTTCCGTCTCTTTCCTTTCCTTTCCGACACTGTTTCATTTCCTTCAACGTTGATCGGGCATATTTTTGACTGGTGGACTCGTCAAGATTCGCTCGGCACTGGCGAGTCTGGCACCTCCGTCGACGATTCAAGCTTCCTTCGACGATCGGAATCTCGATGAGGGATGGTTCAAGAATGAAAAGATCTCAAAAAGTTCGTTCAAAATAATGTCCGTCCAGTCGTGGTTTGGCAATGCCATAGTACCGGTAAATGAGGTCTGATGAGACTTTCGATCGAGGTCTGATGAGGCTTCAACCGTCAGTCCACTGCGGTCCAACAGAGGATTTCTACCCTCAACATCGATGGTAGCGCCTCCAGTTATCAGAGCTACTTTCAGTTACAGAGCAGAGTTGACGGTATTCGAGGCTAACACTTATTGGTAATACAAAAAACGAATTTTGGTCAAGAGTACTTGGATAGCGCCCTTGTGGCTGCATTCTCCATTTTGGCCATACGTTCGTCGGTTTTGAGCTGCTCTATGGTGAACCCTCTATCTCTCTGGCGCCGAATTTCCTTGAAAAACTTCAGTCGCCATTGGCACTTGCTTTTGTCGGGGACGTTGTAGTATCGCAAATTGCCCCTGAGCGAAAATTGGTAGATTTCGTGCTGGGGTGGCAAGGCGTGCTCGTTTTTGTCGTACGGAATGTCATGGATGTAAACCGTTCCTGGGGCAGTCTCAGTGTCACATTCAGATATGAATGCGGTTTCAATGTCGTACCGCGCTCCCAGACCCTCATAGCTTCTGCGACAGAGTATATGTGGGCACAAATGACATCCTTCCTGTCCAGAAATTCAGGCGCTTCTGCAAAATTGTATTGTGTGCGACCAGGATGGCAGCGATGACCAGACTCGACATCCCCAAAGTCGACAATCCGAAAGTCTCCGTCCTTGTACAAAACATTGTAACGCTCGAAATCGCAATGAGAGAATCCTGCATGGTGGATCGCTACTAGCTTATCGAGAATGAGGGATCTGGAAAGCTATCGTCAGTATATATAGCTAGTGCTGGCTTGATTCAGAACTTCGCACTTTTCTGTCTTGGCTAACTCGCGGAATTGTCTCTCCAGGTGTGATCCCCATAGCTCTGTTATAGTACATGCGACCAGTTCTTTGTTGTTGGTATTCGGTATGGTCGCGAGCAACATCCCAAAGAAAGAGGGGGTGACGGTTCCAACCAGATCTTCCTCCTCCAGAGCATCGTACACATCAGCTTCTTCAGCCAGCGCCAAAGTGTCACCAAATTTCACTGCAAACTCCACAGCCGCGACTTGGCCTGACGCGAAAACCCCAGTGGCACGATAGACCGTCGCGTTGTCGCAGTACACTTGCTATTGTGAGGGTGTCGGGTAGGGTTGGAGGAGGGTATTCTGGATTTGAAAATCTACAGATTGGATGTCCTGGGAGCGTCCGTGCGCCGAATGGTGCAGGGTTTATGGCAGAGAAGTCAATCGAAAATATTCGGTATGTCGCATCAGTCATGGCATCTGTGACATGTGACACGTTACAACAAAATCTTTGGCGCCAACGATCTTCCGCTCAGTCGGTCGATCCACTTGTCACTATGGTAACATCAATACTTGGAATCACTTTTTCGCAGTCGCATAATCCTTCGCACTCCATGATGAGGCTGATCAACACTAGGTTGTGCAAAACGTCCTACCCTCGATTCAAATGATTACCGTAAAATGATGATGACAGTGGCCAGGCAAGTCTCAAAGAAAGTTGGAAGTACCAGTGAACTTGAGAATGCAAGTAATCGCTGAAGAAGGTTTTGAAAAAGGGTTGTGCAGTTGGGCAGTTGGCCCTGACACACGTGTGTCCATACAGCTAAATAAACCATGATAGATTTGTCATCACGAACTTGTTCCTCAGACCACACTTCTAACCCATACTTTTTTTCAGCACTTCTAGCTCAATTCGATCTCTAGACCACAGGCTCTCCAATGCCATCACGCGAATCCATCCACGTCGAACGAGCGAGACGCTGGGAAACCAACTCCTTTCTTGCTGAATGGTTCGATAGAGCGGTCAAATACTGCAAGGGGCCTGGAAAGGCTGCTTTTGAGTCGTGGTAGGTTTTATCTGTTGATCATAATCGTCTCCGTGATTATTCGCATTTGAGACTAATTCACACCTCTCAGGCTCATCAGCACCCACGGATCCCAAAAAGCCGGCGTACTGATTTCTCAATGCACAGCGACACCTCAATTGCTCCCAAACAAGAAATATCCTGGAAAAGGAATAGAGAATGCACAGAATTGGAATAAAGCTAGTGTGAGTGGACTCTATTATACTCAATCCAGAGACTGTCGTCGATTCTGACGTTTACGCACAGGTAGAACTCGGTTCGTATCCCAGATCTTTTTTGAATCTGCGGCCCTAAACTTGCTGCAGGTGTCACTGGTAAGCGTTTGTCCTGCTGTTGAACGATATGGATCCATAAAGAGAACAGACGAAACTATGAAGCTGTACTTCTCATACGCTACAACTACCGATTGTTGCACACCCGAACGGACGTTATCTCCACCAAGACGACGAAGACACGAGAACTCCTCACAGTGGATCGCTCGACGGAATAGTAAGTCTCAGATCCTATCGCACAACTTCTGCTTCTTTACTTGCATCAACGCAGGTGCACTATTAGAAGGCCATCAGGGTCCGAATTTCGACTGGGAAACCGTGCGAGCTATTGCCATTTCAGAGCTCGTACGTCTGCAGTATATTTACTGCTTTTTACTAATAGTTTCTAGGATCGAGTCCGCGATCTCGCAATTGTAAGACGAAGTGACCTGGCACCATTTCTCGAAGAAATGCAACGTCGCGCGAAGAGCACGATACCATCGCCCGAAATCGTGGCGTTGGGTGAAGAAGCTGTTCAGCATCGAACAATGACTGACGCCTTTCGTTCGACGACTTTTATTTCGCATGTCCGTATCGTAATCCTTTGTCTCTTTACTCAGATACTCATGGTCCGTAGATATCACATCGGTGCTGGAAACATGCTACGGATGTTTTTGAATATCTCGCTCGCAAAGGCCTTTGTACCGCTTCAGCCATTGAACGAGCTTATCTCAGAGATGAAGACCTTATGTGGCGTCTTTTTGCATGTGGTGTGCTTGCATTTACCTTGGGACGGGAATTGTGGGGTATGTTATCCGACTTTGACGTCCCTGCCATTATTCACTCAACCCTGCAGGTAAAATCTCGCAAGTCATTACGTTCTGCCCGTACTACAAACCTTACTTCAGGCGCTGGCGGGTATGTAATGACTCGTCTCTTTGCATCGTACTAAACGTACTCCAGTCCAAATTCGGTGTTGCCAACATCGAAGTCAATCACGCGTATTGGAGTAATAATACCCTCAAGACCGACCTCGACTGTTTCATAATCAACCACATTGCTTCCGAGGATCTCGACACTTCATACTTTTTTACGGTGCTGACAAGGGAGCTGGTGAGAAACTTCCATGTATCAATAGAGCGCGTCTCATTTTCCTCAGGCGGCCCACCCAGAGGAAGCAGCAAAGTTCAGTGAAGAAGCTTTCGAAGTCATCGGTGATTTTGCTGTTGGTATGTCTCTCATTCTGTCCAACAAAACCCAGCTTGACAAAATGAATTCATAGTCAAAGAATTCCTCCAACATTTCCTCCATACCCCTTTTGGCGCCACTCTCAAAATGCACGCCCTCAACACAGCAGGGGATCAAATCCTTCCTGGGATGTACAAGTATCTCTGCCCTCTAGACCCTAAAAAGCTCGGCCAAGTGACTGCTTCAGAATTAGAGAAACCCGTCACTTTCAAACCATTCGGTCCAGCATCCGCCTTCGATGTCCATGTCGTTTCACAGTGGCACAATAACGAAATCGCGCTCCAAGACGCCATAAATCGCGTCATCATCCTCGGCGACACTCCATCCGTCCGCATTTCGTCCTTCGAAGCAATGTGGGAAGTCAACGACCGCATCTTGTGGGATACAGCGAAATCGTGGGATAGACCGAACGAGCCAGGTCGTGTAGCTCGTGAATTCGGCTTGCTCGACCCCGATGATCCCAATCGCCCAACGTACGCCAAGGGCATTCTCAAACTCTTGATGGGCGCCACAGAAACCCCAGCTCCCGCTGCATCAGTCAAGGAGCCCAGCGAATATGTCCAATCATTCCTTGTCGCTGCACCGGGAGAAGGTGTAATGTCTGGGCATGCCTACACGAAAGACTCCAAAGACTCTGGACCCAAATCCAAGTCCAAAAAGACAGGGACAGTCAAAACCGTCACCGAGGTCAAACCCGACCCAGATCAAACCCTCGACGACTTCCCCGACATCCTTCCAAAGACCTTCAAACTCCCGAAAAAGATCTTGAAGGTCTTTCACAACATCCTCGAAGTCGAACGCGAAACCCAAGGCGATCCAAATGCGCCAAAGAAAGGTCAAGTTCGTTGGGGGGATTTCGAAAAGGTATGTACATCGCATAAGCATTCAACTTTCTCACTCTCACCAATCAACAGGCTATGAAACGTCTTGGATTCGATATCATTCAAACTGCTGGCTCGTCAGTTCGTTTCGACCCGCCCGCTAAAACCGCAAGACCTATCTCGTTTCATCGAGTACGTCGAGTCTATCGAGCTTTATTTCAACGCTGATCAACGTTTAGCCTCATCCTGATTCTATTTTGCCACCACACATGCTCAAAGTGTAAGCATTTGCAGCTTTTACCAAAGTATACCCGCTAATCGAGCTCCAGTGTCGGTGCTCGTCTAAAACGAACCTATGGCTGGACGATGGGCACCTTTGACTTAGCCATGTCGTCGTCCGAAGAGTAAAGCCACGTCGCGAAGAAGAAAGAAGAGTAAACCCAGAGTAAGCAATAATGTAAAGTATACCTCGTCGAACAACTATCCCTATCTGCACACAATTTCATCCTCCAAACACTGTTTCATTGAGCGCACCGACCATAGAAAGTCAATATCTACTTATGAATCGCCCAACACCGCTACCCAACTTCCTCTTTTTTTGTATTTTCTTCCTCCAATCGACGCAGCCCCCATTCCTCTCGCTTTTTTTGGTTTTTCTCTCCGAATCGTCGCTCTTCTCTTTTGGTGCTCGAGGAGATCCATAACTTCTAGCCGTTCCGGTGAACAAAAGCAAGGGCTTTTGTGACGAGAAGACAATGGCGAGCATATAGTGTCGGTTAATGCAGAAGCAACAGGTCATCTGGCCTTCGGGGCGCTGATGAACATGAAGGGATCGTAAAAAAGACGTCTGCTGCTGTGCTGGAAGAGGAATATCGGAACATGAAGATTGCTTGGCCTCCATGGCGCTTGATGAATAGGAGGGATCGTGACGAAAACAACTTCGATGATGAATTAAGAGACGAGCTGGAGGACGAGTGAGCGAAAGGTCCCGGAAATCATGGAAGAAGGGACATACCGAACGACTCGGAAGCAACTAGACATCTGGCCTTCGGGCGTTGACGAGACGCTGAACAGAAGGGATCGTGACAAGAAGCCTAGCTGCTGCAGTGTACTGGATGATGTTTTGTTGAAGTGACGAAGAAAAGCAGCGAACGCTCAAGTCTGGCCCTCCGGGCGCTGGATGAACAAGAGGGGATCGTAACAAGACCAGCGAACGAGCAGAAGCAATAATGCTAGGGAAATGGTCAGTCTGAAAGAAATAAAGCAATGGCGAGGACTTGCAAAACTAGATGAAGCATGCAAGGTGACAATGTCAGATGGATGCCTGAAAGGGGATGAGCGGGAAGTATGAAAACGACGAACAGCGACTTACGCGACACGCGAATCTCATGGGCGAGCTTCGGGCGAGCTATTCAATAGCATGACTTGAGGCGAACGAGTTGGAAGCTGTGAGCGAGCTAGATACGCGAAAGACAATGCTGAGCGATATTCAGAAATACGAAAAAGCACGACCTACGGATCCAAAGGCGAGCTATTGAGCACGATGTCGTGTGGCGGACGAGCTTGACACCGTGAATAAGGTGAATATCTGGAAGACAATGGGCGATATTCAGGAATACGAAGAAGAGCGACTTACGCGACCTGTGAAGGCTTTTACCAAGGACGAGCTGTTCAACTTGACAACGAGACGCCTTATTAACGCAAAGTAGGTACGACTTGGATGGCTGGAAGACGATGAGCGAGATTCTGAAATACGAGAAGAGAGACTGACACGACTTTTGTGCATTCCAAAGGTGCGAACGGGCGAAACGCTGGGAGCTACGACGAGAGAAACATCCTCGTCGTTGGAAGCGACGATGAGAATGGTGGTGGTCACAGCGAGTTAAAATCGAACGGATTCGGCCCGTCAACGGAATTTATACTCCGTCGATGTCTCAGTTTCTTTGTCACCCGCTTCAAGGCGAAAATGACTTCTCATTGTTGCGCGCGCGGATAAACATCTCTCTGCCATCTGGCCTCAAATGGACGAGAATTTTGCAAAAAGCATAAGGTTCCACATATCGTGATACAGTAATACAAATGACTTTGTGGTGGATGTTCAAGGAGGTTCAATACCATACAGGTACAAGTACAGGTAAGAGCCGACGACTATCTCACAGAACATATCCAGGATTAGGTAGTTTAAACATCTTCCCTGGCGTGCAACGGTGCTCTTCAACGACCTTCGCGAGATTGCCTCGCTCGAGCAGCTTATGACACCATATGCAAAAGGCGGCAGAGTCGAGCAAATGAACATGGGCAACTGCAGAAGAATGAGTCGAAATACATTGAAGAAAATAACTCGGACGAACCATGAGCCATAACGTTCCCGACTCCCAAGTCCTTCTGACAGCCATCCCACTGACAAACAGCGGTGTGTCGACTTCTGCAGTGATGCCCATTCTGAGCAATCGACCTGATATGTATCGGGATCTCTTTAACCTTCAGACGCTTGCCACAAGCGCCTTCGGGTCCCCATTTGCAGATTGAAAAGCGTCGATGGATCTCGTCGATACTGATAACACTGACGGGACCGATCTTGGACAAGCAATAACCCCAGCTGATTTCTTCGACCGTCAAGGCAGGAGGACGAGGCTGGAAAGACATTGTTGATGGATAGGGCGGCCAGATACTTTCATGAGCAAGTGGTCCAGGATGGTAACGTCTCGGTTGACTGGAAAAAGTTCAGCATCGAATACCAAAGTACAACGCAAATGATCTATACCTGTCAACTAGAGGATACCGATTTGACCCTAGCAGATAGTTCGTAGGCTGAACTGAATTTGAAGGAGTCGCAGCGACGACAGTTTTGCTTGTCGAACTCCTTTTCGATGGCTTTCTCGAAGGCTTTTTCTCGACAGGTTGGAGACTGGACAAGAAAGGTATCAGCAAAATCCCGTTTGAAGGACCAGAATCTTACGTAGGATTCTGGGATCCAAAACGCGAATCGACAGGTGTTGATACCACAGACGAAGGAACAGCACGTCTCGGCAATGGGCGAATAACTCGGTCGCTGAATGGACAGTGCGTCAGAAATGGTAACAATCAGAGGAAGCAATTGTCTTACGGAGCAGCTCCTTGTGGAACATTGGTCGCAGTAGCAGGTAATGCGATGGGAGGTAGCCCGACAGGTGGCGCCACTACCCTCTGATTGACCGCAGACAAAGGCATAGAACATCTCTGCGGCAATGGAAGAATAACTCGACCACTAAAACAAAAGCCGTCAGAAAGAAGAGCAAGCAGAGGAAGAGCACTTACGGAGCAACTTGTTTCGAAATTACTTCAACGCCGCCTTGAGGATAGCTAGCATGTTGTCAGTCGTCGACGCGGTAATGCAATGTAATGTTGAACTGACCGAGTTGTTGCGAGTCCATTTCCCAGAGAGCGAGAATCATAACTGTTCCAAGAATTAGCTAATGATTCCAAGATATTGAAATGAACAACTCACAGTGGCTCTAGGACATCTCGACATCTCTGAACAGCTTCCGCACCGTTGTTGTCCATTTCGATACCACTGAGACTCGTTTATGAGTTCGAGTTGGTGAAGATAAAAAGGGTACCTACATTGTGGAAGATGGAGTGGAGCCGTGGCTTGTGATAGCCTTGTCGAGTGGTTGAACATCATCGAGGTTTGTCGAAGGACCATCGTCAACAGAATCGTCTTCGAGGAAAGCAGCTGAAAGCCAGTCCTCATCGTCGTTCGCGGTCGTTTTGGTTTCCTCGATAGAGTCGTCCTCGAGAAAAGCTGCTGTGAGGAAGTCCACATCGTCCGTTAAGGTTTGTCGTGTTGGAGCAACCATTCTGCCAGAAAAGTATGAAGATGAACGAATAATAAGCTGAACGCGTCGAATGCAAGGCGTAGATGTAGGCAGGCGTTCAGAAACAATGAGGGTCACGAGGTGCCGAAACTGTTCGAATATTAAAACTCGGAAATCCATTGTTTGTGAGAAATGCCATTGTTTATCGAGAAGTTGAAGACCGGCTGGTCTAAACGGTCTTGCTGACCCTTGCGAAGGGCACCTGGGACCTCGGGCTGGGAATGAGGTCTGGAGCTCGACAAGGACCAGCCTATTGCGAAGGATCCACCAACACTTGTTCCTCCTTCTGCTCGACGTCGACTGTGGTTTGACGATAACTCTGTAAAACAGATTAGCATCACAATTGCAGGTCAAACGAGAGATTTGCCTTTTCTCCAGCCTCTCGGAGAATTTGATCCTATTTCAGCAGGATGCATACTTCATTTTGTGCCAGACCTGATGTCCCTGGGTTGACGACAGCACGGTTAAAATAGCTTCACGGGGCTCCTCCTGGATAGATTGTGAGCCTATGGATTATACGTGAGCTTGTCTTGTTACGAAAAGGGCTAAATACAACTCACCGTAACATTTCTAGATTTCAGAGCCCCAAACCCAGTGGCCTCGAGCGAGAGCGCAACCATGCCGAGCCGAAGTTGCTTCCAGAAGAGCTCGATATGACCGTCATTCGTAGCATTCGTGAACCGTGAAGAATGATCGAAGTCGCGGATTCTTGACCGGTTTCCCAGCATAGCAAGAAGGGGTTACTCGACGGAAAGAGCAGCAAAAGTCCAGCCAGGGTTTTATGAATCGAACCGCGCAGAAAATACTGACGATTTGGAGCTAAAATGCTTGGTCTCAGCAGCCAAAAAAAAAATATTGCGTGTTCTCACCTCTCGTGAAACAGCGATTACAAGACTGAGAGAGATGGTTTTCTCTCCTTCTAAGATACGACCAAATGGATATTTGCTCAAATATAGCCAGTGAATGCCAGTCGCTGCCTTTCATGGCTGGAACTGTGGGATTGGGATGGAAACATTTTCGGCACAGCCACGAACAAAGGTTCCAAGTTTGGGTTCGGTTACGCCCCTTGACCCAACTTGGCTCGTCTGATCTCAGATGCTTTGGCAACTCTCCCTTGGATATAAGTAATTGGTACCGGAAAAAGGTTCAATGCACTACAAGCCGGAACAGACTTGGAACAGACGCAGTCAACTGTATCATTTAGCGGGCCAAAATGCATGGAGTTTAGACGATCAGTCCTTTCTGGAAGGCTATCCGCAGCACATAATATACTTTGACGAACTCTCCGCGCTCTTCAGGCTTTCGCAAATCAAACATCACAGAACGTCGAGTTACAGTGTACAGACCTGCTGGAAGCTCCGACCTGTGCACAGCAGCCCGGAGATACTCCTTCGACCATTAGGAGCATTTTAGGCCTCGGACCTCTGATTCTTGACCTAATATGGCCCTTCCGCATCTTTTCTGACCTCCAATTCTTTGACGCATGTATCTACGCACAGGGAATGTGAAGAAACGATGTTGCCTCATCTTGAATGCTCGGCAAACGTCATTGGAACCTGGAAATTATGCCAGGGAACAAGAGGCGAGCGGAATAAAAAATTCCGACATCAACCTCATTTTTCTTGGACCCGCCTGGGGGGTCCCATGTGGCAGATCACATGACTGATGGGACCTGTTCGGTGACGTCGGCTCAGGTCTCGTTGAACTGGAAAGAGCCCAGGAATGTCCAGGACTGCAGGTTATACTCTTTTATCAACATTGCATGATAGAAATAAGATTTCATTGCATTTCTACATGTTTTCGTCAAAAATCCATTCAAATCCAAGTTCGGTCGCTCGGGTGATGTCGGAAGTGACGGTCCGTTCACGTGATTGCCGAGGTCTTGCCGAAGACCATCGTCAAAACTTCAACAGGTTCTTCTATTCGAGACATGGACCGATTTCGATGATTTGAGCTGAGGAATGGATGCGCAGTACATGAATATGGGGGTGTGGACGAGTTCCGGAGACGAGTTCTGGGGTCCTGGAACAGTTATAGCTTTTATTGCGAAAACAGGCCAATTTTCATTTGATCACCGGTTAATTCCCCTTTTGGGGGGGTCGGAGATAGGTCAGTGTATCGGACTTTACGGCCGCACGCCTCTTGCCAGGGAAGAATATTTGGAGAGATGAACGCCGTCACGTGAATGCTATAATCCCTTTCTGCGATCTCAGAATCGGTTTCTGCACTGGATCGATGTTTTCGATATCGCTTCCATAGTCTTTGAGTGTATGCTACATGATGCCAACAATGTTCTAGGCCCTTCGTCGGCGCTCCTGGAGCCCGACTCATATGTTCTAGCACGTTTCCGAGCTTGCAAATGCAATTTCCCGGTGGCCTTTCGTGTCTTTCCTAGCGTCGATAGGCTCTCCAAGGCTTCAATTATATGTCCGAGTACCTATGCTGTTTGGAGCATCTCCGGAATAGCTTCCAAGGACGTTTTGGGCACCTCTCCGAGCTCGGAAAACGAATTTCTCACTGATTATTCTTGGTTTCCCTGCCTCTTCTACATCGTCATGGGCTACAGAGATATTGGCCAGTATTTAATGCTGGTTCAAATCCATCTTCAGATATCCTAGAGGGACTTTTAGCTACCTTTACGAGCTCCAAAAGTAGAATTCATGTTATCTTGGCAGTATTTCTGGGCTCTGGGAGCGTCCAACATGATCACCGTTGTTGGGTCTGCATAACATATGAGGCTGTGCAGGCAAAATATCGAATCACGCGTTCGGTGACGCCACATTTGTGTTCTTTTTCGCTCCGATTCTCATCTTCGACGCGCGTTATAACGCGTAAATATTGTGGCATTCTTCTCCAGCCGCTCTATAGAGCAGGAACGAAGTATTCTGGCTACTTTCGGAGCTCCGAAAATGAAATCAGCCGGTTGTTCTCGCGGGCCATCACGCGTTCGGTGATGCCACATTTGTGTTCTTTTTCGCTCCGGTTCTCATCTTCGACGCGCGTTGTAACGCGTAAATATTGCAGCATTCTTCTCTGGCCGTTCTACAGAGCAGAAACAAATTAAGTATTCTGGCTACTTTCGGAGCTCCGAAAATGAAACCAGCCGGTTATTTTCGTGGACCTGCTCGTCTGCGACCCCTGCTTTAATGCCCTAGTCGTGCTGTACATTCTCCTCTACAGTCATTCGGCACTTTCAGACTGCCTGGACAATTTCCGGAGAGTCGGCGCGAGCGCCCAGGCTCGACATTGTCCCATTTCACGCTGGCCAACCCGTCGATCTTCAGCTTGTCCCGAGACCGCAATCACTATTGTATTGTGGGACGAGCCCATTCGCCTTGAGAAGGCTCGAAACGGTGAAAGGCAACAATAGAAATATACATATAGTAAGTATTTAAAATCCCTCCAGCCGGATTCAAACCTGCGTCGCTAAATCAAATATTGCCGCATTCTTCTCTGGCCGTTCTACAGAGCATTTCACGCGTTTGGAGACGCCACATTTGTACTCTTTTCTGCTCTTGTTCTCATCTCCAGCGCGTGTTATAACGCCCAGCCCGATGATTCAATAATGTGGTATGGCCTGCTGGCCATCCTCTTGCCGTTCCACAGACCTCCCAGAGCGACTAGAACATTCCCACGAGAACACCCGCCACATTTCGAGCTTGAAAAATGTAATCTCTGGCAGGATATTCTTACCTTTATGAGTGTTGGATCAGCGCCACCATTTCCAAGCTAAGAAAGCCAACTGTCCATTGGAAATTACACACCTGTTCAATCGTTTGACGCGTCAAACATGCAGATAAAAGCAGATCAGCACTTCCCTTCGTGCCAGCAACGCGAATTTAATATCTTCGGATTTCAGATCCGAGCGGCGTGACCTGACAGCCAAGATTCCCACGACTTTGTCGTGCCACCTCATCGTACGAATTTTGCTCAACGACCATTCTTCTGTGGCATCTGTCCTCATTCCTCATCCATTCCTCATTCATTACGGTTTCTCGTTGTCTCCTAGTCTGCTAGCCCGAGGACATTGTTGCCTTTCTGTGGCTGTGGTACAACTCGGATTCCTGTTGGATTGCTGTCAACGATTATGTCCGGAATTAGTCACATCCACCTCCAGCCAGGTCTCATTTCTGACCTCTGAAATCACAGGTATGGTCGTCTTGATCTTTGTGAAACCCTGAATTGATCAATATTCCAGCCGGTGCGATCTCTATACAAGCAGCCTTGGAGCAGCGAGTCAATGCCAAACGATCCCATTGTTTTTTGACATCTCTACGATGCTTTCAACTGTTAGTCACATCCGCACCAGTGGGCGACTTTAATGAGAGAATTTTTTCAGACTTCAAATAAAGTTCTCCGACCCCTTCTCTGACTCCTGCTCTCTCGAAGAAACCTTTTGTACCTTTTTTTGAGGCTGTAAGTCCTTCCTTGAATCTCCTTCAACGTCTCTGACCCGATTCTCCAGCCCAGGAATCTCTTGAACGTATTGGTTCGTCATAACAAATTTCCCTTTTACAGAAGCTCCTGACACTTCCTACAGACGCCATGGCTTCTGAACCACTTTCCCATCCCCCGATTTGCACCGTCGACGGTCTTAGACCTGTACCGAATGTCCCTTTCCCGGTTGACGAGAGCCAGATCGAGGCCGACACCTTCGAGACCTATCAGAGCGATGACGACAACGAGCTCCAGAGCTCCTCCCCGAGCAAAGCTCTCGAGTCGTCCCAGTACGAAGGCGAATTCAACGATATAACCCCCGAGGAGCTTCAGTCCTGCGATGACCTCGTCGAGAGCATCTCGGCGGTGGCGGCGGCGAACACGACGCCGAGTCAACCTCCTGCCAATCCCAAGGCTGTCGGACCTCACAGTCTTCGGTCTAAGCTCATTCCTAGTGGCAAATACCCCGACGACTTTGCCAATATCAGTCGATTTAGAGAAGCTCGTACATCATCGTCCCAAGGTCTGGTTGCTCCCCTCGTCACAGATCGCACATCTCCATCGAAAAAGTCACCTCCAGCACCGCCTGCAGCTTTGGACCCTATGGCTTACCTCGAGAGTTGCACCCCAGAGCAGAAAACGGCTTTCTTCGCGTTCGTCGCGGAACAGCAAGCCGCTGCTCAGCAACAGCAGCTCGCTCAGCAGCTGCAGCTGCAGCAGCTGTTCCAGCAGCAGATAATGTTCGGTCAACTGCCGCCGCCTTCTTTCACTAAGAAGGAAATAAAGAAAACTGGTGACGAGGGGCATGGTGTAGAGCAACAGGTTTCGCCACCTCTTCCAGAATCTTCAGAGCCTCGTAGACGCCTTTCTCCACCGGTATCAGCATCAGGCGCTGCGACGGCTCCGAAAGACGTTTCTGAGATCTCTTCAACAGGTCGCGATCCATCTCCAGGACCTACTCCAGCTTCACCGAGGATTTCGACTCGAGCTTCAGAGCTTTCGGCGACTCCTCTTGTTGTCCCAGAAAAACCACCATCCTCTGAAACCATCTCCACTACTACATTGAACAGTTCTGAGGACCAAAGATCATCCAGCGCTCGAAGGCCCTTTTCAGGCTTGTCCCAAGCATTCAGCACGTCTCATCGTCCTGGTGCCCCTTTTTTTCTCCCTTCGACACCCTCTGCTTCTTGACCACAAGGCGCCGTTAAATCACCGGCGGTAGAAGAACAAATCTCGTCTACCGGCCTCTTCAGTCACGAGACCAAGCCGTCGAACCTTTCCCCAAAAGTCGGAGACAGCATCTCAGCCTCGTTTGTTCCTGACAGCGCTTCTGTTGTTCAGCCCACCCACGGTAACAACAAGCAAGTCGCAGCATCCTCACCGACCGTCAACTTTGTCGACTCTCTTTTCAAGCAGCCCGATGGTTATAAAAAACTCCCAGCAACTTCATCGATTACCAACCTCGTCGACTCCATTTTCCGATCGACCGACGGCAACAAAAAGGTGTCAGCGTCTGCATTGGTTTCAGGGATGAGCTCGACAGACCTGGAAACAGACCTTGGCCTGTTGACACAGAAAGAGTTGATTCGCCGGAGCTATGCAGTCATCAACAGACAGTTCAGGACGCTGGCTGTCAGCTTGGGCCTGTCTACCAACGATGCCGTTGAACGATACGCGGCTTCGGTGCTAAAGATCAAACGAGGTGGGAATTTGTGGAATGTGTATGAGCGCTACGTCCAGGAGTTCTGGGAGATTGAGATGGCACGCCTTGAAGGCAGTCCGCTTGCATTCACTGGAAGTGCACCCGAGGAAATGTCTCAAGCTCAGGTGGGGAAGGCTTGGGAGATTTTTAAGGAGACAGTGCCTGATCACAAGGACTTTTTGGACACCTGGTGCAATCTACAGGACACTACAGTCAGCATTACCCCGCAGGCTCGAAATCGTCATTTCACTAAATTCACCGACGATATCAAAAACACCGTGAGCCTGGGTTTTCTCTCTTTTGACCAGGTTTAACATGTTCCATTAGCTTAATCGTGCCCAAGTGCTTCATGGATACGATTCCTTCTTTATGAGCGCTGGAAATATGGTCAATGGTGACGGCTCATTGGCCGAGGTACATTCGACTAGTCTAGCCACCGGTGTACATGGTTTTCTTTCTTGTGGAATCTCTTTCTGACAGCTTTATAGTTTGTCGAACGAATGGGGTTTGATGACCATAACATCATTGGCGTATACAAGGCCCATGTTTAGTACGTTTTCTATTACATTCTTGTTGGACACATTCCTTATTATCTACTCTAGTGACGCCAGGGCGAACGAGCTGGTGAAGAAAATTCGCAAGTCTCGCGGTGACCTCGACATAGAAGACGTTCCAATCGCACCTGCGCAATCCAAGGCCGACAAGGACCAGACGCTGATGCAAGCCGTCATAGACAGGATCTGTCTTGCTGCTCGTGAGCATTTTATTGCATCCTTGCAGTTGCTTCAAGGCTGATGTTGTTTCTTTAGGTGACGCTGACTTCGTTTTTCCCAGCGGCAACTTCAATTGGAAGAAGATAATGGAATTCCTCGCCAAAGCAGGGTTCATGTTGATCAATTATCCCGCCGACGCCCAGCTTCCACATCTCAGCGCCGGCAAAGGGATGTCAGGAGTGCCAACGAAGTCACGACAGATGATCCTAGCAGCGCTTTGCGCATTAACTGGCAAAATGCGCTTTGTGCGATATCCTTCTGCCGGTAAGTCCTTGTCTTCCTCTCAACTTCATAGACTTACGCCACTGGCAGAATTGTTATCTGGAAACTTGGAGGTAATCCGCTGCGCTCCCACTGCGCCCGATATGCCGCCAAAGAGGGTCTTTATCAACAGAACCATAGTCGACGATACCCTTGCACCAGTGTCGAAGCCGATTCAAGTTATCAAGTTCAAACCCGAATCAGTCGACTCTATGCCCCCTGTTCGAACTCGAGCCAGGTCAGCCGCTCCTACACAAAATGATAAACCAGCGACTCCGGTTCGAACCTGAGCGAGGTCTGCCGCTCTCCCAGCCAGCCAGGAGCCAACCACCTTGACTTATTCTTTGGAGGATTCGTCTGACTCGGACGAGTCCGGCGAAGACGATAAAGACAGAGCTTTCTCCCCAGCGAAAGATAAGCCTGTTCTAAAATCGGCTCTCAAGGCTCCCAAGACTGTCAAAAAGTCAGCGAAGACGGCGGGGGGCAAGTCAAAGAAGGAGAAAGAGAAGCAGTCAGAGAAAGTCGTCAAGAGTAAGACGAAGATGGCATCGACGACAACTGCTGAGCCATCCAAACGCCCAAGTATGTCCACATTCTCTATTCCTTGATGTTTCTAACTCTCGTTCGACAGTGCCAAAGCCAGCTAAGCGTGCTTTGGAAGAAGATGTGGACTCGGATACTTCCTATAGTCCGTCCAAGAAACGAGCCCGTTTCGCCATTTCAGCGGATGCTGCTTCAGCAGCGTCTCCTGCTACTATTGCCGCTCCTACCCCTGCTCCTCCGGGACTGGACATGGCTGCTATGGCGAAGGCGTACATGGCGCTGCTGGCAGCTCCAGCAGCTCTGCCTCTTCCACCGCCTAATTTCGACTTCGCTGCGGCACAAAAACTGTACATGGAGGCTCTTCAGAATTCGATGGCCATGACCCACGGCCAGCCATTCCCAATGTTCAGTTTTCCTTTTAACCCGGCGACCTCCAATCTTGGCGAAGGAAATGGGGCAAGGGGACCCAACGGGAATGGATCTTAGACCGTTATGCTTCTTCACTAGTTCTTGATATTTCTGCTTTATCGCCTACTCTGTTGCTCTTTTCCAGTCATCGTTTGTACAGTTGAATTGCAATGAAAAAAAGTTTCTTGTCATATCGCCGTCAGTCGTCTGTTCAGAATTTGCAGACACTAGAATGTACTAGAACTTTCTACCGGTCACGCATTTTCTCGAACGTCGGGATCCAAAAGAGTTTAAATACCAGTGAAGGCTGTGCAGTTGGACAAACCTCCATCAACGATCATAAACTGCGCAACTCGATCCCCTTTGGAGCATCCACCAACAAATGCCTTCTCTCGCTTCTGACCTTCAAGAGATAGCCTTGAATCCCAAACTGGAGCTTGATGCCCAAATCGAGTTCCAGCTGCAGGTACAGTCAAATTGGACTGGACTTGCTCTTGCCCGTCTAATAAATTAACAGGTATTCGATAAAGCTACGCTTGAAAGGCAGCATCGAGCTTTGGATCCTGGAGTCCGAAAAATTGTGAAGGTATGTCCAGTCAATGTTCAGCTCAGATCCTGATACCAGACTTCCAGGCGAAACTTCTGGAGATGAGCCAGTCGAAGCTTGATGCTTCAATCCAGAAAGCGATTAAGGGCCTCGGTAAGACGGAGCTGGAAAATGTCCGTCTCTCGGCTGAAGAGCTCGATGAAGAGATGGAGGTAAGCAGAACTTGATATTAGTTTCGCCACCGCATCCGAAAGAGCATCGCTCTAGGCTGTTCAAGAGAAAAGGGCCGCCATGGGACATCCATCGTTGAACGCAGCTGGTCGACTTGTGCTACGAGTAGGTGATGATCTGTCACTGGTCGCCTGTCACTAACCTCAGCTTTCCAGCACCGTTTGGTTAAGAAACGGCAAGCCGAGGTAGATGCGGAGATCCAAGACACTGTCAATAGGCTTCGTGGCACAGAAAACACAGAGCGGCTTGATGCTGAGCTCGAGGAAGATGTGAAGGTATTCAATTTTCTATCTGGTGTCACCAGGATCTAAATCGAAGCCAGGTGCTGGAGAAAAACCAAGGAAGACCGTTTGATGCGGAGAGCAGAGCCCTTGTCAAGGTTTCCGTTAACAGCCTTTTCTTTCATCGCTTTCTGACTTCAGCTTTCAGGCCCAATTGGCCAAGGAACAGCAAGACAGGCTCAATGCCAATATTGCCCTTGCCAAGACATCGGAGATGCTGAAACTTCTCGAGATGGAAGACGACGAAAAACAAATGGACAAGCACGGCGAAGCGAACCAGAGAATCGACGCCCTCTCGAAAGAGCTTTTTGCCTTTGCCGTGGCCTGTGTTAGAATGTAAAGAAAATACAGTAGAATAGTTCAATATGACTCCTTTTTCTTGCTTTTTTTTCTTGTGAGGCGCTGGCAAAGGTGGGAGTTTGATTCGCTCTGAAACTAACCTCAAATAAACGAGCCACCGGCGAGATTCGAACTCACACCTCACCTCAAGGGAGGTCAAGCCTGTCACGACTAGTGACAACGTACCATTGCCCTCAACCACAACCATCGAATATGGCCGACGAAGCTCATTCGACCGAGAAAAGCTTTGATAATTTCTATACAACTATAGCTTCCATTTCACCGCAAAGCGCGAGCGACAGGATAAGAATGAAGGTGATACCACGTTTCCAGCCGCGACCGTCAACTTACCTAGATCCAGGCCACTAATGCAACTCTTCTTTCCTTGATTGCGACTTTATCCCAAGTGGGAGTTTCCCATGTCTCCATCTCCCCAGTCACGGAAATTGGTACGTTACAAGGCAAATAAGGTACAGCCACAAAGTTAACACTGTCTCAGCGTCGATTACTTTCGAAATCAAACCAAAATATTTGCATGACCATGGGCGAGAGCCGACTAATCTGCAGCTTGGCAGCTCAGGTGGTCCCTACGATCTGCGTTTTGTCCAGGGTACACTTCTTTCAGAGGTAGAGAGTCGCCGCTGATACAAGGAGATGCAGCACGCCAAAATGAAAAACGATTGGTTTGTGGTCACAGACGGCGTTGTGCCTGGAATATACCAGCCAGGGTGAGCTGATATCCTTTCGTTTTGTCAGTACGTCGCTTATCTTCTTCCAGGGGATCGTTCAAGGAAGTGATGCTGTCGATCTCTTCTTATCCCTGGCAGCTAAGGAGCAGCTCCGAATCTGGGACTCGAGCGGACCTATAGGACGGGTCAAGGTGTCGGAATACGACCAAGAATCATTGGACGAAGCTGAACAAGCTCAGGGAATGTAGTCCATGTAATCCAGGTATCTCACAATTTAATCTGAATTGTCTTGCGCAACAAGTTTCTGAGCAAGATAAGATTGATTTCTCTACGTGGAAGGAAATACACGACGCTCGATGTTCAATCGCTGTCTATATGATAAAGAGGTAGCGACTCTAGCTCGACTTTTGGCATCTCCTCTTTTTTAACCAGCTCCAGTTTATGGTCGTTGAGCTTGGGCTCAGGTTTGACAGTAAGTTTGACCTCCTGCGACGCTCTCTGACGACGAAGAACCCAGACCTCGTCGACCTCAGGATAAGAAGGATCCAAAAACCTGACCTGATCATACACGCCATATTGCTGGAAAGAGTATGGCATGCAATTGTTGTAAAGTATATGCGAGAATACCTGGCAAAGATCGGTCAGTTCCAGGTTTCCAGCGTAGAACAAGCGCCCACCGATATATGATCTGCTCTGCAGATTGGGTCGTCTTCTTGTTCGTGTCGAAGCTCGGGGAATTGGCGCAACATTTCAGTGTGGACGATATCCAGAAAGCGCCGAGTTTCCCAACGTTGAACAGTGACAAGATAATCGTTCTCGAATTCGTTGCAGAGATAGATGCAGTGTGCCTCGTCCAAGGCGACGAAATCAAAGGCGGACGGCTTGGGCTTTTTCTGTGGCAATAATGGTGAGGTTCCTTCAATCAAAACAGATTCGAACTGACCAAGAACCGATGATAACGACCGTCGATCATGACAGCGGCGTAAGGGTTCTGTAGACTCAATCAGAATATCTCCACAGCTCAGCACAGAGAAAGACTTGCCGGTTTTTCTTCCATTGTGAAGCCAGAACAGCGAACTGGATGAGGTGAGACGGGCAAACGAACCAGGTATTTTATTTAAGGTAACTTACATAGCGCCTTTTTGTCATTATTTAGGATTTCAAGCTTTACGGCTACAAGATTCGCGCTAATTTTTCCTTTATAGATTTTCAGGAAGAAAGGGAAGATTTCAATCCATACCTAAACCTGAATCAGCTGAAATTTGAGACTCACAGAGGGTGGCCCACTGCACATGGTTTCATCTGGCGAGTCCCAGCTCCATAGACTGAATTCGGTTGCAGCGGATCGATCGTCAAGGTAAGGTGACATTGAGGTCCCCGTCCGTCATTTAAAATTTCAAGCTTTACGACCCCAAGATTGGTCAACCGGTGGCTGCGGATCCTTGTCCGTTGTCAGGCTACTTGAATTGAATGGAGGATCCTGCCGCTGTCACTTCTTATTTCCACTGCCACAACCCGGTTCAAGTGGCGACCAAGCAGCCTGGACAAGACTCTTTCCCAAATCAGGTTCAGCAATCTTTCATCCAAAACATACAGCAGAGGAGTCGCTATTGTAGGATGCACTGACATCAGCCATCAAAAGGTCGATCTTCGATCTCAACTGCGGCCATCAAAAGCTTGATTCTCAGACGTGCGACCGAAGTCATTGATGGCCGACTCCAACCTAGCCACCACTTCAACCATGAGCTGAAGAAATCAGTGGAATCAATATGTTATTTCCGCAGTGAGTTTTCACCTCCTTTGGTTGCTCATGGCTCATCGACAGTAGGCTCAGTATGCTAATGTCGTGACTGGCATCCCCGATTTTCTCGACCAGAAAAAACTGGAAGAATAAACATGCCCTGGCGCGTAATATCCGGTCATTGCATACATTCATCCGTAATATCCGGTCCGGAGAAAAAACGCGCATTTGTATCGCTTCAGGACTGCATCTCAGCCAGCAACATGCCCCAAACCAATCAGACCCACGATTTCGCTCCGATGTCGACTACGAAACTCGTCTGCGGCAGACCTTGATTTTGTCACTCCAGCAGCTGGAGAGGTTTGTCCAGTTTGTATCCCAGAAGGTTTCTAACTTGCCGCCCAGAATTACTGTCCTATACGATGTCGGCTGCCAAAATGTGGTTCAAACTAGTAGAGTTCGCCGAAGGTATGTTCTGCATAGCCATCTCATTCTGGTCCTGATTTGCTTGGTTCTAGAATCTCACCCAGAGTATCTTCAGTCAGTCCTACTTCGACTGCAAACTTGAACAATCTTGAGTAGTGTATTCTACGTCCTGGACTGGAAGCTTCTCGAAATACGATTCTGTGCCGTCATAGGGAAGCTCTTCTTCCTCGAAATATGATTCTGAGCCCTGAACTCCAAGGTTGCTCTCGTTGTCATGTTCATCATATGGATGCTCTTCATCCTCGAAATAAGAGTCGGCAATAAGAAACTCTTCAGCTGTGATGGGTTCTGGTGGCTCTGGGACTACTATGTTGTGTAGGATGCATGGGAGTATCTGAGAGCACTGTTATAGACCAAACATTGATATGGAAATATGTGGCGCACCCTCAAATATATTTCACGATGTCGGTCATAAAGCTCGCCATCGACGATAACCTCGACATAGTCAGAGTACATCATCAGGAGGTCTTCGTACAGGTCCTCGATGACTTTAATCCCAAACTTGGGATCTCCCTTTTTCAAGGCGTCAACATACCGTCGGACGTGTCCCCGGAGGTCAACATAATTCAAAATCTCGTGGGTCAAAACGACAGCTCTGAGACGTGAGTCAGGGAGTTAAGCAGAGAGATGCAGTAACCGGACCTAGGACTTTGGCCGTCGGTATAGTATATAGGTGTTCTCCAGCCCCAGCGTCTACGCCAATGTCAATTTCAGTGCGACGATGGAGATAACAAGACCCACATCTCCTTCTCTAACGGTAGTAGGTACTCAAAAATGGATTCTCGGTCATGAAATGGGCAGCGGCCCTGGTCTTCGCAGCGACCCAGGCCCAGCGAGGCGAACCACGGACATGGCATGTCGAGTTGAAGCAAGTTGAAGGCTAGTTCGGCCTTCAAAGTGGCAATACATAAAAGAAAGCGACTTGCCGGATCACCTCAGAGTCAAATAACGTAGTATGACAGTCAATAGTGCCTGACTTCGATCTCCAAGTCGCAGACCTTGCGACTAAGTAACACGAAAGGAGAACATAAACGTAGCTCAGCCTGAACTATGAGGAAAACATGAATCGTTGAGCCAAGATGAGAAAACAATCCAAGCCGTGTTCTTGCAGGCTGGAAACGAGAGAGTAAACCTTGACGGAACAACTAGCCAGTTCCGGAAATTCATGAACGAAACAACCGAGCGGCAGTGGGTGCCAAACTGCATAGCTGTACCGGTAAAACAGAGAAAAAAAGAAACGAACAGTTTTTAAAAAAAAAACGCTACCAGAGGGATTCGAACCCTCAACCACCGGGCCGAGACTTGGGAGGATATGATATTCTCCAATCGGCGCTCTTCCAATTGAGCTACAGCAGCTTACAACAACATAGCTCAGCCTGCATAGATATTCTCAACCTGAATATGTTTCAGTCACAAAATTCATGAACGAAACAACCGACCGGCAGTGGGTGCCGAACTGCATAGCTGTACCGGTTTAAACTTCATCATTTTGGCGCATCACTCGGGATTCCCGACGTGCGAAGCCCAACTCTGTAGCAGAACAATCCTCGAAAATTTGAGCAAGGAGTGAAGAACTACAATATTTATCATTTATATTATTCTTCTGCTACGGTGAACCCAAGACCGTCGTTGATGTGTGCCTGCTGGAATAAAAAGCTCTCGCTGAGGAATCTTTTCACAGTGAAGTCGTAGCTACGAGTGACTTCAATACGTATCTCGTTGGCCCAGCTGGCGACCAGCAGCAGAGAATGCTTCGCCTTATTGTGTTCCGTTGAACCGTCAGGGTTTTCAGATTTATCGATGATGGCCTGGAGCTCGGTGACCATCGCAAAAAGACTGGGTCTATGCTTGGTTTCAATGTAGTCCGTGACAACGGCCTGCAGAAAACGTCTTGTATTGCGACAGGTGAAGCTTTGAACCTGGTCCAGGACAGTGGAAGGACCGGTGGTCATCGTGGAGGGACCGTTTGAGAGAGCCAAAGCCCGGTTGGGACTGCTCTGAGCCTGGGCATCGGCAACGCTGAAACAGGAAGCTTCAGTGGATAAGCAGGATGATTCAATGAGAGGCGCACCGTTTAGCCTTGGCCCTGCGCTTATTTGCTGCAAGACGCTCCCGTTTCTCCTGTTCTGCTAGTCGAGCTGCTTGCCTAAAGCCAAGCTCGAATCAGCAAAAAGAAAGCAGAGAATTGAATACGAACCGTAGTAGATTCTCCTGATGTCTCTCCCTTCGAGATTGATTTCTTTTCTCCTTGTGCCTGAGACAAGAGATTAGCAACGACCAGCAAATGAGGCGAAGGAGGTACTTCTCATGGTGCTTTCGGTTCTGAAGGGCATTAGCCGCACGACGTTCTGCTGCTGAATGATACACCTTGGGCCTGGCCATCCGGCTTGGTCTGAGATATTGATTCGAGGTGGTGGCTGTAAGAGAAACCGACTGCAGTACTCGGTCAAGGATGCCATCGTCTGACTTTTTGCCTACGGCAGCGACTGTGATAATTTTGGTACCAGCTTAAAGCTTGACATAGCTTGAGTGTTTTCCCCAGAGAACTAATCTCCTGGGGCAGTGAACAGAGCAGGGGAAAAAAACATGTTTTGGCGATTTTCTCCGGATATCAGATTGCCGGTGTTCCGGCCGCACTGCGGTGCACTTTAATCTCAGGTCAAGTCCCAACCGTAGCATTGTACTAGCTATCGTATAGGAGAAACTATGCTCTGAGACTGGCTTCAACAAAGTGCGCGCAAACTACTACATTCTTAGGTTATACAGGTCGGATATGTTTGTACATTCTTCGAGGAATTAAATGAGGTCGCTAAATGTTCAGAGCTCTGAGACAATGTTGAGCAGAGCTTGGGCAATCGAGATAAACTCAGCAATGTTAATGGGGATTTGGGTGAGGTTTTTGAGGATAATGGCAAGCTGCTCTGCGGGCATTTGCGTGTTCAAGCCTCTGATTTTGTTGTCATCAAATCCGGCTCGAGCGAAGGCGGCGAAGGCTGCCTCATGCTGAGAAAGCCTGCAATTTGCAAGGGCTCTCTTGAGATAGACGGACTTTGGAAGCTGAAGTGAGAATTAGATAGTATCAAATCGTTTGACAGATCAGCTAACCCGATCGACCGACAATCTGACAATCTTTGATGCACTTGGGGTATTCTGGGAGGGATAAGTCCGACCTCGACCAGCGTTAGCTATCTTTGCTTGGAGGTTTCTGGCTCCGACGACACGGCTGTCCTGTGGCTGAACGGTTTCAACATCTTCGTCCTCGTCCTCGTCATCGTCGATGTCGATAACTTGTTCTCCCCCATCCTTTTCCGACTTGTGCTGCCTGGACCAGCTGTTATATTTCTTCGCGAGGTAAATCAGGATAAAAGTGCGTCTTCGAAGTTGAGCTTAAAGACCCACCGAAGCTCTTGGGGTATTCTGGGAGGGAGTTCCACCTCGACCAGTGTTAGCTCTCTTTGCTCGTAGGTTTCTGCCTCTGACGATACGGCTGTCCTGTGGCTGATCTATTTCAACATCCTCGTCATCGTCATTGTCGACGTCCATGACTTGCCCTCCCTCATCCTGTTCCTTGTGTTGCCTGGACAAGCTGTTATATTTCTTCTCGAGGTAAACCAGGATTAAAGTGCGTCTTCGAAGCTGAAGCTCTGGATCGTCTTGAACGTAGAGACGATCCTGGAATTCGTCGACAACCTTGAAGGAATAAGTGACATCCCTAGTGAAGAGAAGACGCTTACATCTCGCAGAACAGAAATCATCAAGGTATCGACTTGCTCCCATGGAAGTCCCAGTTCGACTTTAGCATGGATGAGGGCTGCTATAGTGTTCTGGCCAGGTTGAGGCTTGACGCATTAACTACCGCAATAAAGAGACCTACCTGAAATTCCAGGTACTCTGATCTGTCTTTTGGATCCAGTGCTTCAATGAGGGTAGGCGAACCTATCTGATGGCTTCGTCAGTATCCTGTCAGTTTTGCAGCCTCTGGCGGTACTGACTATAAGGGATTTCTGCGAGTTGATACCGGACCTTGCTTTCAGAGCTGGAGGTCCCTTTTTTTGAGCCATTGAACAATATTACAGCGAGTAGATGATTTTTGTGCTTGTAGTCAGTGGCAAAGCCGATGAAAAGTGGTGTCACTCGGGGCCGAGTAACATTTCCCATCACGTGCACGTCAAAGCCTGCGTTGAGTCTTGACCGCAGTTCGTCTTCAACAATGTCGGACCTCGCCGAGCCATATCCTGGATTCTCGACCAAAATCACACCCAGACATCTTTTGTTCTCTTCTTCCATCTCCTCTCCTCTCTATCCTCATGCTTTCTTTAGCTTGTCCCTTCCTCGACCAAGGCAACCTTTTCCACCGGCTGCCTATAGGGCACCCAGAGCCAGTAATTTAATGTTATTGGCCTACTCCATGGTCTTTACCGGCTCGCGTCTCGTTGGCTCCAAGGCCGCATCTTGTATCTTAGTGGTGCGTTGTCCAGTACCACCTTATCACGTGTTTGCTCATCTATTTCTAGTATCTCTTGTACATTTGTTGTGTCCTTTGGCGGCGTAATGTATATTTTCTTTTCTCCAATGGATCACGATTTGTTGTTTTTCTTGTGTTCCAGCAGAGACTCTCCCATACCCGAAGGCCTAAGTTTTCTTTGCTTTTTCACTCGAGAAACAGATTCTCCCTTACCCGAAGGCCAATGAACCAGGCTCATTTGTCGGCAGACCGAATTCCTGTGTAGAAGGACGGCAGCCGTACTAATCTGCGCTACGGTGAGCCACTTTCTCTTTCTTGGCACCAAGGTGAGTATTTTTCCACAGCAACATGTCGTAGACTAACTCACCGACAGGGAAGACCCAATAATCTTCAAGACCAGATCCCATGAAGCGCTCGCCAGGCTACGAAGTCGCAGAGCGCTAGGGTCTGGTCCTTTCTCTTTGGTGGCACCAAGGTGAGTACTTTTCCATGGCGACATGTCGTAGACTAACTCGCTGACGGGGCAGACCCAATAATCTTCAAGACCGGATCCCACGAAGCGCTCGCCAGGCTACGAAGTCACAGAGTGCTAGGGTCTGGTCCTTTCTCTTTCTTGGCACCAAGGTCAGTATTTTTCCACAGCGACATGCTGTAGACTAACTCACCGACAGGGAAGACCCAATAATCTTCAAGACCGGATCCCACGAAACGCTCGCCAGGCTACGAAGTCGCGGAGCGCTGAGGTCTGGTCGTTTTTGCTTGGATGTCAGGATTCCCAAGGTTGACCAAGGGGGAAAGATTAACTTTCGCTTGGACTTTGGGACTCCTGAGGTCCACCAAGGGAGAATGAGTGACAAATCTGCACCAATGTGAGCACTTTTCGACGGTTATATATCGTAGACTGACGTACCGAGAGGAAGATCCAATAATCAAAAAGACTAGATCCCACGAAGCGCTCTTAGGATCTGGTCGGCGTACCAAGGGGTGTTGTAAACATCTACAGGAAGGCGAGCTACTTTTCGACGGCAACAGATCATAATCTGATTCGCAAACCAGGACAGACGTCGAGTTTGACCCCTGGTGGATTCCTGCACGAAGGTGAGTCCTCAGAGAGCTCGGTGCTAACAAAATCTCAATATCCACCATAGGCTCGGCCGCCTGACGTAGCACTTGTGCAAAAAGGGCTACTCCAGGCGGCCTGAAGGTGCCAGACAACCAGCTGCTTCACCTTTTGCACTGGTGATGCAGCAGGAGATATCGCGACATGAAGGTTGAGAGGAGGCGGGGAAAAAGATGCTGTCCATATGGTGCGTCCGGATCTCAACGCCAAGAAATCGAAAAATCGAATTAATCATCGATCAGAATTGGCTCGTCATCAGGTCTCCCTTTGACTCCTTTACCGCTCCATTTACCTTGCATGGCGACTCCTCAGAAGAGGAAACGAGGAAAACGAGGAGGGAGCTCGAAAAGCTCGAAACGAGGCAGTTCTTCCACCGCTAAACGTGCTAGCAATTTGAAAACAGATCTTGTCCGTGGTAGTCATGCTCGTATGCTGAGAACAGGTCAGTTACCACGATGTCTCACCGTCAAACAAAAACTGATTATCTGTGGCCAGTAATTGAAGATCCACTGGTCTATCCTTCTCATTTCCTTCATCATGCCATGGAGCAGGAGCAAGTCCGGAACACTGTACAATCTATCAGCACGTACCTACCCGGGATATTCCTGTTCTGGATCTCGACGGAAAGCAGCTCTTCCGCATCAATGTTCCGTCCAGCATCTTAGCTCTCCTTTCCAAAGACTCTATTCCCCACCCTGATATCCTCTTTCGACTCTTTGATAGTGTTTCTGTCACTGTGAATCGAGAGATTCTACGGCTTCATGCCGCCTACGTCGCGACAAATCCTAAGCAGCACAATGACAAGGAGCATCGTTCGTCTGTACCGGCGACCCATGTCGGCGCTTGGGAAATGTTTCGCAAAAAGCGGGCGGGGCCTGTCATCACGACCGAGACGAAGGATCAAAGTCCCGAGACGATTGCAGCTCTAGACGAGATGTTGGTCTATCTGAATCGGACGCTCTTCAAGAAGGTGAATACCATTCTGCAGAACGACTACCCCGAATTATGGGTTTGCGGTCAGAGGTATGCTCTTCGCAAGGACCCTACTTCCCTGTATTAATGGTCTCCAGAGCCCAGGCTCGTCTTTCCCAGCGACTGAAAAAGGCCTATACTCAACGACCAGCCTTGCGTTTTGGTCCCGCCTTTTGCTGCGTCGCCTTCAAAGTTGGGTCGAGCGAGGTTGTTCATTTGGATTTCAATGACGATAAAAGGTTTCTCACCTGGTGTATGCCTGTGGGCGACTGGACAGGAGCCAACTTCGTCATTCCTCAGCTGGGGATCAGCATTCCCATTCTTCCTGGCAAGATGTACGCCGTTTTGGCTGGCATCGTAGCTCACTGCTCCACACCTATCACCAGTGGAAACCGCCTTATTTTCACCGGCTTTATGGAAAAGACTGTCTTACAACGGGCAGATGCTGCCTTTTTCAAAAATAGCATGGTTTATACCGATATATCTACTTTATAAATGGTACACTTGTCTATACAAACTGTAAAGATATACAACGAAATCGCACAAGAATACAAGTAGCCAACGACGGAGAGGTATGCTAAAATATAGAAGATGATCAAGATAGCGATGATTGACGGATGAGAATGAGGAACGAAGCAAAAAAAGAAGAGCATCTGGGCTGTAAATGAATGAGGTTGACGCAGGGTCCCTTCAGAAGCCAAGAAACGTACCTTTAGCAGTCCCAGGCAACACCGCGATCCGGTCCAAAGGCCTTGACCGACAAGTCCCAAACCACGGTCGGATCCTCTCGCTTGGGTGGCATCCAGCCAGAAGAGATGAGAGACTTCCCGACAGAGTACCCATCCAAAGACTCGTCATCGCTATCCTCTTTCTCCTCGTCTTCTTGCTCGTCTTGTTCTTCCTTTTCAACTGTGCCCATCCAACGATTGTCGTCGACGCCCTGCCGAGAAATAATGCAGAGCTGCCCTTTCGTCGCGAGCTCCAAATATCGTGTGATTGCTTCGTCACAGAAGAAGAAGGTTTCAATGAGGCCTTGGTTATGATCCATGAAGGGTGCGGCGCTGGCGCTAAGGACTGGGATCAGAACCGCCTCTCTGGAAGCTGGATGTCTTACTGGTCTCTGTAAACGCCTACCATGAAGCCTCGTACGATGACTATCCATGTCTTTTGGGGAACATCGCGATAAGGTTCCACATGAGGTTGGAGCAGGGGAAGAAGCTTTTTGCGGTGAATACCGATTTGAGGCAAACAGCCATCGGCAAAGACTGTCTCAAATCGAAGGTCGTGAAAGGTCCTGGAAGGATCTAGCTGATATACACCAGGCGGTGCTGGGCGGCTCTCGCTGTTGAAAGAAGATCGGAGGATGAGAAAACCTGAATATTCGGGGTAAGTTTCCACGCTTGTTGTTGGCATTGTTTGAAACTGACCTGGGTGAAAATCATCAGGGACGTCAGGGTCTACGATGCCGAGGTTCCGGAAAGAATGCACAAGGCTCTCGATGGAATGCAAAGTCGTATTGACATAGAGCTCCGAGCTCTCTGGTGTTGGCATTTTGGACCGAAGAAAACCTTGCTCAAGGCCCTTTCGATATGGGTGGACTATATAGTTGCTCGGTGGTTGCTGATCAACGACTGCGTGATCGCTCATTCTCATCAATGTCGCACATCATCGTCAGGGTCTCGCGGCGGTCACTGCAAAAATTACTCGTCGTCCTGGGACGGATAAGAATCTCCACCGATACCGTGTGGTATCCAGAGAATCATGACGCTGGTCAGTTTCTTTCCCTTCGTGATTCATAACCTTGAACCACCTCTCAGAATCTATCTCCCTGGCGCCAGAGGAAGAGCTTCAAGCAGGACCGATAGTTTTTTTAGGTCCTTCTAATCTCGCTGGAGGTCCGACTGTCTTCGATCTAGGTATGTCGATTTTTACCACATTTCTTCGCTTGAAATTGCCACAGACTTTATGCTGGTCAACTCAACAGGCGGCGATGGATTCTCCATTCATATGGAGAATAAAGCTCCTGAATCTGGACAGCCTGCAGGTCCCCCTCGTCCTCTGGTTGCCGTTGTTCTTCCCACATTCCGCTGGTTCGTTGTGAGGTCTTGGAGTCGGTATTTTCTGCGGATGGTCAGTTCCACAGCTTTCTGTGCTCAAGACTTTAGTAAACTCAATGATATCAGGGAAGCGATACGTCCGTGGATCAAGGTATATAACAGTCAATGGGAGCATTATGACACCTACGAGGAGGCGAAAGAGAGATATTTGTCCCTTGCTGCACGCCAGTACGAGCTCTGCATTTACTATCCTTCTGGGTCCCTTCGTGCGTTGGTTGGGATCGAGAAATTCCCCCTGGAACCCTCGCCTGATTTTGACTGATATACAAAAATTGTTCAAGAAAATACATCGCGATATATACAGATTCGACTAAGAAACAACTGGTGATATACAATGTGTCAAAAAGTCCAAAAAAATCTAGTGGAAGGTTTCCATCTATTCATCTTCAAGCTCTCTGACATGCGCAAAAAAAGCGGAAACATCATCGAGGGAGTCTACATACCCCAAAGCGGCCTTCTCTCCTCTTTCGGCTGCGCTGAGAAGAGCCGCTTCAGCTCCAGATCTAGAATAACAAAATTTAAATCCTATTCGTCCCACCAGAAAACGACATACCTATCAGCGTACGCAATGCGACCACGAATTGGAGAAGAGAAAGCAAAGATGGGCGTCGCTTTTTTGGGGGTGCTCGGTGAGGTGCTCGAGGAGGTGGGCGACGGTGGAACGGAAGATTGACCAGGGAGCTGACTGTCAGAAGAAGGAGCTGGGTCAACGGGCTTCCTACGAACGGAATGTCGACAATGCGTTCGAACGCATTCCTTTTGCCAATATACAAAGGCTTCCTCTGCGCTGTTGAATAACAGCCAATTGTTACCGGAAGCACCTCGGCAAGTGTCAACACAGTCGCGCCTAAGAAACATTTAGAATGCTATAAAGAGATTCCTGACACAACTGACCACACTGTATAAATTCCAGGCTCAGAGGCCTTTGTAACCACATAGAATTTATGGACGGTTTTCAGGTCGCAACCTTCGTCAACCGAGGAGGGTCTATAACGAGGAATGCACGCCCCGGGAATCGATTTAAAGGAGCTGAATGTGGCAAAGTCCGCCGGGTCGACTCGCATGGCGAACAAAAAGATTTGAACCTGCACGTGCCGACGTAACATGGGTGACAGACGTGACAACAGTCGACCTTCAAGTCAAGTTCAAGTTCAAGTTTCACCCAAGACATCTGGACGATAGACTGCAAGGTTATCGGCGGACACAGAGGTAGCATGAAGCCTTGCAGACGGCCAAGCTTGCGCATTACCCGCTGACGATGGCCGGCTGTGACCGTGATTTCGCGTTCATCCACCGACAAGAGATAGAGATTAGAAGAGCCTGGGTTCAAATCCAGTGTATGTACAAAATGTATGTACGAATTATGTGCAAAAAGATGTTTTCGAGCGGCTACCACAAGGAGAGAGTATGAACCTGAGCTAGTAGGAGCTTGCGGAATTGGGGCATTTCTTTTTCCGACAAGCCTGGTCTTGTGTAGCCTCGGAGGACGGAAGATATGCCTGCCAAAATCCAAAGACCGCAATCATGGCCGTTTGTTTGTATGGCTTCATTCTGTTCGGTATGCAGCCCTTTAGCAGGAGAGAATCACATTAAGTCCTGGACTTACTATAAGAGGTGTCGCAGTCCAAGCGCCATCGGTTTCGACAACGAGGTCATGCCCGTGGCTCTGGGCTAATCGGGTCAAGCGGTGGACCACAACCATCAGTTTCTGGGGAAAGCGTCGGAGAAAAGGTCAGGTTTGAGGTCGAGAAACTTACTGAAAGATCCGACTCCCAGGACTGTTCTCCTCCTGCATAACTATCGAATAGATAAAAGGCGCGTTGAGAAGGTATTATCACAGCCAAGACCCAATGATGCTCCTCTTCACGGTGAACTGGGATAATCCAGACGTCCTTTTCCCAGTATTCTGCACCTTTTGCTGTTCTCCATAGGCTAGAATCGGTATCCTTGACTGCGCCTGGAACAATAAAGGAAGAAAGGATGCTATATCGCTTGGTAGCATCGCCAAGGAGGTGACTTATCAGTTGGGCCAAACTATTGATGCATCCACTGTTAAGCCATCCCTTGCTGGATACCAGACGCTGTATCTCGCTGCGGTCCAGTCGGATTGATGTTCCGGGTAAACCTCTCGGAGCGCAGGGGTCGGAGTCCGTGATGTTAGGCTCGAGATTATGACATTGCTCTGACAGAGATGGATCAGTACAATTCTGCGAAATGTGGTCAACAGCAAAGTTATACTGTATATTAGATGGAATACCTCTTTGAGCTTGGTCCAAGAGGGCAGAGAAAGCTGCGGTAGTTCCAAATCAAAGAAAACATGGTTATGGGCGACAATGCCTTCGTCAGAGTCAAAGCCGCTGTCACTGTCAGACTCCCCGGATACAAGTGGCTCCTCACAGTCAGAATTGTGTTCGAACAATTCGACAGCAAGAAGGTCAGCGACAAAAGTCTCTGCAGCAGGAGCTTCGATGACTTCGGCCGCTTCTGCTTCAAGATCGAGCGATGATACAATGTTGGTGGTAATCCACAGGAGCTCGGTGGCCAAGCTTTCCCCAGCAATGGACATGGCGGTAGACCGAGCGTTAGAGATAGCATAGTCGAATTTGGATTGCGAGACAGAGGGCGTGATCCATCTTGGCTTCAGCTGCCAGAGGTGGGAGCGACGCTCTTCAAGAGCACTGGCCAGATGTGAATCTATCCGACTAAGTTAGAAGAGTAGTATTCCGCATGTAAAATGACTGACATTCCGGATTTCGCAGGGCAACCTCAAGAGCCGTGAGCTCTCTTCCAAAGGACCTCAGGAGATTATCAGATTCACGGTTAAGTCGACGCTGCTCCTCGAGGCATCGGTCAAGCTTAAGCATGGCTTGCATGCCTTGTCTAGTATTCGGATCCGTCAGCCAGCGAGGTCCAGGTCCAGAGTCGCTACTCGGAGTGATCCAAACATCTTGGGCAAGATCTTGACAGTCTCTAAGACCCTGCAGGTCGGTCGGGAGTGGCAAGGGGGGGGGAATTGATGCAGGGATGTTGGACCACTTTGTGAGCTTGCGAACCAGCTTATTGAAACGTGCAATCGCCCGCATCAAAGCCGGTTTCCGCTTCGCAATTGCTTTCCGAGTGGTTTGATGAAGTCAGGTGCCTGCCAATAAGTTGATAAGTCGACATCGATAGTAACCGAAGCTAGCTACTGACCGATTGTTTGATGTTTGCCTCTGACAGACTGGTCAAGACGCTCCCATTCCCAAAAGGTTCCGACAGCCCGCTTGCGTATGCTCATCTTCAGGTCATGAGCGAGAAGAATATTCTTGACGTAGTCAAGATCTAACCCAACCAGCTCTGGAAACTCGGCGACGACGTTCAGAGAGCTGTACAACTCCTCGACTTGCGATAGCAGCTCCTTTTGATTGGCTTTGAGCGACGCAATCAAGCGGAGAGCACTTTTGGGAGAGCGTGCTGCTTGCATAGCCTTTTTCGCCACATCGACTACAGCTTCCAAGCCGTCTACTTCAGTCTGTAGTGCAAGGACCTTCTCCAGCTCCTTCTTGAGAATCGCAGGCTGTTCTGTTATATGGTTAGCGTCAATCGCATTCAGCATTGTAAGCTCCTACTGGCGCGGGAACTGAGCTGAGCTTTGGTCTGAGCGGCCCATTCAGTTCGTAAAACGTCTATCTCAACCCTGCATTTATCGAGGATCGCCTGAGCTTTCTTGGCTTGTGCTGGGATCAACTTCTTGCTACGATGGTTGATCCAGTCCCCGAGCCCATCACGGAGGTCATTGGCTATAGCGTCCGACTGTCGATCAATAAGCCAGATACGGCGTTTACGCTACGGGAGCAATTTAGTAGATGGTCAAGGCACGACTGAACCACTGACTCCTGAACGTCGCTCGATCCCAATGAGCTTCCGAAGTCGTGACCACAAACGCTCAGTCCCTTCGCCGTCGGTCAGACCAAGCCCACGTTGCAAACGGGGGTTATAGACCAATTGGCAGCTCCATTCATGGCCATAGGCGTGCATAGCGGAAGTTACAAACTGGATCCGACATGCAATCCAGTCAGGAAGGAGATCGTACTATGTGAAACATGAGCCGAAATGTCACAAACAAAGTAGAAACTAACCTTATTGATGCTACGATCGACAACACATCCTATGTCGTACAAGACCACGACGACGGCCTGAGGTGGAAGCATGCTGAAGAGATATTCCAGGAGAGCATGGACATACTTCTGTTGCTCTCCGGGAGTGTCGATATTTGTGAAGAAAAGGGGTATGTCATGTTGACAGACGAGTGCCATGAGGCCCTTGTTGTCGAAATGGTTGCTTTTTTCTGAGCTGCTGGCTTCATCTCCTTTGGCTGCATGGTGGGCATCTTGACAACCGTCAACCGCACTGTCTGGAACAACTTGCTTATATGCCCTGGGAGGTGCTTGACGAGCTTTGTCGTTTCGAACACCAACAGCATCGACGTATTCTTTGGAAAGGAAGTTCTGTGGATTATAGAAATCTAAGTCCTCGGCCGAAGACTTTGTATGTTTATGGTGAAAGTTGCCGTCGACAGAAACATGGATATCCCCTCCTCTGATAGCCCGTTGAGCATGTTTCAGACAAAATGTTATTTACTCACTGATGAAGGGTTCGGCCGAAGAGAGTTTCTCCAAAGCATGCTGGACACCGCTTCTGTAACATTCGATGACATTCTCCCGGCGTCAAAGTCCCTCGAGCTGGAGTTGGCGGTGGTGCAGTTGAGCCTGACGATTTGGCGGTATCTTCAACTGAAGAAGTTCCTACTGCTGGTACTGGTCCTGGATAAACAGGCATGACATTGGACCTAAGCTCGGCAAGAGTGCAGGGCTTTAGCTCAGACGGCGAGACGGTGGACGGGAGAGGAGACTTGAGGATATTCTCCTGGTTCTCACGTTTAGATTGAACTAGCGCATCGGAAGCATCGACAGCGGCATCGACGATTCTCTCGGTCTCAATATGCAGACAATCATACCACTGTATGGCATATCCCAAGCCGCGACGAAACGGCTCCTTATAAAGATCGCCCTGGAGGAGAAGACGTATTCAGAGGAGGAGATATGACCGAGAGAATCAACTGACGTTAGAGCCGAGCAAAGAATATCCACGGCGTAAATAAACAGTTTGCAAAGCTGCAGCTAGGGCGTGAACAGCCTCGCAAGAGCGCTCAAACAAAGCGCGATAAAAGTCGAGGAGAACTATGGCTATTGCTGTTTCTGGTGCCGTCGGAGAAGCGGGAAAGAGACCGTGCTTCACGAGAACCTGAGCTGTATTTTCGCATCTGCATGACGTGACCTGGATATATCGAAAATCTGGATGAAATAAATCAGTGAAGAAAGGAGAATGCTGAAAGCCGGCGTACGATCAAAGTATAAGCAGAGGACAGAATGGACCTCGCTCACGCAGCTCAGACTGGAGCATGTCGCCGAGGCAGTCACGACTGGCGAGGAGACTTTGGCCCGTGAATTGGCCCGATAATGAAGAAGAGGTGATTGAAGTTTCGGTAGGAGCGTCTTCCAGTTTTCAAGAAGTGTCCGCTTGGTGCGCTCGGCATCGCTGACCAACTCTGGTAATTTGACAGGAGATGTCGGATTCTGAATCTTCTGGTGGTTCTCAGGGACCGAATGATATTCCAAGGTGCTGTCAGACAAGTCAGAGGCAGCTGGGCATGATTTGGAGGGAGCTGGCGGCGCTGGAAATGGTATTGGTTGCTTCTCGGGGCCAAACCAATTATCGCTGTCGTTAGACTCGTAACCGCCCATATGATGGGCATTCTCGTCAACATCCATCCAGTGTGTCTCTTCAGCATCTTCGGTCTCGCATGTCTCTTCAGCATCCTCAGTCCCAGCTTCATTCGCATCTGCCCGGCTGCCAGCAAGAATATCGTCCATTCTCTTTCGGAGAGCCAAGACCTTCTCTTCTTGGCCTGGAATTTTCACTACGTTCTTGGTCCGCTTTGCATTTTGCAGCTTCAGTGGACTACGGACGTGTTTTCCCAATGGATATGTGCGAGGGGCGCAAGGCATGACAGCAAAAATAGAAACGGAGTGCACGTGCTGCTGACATTTAGATTCCAGTGTCAGCAGTTTCCAGAGCTGGCGATTTAGGGCCCTTGGAGACTGAACGAGCCTCCTTCCATAGTGGAATCCGCAGTTGGCAATACTTGTGGGACAAGCTGAAGATCGACAGGTTGACCAGCGTGAAATGGAATAATGTCGAGCCTGGGCGCTCGTGCCGACTCTCCGGAAATTGTCCAGGCAGTCTGAAAGTGCCGAATGACTGTAGAGGAGAATGTACAGCACGACTAGGGCATTAAAGCAGGGGTCGCAGACGAGCAGGTCCACGAAAATAACCGGCTGGTTTCATTTTCGGAGCTCCGAAAGTAGCCAGAATACTTAATTTGTTTCTGCTCTGTAGAACGGCCAGAGAAGAATGCTGCAATATTTACGCGTTACAACGCGCATCGAAGATGAGAACCGGAGCGAAAAAGAACACAAATGTGGCGTCACTGAACGCGTGATGGCCCGCAAGAACAACCAGCTGATTTCATTTTCGGAGCTCCGAAAGTAGCCAGAATACTTCGTTCCTGCTCTATAGAGCGGCTGGAGAAGAATGCCGCAATATTTACGCGTTATAACGCGCGTCGAAGATGAGAATCGGAGCGAAAAAGAACACAAATGTGGCGTCACCGAACGCGTGATTCGATATTTTGCCTGCACAGCCTCATATGTTATGCAGACCCAACAACAGTGATCATGTTGGACGCTCCCAGAGCCCAGAAATACTGCCAAGATAACATGAATTCTACTTTTGGAGCTCGTAAAGGTAGCTAAAAGTCCCTCTAGGATATCTGAAGATGGATTTGAACCAGCATTAAATACTGGCCAATATCTCTGTAGCCCATGACGATGTAGAAGAGGCAGGGAAACCGAGAATAATCAGCGAGAAATTCGTTTTCCGAGCTCGGAGAGGTGCCCAAAACGTCCTTGGAAGCTATTCCGGAGATGCTCCAAACAGCATAGGTACTCGGACATATAATTGAAGCCTTGGAGAGCCTATCGACGCTAGGAAAGACACGAAAGGCCACTGGGAAATTGCATTTGCAAGCTCGGAAACGCGCTAGAACATATGAGTCGGGCTCCAGGAGCGCCGACGAAGGGCCTAGAACATTGTTGGCATCATGTAGCATACACTCAAAGACTATGGAAGCGATATCGAAAACATCGATCCAGTGCAGAAACCGATTCTGAGATCGCAGAAAGGGATTATAGCATTCACGTGACGGCGTTCATCTCTCCAAATATTCTTCCCTGGCATAATTTCCAGGTTCCAATGACGTTTGCCGAGCATTCAAGATGAGGCAACATCGTTTTCTTCACATTCCCTGTGCGTAGATACATGCGTCAAAGAATTGGAGGTCAGAAAAGATGCGGAAGGGCCATATTAGGTCAAGAATCGGAGGTCCGAGGCCTAAAATGGTATTTGCAAGGCACCTCGGACGTCTGAGAAGGCCTGTTAGAGCCGGTTCCCACGAACAGAAATGGGGGTCCTATCTGGTCCGGATATTACCTAATGTCATCTGCCAAAGGTGCCCTTGGAACGGGTCCTAGACCATGAATCTGTTGTCGAAGCCGTCGCAAGCGGCACCGTTGACAAAGGCCATGCTCTTTACGAGCCCTGTAGTACAGTTTATAGAGCTGAAGCATACACGCTGGACGTCTGAGGCGCGCCATGGCTGCTGAACAAGTCAAGGAGGGAAAAAGATGATTTGATTATATAATCAGATAAAATAATAATTTGCGGTATACCAAAGGGCAGAAGCAACGATGGCCTAAGGCCTGATAAGCAAGCAGAATCGGGGGCGTTCAGAGTAAAAAGGTGATTCTGGGTGATTCTGGGAAGTCTTGCCACCCAAAAGCGAGCCCAGAAGCAGATCAAAAGCAGCATCAAAAGCGCCCATAATCACGCACTCTGAACGCTACTATTGGGCTGAAGCGACGTAGGCTTTGCTGTCGTAAATGCCTATTAAGAAGCTCTGTAAACCCTGGTTAACCGACGATAATGCTCTGGCGGGGACCCTACCTGTGCTCCTGAGGACTGAATGATTCAGCAGTGAAACTGCAAAAAGCAAAAAAGGCATAGCGTACCGACAAAGGCTTCTTTTGGCGGATCTGGTTTATGAGCAGACCAATCATGAGACCAGCGGTTGAAGCGTCGGTGGCAGGCTGGTTTGCCTGAAGACATTGAGTCTCATTTTGACGATCAACTAATAGACATACCCGAAGAAATACTGGAATGCTTTTCAGCATGCTCATCTTGACCTTGGGATAGGTTATGGGCTGGGCATAGCCACGATATCCGACCGTCCATTTGTGTTTCTTCGAGCCACCCATGTACCAGACGCATTCACGAAGCTTGGAAAACCCGCTATCATGCAAAGATGTGAATGAATGTGAAAGCCACTGTTGCGAGAACGCACCTTGGAAACATTCCACGACCAGTCTCAATGCCCCGAGAGACTTCGTCAGCACGGAATATTTCTTCAATTTTCCATATAAATCCGCGAATGACTTCCAGTTGCTTCGGTGGCGGTGAGCTGTTTATCCACAGGTCATTCAAATTGCGGAAAAATGGGTGCCGCACCCATCCCCCACTGATGCGATAGTGTGGTATTTCGGGAGCCATAACTTGCTCCTTCAGAGTTTGGAAGACTGGAAATCCATTAGACCACAACTTTTGGCATCTGGGAACGTACGAGGATCCAGGTCAGCCTCCTCGAAATATTTGTGACATGCTAAGGGGAACAGCATTTCCAGAGGAAGGTCGACAATGGGAATGATCCGAAGGGCAAGTAAATGATCCGTATTCCAGTCCTCTTGAGCATCGCAGAAGAAAGTTTCTGGGGATCTTGACTCCTGAAGGCGGTCACCTCGCAGTGAAGGCAATTTCTCCGGAGGCTGTGATAGAGAGTGTTGTAATTCGTGGGTTTCCAATATGTGTGGTGCGATAGGTGGAAGGCTGCGCTCTGCTTCTGTGAATTCTGTGAGACCTGGGACCAGGCGGGAGAGCATGGCGATGGCTCCGTGACATGAAGTTTTTCGTCGGCTCGAGGTTTAAGAGTCTTGGCACGTGTCGGCAATTTGATCTAGACCACATGCAAAATAATGCTCTACTACGCCAGTGACAGGTAGAGATGAATCTTCCAATACATTATTGAAGAATGGAATAAGCTATAGCCAGTGAATGCCATTCGTTGCTTTTCTGGCTGGAATTGGGAGAGAAACAATTTTAGCACAGCCACATGTAACCACTGCTGACAGATGGGAAGTTTTCTCCCCACAAATCCTTTTTGGGAATCTCCCCATATAGTAATATAGTCACATATCCGGCGGGCGCCCGCCTTTGAGGGCGCTGTGCTTTAAGTAATGACAAATAGATAAATATATTGACATGTCTCTGAGCTTTTATTGAACTCCAACCTCTTTTAGAGGCAGGTCTCTGATATTCAGGTCTTTTCAAGGGTGCGGGAAGAGTACCCGCCATTCGCTCCCCTCGCGAGCTCGGGGGGTCCCCCGAGCCGGGAGTCTGAGGCGGGCACGCTAAAGACTCGTTCCCGCTTTTACATAATTTATAAGGAAGGCGGCGGTGAAGTCTTTCATGGTCGAAATAAAAGACAAGCGGCGGGATTGAACACTCAACCTCGTGACAAAAAGGAGACGTAAGCAGCGGAAAATTCACACACACACACTCACCATACCACTAGACTAAAGGAGCTTGATAAACAGCCCTCAGCTGGCGTGATATTCGGTCTCTCAACCATCCCGCCATGTTACCCCGCCGGGCGGGCACGTCACATGATCTACTTGCCATATGGGGCAGATCCCAAAAAGGATTTGTGGGGAGAAAAGTCAAAAGCTACTGCAGACAGCAGAGGTCACATGAGTAAAACGCGTCTGTTTTCTCACGCTAGCCGAACCCACGCCACCTGTAACAACAGCGCTGGATCTGCTGATTCTGGTGATTCCGGCAATCGGGTTTCAGAACCATCTCAGAATCAGAATCAGTCAAGTTCACCGACTACAGACGGCCTTGAACCTTATGATCAACTTGAAACAAAGCTCGAAGATCCGCGAAAACATGTGCCAGGAATAGTTCAAGGAGACAGCCAAATACCGATGAATGCAATTGAATCAATTGTCAGGGATTGCGTCCTGCCTCATTGAATATCTCGTCCCGCTGGACTGTATGGTATCAGGGTAAGAAGGAGGAAGTTCGTCCGTGAGACCCAGAGCCCAGTCTGAGTCCTGGTTTTCTCGTAGCCACTCGACTTCAGCCCTCAATCGCGCATTTTCAGCTGCACTCGTGACCGCTTGCAGCGACATTGCCTTCTCCAATTCCGCGACTCGATTCATCAGCTCATTCCTCAATTGCAACTGTCTCCCGGTTGGATTAGTCTTCTCCGAGTCAGCTAGCGGCGACTTTGACCAGGTTGATCCGGAAGTACTACTAGCAGCAGTAGTAGCAGGCGTATGTTGGGTAAATGGCTCGATGTCTGACTCGCTAACTGGGGCTAAAGAGCCATGAGAATGGGTTGATACATGCAGTAGAATTACAAACTCACCTGTTGCATAATTACTACTCAAGTCTCTATCAATGAGCATGTTGCGTCGCTTGCGATGCCATCGGACGAAGAAAAACAGCAAGATAAGAAGGAAGATGATGCCTCCACAGACGCTACCAGCGATGATTGCTGTCTGAGACGGTTTGGTCTGTGTAGAACTTGTCGTCGTGGTCACGGTGGTCGGGATTTGGAATAAGGGAGTCGATGAAATGGGAGTCGACGAAATGGAAGTCGGTGATTCCAAAATCGAATTAGACAGATGGGAAAGGGGAGTAGTAGACGAATGAGGAGTGGAAGTAAATGATTGTGAATCAGTAGAAATGAACGTAGGCGACTGAAAGATGGAAGTAAACGAGTGAGAGGTGGAAGTCGACGTCTGAAACTCGGTTGTAGTGCTGCTGCATAGACTCTGTGTCAATGAATAATGATGAGATTCGGTCGAACTGACCTCGGCGACACTGTATCTGAATGAAATATTTCAAAAGAATCGCTCTCCGCTAGGATCACTTCTCCATTCCTTCGATCCAGTCAGTGATTGTTTAGGATCTCTAGCAATACATACGGTTGACCACCGGGATCGCTGCTGACGAGAAAAGCACTCAGAACATAGGACCTGTATAGTGATTAATCTCAGCACGCAATCCGAAAAGTCAGGCTGACCCATCATCGAGCGGTGGCGCCAATGAAAGGTTGGCCTTCCGAATTTCATCCCCATGTTGCGCAAAGTTGGTCACACCAACATGTCCATTGCTGGTGCTCAGTCGCAGCCTGACCCTGAAAAAACTCCAACCAGAATCGGCGTCGAAGGTTTCCCAAGTGTAGTTGACATAGCTTCCAACAGCAAGTTTCGACGGCTCGGTCGGGTCCAAGAACAGGCTGAGAGAGTTGGCTGGTATAATGAGCGCTAGTAGAGATACCAATGTGTAGGCCCTGGGCTTGTTGAACGAAATGAGCAGCATAGTGTACGAAGAGGACAAACCGAAAAAATCCGGGTCTCGCATGTCGGGACATCAGACAAAGAGAAAGACAAACAGCCGTCAACTTTTGTTCCAGCTGGAAGCCGGGACGCTGGCGACGGTGACACGCGAAGATCAAGAGCTAAGTTGGGGGCATATCGGATTAGAAATAGACCCCGAAAGAGCCCGACTTGACAGCTGTTTCGGAATAGATAGATGTATCAGCAACCGCAGTGGCGTACTATCCCTGTTTCGGCTTACCTATGTTAACGCTTCACGCAAGTAAAGCTGATCTCGCAGACAGGCTTCGCTGCATCCATAATTTATCATCGAATTTTGATAAGTCAAGTGATAAAGGGTGCAATGAACTTGCAGCCATGTGAAACCTCCAGTTCTGTCATAGCTTCGAGCTGAAGTGATATGCGACGAAAAAACCTGGGTTAATTGGGTGCCTGCATAAATTGACTAACAGCGCTCGTCAAACACTCGGAGCGCCAAATTCTTGGCCAACTCTGGCGCCCGTGTGCATAGCCTCAAATATCTACGTGGCCTTGATACTGAGTCGGGTACAAGTTGAATCGTGAATATTCTGTGAGCAGAAGTAATGATGGCATGGATGTTAAGGCAAGGAATCAAGTTCACATGATAACGAACATCAAGTTTCTCACGCCAGCCCAGCGTGGCGCAACTGCACAAAAATAGCTGATTTTTAAGCTGGGCCTCTGTATTGTGTCTTCAAAGGCCACACTCGTTGCTGCTTGGGCCGTCAACCAACTCGCCAGAGTCAAGAGACAGAAAAGGCTCAAGTCAAGGTTGAGATACGATCCCCGTCACATCAATCTCCTCACTAAGTACTTTGATGTGTCCGTTCGCTAGTACTAATACGTCAGGTCCAAGTCTCAAAGCTTCTCCAAATAGAATTCGACAAAGCTAAAGCACGTAACGCAAACGTCTAACTAATCACCAATGTAGGAAAGACTATAAATTCAACTATTCCGCCACCGATCTGTACTCTGTGCAGGATAACCCTTCGTGATAAGTACCATCACAGGAAGAGCAAATCCAAGAGTGACAACAAGGACAGAAAATGGCGTCATTACCAGGTCGATAGACCATCTGACAAGATGCTGTCGGACAGAATCGCAGCTCGTCAGGGGTGATCCCGAATATAGGCAACAAAAGACGACTCCCATAGATCTCCTTGCTCAGTCGCCAAAAGAAGTCGTCGAATGATAGTCAAAGGAATCGGGAAAGGACAAGAAACCGCTTGACCATCTGCCTCCGACTTCGCCAAGCATGTCAACCTCGAGAACTTTGGCCCTGCAGCAGACAAAAGGAACATTTGGAGACAAGTGTTGCAGTAGGAATGACCGCAACCTAGCTTCACCGGCAGACGACCAGTCTCAACACAACAAAGGGTGCAAAAGTCGCCTCCAGACTCTAGAGGATCAGTCGGCATAAAGCCTTTGATCGTCTCAAGTGCATTGTTTTGGAATTCGGGTGTCCCAAAGACAGTACAGATTTCACTGGAAAAGTCGAGGGAAACCTTCCATTCTTGACCTTGATTGGCTGCACGGAAGGCGTCTAGACCACCATTTAACACCGCGGTTCTGAAGCTACCAGTAAGAGCCTCAAAACGACGCTGTTCTCGTGCCTGCTGCAGCATCCGAAGCAAAGCTTTGCTTGCCACGCTTCGGTCTTCTTCAGAGCCAAAAATCCGTATGCTATGAGTGCGAAAGTCGCATAAAACATAGGATTTGTCTTTTTGGTTGATTCTGGCTGCAATTATCTTCTGTCCGCTCGCTGTCTCGAGGATATCATCCCAGGCTATCTTATCTCCCTCATACAGAACTTTCCCCCGAACCGTCGGTTCAACTTGGTCAATAACGGCCTTTAGCTGCGAAGCCTCGGTAGCTGACAGACGAACACGAGAATTCGATTGGCCGCTGTCGGCATTGTGGTAATGATTAATCTTGCATTGACTTTGCGCTTCGGAAACTCGGTCCAGCTCTTCGCGTACAGCAGCTAAAGCAGCTTTTGGGAGAGTGTAGCGTATGGAATGGACGAGCTGCAATCGAATAGGAGTATCTCCCAAAAACTTGTGATTAACTTGATCAAGACCTGCGACGGCAGCTACCGCGGCTTCCCTGGTCGTGAAACGAGCGAAAGCCAGTGCCTTCGTTTTGGCTTTATCAGTGTGCACCACATCCAGAGAATCAAAGTCTCCGTATGTAGATATAAGACCATGGATTTGGTCAACCGGCGAATTGGTATAGGTAACTTGCCCTCTTGCTACCAACGCAGCCTCTGGACAAAGTTGAACTTGGATATCGGCGTCTACGGTATCAGCTGGGAGATTCTGAATGTTTACAATCCCAGGATAAGGATCATTTTTCGCGTTTTTTCGAGAAGTCTCGAATTGAGCTGTGATCTTCCGACCCATGAACACCGTATCGTTGATTTTAGCGGCTGTCGCTTTAGCTTGTGAAGGGAATTTGAACCGCGCCCAAGCTGTTGTGACAGGGATCAGCCAAGTCAGCTTCACGGTGGAAGAGACATTGTTCTGTGTGATGGATGCAGAGTCGAGACGAGCGGAAATAGTGGCAGACTGATATTCGCGATTGTTCAGATGGCGGGCTGCTTCCGCAGCGTCCTGACATGTCACAAAGTCAACTCGAGTGATGAGAGATTCGGTTTCCATATCCCGAGACATGTCAAGAATGGTGCCGAATGGCTGACAGAGGTCGAGAATGTCCTCATCAGCGATTGAAGGTGAAAGGTCGGAGATGAGGAGAGTGGAAGAATCAAACATTGTAGCGATCTGTTCCGTTGTAGCGCCGGGGCCGATTCGAATGTCGCATCGGAAGAATGAGGTCTCTATGACTTCGGGTTCGGTCTAGAAATGTAATGAGACAACGGAGATAAACAACAGAAAGGACATACAGAAGTCGCTATGGAGGTTTCCGTCGCCTGTCAATGAATTCAGCATGTCGTAGGAGCAATCAACGAGCAGCCACCAACCGCAAAGTCATCGGGAGATTCTGGGTTCCCGTCATCGTAGACTCCAGACTGTTCCGGTACTTCCTCTTCTATTCCATCTTGCGAGATATGACGAAATCTGCAAGATGAGCCAAACCGACAAAAGCCTTGACCATAGGCGAGACATGGTTTATCGATACGAGAAGGTCCTGCGACCGGCGCTGGATCTTTCCATTGTGCAGTTCCCCAGGTAGCTGAATCGTCGTCCTGAGATTGCCCTGGATCTTCCACTTGCTCTTCTTCTACCGCACCTTGTTCAACATCGTCATCTCCCCAAGGATCATGCGAGCCAGATTCACCCCAGGCGTCGGATGTGATTGGAACAGGAGAGGCTGGGGAGCTAGGTGAAATCGTCCAGGTTTGTTCCGGTGTTTGTGGCTTCAAGGTCTCGGAATCATGACTGTGAGGACATGCTTCGCCTCTAAGACATTCTCCATTCTTGACAAGCCATGGACATCTGGAAGTACTCGGTGGCTTCCTCGGGGGCCGGCCCGAGCGAGGTGGATCAAATGAACGTGGAGATCGATGTCGAGCTGGAGTAGGATGATCCCAAGAAGACGACGAAGATTCACGGAATGAAGATGACGAGGAAGCTGCTGGTGCCTCTCCCCATGGATCATCCACGTCGGTCACCCCCCAAGTCGCAGCATCTGTGGAGACTCCCCAACCATTATCCTCTTCCTGCACTTCAACATCTGTTTTTGCCTTCGGCTCTGTCTCGTAATGAGTGAACAAGCAATCATTTCCCTTCTTGCACCTTCCTTCCGCATAGAAATTACACGGCTTCGAAGACTTTTTCAATGGCAAGTTGACCACCGCGGGTGATGATTCGATGACAATGGATGGTATAGTGGTGTTGGTCTCGAGGTCATGGGAATAGGTACAAGCTGAGCCAAGCTTGCAGCTTCCCGTCGGAAAGAATTTGCAGGGTAGAGTTTTGAATGAGGTTCGCGGTTGCTCATCATTGACAGCGACGACTTCATGGAGGAAAGCGCAGGCAACGCCATTCTTGCATCGTCCCGATTGGTAAAATGCGCAAATCGGACGTGAAGGCGAGGATACAGGGCTAGATCCAGAGGCGACCGGATTCGAAGGAAGCCGTGTTACTATGACGATTTCAGCCTCTGTCAAATAGTGGCGCATCTGACATTGATTCGTTTTCTGCAATTCACAGAAGCCACGAAGATATGGCTGACAAAGCGGGGCAGAGTCGTCTCGTGGGCCAAAAGGCCACGAGCCAGAATTCGAGGCTAGCAAAGGCTGAGGAATGAGATTGAACGTCTGTGGAATGAATGGGTTGGAATGATAAGGTGTGTAAGAGCTGTAGTTTGGCTGTGGCGTCGGTGGCGGGTAAAAGGCATGAGGATAGGTGGGATTGATGTCAACTGAGGACGTATCACAGACAAAACACGTCCATATTTGTGAATCTCACCTCGTTTGGGTTCAACAGACGCGTTGTCTTCTGCTTTGATGACCGGCTGAACCTCTTGAACGGATTCAACGTCGATTAATACTGGCTCGGGTCGCACGATCCATCCATCTGAACCTTGAGGAAGCGGAGCGTCCAGAACCACCTCTTTCTTTATGGGAGATTCCTGACCACAGACTGTTTCGCTGGGACTTAACATGTCAGGCGATTCTCCGGAGGAAGCGACTATCCCCGATCCCGACTCTGGATCAGGCTTGCAGTTTGAACAGAGCTCGCCATTCTGACATGCGCCTGGCGAGCAAGCGACTGGAGCAGTCGAAACTGAACAGAACATGAATTAGGATAGTTGATTCACTGGCTGACCTACTATCTCTGGTTTCATGAAGGAATTTGCAGTCGGTTCGAAGACATTGGCCTTGAAGGAAAAAGTGGCATTGGATTCGCGAATTGGAAGAAATACTCGCTGATTCACGATCGTGACGGAAGGTACAGTTGTTTTGGTTTTTACACGCGCCAAGCAAGAAATACCTGCACAGAACTGCAGACATGAGGAGGTGGTTCGGAGTTGGTGTGACCTGTCACGCTGTGACGGCTCTTCGCATCGACTGACCGAGATCTTGCTCGAACTCCTGTCTTGGTATCCGTCAGCAGTTTATTCGACCACTCGACCGCGAGGCTACAATTTCAGTCAAGGCCTCATTTGAGGACAGCGAAGGCGGCCTCTTACCTCTGAATATATGGTCTACCACAATCTCAAAGGTCCGGTTCCTTCAATCTCCAACCTATTCTGCAGTTAACAATATATTCCAGCGCTCATAAAGGGCATCCGGTCATGCAAGGCTAGTTTCTTCAAATCTCGGTTACCGGAGACTGATTTGGCAGGCAGACCGTCGCAGATGAGCGTGCCCTCATTCAGCAGGAATCTGCTGCCATACGAGCCTCTTTCCGAGAAGAGGACTCTTTCCAGCGGTACAACAACATCGCAAAAGTGCTCTACATCCATATGTTGGGCTCGCAAGCCCATTTCGCCCAAATAGAATGTCTCAAGCTGGTCGCCAGTCCACGATTCGCAGACAAGCGCCTCGGGTATTTGGGAATCATGCTGCTGCTAGACGAGAAGCAAGAGGTGCTCACCTTGGTCACCAATTCGTTGAAAAAGTGCGTTTCTCGAATATCGATAATTAAACTGCTGATGATCCCCTAGCGACATGAACCATTCAAACATGTATGTCGTCGGTCTGGCGCTCTGCACCTTTGCCAACATCGCCTCGGAGGAAATGTCCCGCGATTTGGCCAACGAAATCGAGAAACTACTCGGCTCGAGCAACACCTATATTCGGAAGAAGGTCAGCACCACCTCCTACATTTGTACACCGAGCTCACGTCGAGACACAGGCCGCTCTATGCGCTCTTCGGGTTATCAAAAAAGTTCCAGATCTCACAGATCATTTCACCATAAAGGCGAAGAATCTGCTCAGCGACCGCAATCATGGTGTCCTCCTTTCCTCAATAACCCTGGTCACAGAAATGTGCGAAATCGACCCTTCTGTCCTCGATGAATTCCGCATTGTTCGACTGCCTTTTTCCATGTCTTCTTGCTGCTGACATCATCCTCAGGCTGTGCCGCTTCTCGTACGGAACCTCAAGGCTTTGGTGACCACTGGCTACAGCCCAGAACACGACGTCTCAGGAATCACAGATCCCTTCTTACAGGTCAAGATTCTCCGGCTTCTTCGATTGCTCGGGAAGGGTGACGAGAAGGCGAGCGAGACGATGAATGACATTCTAGCTCAGGTATGTCAAGTCCTGCACCTTGCATCCTTATTGACATCTTCAGGTCGCTACCAACACCGATTCAACAAAGAATGTCGGAAATTCAATATTGTACGAAACGGTGTTGACCGTCTTGGAAATAGAGGCGGATTCGGGGCTTCGAGTTATGGCCATCAACATCCTTGGAAAGTTCTTGAGTAATCGCGATAACAATATCAGGTATGTCTGCTATGCTCTCTGCTCTCGATGTCTTTAACCTTTGGTACAGATATGTCGCTCTGAATACGCTGAACAAGGTCGTGGCCATGGATACTCCTGCGGTTCAACGACATCGCAACATTGTTCTGGATTGCTTGCGTGATGGCGACATTTCCATCCGCCGAAGAGCGCTAGAACTGTCATACGCCCTCATCAACGACCTGAACGTTCGAATGTCCATGAGAGAGCTTCTTGTCTTCCTAGAAGTAGCCGATGACGAGTTCAAGCTCGGTCTCACGACTCAGATATGTCTGGCTGCTGAACGATTTGCACCTAGCAAACGGTGGCATATCGATACGTATCTTCGTGTCCTCAAACTCGTGAGTTTCTCCACCAAGATGATACTAGCGCTGATCAATCAAACAGGCCGGAAATTTTGTGAGGGAAGAAGTCTTTTCTGCCTTTATCCGACTTGTGGCCCACACGCCAGAGCTGCAAGCCTACACAGCCTCGAAATTGTTCACGTCGCTCACCGAAGACATCTCCCAAGAATCATTGACTCTTTCGGCGACTTGGATCATCGGAGAATACAGCGACATTCTGGTCGAAGGCGGAATCGTTGACGAACCTCCACGTCCTGTACGTCTTCCGGTCAACATTCAAACCTCTTGCTTACTCTGTTTCCGTCTCAGGTATCCGATAAGGAGATCGTGGATTTGATTCTTTCGATTCTTGATTCTCCTTATGCAAATCACCTCACTCGACAATATGTTTTGGCAGCTATCACCAAGATAGCTTCCAGAGGGTCAACGTCGCAGACTCAGCAGGCTCGCATCGCTGAAGTCTTGTCGAATTACACGACAAATCCCGAGCTAGAATTACAACAGCGTGCTGTAGAGTTCAACAGCCTCTTGGTAGCAGAGGCTAGAGAGGGTGTCCTCGAGCGTATGCCGCCACCAGAGTTGAAGCCAACAGTCATGGGTTATAGTATGTGGTATTTTACCCGTCTTTTGATCATACTCAACTCTTTCCAGCCAGTGAAAAGAAGCCTGTCGGTTCAGTTGACAATCTATTAGGAGATGAGCCTCTTGCTACTCCTGGAATGTCGAATGGACATGCCCCAATGCAGACCACAAGCAATCAAGATCTTTTAGCAGACATATTTGGCAGTTCACCGCCGTCGAATTCTTCTTCACCTCCACCTCCAGGATCCCAGAAGTCTACGATTGCGGATATTCTGGATCTCTTTGGTTCTACAGCTCCCGCTGCTTCACCGGCACCGGCACCCTTTGCGTCAGCTTCGTCGCCAACATCAGCCTTTAACCTTCCTCAATCCCAGTCACCACCAGTGGCTCCATCACAACCGCCTGCTGCTAAACGTCCGGTCGAGTATACTGCCTACGACAACAAAGAGTTAAAAGTCACTCTTTCTCCCAAGACTTCTCCTACCAAGCCAGGTGTTGTCCTTATCGAGGCTCGTTTCCAAGTCACTGGGAGCAACCCAGCTATTGGTTTGACGTTTCAAGCTGCTGTACCCAAAGTGTGACTCTTTTTTTCGCACAGTGTTCAAACTGCTGACGATCTTTGATAGACTCAGCAATTGACGATGATGCCGATGTCGCAGCCAGACGTGAATCCAGGCGCAGTAGAGACGCAGCAAATGCGAGTCGTCGCACCAGTCGGGGTCAGTATTCCTTTTGTCTTTAGGAATCTTGGCGGTCTTATTAAATTTTCTCTGCAGAGCGCGGTTCGGCTACGCTTGAGGATAGCTTACACGCTGGCTGGTCAGGCCATCACGGAGCAAGTAGATTTTGCTGGTTTTCCACCAGGATTGACGGGTGGAAGCTGATTTTAATTGTATTATTGCTGGCAATTTAGTTTGGGGAAGTTACGGCTACCGGGATTGAAAATATTTTTTCAAAAGACAGGAACTCGTCTTTTGCCCCCGGTATCATCCGGATTCTTCTTTATTATGGATACTCCATGGCTGGTAAAGTTTGTGAGAGGAGGGAAGAAGAAGAGCCTCTCCAGAAATCCTGACCGGAGGGCAGAAAAAGCACGTTTTGTTGAAATCCGTTGGTTTCTCTTGTTTGAACAGCTCCCGAGGCGCTCTAAAAAATGCCAACCACGTATGACATCTAGATAAGTCGATTCATATGCACAGATCTGTCTGTACTGCTCAAGTTACGGTGTGGTGGATGACAGACGCACTTCGCTGCGTGACAAATTCGTGACATTCTAGTCACACCGACCACTTCTGAGTCGACCATAGGTTGTGTCGATGAAAGTGCACTGAAAATTGGATGTGTATCGATGAATACAGTAAGGACAAGCACTCTGTATTTTTTGGGGGACCCCCCAAGTATGTCTGGGTCAGAAATCGAAGACTGTCAACAAATCGGGCTTTTTTTGCCTTCCGGTCAGCATTTCTCGAAAGGTTCCTCTTCTCCCCTCCCCCCACAAACTTTACCAGCTATAAAGTATCCATAATAAGGAAGAATACGGATGATACCGGGGGCAAAAGATGAGTTCCTGTTTTTTGAAAAAATATTTTCAATCACTATCACGATTTTCAATCCCGATGAGCGTGGCGGTTCCGATTTGATCGGCGATTTACTAGAAATCATGATGTACATCTCGACAGTTTTCTCGACCTTGCCAGACCTGCGGTCGAGGCAGTCAACATCTACTGAGTTTTCCAGTGTCTCACCTTTTCGAGACAGGAAGTCAAGAGTGACAAGCATCGGAACTTTCAACAGCTTTTATCCAAGGCGGCCTTGGGGTGATATGCAGCCTGATTGCCAAGATATTGCAGTTCGCCTGTTTTTACTCTACTCTTTTTTTCAGACACAGAAACTTGAAATACCGTGACCAAAGTGCTTCAATCGACTCGAAACACGACAGCGATGCTTTGTCAGTGACCCCAGATCGAGCATCGTTGCCATATGTATGAAGGCTGCATGGAGCGACGTCATTGCAATTTCCTTGTGGAAACGACCAAGCCAACGGATTTAGTATGTAAACCTTCTTAATCAAATAAGCGATTTACCGACTCCATTTTTCCTTTGACCACCACCCCATGCTTCCCCCCATTCTCTTGTGGGCCTTGTCCCTCGTCGACATTTCGCTGGCCGCAATCACAGTCTATGGCCAGATCCCATTTGCACTGACCGTCAGTGGCACATCTACGGCGTCTGGAGCGACTTTTACGACCCTAGCGGCGTACAACGACAGTGTTCTGAATGCCCCCGCAGTGCCCAATCCGGCCCCTGGGACTGCTTTTACCCTCGAACTCCCTTCTTCAAGTGCCAATGTCGTTGGCCTGTCCATTCCATTGAAAGGAAATTTTTACGGATTTTCGATCGAGATGTCGGTCGCGACCCAAGTTCGTATGTGCTGCAGTTTTTTTTACGCCTGTACCTGGCTCATCGTGACGGGTTTTTAGTGGGCAAAAACTCGTATGTACAATCTTCTTCGGCTACAGTTCATCATGCTTATCAGGGACCCTAGATCTTTCCTTAATGTTCCTTTTTTGAACTTGATGTCCAATATCGTAGAGCGTGCTGGAGACGTACGTGTCAGAGTAGGCGGAAATACCCAAGAATTCGCGGCTTTTGCGGAAGTGATACCAGATAATAATGGAAAGTCGTTAGGGAAGGAAAAGACAAATTCTCAAAACCCTGTACTCTCTTTTTTTTCTACATCGGGATCCATCACTGACAACCAAAACAGACCCAAACCCCCGCTGTGGAATACACTATGGATTTCTTCTACATGATGTCTAACATTTCTGCGCTCACCGACGTTGGATGGTAAGCATATTGTACATATTTGTGGCGAGGTCTAACAGTTCCGACTACAGGTATCTTGGTATGCGGCATCTTATTCACTTGTTTTGGTATTCAATGTGTCCCCAGGCATTCCTTTCAACGACTCTTCAAACTTTAGATTACAAATCGTCGAGTACTCACAAGCTATCCTTGGCGACAAGCTGCTCGGACTCCAGGCGGGCAACGAACCTGATCTCTACGCTGCGTACGCCAAGCTTTAATATGTTTCAAGCTGGATTACTCATCTCTTTCAGTCACTCTCTCCGACCCATTACCTACGGTGAGCTTCCTTACTCGCCATCGACTTTTTTTCCTGAACATTTTTCAGGTCCATTTGACTATTTCGGCGGTATGTATCCTGTTTGACTGCCCGAAAACCGTGTTTGACCTTGCCCAGAATTCGGATCCTTAATCGCTGCGATCAATGCCAACAACAACATCCCAGTAAAAAACAACCTCGTGAGTCGCTCCAGACTATTTGACACCTAAATTGACTTGAGTCAGATTGGGCCTAGCATTGCGACTGGCGACTGGACGCCCCAAATGATTTGGGATACCGGTTTTATCCCATCGTACAGCGGGAGTCTATCCGCATTATCTGTCGAGCAGTAAGTTCTTCCGATTTAAAGTCAGAACCACAGGCTAATGCTTTTAGCTACCCGGTAAGACAACAACCGATGTCGGATGACTTGGATCTCATTGATTTCTAGGACAACAATTGTTTTGCTACCTTCGGAGTCGGGGCTTTCAATGATCCTCAGACTGTCTTCCCGGATTATCTCAATCATACAGCTGGCCAGCTACTTGTTGCGCCTTATCTCGCATCGAGTGCTCTGGCCGTCGCGGCTGGCAAGCCATTCCTAATGTTTGAAACCAATACTGCCAGTTGTGGTGGTTTCCCAGGGGTTTCCGATAGTGAGTAATTGAACAGTTTCGCTTCGATGTACTGATGTCTCCTAGGCTTCGGTGCGGCTCTTTGGGCATTGGATTATGGACTTCAAATGGGATACAGTAACTTCAGTGGCGCAATGTTGCACGTAGGTGGTCAGAACGTGTTTTACAACGTAAGTCGATCGCCCCATAGCTTCAACGAAGTTCTAATCCGTTTATTTCTCAGCCGTTTACCGCGCCTCCTACCAATCAGAGCGGCTTTAATGAATGGACGATTGGCGCAATCTACTATTCAACAATGATTGTCGCCGAGACTCTCGGTAAAACCGGGACAGCGCAACTGCTGGATCTTCAAGGAAACTCTGGAAACATATTCACTCCTCAGTACGCTGTATGGGAGAATGGAAAGCTCTCCAAGGTGGCTTTGTTCAACTACATCACGGATCCCTCGAAAGCCTCCGACTACGTCGCCACAATTCATCTCAATGATGGAAGTGCGATACCCTCAAAGGTTTCAGTGAAATACTTTACCTCAGGCTCAGTTTCAACGAAAGACGATATCAAGTGGGCCGGTCAGGTACAGAACACTTGTTTATTTCAAGTCCCATCAATGCTGACCTTTTCGTTCAGACATTTGGCACAAAATTCACAGTAGACGGACGATTGAAAGGCGATCTCAACGTCGTGTCGATAAACTGTGACCAAAATGCCAATACGTGTCAGATACCGGTGCCTGCGCCAGCATTTGCGCTGGTATTCATGTCTGATGGGATAGAGACGCCTTCCCCGACGACATTTGCGACTACAGCGTATACGAAATTGCATAATACTGCGACTATAGATGCCCAGGTTCTTCAGACTTCGAATGGACATTCTGGAGCCGACCGACTTTCTTTGGGAAGCACGAGCGTTAGAAGCGCTAATGGCGCACTGAGGCGTCATGCCATATCGAGCTCATTGGCATTGTGTTCAATAGCTTGGACAGTGATACAATTCTCGTGGATTTGAATAATTAGATGATTATATAGGATTCTTGAAGCCAAAAACAGAGGCATTAAGATGCTGACACCGTTAGAGTAGAGCGTTAGAGTAGAGACCCCTACGCCATTCAGGTCGTGTGTCTGGCTTTGGATTATACTGCTGGTTTCAGATCCCAGCGGCGACTGCGTCATCCTTCGCATGCTCCTGTTGGGGGAAGTCACCAAGATGAGCAGTGGACTTCGCAACTAATCGCAAGCGTGAACTTGACGAGTCTATCGATGCTCCCTGACCTCCTTCAACTTGTTTGTCATACATGTGGGCGGTGTGACGCCGTACATCATGATCAAGGGATGGATTCCGATGACACGGGTCCCATGCTTAGCCAAAGCGACGCCACAGGTGGGACAGCAGAGCAGCGATGCCGAAATCGAAACAGCGTCAAAGTCCTTAAAAATTCCTTTCTTCTCGTCGGCATCGCATAGTAGCCACTCTACATGCATCGAATTGTCGCATTCAACGAGATCCTTTTGCTGAAGCTGTCCTGACTGGCTGGGTACAAAATGGGGAATCACTTTTGTGATGACAGGGGAATAGTTCATTTGCTCCTCCTTAGAAAGCAAGTGACGAAGGTTTGCCTGCGACGAGTATTGTTTACCTTTGAATGCTGCGTCGACAAAGTATCCAACAAGCTTTAAGGTGTCGAAACCAACGGGAAGTTGCTTCTTCCTCTCCGAAAGACGATGAAGTATGAGCTCCAAATCGGCGAATCGATCGACAGACCGGAGGTAACCGCGGATGGTATTCATAGCCGTTTGATACTTCTGCTCGTTGGGAAGAATCTCTGCATCTTCCAGCGCCAGCAGCTCTCTGTCGTTCGCCGATTGTATCTCCAGCTCCTCTATTTCGGACCGCATGTCCTCTGTTTCCGCTCTCTGGTGCTTTATTCGCAAGCGTTCGACGTCAAGCTGATCATCGAAATAGGAAGCCCAACGGGTCAACCAGTCGGTCGCGAAAGAAGTTCGGCGGAAGAGGCTGAGCAAAGAAGCCGCCTGGAGGGTGACATTGAGATTTGCTTTAAGATATTCGTTCTGCTTGGCTGTCTGTCCTTGGGCACCGGGCTGGTAGAAGGCCAGAAGGATCGGGGTAAGAGCTACGCCGGTGAGATAGGCTCGGAAGAGCCATACGACCAGCCAGTCGAAACAAGCAGCGACCTCTGGCGAATCTCGAAACAGAGTGGTCGGTTTTTCAGCAGCCTGGAAGATCAAATGCGCGAAAGCGGAAGGGAATGCCATATATTCGTTGTCTCCGTAAGTCGTTGATGAAGCTGACTCTCGCCAGTACATGTATTGCTGACCCCAGAATGCAACAAGGCGATGATCTTTGTCGCGTTGCATCGAATACATTGTGTCGCTCCATTTCTGGACCCAATAGGACTCATGCCCATATGCTAAGAAGTCATGAAGGAGTGCGATGAATGACTTGTCGGCTTTTCGAGCTGGAGGCGGTTGTAGGTAGAGGGGCCTCAAAGAGAGAGCGATCATCTTGAAAATGATCGTCAGGAATGGAAGGTATATAAGCAGCGGAGATAGTTATTCGTACCGGATTATTGTTGACTGGCATCAGTAGCATGATACCGAGACAATCCGGGGATGACTCGAAGCTGGTTCGGAGAACAGCGTAACTCGAGAAAAGACTGTATCGTTTCAGCGATGCAGTCGTCAAGGCTCTTTGCGCCGAATCAGAGCTGTTGGTGATTCGATTGAGATAGTACAAAAAGTGACTAATATGTCGCTGGGGAGAACATCTACGGCAAGAGTGTTTCAGGAAAGAGGAACCAGTATATTTAGATGAAAAACGTACGTAGCCCATTTGAGAGACGGCTCATTGGGTTTTTGACCTTCGATGCGGTCAATTGTTGGCAAAAACCTAGGCTGGTTCTCATGACAGTTCGCCATTCCTGGGTCGACCGCCACAGAACGTTTGGGCAACGGATGAGTCGCCGAGACCATGGCAGGGTGTTCTCAAGAGGACGACTTTTGTAGCCATCGAATTTCGCGCAGAGAGAGGACAAGGTCTGGATGAACCAGGAGCTTATCAAGATCTTCGGAGCGTTGGCGAGCTGCACGATAGTTTGTCGAATTCTTGGAATAGACCAATGGGAATTGGTTAGGAGTGAGCGCCTCCAAAGCGAAGTTATCAACAGTGTGGACTATCGCTGCGGCGAAGATATCACCTGGGTCGCCGTTTCGCACGAGGGATCTTGCAGCTGCAGATGCTAGTCTGAAGCCCAGAACAAGAGCTTCTGGGATCTCTGTGGCTTTGGGATTGTCAAGCATAATGTTGGGGATGACGTCGCTGAGACCCATGAAACCCTGGAGCAAATGAAAGAGGTTCCGGAGCGAATGTTCAAATGATCTTCTAGTCGGGCTAGAATTCCGGTAGGAATCTGCAGGGTTCGCATGGGTATGATTGCAGGACGAAGAGGCTACTGCGGAATCTAGAGCTTCTGCAGTGTCGAGAAGAGGGAGGTTGGAGGGAGGAGAGATTAATATTGGTGGTCAGGTTCTGCTGATCCTGAAGGAGGTGAATGAAAAGGTTTTCCTGTCTTTGTCGGAGCGCTGCCACTGGAAGCTTGGGCAGCGCGTAACTGCGTGTGCACTGTGGATGAAACAGAGAGCCTCAGTAAAGGCGTCACGGTGGTTGTATCACATGATCTATAGTGTTTCCACTGGAAGTCGGACTGCAGCGTTGAGATTGGATTGAGCTGCATCCGCTGCTGTCTGTATTTAAGGCATGGCGGTCGTAAAGTCCTTGGTTTCAGTATCTGAGACATTGGTTAGTTGAATTTTAAGGGTGACTGTCACATGTCACGCAGGACCATTTCTCGACAATGCGCAGTTGCAGACCGTTAAGGCGAAGGTCCGGCAGGGTATCGGGAATCGGTCCAAATATCATCACAGCTGTTTTGTCAGCATCGAGCTGAAGAAAATGTTGAAGGCACCAGTCCTGTAGCTGGACTAGATGTTTTCCTTTTCCAGACCGCGATCTCTCATTTGGAACACGCCGACGACATCGCGCAACAATGGGTGTAGTCACCTAACTATGGGGCAGGGTTCTTCCCTGACCACTTCATTACAATCTCTGAGGGTTTTCCCTGCACAGCCACCACCCTATATAACCAATTGGGTTTCCCTATACTATATAGCTCCTGACAATTGACCCCGCCACTTGAATACTTCCTCGAGCCTTGAGAAACACGTTTAAGCCCACGTGCTCCGCTCCAACTGAGAATTGGCCGCCGCCTTTGACAACCCAGCTCAAAATTCAGTACGATTCCAGCTGAGAATGCACGCCATGACAGCTGGCGGTCTTGGTTCAGCCTCTCCATGCTTCCTTGGTTCAGGTGGTTATCACGTCCGACTGATGGCTCTTGTGATCCTGCTCTTCATGTTGTATGTTCGAGCCCTCGGCATGCTGAGTACTAGTTGTTTTTTTATTTGTTTTACTTCCTTCCTGCTAATATCTCACTTACTCTACGTTCGTTTGCTCATGTCAAGTGTCCTTGCAATCCCCTTTTTGCACCTAGTATATATAAATTATATTTGTTTCAAATAATCAGCTGCAAACAACCCCGCGGAGAAACACATTGACGGGTTGTCGTGTTCCGTGGACTGGCTATTGGTGTCTATGCAGGAGTGTAAGCCCAATTCCCTTTCATGTGTGATACCACTGACAAAGAGACAATTCCAGCCCTGCCACTCGGCCTGTCCCTATTCTTTGTTGAATTTGCTCAAGCGGTCCAGCGGTTTCGGACGCTGGTAGATAGCGAAGAGGCGAAGATCTTGAATGAGGATGGAGAGGAATGGGGCATTGTCACCTGCTACTTGAAGAAAGACATGGATTAATGTAGTCGTTGCAATAAATTGTTGACTGTTGGGAAATTTGTTATCTCCGTTTGATCTCTTATCGTTATCTAAGACAGTCAATCAACATGTGACCTTATCAATATCTCCAGCGGGCTACATTTATGAAAACTTGACCTAGAAAGTCACCGCTGGCCACGATAACATCAAGACAACACTCGATAACCATCCCTGATATATTGGGGGTGTTTCCAGTGACTTCATATTTTTGAGTTCAGAAACACCCAAAAGTCGCTCTAGGTTCACCTTATGGGCAGTTTCAGATCCTGAAAGTGGCTAGACAAGTGACTCTTAAGTATCTGAATTGGGTCAGGCAGCTGCTAATTGTATACGGAGGTCAGACAAACAATTTGGCCACTCCAGATAATTCAAGAGGTCACTGGGAGAATAGCTGGACTGGGATAGTCTAGTCATTCCATTGGCCTTGCCTGACTTTGGCGGTGATACAAGCCTGTGACGCATGCGGGATGTAGGTAACAGGAATCCTTGCTCTTAATAGTGAGATATGACGCAATTTACAAGCCATCATTCACACCACACGACGGCAGACTCTTAGTTCTCTTATGTGGCGCAAAGGTCCGAGTACACGGGGAGCCCTTTGATGGTATGGAATGACAAATCCTGCCTGTCTTGTTTCAGTTGAATGAACCGCTTGATCCTCCTGCCAACAGGAACATTGGTCGTCAGCTGAATGACCAGCGGAGCCCTTTGATGGTATGGAATGACAAATCCTGCCTGTCTTGTTTCAGTTGAATGAGCCGCTTGATCCTCCCGCCAACAGGAACATTGGTCGTCGGCTGAATGACCAGCGCTTAACTGGCACTGGTCTTCACTTGATTGATTAGAACCTGTCGCTTACACCCATTTCCTTGTCCTGCATACATGCCAAAAGATCAAGCCCACAGACAATTGGAAGCTGAAAGAGCTCGAAAGCTCAAGTACGAGCCTGCAGCAGCGCCTGCAGATGGACAGAAGAAGCAAGGGACAAATGGTAAGATTCTCAAGTGGCGGCGTCATCTCAAATTCTAAGCTGTCCAACAGACTGATGATTGCCATTAGATTCTAAGGTGGTAAGGGAGGAATGTAATTTCTAAGCTGCGTGAGGAAAAAGTTATAATGACATTCTCAAGTAGTGATTCTCAAGTGGTGAGCTGCAAATGCAAATTCTAAGCTGCATGAGAGACAAATTCTCATGGTTGTCAGGTCGCGTTGGAATTCATTCTGGTATGGGGAGCAGAATATCACACAAAAAGCGGCGGTCATGTAAGGTGATGATATTGACATGGGTCTACTGGAAGTGATAGAAGGAAGCTAGGCCAAAGCGAGGTTTTCTGATTTTAAGCTGAAGTGGTCTGGAATTCCAAAGGCTGGATAAGTATTCTACAAAATTGTCAGGGCAGTGGATATTGGGGTGAGCAAGGCATCTCAAGGATTGTAAGGTGGAGCCTGGACATTTCCAGCCCAGTAACCCAATATTTCCAGCCAGATCGAGGGCTTTTCCTAGGTGGTGGCTGTGCAGGGAAAAGCCTCAGCCATTGTAATGAAGTCGTGAGGGAAGAACCCTAGTCCTTTGTTAAGTGACTACATGGACTCCTCCATCGCGATAATCTCGCGTACTCCAGAGGGACTGGAGCGTCACCTAGTCCAGCTACAGGACTGGTGCCTTCAACATTTTCTTCAGCTCGATGCTGACAAAACAGCTGTGATGATATTTGGACCGATTCCCGATACCCTGCCGGACCTTCGCCTTAACGGTCTGCAACTGCGCATTGTCGAGAAATGGTCCTATGTCGGGATTGCTTTCCAGTCTACGGCTCGGGATATCTTCTCATCCCACTATCACAACAAATCTCGACATGCCGTAGGAAGTGCCCAGGGAATTTACGGCTCTGAGCGCCTGGTTGGAAGAAACCGCATTCCGGTCGACATTGCCAAACAGCTCTACACATCCTTGGTGGATTGCCATCTCATTTACGGTTGTGATGTGATTATCGACACGAATATCGACAGTCTTGGAGTACTGGAGAAGGTCCAGTGCAATTTCTGGCGCAGAATTCTCGGTTTATCAGATCACTCTATTCGTGCGCCACTTTATACGGAATCTGGCTTACAACCACTCAGAGCTCGCCGCATCATTCTCGCGCTCAGGTACCTGGCATATCTGCTTACCTTGCCTGACTCCAATTACACTCGTCTCGCCCTCTTTGCGAGCAGTAATCTTCGACAGGGTGGCAATAGTTCCTGGCTGATGGACCTGGACTGGGCGCTGCGCCATTTCCACCTTGACATGGACCAGGTTATTATTCTCCCTTCGCTGCATCAGCTCCTTGAGGATCCCAGTGGTGTCGAGCGCTTGATTCTACAGGTCCAGAGGGCTGTCAGGATTGAGCTAATGGCATCTATCGACAACTATAGCCGCTTGACTCTTTTACGGGGCCGGCTGGAGCCCGATGACAAGGAACCTCCTTGTCAAAAGGTACTTGCGCTTCGACACTATCTCACCAAGGTCACCCGTTGCCGTCACCGCCAGTCTCTGACTCGTCTTATTTGCGGAGATTGGACTCATTCCATTTTCCGTTGCTCTCCTGGCAAAACCTTCGATAATGGTGTCACCCCAGACGACCGCATCTGTCGCATCTGCCACTCTCATGCAGAAACACCAGAGCACATGCTTCTACAGTGCTTAGCCAACGAGAGACTTGTCGCCTTACGATCTGATTTTTTGTTACAGATTGCGGCTCTTCGATTTATCGCTCTGCCCATGACTAGGGTTTTTAGCGATAATTCTGCAATTTTCTATCTGAAAAAACTGATTTTTTCAATGGAAGGAGTGGTCGTCACAGCAGCTTTCGTCAACGATGCTGTGATTCTTTGGAAAGGACTCTTGCAGAGCGCTGTGGAAGGTGCTCTGTCCGAAAGCTCAGAGGAAGGAGAATAGAGGTATTCATCTTTTATTTTGCTCGCGAAGTATATATGTAGTCTATTGACTGTATTGTACTGTAGCGAGACTCCGGCCTATGTAGTACACCATGCGATCTACCTTCCCCTTTGTGGGTCGAGCTCGTCGCAGGTCGAAGCATCTGGCACCGGCTGTTCTTTAGGACCCTTCGTGACAGTCACGGAGAGCCGCGTATTTCATTCATTCATTCATTCGCACATGGCTTCGACGATCCAAGTACATACCGTATTCGAAATATCAATGTGACAACCTAACTGGGAGGCTTATGTAGTGCAGGGACTGCTGCTACTTGAATCAAGCTCATAAATCGACTGGTCGCACAGTGACCAAGTTAGATTTGCTAACATCAACTTCCTCCTGGCCAAATTATAAAAACGAGGAATTGAGGCTCGATGCAATTTATTGATAATGAATAAATGAAATAGATAAAAAGGAATGAGAGAGATTCGAAACTAATGTGAGTGCTTCTCATGATCCTTGAGACGCCTGCTCCACTGCATACCTGACGAGCCTTTCCAAGGTCGCTCCACATTCCTTGATCTGCAAGCTGCTTTGGACTTCCTGGGTTCTATGATTGACCAAAGGGAGACCGCATGTCGGACAACAGAGTAAAGATGCTCCTACAGAAACCTCGTCCAGGACCTTGAAGATGCGTTTGTTCTCCGAGTCCTTGTCATCGCATAGTAGCCACTCTGCATGGACTGAATTATCGCTTGACACAAGATCTTTGTCCATTGACGCCGTCTGCTGCGGTCCAGGTGCGAAAGGGTGCGAAAGTAGCTTGGAAATGAGGGGCGCATACTTGATCTGCTCTTCTTTCGAAAGCAAGGACCGGAGGTAGGCATCCGTCGAGTATTGCTGGTTTAACTCTGTGTCGACCAAGTATCCAACAAGCTTCAAGGTATTGAAGCCAACGGGAAGTTCCTTCTTTCTCTCCGAAAGCCTACGGATTATGAGTTCAAAGTCAGCGAATCCATCGATAGACCGGAGGTAACCGCGGATGGTATTCATAGCCGTTTGATACTTCTGCTCGCTGGGAAGAATCTCTGCATCTTCCAGCGCCAGCAGCTCTCTGTCGTTCACCGATTGTATCTCCAGCTCCTCTGTTTCGGACCGCGTCTCCTCTGTTTCTGCTCTCTGGTGCTTTATTCGCAAGCGCTCGACGTCAAGCTGATCGTCGAAATAAGAAGCCCAGCGGGTCAACCAGTCGGTCGCGAAAGAAGTTCGGCGGAAAGCACCGAGCAAAGAAGCCGCCTGAAGAGTGACGTTGAGATTTGCTTTGAGGTATTCGTTCTGCTCGGCTGTCTGTCCTTCGGCACCAGACCGATAGAAGGCCATGAGAATTGGTGTAAGAGCTACTCCGGTGAGATATGTCCGGAAGAGCCATACAACCAGCCAGTCGAAACAAGCAGCGACCTCTGGCGTATCTCGAAACAGAGTCGTCGGTTTATCAGTAGCTTGAAGGATCAAAAGCGCGAAAGCGGAAGGGAATGCCATATATTCGTTGTCTGCATATCTGGTCGGTAATGCTGATTCTGAATCCCAGTAGGTGTATTGTTGGTTCCAGAAAGCAACGAGCCGAGGGTCTCCGTCGTGCTGCATGTGATGCATTGTGTCACCCCATTTCTGGACCCAATAGGAGCCATGCCCGTATGCTAAGAAGACATTGAGGAGGGCGATGAATGGTTTATCGGCTCTCCTGGTTCGTGGCGGCAAATGGTACACCACATTTTGGAACTGAAAACATACATCCATGGCCTTGCTTTGCATCAGCAGCATGACGCGAAGACAATCTGGGGCAGATTCGAAGCGGGTTCGAAGGACAGCGTAACTCGATAGAAGATGATACCGTTTCAGCGATGTAGTCGCCTGGGCTTTTTGCGCCGACTCGGGGCTGTTGGTAATGTCGTTGAGATAATACAAGTAATGGCTTATGTGCCATTTGGGAGAGGTTCTGGTAGGACTGTCTCAGCAAAAAGGGACCAACATAAGTAGATGAAAAACGTACGTAGCCCATTTGAGAATGGATTCACTGGGCTTTTGGGCTTCGATACCTTTGATTGGTGGGCGAGACCTCTCGCTCACTTTGGTGTAGGTGATTCCAGGCACGTCAGGGATGGGACGGCTGATCATTGGCCTGGGTACCAACTCCACCATTGCGGGATGAATGAGGTTTGGAGACGATCCAATCCATCCAATTTCGCGCATCGTTAGAACGATGTTCGGATGAATTAGGTTATCGAGGTTTCTGGGACGGGATACCGCGCTGTCGACGGAATTTTTGGAATAGACCACTGGGAATTGGTCAGCCGCAAGCTCTTCCAAAGCAAAGTTTCCAATGTCATGAGTTATGGCTGCTGTGAACACCTCGTCAGGGTCTCCGTTCCGGACTTGTGATCTTGCAACAGCGGAAGCTAGTTTGAAGCCCAAACAAAGAGCTTCTGGGATCTCTGTAGCGTTTGAGCTCTCTGTGGTCATCTGGTCATGGATACATTGATGGTCTAGATAGCCCTTGCGCTGCAACAAGTTGACTAATGAGGTTCCCGAACGTATACGGAAATGGTCGTCCATATCATCCATTTTTTTGAGGGTTTGAAATACCGCCGAACCTTGGGAAATGAGGAGCAAGACGGCCTGCTGCCGTGTAACGTCCTTTGTAAATTATGGAGCAGTTCTAGGATACTAAGGAGCTCCAGAAGTGAGCACAGACGCAGGTCGTTGGAGAAGAGCAGAAAGGAGCAGAAGAGAACTTGGTCACGAGATGTCTGTGACCCGCCAAATTCCCCCGTTGCCCATTGGGAAAGAGCGCCGCCGTGATCATGTAACGACTGATTAGAGACTTCTCTCGAATGGCCATCGCAGCGGGACAGAAGCATTTCGTATTGCAGACAAATATGTCAGGACAACAAGGAAACAAAACTTGATTATGGCCAGCCTTAGTTATAATATATTATACATACAATGTTATAGCCAGTCAACTTCCTACCAGGCGTTTCCTACTTGGTTACTCGAGTTCGGGACCACTTCCTCGGTATAAGAGCCGTCTGGCGTTCCGCAGGCATCGAGGAGACAATATCTTCAAAGAGTTCCAGCGCCTCCTTGGCGCCAGGTCGATCTTCCCACTTCGTTTCCGTCATCCTATCCATTAGAACGCCAAAATCATGGAGGTCAGGGAAACTCTTGCATTCAAACTCAATGAGCTTGGCTAGAAATGGCACAGAACTGACTCACCAATGGAAACATTTTCTTGAATACGGTTCCGAGCTGCACAATATCGCTTTTGAATGGATTGTATGGGACGTCATCAGAAAGTTCTGGGGTCGCCTTGGTTTGGCCGACGATGCCCGTCGTCCGCGCTTGTTCTTGGCCGTCGGGATACTTGTCAGACAACCCAAAATCTATGAAGAAATACTGGACCGGAGAAACCTTGCATAGATGCTGCTTGGGCTTGCACGGAACAAGGAGACCGGATTCGAGGGAGTATCTGGGGAGATAGGAAGAGAAATGATGCTCAGATGGAATTACATGACTGCCAGTCATCATAATGTTCAGGCGGCTAATGTCCCTGGATACGCCTGAGCTCCTAGGTTTTCAGCGAATGAAGAAGAGCTAACCGATGGGCAATGTTCTGGTCGTGCATGAATTTCAGCCCCTGATACCGAAGATCAACGACGGTTCTTCGCAAGGCAGAGGCTTACTTACCTGCAAGGTCTGTCGCATAAAATTGATAACCTCGCGCATACAATGTGGAGAATCATGGATTGAGATCAGAAAGGGCAGCACGATAATTTTGAATCGTTTCCCGGGAAATTCAATGGTATCGAGGACAGGGACGCAATGATTCTGTGGGTTGTTTCGAAAGGGAGGTTCAGAAAAGGTTTGCGAGATATCCTGCTCCTTCGTGTGGTTGAAAGTGATCTTCAAAACCACTTTCTGCCCATCTTTAACGCGGATAGCATCAATTGCTGCCCAACACAGCTGCGAACATGATTAATTTGTTGCTCGGTGAATGACTAGCCGTGACTCACGCCGATGCTTAAACCATCCTCACACTCGTACGAAGGTTGGCCGGCCAGTCGTTCGCCAGGAAGCCAAGACGGTTTCCAATCTCGACGGTATCGAGGCCGCAATCGATATCCCGCTTCTTCCAGTCCAAGCTGAAGATTCACCCAAACAAATTCAGTACATGACCTTTGGCACTCTCCACGGTATTCATCGGAGGAAGGCTCCAGATCAAGGCCCAACAGGGTCTCGTGGTCTTCTGTGAGCAGCATCGAAGAGGTGAGGGTCCGTCCAATTTCACAGTAATTTCAGGAGAGAGGGAATGGCTAAAGGCAAGCAATACCAAACACATAAGGCTGAAGCCTCGGTGGCCGACTTGGCGGACCAAGAATTAAAAGAGGAAAGTCAACGCATCACCACTGCACAGAGCTGATGAATAGCCAGAAAGGAGACAAAAGGCCGAGGTGGATAACGAGGAAGAAAGAGTTGAGAATGCGTCCGAAGAGGTGGTGAACCCCGGTTCGGAACAAACCCCGCAGCTTTAGGGCCGGTAAACCAGGCAACCAACGTAAAGGCTACTCTTTTCTCCAACTCCGAGGGTTCAAAGGCTACAAGTACGCGAAGTCTCTAGCCATAAGATGAGCTGATACATATTGAGATGCGTGATTTTACATGCTGTAAAACAAATGGGACATAGTACCGGTGGAAGCGTCCATCATGGCCAGAGCACGAAATCGCCTTGAACATCTTACAGAATGGGCATAAATGAAGGTGGGTATAAAGAAACTCAACGGATCCAGCCAAGCCATTAGGGTATCATTCGCTCCTTCCATCACTCTCCTTCGTCCACAAAGATGTCGTTGTAATGATTGAGAATAGTTTCAATAGCCTGACGACACCAAATTAGTTAGCTTGAAACACAGATTGGTAGCAAGAAAGCGACTAACCGTGTTCTGGTACGCTGTATCCGCCATACCGCCGCTTGATAACTGACCATTGCTACCCATAACAGGTGCCACCTGGGCAAATAGCGTCGGTCCAAAGACAATAGCAAGATTCTGCATCGTCATCGAGTTTTCTGTCGCGTGTTGATTGATACTGAAGGTTGATGAGGACCGAACGAAGCGAGACCTCATGGCTTACCGGTACAAGTGCCCAAAAAAGTATTTGAGCGTAGAATAGTTTGCATCTGGAAGGTCATTTACGCGCTCATGCAAGCGAATATGTCGTAGTCGTTCATTCTCAATCTCTGCAAGAGCGAAATGAGAACAATGTCCAGTACAAATGACCGGAAACATACTGGCAGCATCGATGAAGCCTTGATGTAGAGCGACAGTAAGTAAGGAATCTGGCAGTTCGCGGAACCACAGTTTCAGGACACTCGCGACATTGTTGATATCCGAAGACCACTCCGGTGTATCCAGATCCACCGCATCCAAATCTAAAACAGTCAACAATGGCAACAGATTTAAAAAGATCACATACCCTTATCGAGCCGCTGCTTCAGAGCTTGAACTTTGGTACTGGTTCCGCTTACTCGATAGATACCCTGCGATTCCAGTCCATGCTTCTCTATAGCTTCACAGCATTTGGAGACAATGAGCGGTACCTCGACATCGTCCCTGGCCATTTGCTCAGCAAGACCAACGCCAAACGTAGGTCTACCCTTGTCGGCTACAGGAGACTGTTTACCGCCGTTGACTATCGCAGGAGGGCTGAGAATAGGATGACCATGGCTATGGTCGTGTCGGGGTAATGGTGGCAGCTGATACGGCTGTTAGAAGTTCCGTTTGCTATATAAACTGAAATCACTCACGAAGCCCTCGTCTGACGGTCCTTCTCGTCTTGGACCTCGCATTGAATTCCCATGAGCGTATGCATAATTCTGCATGAAGGTCTTGAAATCTCCACGATTGTCAATCATCTCGATGGCATTTTTCAAACCCCCAGTGGATATTCCCGCTGTTGGTGCTATTAGTACAGTTTCACTGGAAACCCAAAATGCTCACCATCATCTTTTGGAGGAACCAGAGTTGCACCGTCGCTCAAGACGATGCTCTCGAATAAGAAAGCATATCGAGTAAGGTGATACTGCGTTCCAAGATCCACCTCGTCAGTACATTCCTTCAGGGACTAGAGAAATCGACATTAAGCATTCCGACATCACGGACGAAAAATAGACCTACGCGAAGGATCCGTGGGAGCTGAAAGTTGAAGTATTCTTGTCGCATGGTTTGTGTATCCGTCAGGGCTTTACGGAAGGTATCTGATGCATTAGACATTCGAGACCGTATATCATCTTCTTGTCGCTGGATCTAAATGCAACATGTCAGCGGAAACTAGGAGGGAAGAGCAAGGTGACACACGTTTCCAGGGTTCTTCCCTTTTAGCAGTAAACCACCTTTGGCCACCGCTTTCCCAATAGCCCGTTTACTACCGACACCGCCTGGACGGGCCTGGACGGTATTGTCCTTGAAGGATTCGCCCTCTTTCTGCAGTAGTACGCGCTCCAGTTCCTCAGATGTGATGTCCAGTCGATTCTTGCTCTTTTCTGTAACACCTTCGGATTCCTGGAGTGCTCGTTCGTATCTTGTCGCGAGGTCCTTGGTCTGGGGGAAGTCAGATATCGTCGGTCAGAATGACATGGCTACGCACTCCTTTTCTGTTCTTGTCCACCTCTTTCGCCAGCGTCGATAGTTCGTCACTCATCTCGTTAAGCCTGTGAGCAAATCGTAGCCTGTTGTCCGCCATGGCTTCATGAATTTTCATCGACGCTTGCCAAGCAGAGACATAGGTCCTAGAAAACCGTCAGCGTGAATGAGAAGTAAAAGACAATGACGCACCCTGCTTTGCCGTCGTTCATGGCATAGACATCGTTGGTGGCACGAGCCAGCTTCTGCATGCTCTTCCCGTACTCTTCCTCAATGGCAGCCCGCTTCTTGAAGAAAACCGAAGCTTCCTATGATTAAATGAGAACCGGGATGAATGGCAGCCTTGGAATACTGACTCTACACGAGACCATGCTCTGCTTTATTCGATCCATTAACAATGGGACAGCACACTGTGAAAATCATGGTTAGGAACTGGAGAGAAGCAGAGAAAATTGACTTGCATCCATGTCGCACAACGCCCGCAGCACGTTCTCGTCGAAACCGCCATCGACAAGATTGCCCTCGTGAACAGCAGTAGACTGGGATTCATGGGATTCGCTGATCGCTGCTGGTGATTGCCATTTTGAGGAAGAGGCCACGCTGTTCAGTTCAGCGCTACCCCGACGTAGAGGTGATCCATCCAGGCCAGATTCCTCAGCCTCTTGCGGCGGCCTCATCTGCGATCTTCCATAGCTGCTGCTCGAGCTGTTATGAAGCTCTGAATTGTCTGTCGTATCCCAGCCGGTTGTAGATGAGGAATATCCGTCCTCTGGCATGAGCGAGCTCGTCGTAGCGAAATAATGGTGGCTAGGGTGCAAAGTAATCGTGGGTTACTAAAATGGTGTTTCGCCTAATTGGGGCTTCGACACGTGGCGCGGCACCAGTGACATTTGGGATGTTTCCATCCAGTCCCTTTTGTGACCATCCATGGACCCACTGGCACGAAACGAAAACAGACAAAATCCCAGTTTTCTAGCATGCTCAATTCTCTCTCGCTTGAGTGTGCGTCAAAGTCACTTCAGCTGCCAACAATGACACTGCACGTGAACAAATCATTATTGTCTGCAACTTGGAAGTCATGCCAGGCCAAATTCCGCTGCCTTGGCCCTTTAAAGTGTCCCAATGTCTTCATAAACCATTCAGCCTTGCTTATTTCTCCCCAGATGACACGCCTTTCGCGGATCTTCTTCTGTACCTTGACCTCGTTTCAGAGTGGAATATTCCCCAAATATTCTCTTCGGTGTCTGGAACAAACCTGTAGAGAACCAGCCACTTTTTCGGAAGCTGATTAATGATAGGGCGTACACCGGGCACCCAACGCACCGTTCATCCCGGGAATGAATATGTCGGCCCGGATCCAGTGTCGCGATGTCTGTCAACTACGAAATGAATTTGAGACGAAAGTTGATTGTGACCGCATGAATTCTTTGTTTCTCGCGATATCCCAGATTCCTCTGCTGTTGCAGTGGCTGCCTCGGATGTCCAATGATCCACCGACCGCCTAAGATCCCGCCTCAATGAAATTCTTCCTAAATGGTATGTAACATTGTAAGATCCATTCATCTCACAAAATTTTAGACAACCTCTATCGGGCTCACTATGGCCTTTCCTGCTTATTATTCTGTCTGGTCATAATGAAAACTCGTTCGATGTCACCATTTTCTTGTTTCTACTTTACAGAGATTTCTTTATGATATCTGCCGCCCTCTCCGCCAGTATGTAAACCGGTGCTTGAGTGTGTCCTGCTGGCACGAATGGCTGAGATTTTATCAGTCAAAAAGTCGAATTAGCGAATGAAATGCTCACTAAAACAGACGCATCAACGACTCTCAGCCCCTCGAGACCTTTAACCCTCAAATCAGGATTCACAACACCATCTGTGGCGTCCCAGGCAGACATAGACGCTGTCCCAACGGGATGTGCCGACGCAGCGGCTCCACCAACGAGAAACGCGTCGAGTTCCGCATCAGAGGTCCCGGGATCAAATAAAGGGACTCTGGATATGACATATCCATCCCAAGCGGAAGCATTGATGAAGCGTTTTGCGCTGCGAATTGCTTCACGCATAACGAATCGGTCCCAGTCTGTACCAAGAATATTTGGATTTATTATCGGCTGGTCGAATGGGTTGCTTGAGTTGATGCTGACAGAACCGCCTGAATGGCATATTAATCCAGGAATTTTGTCAAAGAGTCGGCTTACGAGCTGCAGGAGAAACGTTGGAGATCAAGATACTGAAAAAGCTACCTGTGGGAGGTGATGGGCCAAAGACGTGCCCATTCTGTTTTCCTGTCTCAGGGATTACAGTATACAAAACACTGTAGTACTCACCATCATAAAAAGCTCGTAGTGCGCCGTATTTGGTCCCGCTGCAGGATCAGGGTGATCTTCGAATGTTGTTCCTTGAGTTTTGACACGGAAGAAGCCAAGCTCGTTCATGGGTTCATCAATGAGCGGGCCAGTTCGCGACGTCTTCCACTGTTCGAAGACCTCATCAAATACTGTCGAGTTTCGCATCCATTCGTCCGGGGTTTCGGTGCTGTTCACGGCCCATGTGAGAGTAGATCCAGGTTGCTCTGACATATTCTGACCAACGGATGACAGATTGTGTAGGGGAGATATGCCGATTCGAGTCAAAGAGTCAGCGTCGCCGATTCCAGAATGTAATAAGATGTGTGGCGTCCCCATCGTCCCGGCTGATAAGACGACCTCTTTCGTGGCCTCCAAAATATGCATGGTCACTGCAAATGCGTATCAATATACGAATACATGTGCCAAGAAACAGATTGACCGACCTCCTCCGTCCTGAGTGAACTCGACTCCACGAAAGCTTGTTTGGCCTTGACTATTAGGAATGACTCGAGTGACTCTAGCACTGACCAAAATACTCAAGTTTGGTCTGTCGATGTACCCAGGACCCAAATAGGACGTCGCAGAGCTACTCCGAGTGCCATTCTTGATCGTCGATTGAACCCAGCCTATTAACATTTAGCTCATTGCCGAAAGCAGATTCTCATTCACATACCGATACCGAGATGAAAACCTGAATTCATATCCAGATTGTATGGGAACTGGTCTTTCAGCTCCCCTTGTGTCGCTCGAATGACGCGATTATCCATATCATAGACATTCTCTGCCAGAGTGACGCTATTGACGCCATGGTATCCGTGAGCAGCAGGGTTGAAGTCGCCTGAAATGTTTCTTCCGATGGACAGCGCGAATGCTTCGTTCTGTGCGACGAAACTGAGCCACGGAGACGACTCGTAGAGGCGGCATACCTTTCGTATATATTTTTGCAGATTGTTCCAAGACCAACCTTGGTCGCCCGTCACCGCTGCATACCGATCGTAATCCTCGGAAGAACCACGAGTATAGCCCATCCAATCTTCAGACGATGGTCAGTGTAATGGACTTTGGAAGGACATTGGTATCCCACTGATTGAACTGCTTCCACCCAGGATGAACCCTCGAGGATAGGCAAAGGTACGGCCATTCAGGTGAGACTGTGGAGCCGAGGTGTAATTCCAATCATACAGGGGATTAGTCGTCAGGCAGAATGCAGGGACTTGCGAGAAAACGACATTTTCATTTCTGCATCGAGGTTTAATTGCCGACTATGGGAAAGAACTTGGACATACGATGGACCAGCCTCAAGGACGAGAACAGAAACACCCTTGTTCTCCGTGAGACGGTTTGCAACGACGTTTCCCGCGGTTCCACCTGCCAAAGCTACAGCGTCCATCGAATCACTGGAGCAATAGACGTACCTCCTACTATAATGACATCGAATTTCTTGTTGGGTAGCTGAGAGATTCGTTCATAGAGAGCTCCAGATGTCAATGGCAGAACGAGACAAAGGAAAGAGAGAACAGAGATTATACGGGTCATTTGGATGGGCCGCAGAAAGAGAGCCAAGTCTTCAACCAAATGATGGCCTTTCTATCGGCCTTTGCTCCAACCCCACCCGAGGGACCATTTCGTGCGAAGAGAGCACATGAGCCCATAGAGACGGACAAAACGCCGATTTCAATGTCAAATGTTCTGTCCATCAGTTTGAACCGCCAAATTCCAGGATATTTTGGTGCAACCGTAACGGAATTGTTGAGTAAATCTTGACAGAGCGTGAGTCATTCACGGAACTGGGGTTCCGTCCCAAGACTTATGTAGACCGATGTGGATGCGGAAGCTAGGGGGCAGAGAGTTGAGGGAAGCAGTCACAGCCACCATGTGGTTCGCGCCAATCGGACCAGCTTCTCGATGTGGAAATTGCGCCATCAATAGTACGGCATTGGGGTAGGGCGGCGTTACCAGCTGTGTGCATTAATGAATTTCTTTAGTCGAATGGCCAGACCAAATTCGGACATCTCGGCACGTGCTGGTTCCGACTTGTCTTCCACCATGACCCAGATTTCTCTGCCAATGCCCTGTCCTGCAATCGTATTGCCTCTCTTGCCTAGTGATCCACCCACGGCCACAGATCGCGCTGATGCTTTGAGATTCTATCGAGAGGTTAAAATGGCTGAGGAAGGTAAGCTTTCAAATCAATTGCACTGCACCGTATTCGTATTCAAAGCAAAATCCCAGATAAAGCTCCTGGAGTCAGACAAGAACATCTATGGGCTGCAGCGACCTATGCAAACAATATTCTCAACACGTTTGCTGGTGCTCAGGGTGTCGGTGTGTCGATTCTCGTGTCCAACTCGACTTGAATGCTGATTTTGCTTAGTCGGTACCCCGATGTGGGGTATTATGTTTCACCTCGATCTGGTCATTGTGTCAGATACATTGGACGCTCTAAATAATACACTCTCTAACATAATAAACATTTCAGTGAGTTCATTCCCTCCCAGTTAGCCAGTTCGGTTTTGAATAGGACTCGTTTGACTAGCCGCTACTTCCACCTCCAGTTATCAATTATACAGCAGTCTCCAATACTGACAATCGTCAAGAATCTGCCCTCAATGCAGTCATGCAGAATTGGACCCCGGTGCGCCCTACATTTCTCCCAATACTTACTTGGTCGCTCATGGACCATTTCGCAGACTAAACAGTGTCTCTATGACTATTATTAAGCTAGCCCTTGTAGATGATAACTATTTACTGTAACTTCCTTTTTGTAATGTCCAAACCTCAACCAATAGATCGCTTTCCGAATCGGGATAACGCGCGCCGGTCACGCAGCGTGACCAGTCCGTACTTAGAGTACGTCATCGTCGCTTACAGTCGCGCCGGGCACGTGAGCATTCAGCACAATGTCATGTTCCCAACCATTGCCCTGCCTTTGGCATGTCCAAACATTCCCCGCCCCCCACAGTCGAACAATCCGCCCACAGAGATAGACCGTTATCTGGCTTTGAATTTTTGCTACGAAGTCTCACGAGCCCACCAAGGCAAGCAATTTCGTTTGCAACTCCATAACAACTCCATAATATATTTCTAACAAAACCTTAGCGAATACTCCTGGTGTCACCCTGGACCATCTCTATTCCGCATCTTCATACGCCAATGATGTACTTAATGCCATTCCCGGTGGAAAAGAGGGCCTGCCAGGTGCGTCAATCGAGTTTTTCCTCCTCAAGCCCTGCTGATTTCAGGCTAGCTGGAGTGCCTGTTTGGGCCATTGTCCTCAATGTTGCCTCGGTAAATGCCAATGATGCTCTCTGGTCACTCGTTGGAATCCATGCTCGAGTGAGTTTGAATGTTTCACCGGAACAATCAACTGACTCTAGACAGGCTGATCCAGATTTGAGGGCAATGATGGAGGCGATTCCCGACGACAATGCTGCGTTTCCTTACTGCCAGGTCGGCCCTTCATATCCTCGTTAGGTTCAACAAATTATTAATCCTTCCATGCAGTCCACCTTGCGCTCGCTCGGCCTTCCTGGCAGCTAGGCACTAAGTAGTACTGACGTCAATCGCTGCGAAGTTCGCTATCCACATCCTTGTTAGGTCAAAAATTCATTCATTCAACAGAGTAAACCCGTATGCTTAATCCTAATGTCAGCCAGGAGAACCGGCCTCCTACCAAGCGCTTGGAGGACGACCAAGTCTGGTCGTTGTAAAATATGGTTACATTTCCTTGCTCTACCACATAAAATATCAAGCTATTTTCCCATGAGGGCAATGACGCTCTGTGCTGAATTCTGGGCATCCGACGATTTGGATCATCGCATTTCTTGGGCCGAACGAGAATGCCCAAAGAATGCCTCTTGCCGCGTCCTAGGATCGCTTTCCGAATCGGGATAGCGCCATCAAGCAGAGCGCCTCAGGGTCGGTGCCGGCGCACCATCATTTTCACCCCGCCTACATATATCTCGACCAAGGCTATTTCTGTGCTCGAGGATAGTATTGTGTCGCCAAAAATTGCGCAAATTCAAAAAATTGCAATGCCGGCGGCACGTGGGGTTTATTGTCTCCTTTCAGACCATGTCAGGTCAAATTGCGCTACCTTTACCACGTCCTAATGTCTCGGGCGATAATCCCCCAGACGAAATGGAGCATGCGGCTCCAATAATGTCGCCGGTTGCATTGCCGCTGCCCTGCCCAGACGCTTTCATGCCGGATCAGGCCAAAAATCCGCCAGACAATATTGATGTCTGTATAACTCTCCTGTTCTACAAGCACGTATCGAGAGCTTTTGATGGTATGCCTTCCAAGTCGTACTGACGATTCGTTTCTGATAGATATTCTAGGCAAAAAACCTGGCGTGACAGATGCCATGTTTTTATTATGCCGCCTTGTACGCCCAATAACATCATGAATGCCTCCCCGGACAGCGACCAGGGTGTTCCGCGTGCGTTAAATCTGGTTTGCAAATCACTCTATCATCGCTGATTCCTCGCTAGTCGATTCGCCTGTGGCGGGTATCGTGCTAAGCGTTGAGTGTACCCTGACTGCGGCTCTTCTTCGGACTTTATCACTGGAGTAAGTCTTGTCCAGTGTGAGCTCTCGCATCTTTCACCATGCCCACTAGAATCTCAGCTCGAAACAAGTCTCGGCGAACGCAGAGAGAGTCAAGCCGCTGCCTGCAAGCAAAGCATTGCCACTCGTAGATGTTTCAATCGAGGTCTGCATGCCATCCAGAGTCTTCTTGAGTGCAACTTGTTGATTCATTCCACAGCACAAGCCGCGTTCATTAGATCTTGAAGTGAGTTCACCGGCTCCTCAGGGTGCCAATGAGGAAAAGAGCAACATCGGGGATTAACTTGTGATATTCTTTGGTTAATTCTTTGAGGGCGTCAGTTGCCAGAGGAGGCTTTTTTGTCTGTCATATAGATATATCGTCAAATCGCTATAGCTTCTCGGACCCCGATACAGCAGATCGTGCGATATACCTAGCCAGAGCCAGACGAACTGTCTTGAGACGGTCCAATGCCTCTTTTTCGCTTCCCCCGCGCACTGTCTTGGTCATAATCGTCAGATAATCCTCCCCAGATCCCTGCGATGTCCGAATGGATATCTCGTCCATCTTCCTCATCAGCTCAAATACCCCCGATATGGGAAACAACAGTGCCGATTCTAAGAGACATTCAGTATATACGAGATAGTAGCGAGTAAAAAGGCTTACCGTGTTGTAATAGTGGCATCGAGTCGTTTAGCATGATTGCCCACCATGACCGGGGAGCCACATCGTCTGTAAACATCGAAACTAGATCTGTAGCAGCATATTGCAACTGCTGTTGTTGTCGTAACTGGTGGAACTGGGAATATCGGACCGCGAACATCAGTCGGTGGACGAACACGGAATGCAGATCAGGTTTGTGGTTAAGCAAGTCTTGCAGAGCCGGAGAGACATCTGAAGCGTATTTGGCGAAGGATGAAGGACCTTTGATGAGGGCTCTTAGTGAGATCAGGGTCCGAAGGACAGTCACTTACCATGCGCGATATATTCATCGAGAATATGATCTGCAACGCGTCCCAAGCCCGGCCAATCTTCAGCGGAAGTATAGTAGGTAACAGCTTTCCCATACTCCTTTTCCGAGATGAAAGTTTGCGCAGCAATCTGGAGACCAATTAGCATGTTTTCGGAAAGAGACAATATGGCTTACCTTGCAAACTGTGCGCCTGACTGCTTCTCGCTTGTACTCGAAGCACATCTCATTGACCTGCTTCAGGGCTCCAACGAGTCCACCTTCAGTCGCATCAGACGTTTTAGGTCTCTGCTCGTGAAGCTTCAGGGGAACCCGGAGTAATATCTCATCTGCTCTTTCCCTGCCGACGTCACCACAAGAGTACATGTAGGACAGCGTAATCCTCCATAATTTGGGGTCAGACTGGAGATAGTCGGCGTAGGAAAGAATATAATGGTCACGTTGAGACAGGTCTGCACTAGAAAAGATCTCAGTCGACCATCAGAAACCGAACAATTTCACTCACTCGTCCTCAATCTCGCCAATCAAAGCGAGTGGAGCCATTATGTCTGCGAGATGCGCTGCCAACCAACGATCGAGTTTGGCGGCGTGAATAAGAGTTTGGTCTGCATCCCCAGAAAACAATGAAGCATGGACCAAATCCTCAACATTTGTCGGATCTGGTGGCATGTCGTAGATGATTTTGGTCGCCACGTCGCTGAGGGACCACAAGTCAGACCAAGATCTCCGGAGAAAAAAGCCAGACGCACTTGAGATCTTGTCTCCGTAACCGCGGATCAATGAAGACTCCCCAAGCAGCACATGCTTCCTTCCAATCTGCGCCCAATTCCGTACAAACTCGAAGCAATACCTCTCCGCGACCTTCCAGGATACCAACAATATCGCTCAGCCGATCCCACCAATTGTCGAAATCGTCGAACCGGTCGTCTTCTGGCACTCGGCTCATGCTGATCCTCAGCGCCTTGACTTTCTCCTGCCACCGTCGGAATGCATGAGAAAACTCGCGCTCTGTTGTGAAGTTCTGTAGTCGAGGTTGACCTTCTACTAGCGGTATGAGCGTCTTTGTGAGCTCTTGCAGCTCTTCTGAGGGATGCTGTAGCAGAGTATTAAGGAAGAAGACAGCAGCTTTGGTTAAACCGCGCAAGGTCGCTCTAGACAAAACGTCAGTCTACAGCCAGCACCGCTGAACAGTGACGAACCGAGTGAGATAAGGCCAAAAGTTTTCATCCTCCCAAGGCGTATCCAGGGCACTAAGCTGGTCTCCTTCCTCTGTCGACGGTTCGATAAAATGGATATTGAGCCACTCCATGAGCTCTTCACCGATAGGCGCGTCGTCGTAGCCTGTTTCTGGGAGGAAAAGCACCACAAAGAGCGAAAAGCATGAATAGAGGGTCCGGTAGTGGTCGCTGCTGTACTGAAGTGGTTCTGGTCGTGGTATAGGTTGCTAAGAGAGACCTCAAAAGATGAATAGGACGAAACAGAGTACGCACTGATGCATGAATCCAACATTCCTTGATGAAATTCACATAATCTATCGCCAGTTTCCGCATAATGGCTACAACATCTCCTCCTGGTGGTCTAGCAAACTTTTTGAGAACGTGAGACGCTGCAAGGGCCCAACGAACCTTTTAGGATGCGACTTGACCAGATTTTTGAAGGCCTCGAATATCAATAGCGTGTCCGAAATAAACTATACGCGCGAAGTGAGATTTTGACAGGCGAACCAGCAGAAACACGAACCAGGCGACGTTCGGACGATGGAGGCGCGTCCAAAGCCACGAAATAAACAGGCTGTTCTTGTTCAAAATGAGATTTATGGTCTGCTGAAGGAGTTTGCTGCAACACTGTCAGCGCGGATCCGACGCAATGTTTGGATTCGTTGACTCACTGCATTGCTCACGAACACCGCCAGAGAATTTCCTGCATGAGAAAAGACTGCAGAGATGACCTGTCCCGATTCAACGAAGTCTTGTGTGTGGCCGGATTCCACCAGAGGAGGGAGAAGATTCAGATTCAGCTGGTCGGCTTGAGCCATTTTTTGAACGAGCCAGCAGGGAAGCGCTTATGTAAGCGACCAACGAGATCAATTCATGTCAAGTCCATCATGATCTACAAGACATAGTTCACTTCTTTCTCTCTATTCGAGCTATTTCCGCCAATCAACTTTCTGGGTGACGTTTCGTGATTAGAAGAACTTCAAGATATGGATAGGGAAATTGCTAGGTCGTTTGGATGGATTCTAGATGCTATGTGTACTGATATCAAGGCATTGCAATACAGTGCATGTCTGATGTAATGGCTGAATTTGTTCTTACCCTAGATTCAACGAATTCTTATATGTGGCCGGAATTCCGCCATATATGACGATTCTTGTGCTTCTTTATCCGATATTATCGCCCCGCTGCTATTTTGTAACTGGAAGCATATGGCTAAGAGACCGACCCACGACGGCGACGCAAAGCAGCGCCGCGATGGTTCAGTGTCCGATGTAGCGCAGTATCTGCTCTTTACGTTGGTCATAGTCGGACTCAGGAGCGACACAGATGGAATAGCCTTTGCAGTAGGCATCTACTGCTTGCTCGCCCATGCCTCGAAGCGACTGCACATTCAGGATTCGTGGTAAGCCCTGCAGTTTTCGGGTCAATGCTGCTATCGAGTTTGGCACCAATTACGCACCAATGTCGTAGGATCGACTCCTGTATGCTCGGGTGAGCAGAACTTGATGATGTGGAATGGAAGGTCGGTATCTTTTTCTCCTCGGTCATGGTTTTCAAGCTGTAGCCAACCTCAGAAACGGTGAAATGGGGCACGAAAGTACTTACAATATTCATCCTATGGAGGAGCTCTTGTAATTGCTTTGTCGCTTGCTTCCGTTGATTCAGGATGAGATCTAGTTGTTGTCCGAATTGCCCCCACCAGAGAGGCGCGACAGCTAAGCCAGATTTCAGCGAAAAGAACAAATGGGGCTGTGGGGACGCACAGTCACTCTGCTCAAGGACAGTCTGGTGGTATCTAGTGGCATAGACGATATCTTCGGCCGTAGCGGAACCCTCAGCACCGGATTCTGAAGAGCGTATATCCATATTATCTCTCTCCTTGTGCAATGGCTGGACTCACCATGCGACTGCTTGATTCGGTCAAGATAGATTTGAGCAGACTGGACATCTTCAAGGGTCGGAATGAGAGCAGGGGATGGAGGAACAGGAATTCCACCGAGATTTCCTGGAACTTGAAGTGGAACTGCGGCCATTTCTGGTCCCTTTGAGAGAGTAGACTTTTTTTTGTTAGAAGTTCGATGACAAGTGAGTTTGAGCACGTGATGTGAATTTGCGTTGAAGAAAGCATTGCATCCCCATTTGGCTATGCCAACGAACCTCTCGAATCCTAACACTGCACGGCTTGGATGTAGAATCCCAATCAACGCCCAGATCACAATTTTCTCCGTCGGCTGGATTCTGCTACCAATCTTACAACATATAACATGAACGCTGAACAAACGCTGAACATATGATGGCGTATTCCCAGATTCCGAGATGGACCCACAACCGGAAAACTTCCTCTCACCGCCATGGGCAACACCCTAGGAAACATAATTTCGTTCTTGAGCCAAGCTTACTTCTCTGGCAAGCCAACCTGGAGTACAGACCAGATTCCGGATCTCACTGGCAAAGTCGTGATTGTAACAGGTGGAAATTCCGGTTTGGGAAAGGAAACTGTCAAGGCTTGTTATTTGTACCATATCCTTGTCCATTCTTGATTGGTATCACAGGGACTGCTTGAGCACAATGCCAAAGTCTACATTGCTTGCCGAAATCGCCAGACAGCAGAGAAAGCCATCGAAGAGCTCAAAAAGAACACAGGCAACGAAGCCTTATATCTCCAGCTCGACCTCGCCGACCTCCTGTCCGTTAAATCAGCAGCACTGGAATTCATTAGGTGCGAATCATCTTAGTCACATATTCCTCCTTACTCAACGCATCTCAGTAAAGAAAAGCATCTGCATCTTCTCTTCAACAACGCGTACGTTGTGTCCACTTGGGTTCTGTAAAAGTCTGCTCAACCTTTTCAGAGCCGTGATGATGCCTCCAGTAGCCCAGACAACCCCTGCAGGTCATGATCTCTCCATGGGCATCAACGTCCTAGGTCTGTCGATTCCATTTGGAAGATTCACTCGCTGATCTACCTTCCCTTCAGGCCATTTCTATCTCACAAAGCTTCTTGTGCCGGTTCTACGAGCCGCTGCTCAAGATTCCGGTGGAAAATCTCGTGTCATTACCACGTCTTCTGGCGCACACTATGTCGCGATGTACGACTTTGATGCTTTCAACGATGGGCCCATCAGACGAAACCTCTCTCTCATGGACTTGTATGGTCAAAGCAAATGGGTATGTCACGTTGATCTCAAATGTCTTCCTATTTACTGTTATTGCAGGCAAATATCGTGTTTTCCACAGAATTTGCTCGTCGATATGGCAGCGAAGGCATTGTCTCTTGTTCTCTCAATCCAGGTATGAATCATCTGCAAACGTGGTCGTCGGACTGAACTTTTTTAGGGAATTTCAAGGACACTCGTCTCGGTGCTCATATCACTGGAGGATACCTCTACTGGACTTTGGTAGGCATCACAATATCCTGGTTTTCCTGTCCTCATGATTCTCCAGAAAGCATTTCAGATCTATCCAGCGAAATGGGGCGCACTGACACAACTTTATGCCGGTACCTGTGCCGAGGGAGAAAGCTTCAACGGAAAGGTAAGTTTTCCATTCATTCGTCAGGATCCTGATTCACTTGGACAGTTTCTCGTTCCTTGGGCCAGAGTGGGCAAGGCAGCACCCAGCACAAGCGACCCGGAGAACGGAAGGAAACTCTGGGAATGGATGGAGCAGCAAGTCAAGTACATCTAGAGGTTTTCCACGAGGTTTAGCTTCGACGATGCATTTGAATTCCTAATAAAACGCTTTGATGACTACACTCTGGTCCTAGATCTCTTTGACAATCTCAACATTTGCTGCTCCCCGGTCGAGTTCAAGATGTCGCAGTCCAACGATTTGCCGGGACACTATTGTTTCCCTTGCTAAATGGATTGCAGTCGATTGTGGTCGATTTCTATTGATTGTCTGTGGCTATCAACATGTACAGGTATCGGTTAGAATCCACTAGAATTGACTGGAATGGACTGACTTCTCACTGGGCATGCACAGCAGTTTCTCATTGATTTTTTTCCCGCTGAGTCATGATCATTGATTCTCTGGTTTGTTCTTGTCTGGAAATCGTAGTTAGAAGGCGACGGTACTGAGTTATAGATGCCGTACTCTCAGGCAGCATAGACTTGCCCACCAAATTGAACCCGGCTTCAGCTCTGGACCCTCCAAAACCAGAAACCAGACTGTCTTTATTTGAGAGAAAGCACATTGGAAATACAAGACACAAGCTTCATATCATCGCATCTATTCTCTGTGGCGCAGCGAATGTTTTCCAAATATCTCTTGCCCCACTTGATCTCAACATTCTTCATGATGGATCCGACTGTGGAGACACTCTCCCGAAATTTCCCTTTGAGCGCAAAGAGACTAAATAGCGTATATGTATTTGTGGCGCAGACGATACTTTTTTTAACCTTGGCTTCCAAGTAATTTGAGTACCATCAATCTAGAACTTGATACTATGAAAAAGCTTGAAAATTATGAGATAATTCAGACTTGTACGACCGAGTTTCTGATGCAGAAAGGAGATCCCCATTGAAATCAACGACGAATATTTTTACGACATTTCGAAAAAGAGCCCAAGGGCGGCGGACCTTTTACACCACACACGGCTGATAATCTGGGATGAGGCAGGATCACAGCATCGAAATTGCCCAGAAGCTCTCGATAGAACATGCCGTAACATCCGTAATGACCAGAGACCATTCGGTGGGATCACGGTGGTGTTTGGCAGAGACTTTCAACAAACTCTTCCCGTTGTAAAACAGGGATCTGTGAAGAATGCGGCAAGACAACATTCCTATCTGCGGCATCGTATCACTATTCTTCCGCTGCATATCAACATGCGGTTCCTCCGAGATCAGACCACTAATCCTGATTCAGAACAAATCAAATTTGCGAATTGGTCGCTGGATGTTGGTCATGGACGCCATTCTTCAGATGGTTCAAGAGATATTCCTCTACCTGAAGACATCGTAACTGATTCCCAATCAGATTGATAGATTTTATTTATCATGGGATTGAAACAAGTCCACCTCCATCCCCAGATCACTTTTCTAACTGCACCATCCTGTCCACTCGCAATGTTGATGTTGCTGGCATAAATGCTGATATACTGGATCGGATAGCAGGAGAAGGAAACACATATTATGGTGTCGATTCACTGATCCATGAGCCTGGTGCGGACAGAGAATGGGAGGAAAATACACCGCCAATACCAGCTGAGTTTCTCCGATCTATCAACTCCAGCAGCCTTCCTCTGGGAGAACTAACTTTGAAAGTTGGCTGTCCTGTGATTGTCCTGCGTAACCTTGCACCAAACGAAGGCTGCTGACTTCGCTTTCAAGTTCAAACGCCTTCAATTTCCTGTCCGACTCGCTTTTGCGATGTCCATTAACAAGGCTCAAGATCAATCTGTAAATATATGTAGGATTGGACGCCCGTGTACCTGTCTTTGCTCATGGGCAACTTAATGTCGCGTTATCCAGGGCTACTTTTTCTCGACGCCTACGAATTCTGACTTTTACAAGCAAGTCCTTGTAGATTAGATTAGATTACAAAATTCTACGGCCAGCTCCCTGGCTCCTCTTCAACCGTCAGCTAAGGTTCTACCCCCGAGCATAAAAGCGACTATAAATTGCACCTCCCGCTCTTCTCCGGCACTGAAAACTAAACTCCGCTTCACGGCCCATGCATCGCACGGGGGTTGAAGAAGCATTCGTCTCATCATTTCTCACGACCTGATCCTACTTAAAAGGCAATTCCTCTTTTTGCCGAGCATTATCGTTCAGCCTTGACCATGACCGACACCAAACCGCAAAACGACGTCGCCTCCGAAGACGAAGATATGACTCCGGCAACCCCTCCTTCTCGAGGGTCCTCTCTCATAACAGGACCCTACGAGGAGCTATCTTCATTGTTGGACGGTTTGCTGATCCAAGCGACGGATATAAATTTTGACGACAGAACAAAGGATAGGTTCAGAGAGAGGCTAGAACGGTACGGCATTTGGTAGATCAGCAATGCTTTCACTGACTTTTTTCAGGCTCAAGGAGGCCCTCGAACTGATCACTGTGACCCCACACCGACACGACGCCCCGTTCGGTCGTGGAGGAAATCCAGAAGGAGATCGATATCACTGTGCGTACTGCACATTTTTCTTTCTGGATGGTCGCTAACTGGAGCTCAGGTGGCCTCGAACGCCGCCGCCGCTGCCAGAGCATCTCAAGCATAAAAATGTTGTATACATGTACACTAAATATCTTTTCTTGTGGCTGTAACTGTACAGTCGTTCGGCTTAGGTCGGTACAAATATTTGCACTAATTCGGTAGTACCGAATTTCCTCGCCTTGGGCGATTTACCGGCCCTGAACTTCGGCGGCCAGCCACGTGTTTGGTATCGCTTGCCTTTACTAATACTATTAGCCATTCCCTCTCTCCTGACATTACCGTGAACTTGGACGGACCCTCGCCTCTTGGATGCAGCTCTCCAAAGACCACGAGACCTTGTTGGACCTTGATCTAGAACCTCTGTCCGATGAATACCATGGAGAGTACGAAAGGTCACCTCCAGAATTTGTCTGGGTGAATCTCCAGGTTGAGCTGGAAGAAGCGGGATACCGGTTGCGTCCTCGATACCATCGAGATTGGAAACCATCTTGGCTTCCTGGCGAACGACTAGCGGGCCAGCCCTCGAACGATTGTGAGGACGGTTTAAGCATTTGCGTGAGTCACTGCTAGTCAGTCACCGACCAACCAATTAATTATGTTCGTAGCCTCTGTATTGGGCTGCTATTGATGCTATTCGCCTTAAAGATGGGCAGAAAGTGGTTTTGAAGATCACCTTCGACTACACGAAGGAGCAGGAAATTTTGCAAACCTTTTCCGAACCTCCCTTTCGAAACAACCCACAGAACCATTGCGTCCCTGTCCTCGATACCATTGAATTCCCCAGGAAACGATTCAAAATTGTCGTGCTTCCCTTTCTGATGTCGGTCTTTGGTCGCCCACATTGTATGCATGAGGTTATCGACTTTATGCGACAGATCTTGCAGGTAAGCCTTCGCTTTACAAAGGATCATTGTTTATCTTCGGCATCAGGGCCTAGAATTCATGCACGACCATAACATTGCTCATCGGTTAGCCATTTTCCCTATTCGCTGAAGAACCTAGGAGCTCATATCATCCAGGGACATCAGCGCACTAAACATCATGATGACCAGCAGTCATATTCCCTCTGAGCGACTCAGACATTTCTCCTCCGATCTCGACGAGTACTCCCTCGAATCCGGTCTCCTTGCTCCGGGCGAGCCCAGGCAGCATCCGTGCCAGGTTTCTCGACTCCGGTACTTCTTCATAGACTTTGGACTCTCGGACGAATATTCCGACGGCCAAGAACAAGCGCGGACGACAGGCATCGTCGGCCAAATCAAGGCGACCCCAGAACTTTCGGATGACGTCCCATACAATCCATTCAAAAGCGATATTGTGCAGCTCGGAACCGTATTCAAGAACTTGTTTCCATTGGTGAGCCAGTTCCGTGCCATTTCTAGCCAAGCTCATCGAGTTTGAATGCAAGCGTTCCCCCGACCTCCATGATTTCGATGTTCTAATGGATAGGATGACGGAAACGAAGTGGGAAGATCGACCTGGCGCCAAGGAGGCTCTGGAACTCTTTGAAGATATTGTCTCCTCGATGCCGGCGGAACGCCAGACGGCCCTTATAACGAGGAGATTACCACAAAGAAAGAAGACCATTACCCCGACACGACCATAGCCATGGTCATCCTATTCTCAGCCCTCCTGCGATAGTCAACGGCGGTAAACAGTCTCCTGTAGCCGACAAGGGTAGACTCACGTTTGGCGTTGGTCTTGCTGAACAAATGACCAGAGATAATGTCAAGGTACCGCTCATTGTCTCCAAATGCTGTGAAGCTATAGAGAAGCATAGACTGGAATCGCAAGGTATCTATCGAGTAGGCAGAACCAGTAGTACCAAAGTTCAAGCCCTGAAGCAGCGGCTCGATACATCGGTACTTACTCTAATGAACTGTCCATCACCTCGGTTTATATTGCGAGGCACCAACATCGAAATTGCGTCAAGTTCAGAGATGAAGTGTTGAGTGTCATTTTTATTCAACGAGCAAAGAGCAAATAAAGGTTTGGTTTAAAAGCTAGGAGGATTTGGCAGGCTTCCAGGGCACGATGACGAGCCGGTACTCAAACTGCGACGCGAGGATGAACGGGTCGGTGATTGAACTCGGGTCAATGTCAGCTGCAGGGACTGCAGAGACTGCAGGCTCTGGTGAGACAACTGCATCAGAGATAACTTCTTCGGCTTGAGTCTCCTCTACTGCATCATCGCCCTCTGCATACTCATCAACCGCATCCTCCTCTTCGACTGGGAAATCGGTTTCCGTCCCATTATACATGATCTTAACAGTTTTGGGTATCACTATGGGACCCAAGGTTGAATCTTTGTTGTACTTCGGGACAACCATCCAGATTATCTTCCTCGGGAAATCTTTCTTGGGCCATTTCGCTAAAATGGAAGCCATAGCTCTTCCTGAGCAACTATGCTTGATGGCAGCTGTCACAGACAAGAAGTTGAGTGCATTCGTCTCGTCTAGAAAGTGTGAGTCGAAGAGGGGGTTGGTATGCGACCTCGGAATTTTCAACGGCCTTGCCCCTGACAGCTTGGGACCCAGGTCGGCTGGTTTGGTGATTGCCTGGGAATACAGAGAAATGGCCATTTTTTTCACGAGAAGCGGTGGCATTGGGTCCCCTGTAACCGTTACAATGACATTATGATTCGCATTGCGAGCTGCCTTCATTGCCCACACCTTGAGCTCATTATTCTGCCCTTTTGTGAGCTCCATGTGAGCATGTTCTTTGTAAAAACATCCACCGAGTTGGCGAGTCTGATTCGAGGAGCAGAGCAGTAAACCCATTTCCGATACGGAAGCTGCGCGTAGCTTGTTGAGCGCGATGCGAAGCATACGTGCCCTGTAGGGGGAAATGACGCTATACCTCTCGAGCGACAGGTCTTTTGAAGATGGCTGGACCAGGATCAACATATGGGACACAGGATGATCAGTCAGCAGCTCGTTATCCAGGAGTCGGATGATCTGTTTCTTGCTCAAACCTCCGAGACTCCAACTCTGCTGGTTTTTGAACCGGTCAAAATCTTGCTTTCCGGCGAGAACATGGCGTGCGACTGGGCCCACGATTTCCATACGCTCCAGGACCAGGTGCAAGAGTATTGCACCCTCTTCGTCCTTGTTTTTGGCAACCTTATACATATCATGGTCGGCGAAAAGATCCATACGGCGGGCACTACAAGACAGGGTCAGCAAAGGGGGCGTTCAATAGACGGAATATGCGGACCATCCAACCAGCTCCTTCGTCTCAAACACATCAAGGACTATCCTCGATACATTTCGGACCCTCTTAGTGAAATATTTGGATTTGTCGTAGTCAGGCGACGCCGCATAGACAAAGTTCTTCTCGTACAGAAAAGGGGGAGGTGCATTGTTCGAATAGTCATTGTCCATCAGGACAATAGTATCGCTTGGAGCTTCGATCGCATCGCAAGAATCTGGCGAGAGCGCAGCAAGGGGGATCCGGAAAACCCCTCTACTGTCAAAGAGGTATGCAAAATGCCTGAGTGAACATAAAAGGACAGGTTTTTGCTCGACTAGAAGCCGAATTAGAATGTAGAGTAGAAGAAGGCTTTTGCCTGAGTGGTTGTCAGGATCCAGTGAAATGGCTTGACCGGTGGTCCAGACATACCTATCCCTCGTTGGCCTGTGATGATGTGACCGCTGATCTTGCCTTTGAGTACAGATTCGCAGATGGCTTCATACCTAGCTCTGATGAGTAGATATCCCTTCGTACCAGCCATGAATGGCAATTTCTCATCCAGCTTGTAAAATTTCTGGGAGCTAGGGCTCTGCTCGAGTACATACAACTTTGGTACTATTAGCTATTCGGTAATACTAGCCGTCGTAGCCGAATAGCTATGCCGTCACCCTGGCGCCCGAGTCAACTTGGGTCCAGGGCGCATCAGTGACAACCATGTGCACAGTGACCTGTCACACATGTTTGTTGATTGCTTTCCCCCACCATCTCGTTCCTTTCAGCCGTCCGCGACATGGCTCTCCACCTTCTCTATCCTGTCAAAATCAACATTCCCAGGTATTTACAACCACTGGCGATCCTATACCAGCAATGGCTGGCGAAAATGCTGTCCAGCGATTATGTTTGCCTTTTTCACTGCTATTCCCTGGACAGAGAGCTGCAAAAAAGAGCAGGAGACGGTGAATAAAGGGATTCAGGTATGTTCCATGTTTTTCACATCAAATTCTCTCGCTGATTTATTTTTCCGAACCATGCATTCCAAATTCCCCACCATTGATTCCGATGCCTTTCCCGCGGTATTTTCCGCCGCGACTCTGCCCCTCCAGTTTTATGGTAGTCGGGACTATTAGAGAAAGGTAGGAGCACAAGGAAATTGGTCGAGACTAGCGGAAGTAGATACAGTTGGGTTGCAAAAATGTACTGTATATAGATCAATAATATACATATTTGGTCTTTTTCTTTTGGTTGCTGCCAAGCAAGTACCACCTTGACTCTAGTACCCTTTTGACGCAGCGTAGGGCGCGCATCGGCCAAATACGCGTCGTATCCCAATGTGGTCCGCGGCGGTGAGCTAGTTAGGTCGGTAAGTCACGCGCTAGCTATTCGGATGGCGGCCCGTCGCTAGCCGAATAGCGAATAGTACCAAAGTTGTCGTGCCTCGCTCTGCTCCGCTTTCTCTGCTGCGTCTGACAACTCGGAGCTCCGCTTCAATTCTGCTGTACCCTGGTCGTCCTCGAATACTGTCTTCGGAAGTTGCCTCTCTGTCCAACAGCTTTTGTGAAGCTGCGCGACCGGTTCACTCGACGGCAATGATTTTCTAGATTGTGCCCTCGGGTCAAAATGTTGTGTCCACATTTTCGTTTGCCCCTCTATTGCCGCCGTTTGAAGGTTCACTGCTGCCAGTAGCAACTTGAGCGCAGACGACAAATCTGCCTCCCCCAAATCTCGGTCTTTGGGAACTTCGTCTGATGATCGAACCATTGATGGCGATCCAGGTGCAGCAGCCGCATGTGCTGAGGGTGAGGTAGCGGGGGTTGGCTCGGTTTTCTGTTTTTTGGGCGCCCGTGAGGGTGTGTTCTGCTGTGCAGCTGGACCTTGAGCGATATCTGGAGATGATGACGGGTCTTGGGCTGGAGACGAATGCCGCTTCATGGTAGTGTCGGGTGGACGACCTCTGTTGAGAGTGAGTATATACGAAGTGCGACACTTTTTTACGGGGCCGACTGGAACCCGATGACAAGGGACCTCCTTGTCAAAAGGTGCTTGCGCTTCGACATTATCTCACCAAGGTCACCCGTTGCCGTCACCGCCGGTCTCTGACTCGTCTTATTTGTGGAGACTGGATCCATTCCATTTTCCGTTGCTCTCCTGGCAAAACGTTCGATAATGGTGTCGCCCCCGATGACCGCGTCTGTCGTGTCTGCCACTCTCACGCAGAAACACCAGAGCACATGCTTCTACAATGCTCAGCCAACGAGAGACTTGTCGCCTTACGAGCTGATTTTTTGTTACAGATTGCGGCTCTCAGATTTATCGCTCTGCCCGTGACTAGGGTTTTTAGCGATAATTCAGCAGTTTTCTATCTGAAAAAACTTATTTTTTCGATGGAGGGAGTGGTCGCCACAGCAGCTTTCGTCAATGATGCTGTGATTCTTTGGAAAGGACTCTTGCAGAGCGCTGTGGAAGGCGCTGTGTCCGAAAGCTCAGAGGAAGGAGAATAGAGGTATTCATCTTGTATTTTGCTCGCTAAGTAGCTGTACTGTACTGTAGCGAGACTCCGGCCTATGTAGTACACCATGCGATCTACCTTCCCCTTTGTGGGTCGAGCTCGTCGCGGGTCGAAGCATCTGGCACCGGCTGTTCTTTAGGACCCTTCGTGACAGTCGCGGAGAGCCGCGTATTTCATTCATTCATTCATTCTTTGATGGCAGACACATCACGCTCTTGTGACAATTAGGTCATCAGCGACACATCCGGATCAGGACATCTCGCACCTCTTGGCGGGATGTGTCATCCGACAAGTTACAGTTTCATCCCCAACCCGGCAGTGTAACTTCAAGTGGGGGTGTTGTAGAATCTTTTTGTTGTTTTCCCATGTAAACAGTACATTATTCGTTTACCGGCCCTGAACGTTAACTCGGCGGCCACGAGCCTCAGCCACGTGTTTGACTTTAGCCATTCCCCTCTCTCCTGAATTGACCCTCGTCTCCCTTATGCAGCTCACAAAAGACCATGAAACTTTGTTGGACCTTGATCTGGAACCTCCGAGCGATGAATACCATGGAGAGTACCAGAGGGCATGTTCAGAATTTGTCTGGGTGAATCTCCAGGTTGAGCTGGAAGAAGCGGGATACCGGTTGCGTCCTCGATATCATCGAGATTGGAAACCATCTTGGCTTCCTGGCAAACGACTGGCGGGCCAGCCGTCAGATGAGTGTGAGGACAGTTTAAGCATTTTCGTGAGTCACAGGCTTCTAGTCATTGACCAATCAACCAATTAATTATGTTCGTAGCCTCTGTATTGGGCTGCTATTGATGCTATTCGCCTTAAAGATGGGCAGAAAGTGGTTTTGAAGATCACCTTCGACTACACAAAGGAGCAGGAAATTTTGCAAACCTTTTCCGAACCTCCCTTTCGAAACAACCCACAGAACCATTGCGTCCCTGTCCTCGATACCATTGAATTCCCCAGGAAACGATTCAAAATTGTCGTGCTTCCCTTTCTGATGTCGGTCTTTGGTCGCCCACATTGTATGCATGAGGTTATCGACTTTATGCGACAGATCTTGCAGGTAAGCCTTCGCTTTACAAAGGATCATTGTTTATCTTCGGCATCAGGGCCTAGAATTCATGCACGACCATAACATTGCTCATCGGTTAGCCATTTTCCCTATTCGCTGAAGAACCTAGGAGCTCATATCATCCAGGGACATCAGCGCACTAAACATCATGATGACCAGCAGTCATATTCCCTCTGAGCGACTCAGACATTTCTCCTCCGATCTCGACGAGTACTCCCTCGAATCCGGTCTCCTTGCTCCGGGCGAGCCCAGGCAGCATCCGTGCCAGGTTTCTCGACTCCGGTACTTCTTCATAGACTTTGGACTCTCGGACGAATATTCCGACGGCCAAGAACAAGCGCGGACGACAGGCATCGTTGGCCAAATCAAGGTGACCCCAGAACTTTCGGACGACGTCCCATACAATCCATTCAAAAGTGATATTGTGCAGCTCGGAACCGTATTCAAGAACTTGTTTCCATTGGTGAGCCAGTTCCGTGCCATTTCTAGCCAAGCTAATCGAGTTTGAATGCAAGCGTTCCCCCGACCTCCATGATTTCGATGTTCTAATGGATAGGATGACGGAAACGAAGTGGGAAGATCGACCTGGCGCCAAGGAGGCTCTGGAACTCTTTGAAGATATTGTCTCTTCGATGCCGGCAGAACGCCAGACGGCCCTTATAACGAGGAGATTACCACCAAGAAAGAAAGAGTTGGTTCCTCCAATGTAACCAAGTAGGAAGCGCCCAGTAAAGAGGCTGGCTGGCGGAGAGCGAGCTCAACGTTCTGCAGTCGAGATCATTGTATGGTACTTAGTATGCTGGATTAAATGAGGCTGTTGCCCTTGAAATATTTGTTCGAGTACGATACGGCCATTCGGGAGGAGCCAGCCAGCAAGGGAAGTCGCAAGCCAGCCTACAACGGAAAATCAAAAACTATCAGAGAGGGATCTGAGTCAAATGATCACAAACGCGTTTGATTTTCACGCTACCTGGTATCTTCAAAGTCTGTAGCTGATTGTGCCAATTGTGGCGCTCGGGTTTCAAGTTCATCTTGGAATCAGAATCAATCGAGTCAAGCTCACCAAATGATCAGCAAACCATTCAATTCAGACATGGAGTTAAGCGCGCTTGGCAATTTCGGCATCGACTGCATGACTGAACCTTATAATTGAACAAAGCTCGAAGATCCGTGAAGCCGCGAATAGTTCAAGGAGACACCCAGATATCGAATGCAATTGAATCTAACTGAAATGACTGAATCAATTGTCAGAAAATTGAACATCCTGATCTAGATGGAGCATTGACTGTATGACATCAGGAGGAAGTTCGTCCGTGAAACCCAGACCAAATAAGTAATTATTGAGATCCTCGAACAATTCCTCCGAGATCTTTGAGTGAATGATTCCTTTGGAGATCTTGAGACCTCTTGAGACTCGTCGGTGCTGAAATCAATCTTCAGATGATTTACGTCCGCATTTGGACCCGAAGGGTCCCACGCCGCGATTACATGACTGGATAGAAACTAAGCCAGCCCTTCCTCCTCAGATCCCTAACCCTTCTTCACTCCAACACGTACTTCTTTCATTGCGACTACTTTACTCACTGGTACATGAGACTCATCAAGAATACAATTCAAAGATATGGTCGACGAAACCGCGGGTCGAAAAAATCGGTCGGACATGATCAAACAAGTCGACGTTGGAGGCAAGGAAAGAAACGGAATAAGAAATACCGTGTCATGTCATTCAAGGCGAAACAAGCGTCACGTTGTTGGACACGAAAGAGAGCGTCAGAAGGAAAAAGGGATAGAGAAAAGAGTGTTGGAAAGAAATGGATCACAGACAAGTCAGCCGACAACTCGAGTCAGGCCAAACTTGACGAAAAACAGTCTTCAAAGGACTTGAAGGATTATACATTCTCAAGTTCTCTTCCTATTGATACCGTACTTCCGACTTTCTTTGAGACTCGCCTGGCTACCGTCATCATCATTTTACGATAATAATTTGAATCGAGGGTCCATCGGTAGGACAACCTGAAGAGGAGTGCGAAGGATTGCGACTGTCGTGAAGGAATACAGTAGTATGTGACTGCGACTGTGACAAAAAGTGAGCATCCGACTCCAAGTATTGATGTTACCATAGTGACACGCAGATCGACCGACCGAGCGGAAGATCGTCAAAGAAGAGAACGTTACAGTACTAGTAGCTTTGTCCCAATCGGTCACCCCCCAAAGTCGAGAACTCATAACTGGCTCTTAATCCTGTCTACACCGTCATTTTTGAGATCAACCGAGACAGCCAGTCCCTCATAAACCTCCCAGCGAAAAATTCCCTTCACCACAGCGAGAGCTGCTCGACTTTAGAGTTCTAGGACGACTTTGGGCCAAGACCGTAACAACTCCTTTCACCACGCGAATTACCCATCATAAACCCTTCCTTTATCCTCCACGATGCCATCGTCCAACAGCGTTATCGCGAAATCGTCGAGAAAGCCGTCGGCGGCCGCCAGTGGAGACGCACCGCATAAACCAGCGAAACCCATTCAGAAACCGAAAACCTCGACAAAACAAGACGACGCTCCATATTTTTCCTCGAACAAGGCGCAGGAAGCAGGGAAAGGCCTGTTAGCCCAGCGTCGGTCGACCAGGTTGACCTCAGGAAAATCTACGTCCGCGGCACCTGATCCTTCTACCATTCCATCATCGGTGATCCCTGAAGCCTCTCATTATTCACCAGGTGGAACATTCAATCCGAACTACGTCTACATTCTAGACCCCATTCCGGCGATACCAGAAAATGCTAGGAGGGAGGAAGGCGCCGAGAAGAAAAGAAGGCGAAAGGCGGCGAAACCGAAGGAGATGCCAATAGAGGCCCCAGGTGTAGCGCCTAGGACCAGGGGAGAGGACTACGACCCGAATGAGCCTGCAGGAGGAAACAACGTCTACTGGAGCGGTGACGAGATCGACCGGGGAGAGTTCGAAGGTTTCGACTTGAGAGACGTGGGTCATGGGACAGGGACAAGAAAGCTGGAATTCTTGGAGAGCTCAGGACAAGGGGAGGAGGATTGGGAAGACGGCTCGAGCCAGCAGTCTGTAACTGGTCTTCTGGCTGACGCTTCTCGGGAAGAGGTTCAGCAAACATCTGCTGGACATTCTTCCCGCGTGGTGGCTGACGGTGCCGGTTCAGGAGAGGCAGGTTCGTCGTTGAGGAGACCTTCGGAACAAGGGAATATGACCAAGGGAGGAGGACCGGCGAAGGACAAGAGTGCCGTCGCGTCTTCTTCAAAGGGGTCTCAGGAGAGCTCACTCCAGGAAAAGCACAAAGAGAGCGCACTCCAGGAAAAGCACAAGGAGAGCTCACTCCAGGCAAAGCAGGTACGGCGAATTAGGTCGTCAAATATTTCGGAGAGCTAACTCTAGGCAATAGCAGGCAAAGGACAGGAGCGATACGGGCGCTACCTCTTCCAGGGTCCCCAGAGCGTCGATTAAGACGAATGGGTTGACGTCGCACGAGCTCGGCTCTGCAAATGCCAGGTCTGAGGTTGCTCCTTTGGGGCCCAGCCTGATGGCGAAGGAGGGGATAAAGCAAGGAGCAAGGAAGGCAGTCTCCAGCTGGACATTACCGCTTCCCCCTCAGGCTATACAGGATATTCCAGTAAAGCCATTCTCGAAGGTTTTCCCAAAGGTACCGTTTCCGGTTCTAAGCCAAGACGCAACGAATGGCGCGACGAGGGACAAGGCGAGAAGTGACACATCAAGGGAGGAGAAGCTGAAAGCCTTGAGGTTCACGAAGAAGCTCCAGACAATCCCAGAGAAACCGGAAACCGCTATAGGCAGCATCGGGATGAAAGCCGCTGGGATGATGTTCGAGAGCTACGAGCCGAACAAGTTCACAGAGAAGAAGGCGAAGGAAGTGATTCAGGCGGCGAAAGATGAGAGGGAGGAAGGTTTCGGGGCCAAGGGGAAAGGGACGAGACTTCCACCGTCATCTCCGGCTTGTACTTCACCTGGCAGAATCCCAGCAGAAGAGAAAGGCAAAGGAAAAGCTATCTCGTCTGGGTCGTCCTCGTCGTCCTCATCGAGCGGAAAAAGGCCTCGCGATACCTGTGATGACGATTCGTCGAAGGAGAACTCAGTCAACCTGACACCTAGGCCACCGAAACGAAGAAGGGCTGTCTCATCGACCCAGAAAGATTCACCGAGATCATCTCGACAAGGAGCTTCGGATTTGTCGAACGCTGGCACCGACCGTCCAATGATGGAGCTCACCCCGGGGAGATATGAGCAGTTCTGCAGATGGGAAGAAGCTAGAGCTCGGGAAATTAGCGATAAGGAAAACCGGGACAAGGAGAACCAATCGCGCTCAGCTAGACAGGGTCAAGACGGCGACAAGGAAATGGACCGAGGTGAGATCCAAGGAAAAAGACATTCGGGCGCTAAACGACAGGAATACAGGAGCTAGGCGCTTTTCCAAGGATAGGTCGAGGGGAAGGTCCCCGAGGGACCAAGGCGAAAAAGGTGAGAGCTCGTGGGCGGGCAAGACCAAGGCTAACAGAACCTCAGCCGCCAGGAATCGGGTGACGGGAAGAGCTCATTCCGAACGAGGCGTGTCTCGGGGAAGGAGAAGGGAGAGAGAGTCTAGGACGAACCCAGGAAGAGACTCCAGAGAAGGTACAGTCGTAGACTGACCTTTAGAAAGGAATCTCATGTTTTCTCTGCAGGTCGAGAAGATAATGGGTCACGCTCTAGATCCAGGAGCCAATCCCAAGTCAGCAGGAGCTCAAACCAACGGTCTTCGCCAGCGAGGCGGAGCAGTTCAAGGCATCAGTCTCGCCAGAGGTCACGATCCTCAGAAGATTCGAGACGCTCAGAAGCAACTCCAAGACAAAAGACTGAAAGAAGAAGTCGATCCCATTCAGCATCTCCCAGCGACCCTCGAAGAAAACAGCGATCACGTTCGGCTTCGCCAAGGGGAGAAAGAGGGACCAGAAGTCATTCGAGAAGAGTCAGGCCAACTCCGAGGGGAAGACAAGAGAGAGATCGTTCAGTCTCCCCAGGACGAAGACCGAGACACCATCGCTCAGGGAGCAGAAAGGGTCATCATCATCGCTCGGGGTCAAGGCGACGTTCGAGGTCACCAGTATCAGCCCACCGCTCGTCTAGGAAGTCAGCCCATGGTACGAGGGGAGTTGGAGCCCAGTCGATCCCGATCGCCCCAGACTGGGTGCGAAAGCAAATGGAGAAGGGTTGGACAACCTACATACCAATTGGAGCGGTGACGAATGAGAAATGCGAGAAAGGCCTTACCGAGAAGCTGAAACCGTCGGGGGAGATGGTGGGGAAGCTGGAAAATGGCCGATTGACCTTCGAGACGGCCCAACAAGATACAGGAGGCACTTACCTCTCTTACGAGGACTTCTTCTCGGCGTCAGTGAACTTTGTTCGGACCATCAAAGATTGCTACATTCCGAAGGGAGAGAAGAAATCGGGAAGCAGATGGGCCTTGAAAGTAGCGGAGAGATACCAGATGCTTTTCGACTGGTTGAAGGCGCAGCCACAGCTCAAATCGAAGTGGCAGGTCTATTTCGGTTATCTCTCAAGACGAATGCATCACGACGCGGTGGACAGGTCGAACTCCATTTGCGAGGTCGACGTCTTTTTCCCGGAAATCCTCCAGGAGATCAGAGAAAGTCTGAGAGACAAGAAGATCGACGCGGCCACTTCATCATCTCACCAATCTTCCGGTTACCCAAGCAAGAGATCCCAGACGCACAAGTCAAATCATTCAGGGAGACCCAAGAAGTCGGAATACCGCCGGTCTCAATCACCGAGGCGAAACGAGGATCGACGAGCTGATTCACCGAGGGAAGATCGCCCCAGGAAGAGAGAGAGATCACCTTCCATGGAGAAGGCGAACAAGAGACGTTCAAGGTCGCCGAGGAGAGGAGGTTTTCGAGAGAAAGAGACCTTTCGGGAGAAAGAAGAGGATCCCTTCTGCATCGTCTGCGGCTCGAAAAACCACGATGACAGAGATCATAAGGGAGACGAAGGTCCTTACCTCAAACGGAGAAATGGGAAATGGCTCGACGAGAAGGGAAGGGGAGTTTGCATCGGTTACAACAAACCCAGGGGATGCCATCGCTCAAGTACCGAATGTCGCTTTGCTCACAAATGTGGAAAATGCGGCAAGTCAGGCCACGGTACCTCAGGGTGCCGAGGCTGAACATCTATTCCCTATCGCGACCAGGCTGATTCCAGAAGCCTGGGAGCGTCTCCTCCAAGAAGTCGGTGCCTTGGAGGAATTTGCGGATATTCCTAAAGGTATCCGCGAAGGTTTCTCGGTCGGTCTCGAACAGTATTCTCTATCACATTCCTACATACCCACCAATCATTTCAAGTCAGCAGAACATGCAGAGTTCGTTAGGAACAAATACGCAGAAGAGATAGCGCTAGGCCGGCTCTCGCGAGGATACACCCAACAAGAACTGGAACATCTCATCGGTCCATTTACGACAGCACCTTTGGCAGTGGTAGAGTCTCAGCCTGGAAAGAGCAGAATAGTAGTCAACCAGTCATTCCCCCATTCCAAGGAAACCTTTGACACCTCGAGACTGGAGAGAGACGAGCAAGGCCTCTTCGTGGTCAACCCGGAAAAGTGGTCGCCGAATGCTATAGTCGACGCAAAGAAGTTCACATGCAAATGGAGCACCTTTTCCGAATGTTATCTATTGGTAGCAGAAGCACCACCAGGGACCCAGGCATCGGTCTTCGACGTCGAATCGGCCTTTAGAAATGTCCCCTTGGTCCCGTCAGCCCGAAGGTTCCTGGCATTAATGTTCGACGAACTGGTGCACCTAGATCACTGCCTCAACTTTGGACATGCCCCATCACCGGGAGTTTGGGGGAGAATCGCGGATGCGATGGTGAAAATCCTCCTAGGGAAAGGCATTCAGGCACTTTTGAAATGGGTCGACGACTTCATCTTCTTCAGGTAAGCAGAAACAGGGAGAAGAAGGCAAAGTGCTCATTGTCGGATCAGATTCCCAACAGGCCAGAAAGACGGAAAATTCATCTATCCATACGACGAGCGCCGAATCTGGGAAATCGCCAGAATCCTGGGATGGCCTTGGGCGCCCCCAAAGTTCATCATCTTCTCCTCATCATTCCTCTACATCGGTTTTCTTTGGGATCTCGAGGACAAGTTCGTCTCTCTCCCGGACAAGAAGAAAAGGAAATACTTAAAGAGAATGGAGATCTGGATAGGAGGAGCGAAGTTGGAGGTGGACAAGGCAGAATCCCTTATCGGGACCTTGAACCACGTTTCGATGGTGGTACCGGAAGGTCGTTCGAGAATGACGACTCTTTACAGCTTCCGGTCTTCATTCAAGGACACTGACCCGGCATGGAAGAAGCATTCAGTGAAGGACAACAAGCTACTGGAGGACATAGAATGGTGGAGGAAGAAGCTTCAGCAGGAGGTCCTCGGAATGAGAATAGTCCGACCGCCAGCGCCAATCGACATTGGGCTATATGTCGACGCCTCGACAGAATGGGGTATAGGCTTAGTCTTAGGAGGAAAATGGTTGGCATGGGAGCTGAAACAGGGCTGGAAGTCAGAAGGTCGAGAAATCGGTTGGGCTGAGATGGTGGCAGTCGACCTGGCAGCGAGGACCTTGGTTACTGCGGGAATCAGAGACGCTCACGTTGTCATACATTCGGACAACAAGGGGGTCATTGGCGCCTTGAAAGCGGGATGCTCAAGAGGTGTACAGCAGAATGCCATCCTGAAGGAGATTGTAAGGACCATCCAGGACAACCGGCTTTGGCTTTCGATGGAGTATGTCAACACGAAGGTTAACCCAGCGGACGATCCTTCCAGGGGAATATTTGGATCACGAAAGGACTTATACGCATCACCTCCCGCGATACCTCGTTACCTCGTCCCATTTGTACATAAATCTGTCGATTATCAGGACCCACGAATAAAGAATTGAAGTTGATCAAGTCAGGTTCAGGAGATGACAAAGCATTGGCTACACGAATTGATTCCGACGACCATGCCAGCTACTCGCCACATTCCTTCGTACAGACAGGCTAAAGAGAAAGTCACAAAGAGGAGACAGGAAAACCGCAACGGTCCCTTTTCCTTATTCAGAAGCTCGGTGGAGGACAATGCAAGCCGAAAACCGGAGGCGTCAAAGACCCCATTTCGCGACTCTCTATCATCTAGCGACAAAGCATTCCTCAAAAGCTTGGTAGATGCGTCGTCCAGGAAAGTCAACGAAACGCTGGACAAAGCAGTGGGAGAAGGAGCGTCCAGGAAGTTCACGACAAATCTAAAGCAATACTTCATATGGGCTTCCACCAAAGGGATTCCAAAGCATCTCCTACTTCCGCCTGCAGAAGAACTGGTTTGCGCTTGGGTCGCAGATATGGCGGGACGGATAGCAGGACCGACGATAAGAGGAAAGGTGTCGGCGTTGAGGAATTGGGTGGTGTTCGAAGGGGAAGAATGGTCGGGAGGAGAGATGTTGGAAGCGCTGATGAAAGGAGCGCACAAGGCGACACCAGATTCGTCGTTCCAGGAGAAAAGAGAGCCAGTGACGATGGAGATGATCCAAGCTCTCGTCGAAGACCTAGACAGGTCAGACCCAGCGCAAATCTGCACCCTCTTCATGGCCGTTTTGGCTTTCTATTCCCAATGTCGCTTGGGCGAGCTGCTCCATACCAACCAAAACACAGCATCCTTCAATCCGAAACATAACCCGACCTTCGGCGCGATAAAGCGAGCGCGGTCCAGCGATTCCAAAATCATTCACCTGCCGAAGACAAAGACAAAGGGCCTCAGAGGAGACGACGCGCTGATTCCAAAGAGGCGAAAGGACGCATCCGACCCAATAAACCTTCTAGACGAACATGCGAAGGTGAACGAACTTTCGAAGGACGACCCTCTGGCCTCGTATTTGGAAGACGGGGTCAGGAAGACATTGACGAAAGATAAGATGTTGAAAATCTGCAACAAGGTCTGGGAGAAAAGAGGAATAGAGCGCATCACAGGGCACTCTTTCCGTATCGGAGGGACGACATTCTATTTGATGGAAGGATTCAATCCGGACGTGATAAAGCAGCTAGGGAGGTGGGACTCAGATTCATTCCTCAGGTACTGGAGGAACTTGGATGTGATAGCACGCAATTTCATCGAGGGTCTAGCCCAGAGAGACATGGCTCCTTCCTCCAGAAAGCCTAGACATGTTTGGAACTAGACTGCCAGAGCTTTTCCCTGCGGTCAGGTTGGGTGAGTCTTTTGCAAAGCTTCGACGCGCTCTGCCCGTTGACTGACAAAATGGGTTACTCAGCTTTGTTCAGATCACCACCAGAGGTCTCGGGGAAGACGATGGCGTAGGTATAGACAAGGACCCTGCGCCACAGTCTCCCCCAAGACCACTCACCCACTTCCGGTATCATGTCTGTCAAATGTAGTTTTGTATTCGAGACAATCTAGTCATTTCATTGGTCAAGAAGACTATGAGCTACGTATCAAGGTAGCTGCAGGAAAGCGGAGATCATGAGCTCGCGAAAGGATCGAGCGTTTCCGAGGCGGACGATTATGTAGTAAATAGTCAGGTGACCGTCGCTCCGCTTTGTCCCAATCGGTCACCCCCCAAAGTCGAGAACTCATAACTGGCTCTTAATCCTGTCTACACCGTCATTTTTGAGCCACCCACCCACCCCCAAAATGGAGAGCAGACAGGATGGGACGGAAACAACCAGACAACCGAGAGATACTCCAGCCTGAGGAGACGTCGAGACAGAAGCTGATGGGAGAGATGGGAGAGTGGGAAGGAAGGGATAAAAGCCCCAAGAGATAACTATGCTGAAAATTCAAAGAATCAGAAGTAGGATATCGCGGCAATAGATGGAGTCCTTTTCTTTGGATCGACTCAGAAACAAGAAGAGCAACGAATCAACAAGAAGATCAGAGGAGTCAGGCGAATATCGAGAAACCACCGGAATATGGCCGGCATAGAAGGGACACGAAAACACGAGGAAAATCAAAAGGGGGAACCGTAGAGTAAGCTGAGGAAAAGAAAAAGAAAGAGAGAGAAAAGGTCGGGAACGGAGATTCGAACCAGCAAAGAAAAGAGGGAAGATCATCATTGCAAATTACTCGCAAGACTGGGAGAGTCTAGACGACCACTTTGAGAGAACGGGGGAGGGTCAAGTTGAGCAGGACTCAATTCCAGGAAAAACGAAACCGTGTAGGGTGCTCGGGAGGGCTAGGAGCCTACACTCTATTTGAAAACCGGAAATCAACCAATTCGCTCATAAGTCTGCAAGCTAGAAACTGGAGTACAAGAGATCCAAGATGATGATTGGTTTGGAGAAAGTTCGAACCGGGGTACTTAGAAGAAAGAGGGTAGGAAAAGGGACAGATAGGATACTAGATCTGAGCAAAGGAGGACGAAGAGGCTAGGGTTACTCAGCTTTGTTCAGATCACCACCAGAGGTCTCGGGGAAGACGATGGCGTAGGTATAGACAAGGACCCTGCGCCACAGTCTCCCCCAAGACCACTCACCCGGTCTTCGTCCTGGGGAGACTGAACGATCTCTCTCTTGTCTTCCCCTCGGAGTTGGCCTGACTCTTCTCGAATGACTTCTGGTCCCTCTTTCTCCCCTTGGCGAAGCCGAACGTGATCGCTGTTTTCTTCGAGGGTCGCTGGGAGATGCTGAATGGGATCGACTTCTTCTTTCAGTCTTTTGTCTTGGAGTTGCTTCTGAGCGTCTCGAATCTTCTGAGGATCGTGACCTCTGGCGAGACTGATGCCTTGAACTGCTCCGCCTCGCTGGCGAAGACCGTTGGTTTGAGCTCCTGCTGACTTGGGATTGGCTCCTGGATCTAGAGCGTGACCCATTATCTTCTCGACCTGCAGAGAAAACATGAGATTCCTTTCTAAAGGTCAGTCTACGACTGTACCTTCTCTGGAGTCTCTTCCTGGGTTCGTCCTAGACTCTCTCTCCCTTCTCCTTCCCCGAGACACGCCTCGTTCGGAATGAGCTCTTCCCGTCACCCGATTCCTGGCGGCTGAGGTTCTGTTAGCCTTGGTCTTGCCCGCCCACGAGCTCTCACCTTTTTCGCCTTGGTCCCTCGGGGACCTTCCCCTCGACCTATCCTTGGAAAAGCGCCTAGCTCCTGTATTCCTGTCGTTTAGCGCCCGAATGTCTTTTTCCTTGGATCTCACCTCGGTCCATTTCCTTGTCGCCGTCTTGACCCTGTCTAGCTGAGCGCGATTGGTTCTCCTTGTCCCGGTTTTCCTTATCGCTAATTTCCCGAGCTCTAGCTTCTTCCCATCTGCAGAACTGCTCATATCTCCCCGGGGTGAGCTCCATCATTGGACGGTCGGTGCCAGCGTTCGACAAATCCGAAGCTCCTTGTCGAGATGATCTCGGTGAATCTTTCTGGGTCGATGAGACAGCCCTTCTTCGTTTCGGTGGCCTAGGTGTCAGGTTGACTGAGTTCTCCTTCGACGAATCGTCATCACAGGTATCGCGAGGCCTTTTTCCGCTCGATGAGGACGACGAGGACGACCCAGACGAGATAGCTTTTCCTTTGCCTTTCTCTTCTGCTGGGATTCTGCCAGGTGAAGTACAAGCCGGAGATGACGGTGGAAGTCTCGTCCCTTTCCCCTTGGCCCCGAAACCTTCCTCCCTCTCATCTTTCGCCGCCTGAATCACTTCCTTCGCCTTCTTCTCTGTGAACTTGTTCGGCTCGTAGCTCTCGAACATCATCCCAGCGGCTTTCATCCCGATGCTGCCTATAGCGGTTTCCGGTTTCTCTGGGATTGTCTGGAGCTTCTTCGTGAACCTCAAGGCTTTCAGCTTCTCCTCCCTTGATGTGTCACTTCTCGCCTTGTCCCTCGTCGCGCCATTCGTTGCGTCTTGGCTTAGAACCGGAAACGGTACCTTTGGGAAAACCTTCGAGAATGGCTTTACTGGAATATCCTGTATAGCCTGAGGGGGAAGCGGTAATGTCCAGCTGGAGACTGCCTTCCTTGCTCCTTGCTTTATCCCCTCCTTCGCCATCAGGCTGGGCCCCAAAGGAGCAACCTCAGACCTGGCATTTGCAGAGCCGAGCTCGTGCGACGTCAACCCATTCGTCTTAATCGACGCTCTGGGGACCCTGGAAGAGGTAGCGCCCGTATCGCTCCTGTCCTTTGCCTGCTATTGCCTAGAGTTAGCTCTCCGAAATATTTGACGACCTAATTCGCCGTACCTGCTTTGCCTGGAGTGAGCTCTCCTTGTGCTTTTCCTGGAGTGCGCTCTCTTTGTGCTTTTCCTGGAGTGAGCTCTCCTGAGACCCCTTTGAAGAAGACGCGACGGCACTCTTGTCCTTCGCCGGTCCTCCTCCCTTGGTCATATTCCCTTGTTCCGAAGGTCTCCTCAACGACGAACCTGCCTCTCCTGAACCGGCACCGTCAGCCACCACGCGGGAAGAATGTCCAGCAGATGTTTGCTGAACCTCTTCCCGAGAAGCGTCAGCCAGAAGACCAGTTACAGACTGCTGGCTCGAGCCGTCTTCCCAATCCTCCTCCCCTTGTCCTGAGCTCTCCAAGAATTCCAGCTTTCTTGTCCCTGTCCCATGACCCACGTCTCTCAAGTCGAAACCTTCGAACTCTCCCCGGTCGATCTCGTCACCGCTCCAGTAGACGTTGTTTCCTCCTGCAGGCTCATTCGGGTCGTAGTCCTCTCCCCTGGTCCTAGGCGCTACACCTGGGGCCTCTATTGGCATCTCCTTCGGTTTCGCCGCCTTTCGCCTTCTTTTCTTCTCGGCGCCTTCCTCCCTCCTAGCATTTTCTGGTATCGCCGGAATGGGGTCTAGAATGTAGACGTAGTTCGGATTGAATGTTCCACCTGGTGAATAATGAGAGGCTTCAGGGATCACCGATGATGGAATGGTAGAAGGATCAGGTGCCGCGGACGTAGATTTTCCTGAGGTCAACCTGGTCGACCGACGCTGGGCTAACAGGCCTTTCCCTGCTTCCTGCGCCTTGTTCGAGGAAAAATATGGAGCGTCGTCTTGTTTTGTCGAGGTTTTCGGTTTCTGAATGGGTTTCGCTGGTTTATGCGGTGCGTCTCCACTGGCGGCCGCCGACGGCTTTCTCGACGATTTCGCGATAACGCTGTTGGACGATGGCATCGTGGAGGATAAAGGAAGGGTTTATGATGGGTAATTCGCGTGGTGAAAGGAGTTGTTACGGTCTTGGCCCAAAGTCGTCCTAGAACTCTAAAGTCGAGCAGCTCTCGCTGTGGTGAAGGGAATTTTTCGCTGGGAGGTTTATGAGGGACTGGCTGTCTCGGTTGATCTCAAAAATGACGGTGTAGACAGGATTAAGAGCCAGTTATGAGTTCTCGACTTTGGGGGGTGACCGATTGGGACAAAGCGGAGCGACGGTCACCTGACTATTTACTACATAATCGTCCGCCTCGGAAACGCTCGATCCTTTCGCGAGCTCATGATCTCCGCGGATGACGGAAACGAAGTGGGAAGATCGACCTGGCGCCAAGGAGGCTCTGGAACTCTTTGAAGATATTGTCTCTTCGATGCCGGCAGAACGCCAGACGGCCCTTATAACGAGGAGATTACCACCAAGAAAGAAAGAGTTGGTTCCTCCAATGTAACCAAGTAGGAAGCGCCCAGTAAAGAGGCTGGCTGGCGGAGAGCGAGCTCAACGTTCTGCAGTCGAGATCATTGTATGGTACTTAGTATGCTGGATTAAATGAGGCTGTTGCCCTTGAAATATTTGTTCGAGTACGATACGGCCATTCGGGAGGAGCCAGCCAGCAAGGGAAGTCGCAAGCCAGCCTACAACGGAAAATCAAAAACTATCAGAGAGGGATCTGAGTCAAATGATCACAAACGCGTTTGATTTTCACGCTACCTGGTATCTTCAAAGTCTGTAGCTGATTGTGCCAATTGTGGCGCTCGGGTTTCAAGTTCATCTTGGAATCAGAATCAATCGAGTCAAGCTCACCAAATGATCAGCAAACCATTCAATTCAGACATGGAGTTAAGCGCGCTTGGCAATTTCGGCATCGACTGCATGACTGAACCTTATAATTGAACAAAGCTCGAAGATCCGTGAAGCCGCGAATAGTTCAAGGAGACACCCAGATATCGAATGCAATTGAATCTAACTGAAATGACTGAATCAATTGTCAGAAAATTGAACATCCTGATCTAGATGGAGCATTGACTGTATGACATCAGGAGGAAGTTCGTCCGTGAAACCCAGACCAAATAAGTAATTATTGAGATCCTCGAACAATTCCTCCGAGATCTTTGAGTGAATGATTCCTTTGGAGATCTTGAGACCTCTTGAGACTCGTCGGTGCTGAAATCAATCTTCAGATGATTTACGTCCGCATTTGGACCCGAAGGGTCCCACGCCGCGATTACATGACTGGATAGAAACTAAGCCAGCCCTTCCTCCTCAGATCCCTAACCCTTCTTCACTCCAACACGTACTTCTTTCATTGCGACTACTTTACTCACTGGTACATGAGACTCATCAAGAATACAATTCAAAGATATGGTCGACGAAACCGCGGGTCGAAAAAATCGGTCGGACATGATCAAACAAGTCGACGTTGGAGGCAAGGAAAGAAACGGAATAAGAAATACCGTGTCATGTCATTCAAGGCGAAACAAGCGTCACGTTGTTGGACACGAAAGAGAGCGTCAGAAGGAAAAAGGGATAGAGAAAAGAGTGTTGGAAAGAAATGGATCACAGACAAGTCAGCCGACAACTCGAGTCAGGCCAAACTTGACGAAAAACAGTCTTCAAAGGACTTGAAGGATTATACATTCTCAAGTTCTCTTCCTATTGATACCGTACTTCCGACTTTCTTTGAGACTCGCCTGGCTACCGTCATCATCATTTTACGATAATAATTTGAATCGAGGGTCCATCGGTAGGACAACCTGAAGAGGAGTGCGAAGGATTGCGACTGTCGTGAAGGAATACAGTAGTATGTGACTGCGACTGTGACAAAAAGTGAGCATCCGACTCCAAGTATTGATGTTACCATAGTGACACGCAGATCGACCGACCGAGCGGAAGATCGTCAAAGAAGAGAACGTTACAGTACTAGTAGTAGCCGCTCAACGGATTTTCGAGACGGAGCGTGAGCCACGGAGATAAAAGGAGCACGAGTCATATTAGTAGAAGGAACAGATGTCAGAGTTAGTAATGCAATATAATAATAATATAATAATAGACACGCTGTCATAAAGGCGGCCGCCGGTTAATATTTGCAGAAACCAAGGGGACGATCACAAGTCTCGGCTATTCCAACACTCCTGCTGCGCCCGAATGGCGGGGATGTAATGATTTAATTCTACAAAATCCAGTGCTAGACACTGTATCGAGTTGTGTGAACGGAGAGAGGGAGGGAGAGACTTTGTAGTAGTAGTTCTGTCTATTCAATATCTATGCATAGCTTTACCATCAACGATCACGCAAGTTACCATGATGCCATCTTCCGTTGCTGATGTCCCTAACCTGGCTATCAAAGTCGCTAAATGGTACAGTATATAAGCCTCTCCATTTCGAAAAGAATTCCCCAGCTGGTCTCACCCAATCAATCCATCGTATTCTTCAACTAGGTGTCTTGGAACATCTTTAACGAAACCTTTAACGAAACACATTCTTCGACTCTCTTAACGAAACTTTTCAACGACAAAAATCCCAACATGGTCCAATCAATCGCCCGTATCGCACTCGTCGTCGCAGCTCTTGCTGTAACTTCCACCATGGCTGCTGCGTAAGTCTCTTCTGATTATTTCTTCTCTCAAATCTTTCTTTCCTTCTCCAAATATTTCCTCTCAATCTAATAATTCTATCCAGCCCAACACCTTCATACTCCCTCTCAGCACGCGACACCCACATCGCTGCTCGTGCGTATGCCGCCGAACTCGCTTCTCGTGATTTTGACGAGTCATCCGAGCTCGAAGCCCGTGACGTTGACGATCTCGAAGCTCGCGACCTCGAATCCCGCCGCAGACACCGCCACCGCCACCGCCCCGGTCACGGCCGTCGCCGCCGCAACCGCAACAAGAAGGGCGGAAAGCGTCAGCGCAACCATCGTGGAAAGGAGGCCGCTGTCGCCGATGCTGGAGCCGGTGCTGGAGCCGGTGCTGCTGGAGCCGGTGCCGCTGGAGCTGGAGCTGGAGCTGGAGCTGGAGCTGCTGGTGCTTCCGGACCTTCTCCCGACGCCGGTGCTTCTTCCCCCGCCGCCGGCGCCACTCCCGATGCTGCTGGACCTTCTCCCGACGCCGGTGCTTCTTCTCCCGCTGCTCCTGCTCGTCGTTCATTCGACGACGAGTTTGAGCTCGAAGCTCGGGATCTCGAGTTGGAGTTGGAATTGGAGGCTCGTGCATTCGATGACGAGTTTGACCTCGAAGCTCGTGATTTCGACGAATTCGACCTAGAAGCTCGCGATTTCGACGAATTCGACCTCGAATCCCGCAATTTCAAAGACCGTGTAAAGCAGAAATTCGGCGCTGCCCGTGGACGAGTCCGCAATAACAGATTTATGAACCGGATTAAGAATAGCAGGTTCAGGAAGGGAAAGCAGGCTACTCCCGCCGCCACCGGTGTTGCTTCTCCCGCCGCCAACGGTGTTGCTTCTCCCACCGCCGGTGCTACTCCCGAAGCTGGTGCTACTCCCGAAGCTGGTGCTACTCCCGAAGCTGGTGCTACTCTCAAATCTGGCGCTACTCCCGAAGCTGCTCCCGAAGCTGCCCCCGCTGCTCGTCGCTCCATCAATGACCTTGATTAAAGGCTAGGCTAGCTTCGAGCGTGATCGATTAAAGACTCCTAGTACAGTGTTGAAGATATTGTATTTGTAGATATCTGACATGTATTTGTTACTGGTTTTCGGAAATGTGAAGATGCAATGGATTTCTTACTTGAACTTTGAGCGAGTGGTATCCGTTCGAGTGAGTAATATCAGTGAAGCATTTCTGTGATCGACAAGTTCAAGTCGGGCTTGAAGATAGTCCTGACGGAATAGAAGAGAGCAGACGGGTACAGCCAGATAGCAGAAAGTCAAAGACCGATTGTAATCGGGCTCAAAGGATCAAAGGAATTGCATTAAGCTCAAAAGATGAGGAGGACTGTTTCATCAAATGTTAGACGCGAGAGAAAGATTAGAACAGTCCTGGCACCAACCATACATGGATTATGCAGAAGAGAGTCTGGTGGAACCAATCTTCATTGTCCATATCGACTCTTTATTGCCATATCGACTGCTTTATTGCCCTTTACTGCCCGTATTGACTCTTTTTCGAATGACATTTGATCAAAGAGTCGAGCATCACCGTCGAAGCAGGTCGATAAATTCGTGATGATAGTAGGATGTTGTTGAAATCGATGCAGTAAGCGCAGTGGTCAGCTGGTGAAATGGGTTCTATTGGGTGGATACAAACAATGTAGAGCGATTAAATATCAAATAAGAAAACTTGTCATTCAACTGTGGATCGTGCACGGGGTTGCTCTCCACGGTCTAGCTTCAAACGATCAGGGAGCTGGACAGGACAATGAACAGGGAAACAAAAGACTGAGGAGGGGTGACAAACCAGGCGACGGTAGAAGATAGCCCATATATCGACCATTTCTTGGACAAACTGATACGAGTTGAGGACACGATCAGAGTCGCGGATATCGAACAATTGCGCGCAATCAAAGTCGATCTGGCATTTCAGTCAATAACTGTATAGACAGCCTGAAGCTGCAACTTACCAAAACGAATCGGGACTCATGTCCACCGTCAGAAACGATCATGTTTCTTAATGCAAGGTCGTCATGCAGAATCCCATGTCGATGAAGCTCGGCCACAGCGTTTATACCTTGGGTCGCAATTTCCGGGGTGATATTCCACGCCGTTGGCCATTCACCTTGCACGAATTCCAAGAGTAGAGCCGGTATGGATGAATCAGCGGCGAATTCTGGGCTAACCGGAACGCTGTGCTCGGCGATGTCCGATGAGGAAAAGGAATATCTGCCATAGAGAACTGGCATGATAGATGGAACCGCCATTGCGAAGACGGCAGCCTCTCTCGCATACCCATCGGCATCGTCAAAATACTAGAAATCTGCATTCAATAGGGATTGCACAAGACGCAGACAATCTTACCATTTTGAGAATAGCTATTGGATGAGCAGCGTCAGCGCCATTCCAGGAAACTTTCCACACTGCACGATCTGAAGCTTCGTTGGAGCTGAGCTTTTCGATGAATATCAGACGTGCCGGTTTCTGTAGCTCGTGCAAATTCGGCGGTGGTAGTTCCTGTATTGGCTCAAGATATTCTGCGTTTTCTAGTTTGGGCGCATAGGGATTGCAACCGGCGATTGTCCTCCAATGCTTGACATCGGGATCAAAGGTGCTAAATCGAGATCAACTGGAGGCTTCAACAGTATTTGTGAAACTGACCAATCCCAAAAGCTCTCTCGCGGGTCGTACATGAAGGAATCATCGTCCTCGATTATGGCGGAACACGAAGAATCGAAGGGATCGAACGCGCTAAATCCACGTCAAATGGAGCTAAGAAGGGGATCTGAGGGACCGACCAGTCCCAGCTCTTCTCTTGGGCGTCGTGGGTGGAGAAATTTTGCTCCACTGTGGCAAACATGGCGGAACGAAAGAAAGGATCAAACAATAGACGACACATCCGTCGTGACTCCTTTGAGTTGGTCATCTGATTTGCTCATCATGACATCGACGAATCACGAAGATCGATCGCTTTCGGCGATTTGCGGACAAACGTCCATGGGACAAACTAACCGGTACATGAGCTCTATTGTGCAGAGGTACAATCAATAACAAGTCGCTGGCGGTCGTTAACCCATCGGCACATCCAAGAACTCTACCCCCGCCTCGAAGAATTTGCAGTCAACGACCTAATCGAAACCATCTTCAGATGGTCTTCGGATGTATTCATAATCTCAGGCTGCTCAAATCCCCCGAAAGCCTCCTACAGCATCGAGGGCCTCCGCTCCCGATTTGGGACCCAAGTCAGACGAATATCCTCAGCTGTATACAAGCTAGCCAAAATCACGAGGGAGGATATCATGTCGACGAATTTCGAGATCATCGCGGTGGAAAACGGGATACAGTTCAGTGGGAAGGATATGACGGATGCATTTGAGGATTATGGGAGTTCGGGGGGCGCTGTGCTTTGTACGACTGACATGGGATTAAGCTGTGCGACGAGAAAGGGAGAGGGATTGGTGGAAAGACGATTGTTGTTAAGACCAAAGGTGGTGTTGGAATCGGTGGCGGATGTTTTGGATCCTAGATGATGATGATGGATATTTTGTATCGTGCTCTGCCCCAGTCTTGTTTGCTCTGCAGTGTTGTAGCTTTATTTTTGACCGTGGTGTCATGTATTCTTATGCGATGACATTGAATACAATATATATTCCTCCCGTTCACAAGTCATGTTCCCCTCCCAAAATCAACCATTGAAGCTTTGAGTCAGTCGGTTCCTGAGGGCCTCAGAAATACAGGGCGCTCTTCAAAGCGCTTTTAAAACTACAGTCGATACTTAAGCGTTCCCCAGCCAGATCCATCAGCTGGGCTGCTATTCCCTTCTTCCGTGACGACTTTATTGATCTGTTGAGTGTCAGAAAGAGCGCTTTCCTCTTCTTGTTAGTGACTCACTATTTGTAGACTGTATGGCATGCTTAAGCCTTGAGTAGAAACGTAGTGGGCGTAGGCTAGCTCATATATGGGTCTGAAGGTGCCTCGACCCGTCGTCGAAATTGTTTTGAATGGCCCTCCTAAAAGATTCGCATCGCATCTTTGGAATGAAGCATCGTATGAGACAGTATTTCCGAGGTTATATTTCGCAGTGTACTCAAAGCCGGCCATCAGTCGATTGGAGAGGAGTGAAAACAAATCGTTCGTTCCTTGGAGCCAAGCGATTTGGGAGGATTCGGCCAGATTCCCCTAAAGATGGCGACGGAAATTTCAAAACTCATCAACTGCTCAAGCACGTCCAGAGCACATACCAGGCCAAGCTGAGAGTGTCCTTGATCTCTCCCAGACTCAGAACTTTGTCCGGTCGAAGATATGTCGAGGGACAACCCAGAGCATTTTTCGTTCGAGTACAGACTAATGGCTTCGTTGTACCTGAAATTGGCAAGAGAGAATCAACATGGAATGAAGATAGGTCTGCTCAAAGGAACGCACATTGTCGTATTTTCCGTAAAAACGCCAAACGCCATCATAGCTTTCGTGTTTCCCGTTCCCACGTTTGCCTGATATTGGACACCGGTATGATCTATTCTGTGTGATTTTATGATCCAAGTTCTATTTCAGAAGTACTCACTGTTCAGGCGAGGGTAAAAAACGTTGTTAAGCATACTGGAGAAGCTGCTTATACCGCTTGTTGTCCAACCAGCTGATGTATAGCGAATGATTTCTGCGGCGTTCGTCATCATGAACGGTCCGAGAGAAGAGGCCAACTGCATATCAAGGTCTGCCAGCATAAATGATGAGCAAGTCTGAGATTTGGATCATGTTGGAACCTCACAGTTAGGGTCCACACTTTTCACCGTGCCAGACCACGCATCCATTATCGCGATGGCCTTGTTAGCGTGTAGCTGGATACCGGTTAGTTTCCACATCTATGGTATGCTCGGTCAGCACGGCCAGTCACAACGTATCAATATGCTGATGATACCCACCAGGGCATTTTGGTATGCAGCTGTGGCATCCGCTTCAAATGATGCACGGCTGGTCAGAGTCGCTACTGGCGTCGACATTGAATAGGCATCCGAAGAATAGCTATTGGCCGCGAAGAGAAGGTAATCTTGGTACTGCGGGCTATCTGTGCCAGATAAACCAGCAGTAATATAGGAAGACATCCGACTCATGTCGCTCAATTTATGAAGAATTCCCGCTAAGCATGCGCATTAATGAGACAAACGACGAGGTGAAGGATAACGATGACACGTACGGTGAATCCAGGCTCGAATTGAGAGGACATTGACAATCAGAGTGAGTAAAACCGACCTAAAGAAAGCAGTGCGCATGATGTGAAGACTCGAAAGACAACTAGATACTCTTCCCAGATGTTGCAGAGCTCTATATAATGTTTCAATGCGTCCCGTGCTGTTCTACATCCAAGCGGGATATGTTTTTCCTGAAAAGCCGGCGGCCCGAATCGAATCACCTACCTGCGAATGCTCGTTATCATCTGACAATATCATGGGGCTATCTGATGCGGCCTCCACTCAGACTTGACTTGCCAAAATTACACATGGTTGAGTTCTGTCTTTCCAGCACTCGTGTTGCATCAGGCGTCCTATAAAGTGAAAATCATTCAGCGTAACCAAGTTAAAAACCCGGGGTTCAAGCGATGGCTGCCTATTGTCGGAAAAAGGCTGCTAGAGTTAGAAGATCTGCAGAAAGGTGCCTTTCGTATGTTAAAGTGCATTTAATGATGATGGTTAGAGAAACAAGCTTAAACTTAAAAACAGCCTTTATTGCGATAGAGGGGCCAATACTAGGAATTTATAACGAACCTGCAAATGAGTACATAAACAACGAGCATTCACAATAAGTATTTGAGTGTCAATACATACACGTTAAAGCTTCGCCGGCGGCCGCATTCATGCTGATGCAGATCAATCTCCAGAGTTTGTTTTGCAGAGCAAAGAACAATGTTTACATGATTGGCAACTTGATTGCAGTTTCCCCTTCTCCACTTCTGTGCCAAAGATATCGACATCCTCGACAGCCTAGCAAGGGCAAATGTTCCACCAACACTTCATCTCCTTCGTATCATCATGCTTGCAGTTCTGCGCGAGAATACATTCTTGCTTCATGGTTCATGGTGGGAGGTTCAACTTAGTAGGTACTAGTGAACGTGGCAACAAACATAAGCTGTAGGGCCGGCGAGCGGCAGGGCCCGCTACTGAAGCTTCGCCGAGCCCCGAAAATTTTCAGTCACTCCGCCATATCATTCGTATTGGACAGTGACTGACGTCAGCGGCCGGATAACCGCGAAAGAACATTTATGCTCAACTACGCTACAGGGAACATGTAACAAGACACAGCTGGCTAAATCACAAACTCAAGCGCATCCTTTTGAAAGGCGACGGCTGCTCTGCGTCGGGGTCACCCTTGAAGTCAGCCCCATCCACGTCGGGGAAAGTCACGACTTTGGGAATGATCACAGGCTCAGGCGAGTCAGCCAGAATCGTCAAGGATCATGGATGAAACTTTGAGCTTTTCGGAGGTCACGAGCTTGAGCCAAATAAGGCACGCCGATAGTTCACTGCCACCAAACACAGCCACCAGGTCACGTTCTTGTTTGTGCATGTTAGAAAATTCGAGTTTTGAGGCATCGCTTTGCAAACCCGTACTTAACAAGTTAAGTAGCGGGCATTTGCCGTCACATGACTGCACCGCCACCATGTTTTGCGAGGTTTGATAGGGTTTGATCCGGTTTGTGCGCCACAAATAGCAACATTTTGTGACATCTGTGACTTATTAGCCTCTCTGTATAAGTAATTGATTTCGTGAACGTATCATTGTCTGATATCACGACCAGGATTGATTCTTAGAAGAAATAGTGTTTGGGTGGCAGCATGGTTATGGATTTTGAGTAGGTAAGAGGAAGCGTGACAGGCAGTCACTGTTTGTTCAGTATAAATCTAAAATGACGTCAGACTCACACCAGGAGGAAATCCGATAGTCTTATCAATTATGCAAAATACTGTAGGCCTGCACCTTGTTCGCACCTTACATTGACAATCCCTTGATAATCTATAGCCGTATACCAATTGCCTAATTTCACCTGATTTCAGGCTTTTCAATATACAGTAATTTCTAGCTATACACGGTCGCATGGTCGGGTGGATTGAGAATCTTAAAGTTACAGAAATTCGTAGAACAAGATTTTACAGCGCGACATGTATTACAATAGAGAACCTCGAGGCTTCTTCAGAGATTCGGCAATATCAAGGAATGTCTCAGCGAGTCGAACCTGGGTCCAATTAGCGATATGGACGTGTTAACAAGAGGGAAATCATACCGAATCAAGCGCTGCAGAATAGGACGAGGGCACTCTGGCAGTTGCTGGTGTGTTCGGATCTACCGGTGCTGAATTCTGGACATCCAAGGCGACTTGAACCATCCGCTGCATCACCGCATTCCTTGGGCCGAACGAGACAGCGTGGAAGGAAAGCGGTTTGCTATAGAAGCCAGTCAACTTGAGCCCAGTAGTGAAGAAAGAATCACATACCCAAGTGCGATAGACGATCGACAAAGGTCGCGTACGGGCTCATCTGCCACAGAGCACTCGCCATCAGATAAGAGGATAACAATCGGAGTCCTGTTGAGGATCAGCAAGCGCTAAATAAGCAGTAGAGAAAGAATCTTGCCTATCTGAGGCCCAATGTTGACGCAAAATTGTCTGAGCAGATGAAAGAGCGAGAGTGTAATTTGTGCCGCCGCCGTGGGTGTATTGCAGCACACTCGCCAATAGAGCGGCAGGGGAGCTGGTAAAGTCGTTGACCGCACCGTGATAGATAGCATGATCAAACATGACAATACTATAAGCATCTCGGCGGTTTGCTGCAGCTTGTTGACCATTAACAGTCAATGCCGACTGTCGGGACATCCAGAAAGCATAGAGAGCAGAGTAAACGGCTCCAAGTCGATTATTGTGATTGCGAATTATCTGTGCAGTAACAGGAGTTCCAGGAAGAGGTCGTCGATCGGTAGCACCCATCGAACCAGATCTGAAGAATCAGTCAGACTGCGAACAGCAAACAAGTGGTTCCATTACCTATCGATAACAAAGATCCTTTGGAGAAGTCAGTAAGGAATCGTCCTGGCAAGAGTTTGAACTTACACATGGTATGCTTGTCGCATGACTACCGGATTCTTGCAAGTGAAAACATGACCATCGTTCGACAGGTACCCTACACCAATGCCTCGTTTCAATGTCCGAGGTGGGTGGAAAAGCGGAAGGATGCAATAAGACGGTTGATTCGCAAGAGCATGTTCGGGGCCTGAGAGCTGTTAATATCTCTCGGCACAAGGTCAAAAGTGATAACTAACCTGGACACATACGATCACTGCAGGAAATGATTATTGCAAAGCCCTTGAAAACGAGATTACTCGGAACATACCATTTTGCAAAGTTTGCTTGATCATCCCTGGAATACGGATCTATGCAGCGGATGAGAATATGATCTCGAATGACGATGAATGAAAGTACCTCTAAATCCCGATCTGCGCCAGTACAGCTTGTGGGTGATCCAATCCTTTGGCTTGCTCGGTTCTGGAGTCAACTGTTCGTTGATATGCGCAATCTCAGCAGAACCACATCCGGCAGGTTGTTCAGCTCGACAAAAAGCCAAATGAGCATGCCTTCCCATCTCTTGACAAACCAAATTGCACATCATCGGAGCACCGTCGTCGTCTGCAGCAAACCTTCGACCATTGAGCTCGAGAGCGGTACCTTCTGGTCCTTCGACCGCCCATCGGGTCTTGGACATTGATCCATGGCTAGTTTCGTGTTCCTGTTGAGGATGACCTAAGGAAAAAAACTTGAGCGGAGGCCTGAGGAGAGCGCGTAACTGAACTTTACCTCGAGGTAATGTGCAATAGTAGCCACAATTGTTACACCTGAGAGGGAAATCACATCAGACCTTGTTATAAGACGGAAAAGGAATATATTGACCGAGTCTGGCAGAAGTGGAATGCTGCACGATCGATGCTGTGAGAATGAGGACCAGAATGGGTCAATTCCCCGGGAGGAATGGTTATGGCGCATTGAAGACGTTTCGCGACTAGAAACCATTGAGAATCAGTCTCCTCGCCAGCTCTTGGAGTAACCCACTTTGAGAGTACTGTATGAAAAGAGTAAGCACAAATAAGAGCACAAATGAAGAAGTGAAGCACCTTGGTGTACTGGAAGGTCTCATGACGACCCGTGAACGTTGCTTCAATGGATTGAGGAGCAGTATCTATTTCACAGATTCCAGCCGCTTCACATAATGCTGAGCAAGAATGGTCTTGCCTGCAAGGAGCATTAACAGTGAAAGAGCGCTGCAGTAAACACTTACCCGCAAAGATGAACACAACCGGCTTCTAGGCCGTGGAAATGATCAGGATGAGAACAAAGACGCTTGCACATCGAACAAGGGATTGGACATTGGCCATTATCGCATCCATGTTCGGTATGCTCGATATGACTACTCGGGGATTAGTTGGTCCTTTCGAAGGCAATAGTAGATACCTGGGTATGACGCAAGATCCTTGGCAGGAGTAACTCTTGTTATTTGCCAATTTGAGACCCTTGAGCTGACATGGCTAAACGAAATGTCAGTTTTAGTCATAAATTCAAATGAAGAAATACTTCTCCACAGGCATGAACGTCCGCTGAACAGACATGATCATCGCCTTCGTGACCCGCAACCTGTGTCAAACATTAGAGAGGTAGCGCAATGCAACAAGAACAAGACAGACCTTGGTACATTCACCGAGACATCCTCGTTTTCCGCTGAGCTTGCAAGTTTGCCCACAGAGATGCGTCTCCACGGCACAACTAGATCCAATCAGTCGAAAGCTGATAAGCGGAAGAAATGAGGATTTACAGATGTTTTCCAGAGTGACCAGCACTACGAAGATATCAGTCAGGCTGACAACTTTCATGTAGAAGACGTACGGAAGACCACAAAGTTTCGTCTGACCATCATGATCAGTGTCATAGTCGCAGTTTGCGATACATCGGTGATCCGTTGAACATTCATGAGCGATTTCTGCCCCATGGCGCCCACGGAGACAAAGCAACTGGCAAGAAGCACACTGCATTTTGCAAAGGTCGATGTTCGACCGTAGCTCAATGATTGCAGTGTCAAGGGCTCGACGAAGAAGCTCGATGTTGGCATGATTCGTGGCCTTGAAACGCGAAAGATTCGAGAAGATCCATTCCTGAACATGCTCGACGCGGCAGTCAACCAAGCGCTTTAGATAGTCAGACAGCTCGGTGACCCAAGCGGCGTCTTTCATGTCAAAACGCATCGAGTAGCGATCCCATGACTGTATGAGCCTGAGCAAAGCCGAATCTTTGTCTGGAACCAAAGGCTCTGGACCGCTTAGGAAGAAGCGAGCATCCGAGTCATCGACCTCGATAAGCAAGTCCGTGTCGAAATTCTGTTGCAAGTCAGTTTCGGGTTCAAAGGAAGGAAGAGGTGAATAGACCTTCAGAGGCTCCAAATCCGGTTGAATTTCAGCAAAACCTGACGCGAATGCAATACTGAGCATGCCCATCAGTCGCTGAGCGCGATGTGCGACCAAGGTTTCTGTATGATACATGAGTTGAAGATCGTGCCCTGACTCATCATAACTTACGTGAAAGGGCGCCCCAGTCGTTAGCCTGTAATAAAGTCAACGACGAGCAGAGAGGTATTGAGAGTACTGACCTTCAATTTGGCCATCAATGTCTTCAGAGTAAGTAAAAATTCACCAGCAGCGGGATGGGTAATAGGCTGTTGGTCCAGTCGTTTCTTCAGGGCCGGGAAAAGTGTATAGAACTGCCTTGACTCGATGACTGGCCAAGGTACAATGGAAAGTCGGCCTGCATGAAGTTGGGTGATGAAATTGAGCTGCTGCTCCTCTTGAACGATTTTCTGTAGAATGTCGCATAAGTCGGTCAAATAGCAAAAATAGACAAAAACAGACCTGGAATTTGCCAGAAAACCTAAGAGAGCGTCAGAATAGAGCCTCCGAATCATACGACGGTCAAACTTACTCTTTCACAATCTCGCTCTTGTCTGAATCGACGACATCCTTGATTATGATGACGAGGGTGGATTGGAACAGTGTAGGGTTCGCGGCTGGGTCGAGAACCGTCGACGAGGACTGGAAGGATTGAAACAGACCAGTAATATCACGCGACAAAGCAAAATTGTTCCGAAACAAGACCTGCAATGCGTGAATGTTTGTCTCTGGTCTAGTACGAGATTGCCCACCAGGTTCGAGATGGCAGTATTGAAAAGAACTAACAGTGTATCTTCTTGAGCCGACCGTTCAATGCTGTGAACACCTAGAACGTGCGATTATTAATAAAGGCTCGGAGTCAGAAAGATCAGGTTCACCTTCAAAGTCCAAAGCTACAATGAGAGCCTCGTCAGTGGGAGTAACAGATAGCCAAATCCCCTCTGTAAAAGCTGTCAGAAGATACAAGGAAGCACTGAGATGAAAGGATGTACCGGTGGTCCGCATGGCGCTGCCAGCGAATGAAGAATCCACGAGATGATTCAAGCTGTAGCTTTTCCCGACCGATTGTTCACCTAAGGAAGCATTAAAGAAGAGCGAATCAGCAATGGCCAGTGTAATCACCCATGGATGAAACCACTTTGACGGGCTTTATGACAGTTTAGTAAAGGTGGACGAATGAGACAGACAAGGGACTTGCTTTCTGAGCCATATATGATTGAAAAATCGATTCGTACCAGCCGAGCGACAGGCTGTCGACAATGCGACCAACTTCCGCCCCAAGCAAGGACTTTTCCAACTCTGGTGAGCTCACTCCGTCTTTCAATGGAATGAACCGATTTTCACGAGTGACGGCGACATGTATCGGTATCAGACATAGGATGTCGACCAGCCATTCGCCAAGCAGAAATTGAGACACATCCCAGGAATTGTCTGGCGCTAGCTGGGAAACTGCTGTCTCGACATCCAATGCATCGACTTGGATGCTCTTCAAGACATTCCCAGTCGGTTTCCGCTTGCGCTGTTCGAAGGACTGGATCATGTCGGCGAAGCAAGGTGCAAAGTTTCCATGATCGCGATCCGTCGCAAAGGTCAGATGCTTGCAAAGGCGACTCGAGGACGAAGAAATGATGCCTCTTTGGACAGCAGCAATCACAGGAAAACGAGTCCAGACGTCCGAATGACAATCGATAAGGCAGTTGTGAAGCGAGGGATGGTTTCTACCGCCGGATGATGAGTTTTTCGATCCTTTCTCCTTGAATTGAAACTCGGTGATCTTCTTGGTGATGTCCAATGCGACCGACCAGCATTCTTGTCTCTGACAGTCGAGGGAAATCAAGTGAATGGAATTCCGGGTGACCATCGAAGTGATCATTGTCGTATCTCCCAATGGTCGAGGAAGTTCTAGAATAACCCCGGGGTTGTCAGGCCCAAATGTACTGAGATGATAGGCATGTAAGATTTGCCCTGTTTCGACGGGAAAAAACGAGAATGACACAAGCACTGTCGGGAGACGCATAAACACTAGTTGGTATTTCCTGCAATGATATCATTCCAGGACTGGTAAATGGTTAGTCGAGGGCCGCAAAAGGAAATGAAGCGAAATTCACCGAAATTGTTGTGTGATGAATGAGAAAATTCGGGCATGCGCCATATTATCAATCAATAGCACTTCATCGCCTCCGCAGATGAGACAGGCATGACATATCGTCGCAGGAGTCTCATAACCAGAATACCATTGCGAGAGTTCGATAGTTGCACCCCATCCCTGCAGAGTGGTGAACCGCTCATCGAATTGGAACACGTGCAATTGAAGCTGAAGTTTGGCTCAGAACAAAGTATCAGACGAGAAGTTTGACGAACCTTTGAGGGACTGCAAATCAGAAGCATCCGCTTCGTGTCGTCGTAAGAGACCAGGAGATCCTTCCCCACTTTGGCCTGGTTCAGAACTCGACGAGCCGGATGAGTTCGAATGGCCCTTTCCAAATTCTCCGGATTCTCGAGATATATCGAGATGCTTCCCCGACCATCATCCAAAACGAGAAGACATTTTTCAGTCCCGACCACCTGGCAGTAGCTAGATCGAGAATTTCAGCAATATAAACGAGACTCTGGCGATGAACTCACATGACTTTGAAGTTGACCTCGAGAGAAAAAATGTGAGAGAACTTGGCGTCGATTTGAGGAAAGGGGATGACACTGTGATCTCGCTGCATGTCCTGAATGTCGCCGGCTTTCAGACGGAGAAAGTATATCTGGCGCTCGACTTTCGCTTCAAGACTGGAATGTATGATGCCATGAATCCGCCAGCTCTCTGAATGGTACAAGCGTCAGTAGAACTCGTAGTGGTCAATGAAGGAAGGGCTGACTAGAATTTTTTCTTTCCTCGTCCACAGAGTCTAATACGATGAATCTATGGAAACATCAGCGCTGTCCTGTTGGATAAAGTTCTAATTATACCGATCTGCGTCAGGTTTGTCATCGGTGATCTCCTTGACTACATCTCGTCGAGATTCTTTGAGTCGGGAAGACTTTAGAGACCCTGCCTCGCGCTTGATATTAGCAATGAGCGCTTGTTCTTTGGTGAGATAAGCTTGGCCCTCAAGCGTCTTCACAGTTATCCTAACAAAAGTGCGTATATGCTTCTGAACGACAGCCAAGACGTCCTTGACCAGTGGCGCCAAGATGGGGTGTCGGTCGGAGTGACTGGAAATCGATTCGAGGAAAGCCAGGTCACTGGTGGTTTCAAGGAGCTTCTTGGCTCGATTGACAGGATGATCATGACTGTAGGTTGGAGGATGTTCAGAGCCGCCGAACCATCGCTTCACTCGGGACGACCAGGAAGATTTCTTGCTCTGGCCTCTATCGGCACGCTTGCTGGCAGGTGGCAATTGCTTTTGCAGGAAGTCCAACGACAATTCTGTCTTTACGAGCTCGTCGGCTTCCACAGGCAGCATTTCGGGGTGGTCGAGGAAGAAAGCCGTCAATATCATTCGCTCTTTCAAAGTTCTGAAACTTTTCGGCATATTGGCAAGCTTCTCAGTCGAGACAGCCGTCTTAAACTGCGCCTCGATCTCCGGGTAGAGTCGGATAAGCATGGCAAAGTGATCTTGAGAGTGTCGAGTTAACTCATGTAAATCTTAACGAGAAGAAATCTTACCGCTCCAGCTGTCTACTGACTTGGGCTCGGTCCCAGCCTGCTCGGACTGGTTAGTCTCGTTCGGCAATGATGTATTATGGCCATCTGGGGTGTCTTCAACAAGCATAGGTACAAGAGTATCTCGATCCATGGTTCTACACGAGAAATAAGCAATCAGATTAACACAAAGGAGGAGACTAAGACTGACGGATATTGTTTCAAGACATGGTCACAGACGGCTGCTCGCAAACAATCTTTCAGTGCAGGTGCCTCGGTATTCAAGCGTTCCTTTGCATTAGCGATTCCATCGTTGATGGACTTCTCGCACGCCCGCTCTATTTCTTCCTTGCGGCGTTTCCAACTGTCACAAGGCTTGGGATATCTTTGCCCAAGTCCATGGTCCATCAAGACACCAATTGCATTGTCGTTCAGATCCTCGCCCAAACGCAAGGAGCCTCGGGCACTGTAGAATCCTTTAGCCAGTGATATATCTACTTGAGAATGACGGCTTACAGAAGATCCTGGAGCTTTATCGAGGAGTAGACATCTCCATTGATGGGGCGTCGATCTCTAGCTGGCGGGATGTATTTGGTAGTCATGAAAGCTTGAGTCGTTTCCCCAGCGAGAAGACGGGGTTGGAATTGTTCCTTCTGGAATCCTCCGGGAGCATCTCCGACGCAAATGTGACGAGACGCAATCTGGAATCGAATTTAGCCAGACTATATTGAGTGAATGCCGGCCACATTACCGCGAATCCGTTTCGCAAGGTTACACTCTCTTCCTGCTCATTCGTCTTTGACACCTCGAAGGTGAACAGTCGACCAGAGTCATCGACGTCGAGGTCCATAGGGGTTTCGTCAAGGTCCTCTTTCCATACGATTGTTGCAGATTGTGCTGGCGACATGAAGCAGACGATTTGATCGGTGATCTTGGTGAGGTACCTGCAAACGCTTTAATCCAGAAGGATATCACAGAGAAGATACCTACCGCATGAAAGTGACACGATTTCGCCTAACTGAATCTATCGCGTCGTCATTCCAGGTGGTATCCTCTGGCCAATAGACAGCATAAATTTGTTCAGGGTCTTCGCCTGGGGGCAGATTGGTTGCTCTGACAAGGTAGAGTCCAGACCGAAGCTTTGGACCGGACGCTTCATCCTTGGAAGTCTTCAAAGCGAGAGCCCTGCCCGTGAAAATTGAGTAGAAGTCAAAGATGGAACAACAGGCCACTGACGTAGCCTCGTCTAAAGCGCTCAGGCTGATGAGCAAATCGACGATGCACTCCCTGCTGCCATAAATTCCAACAGGCTTCACCGATAGGTTGTCCAGGGCCTTGAAGTTAACCTTGGTGAGCGAGACGTATGCGCCAGGACAGAGGTCATCGAGAAGCCTCTGGAAAGAGACCTGGTCGATGATAGTTTTCTCCACTGGAAGAAATCAGAAAAAAAAATTACGGAATGATGATGCACAGCATGCATACCAAGACCGCCGCTGCCTCGCTCGCTGATCAAATCCAGCATACGATACATTCCCCGAATGGAGGTGAGAAGATCTTGATCTGGTTTCTTTGGGAGATTTGACTACATAAAGATTAGCAAGAGGCCAAAAGATAACCGAGGCTCTTACAGTCAAGGGCGGGGCTTCCTCGTCAATATCGACGTCCTTTAAGCTTTCAGGCTAAAAAGGATGAATTTTAGGCCACTAAAATGAAGCAGAAATTGGGGTGAAAGGACGAACTCGAGGCGATGGGGAACCCTCAACAGCGGTCATGGCATCCTCATACATCGAAGCTAGACATCAACGGTCAGTCCATCAGGGGTTTGAAAGAGAAAACTGTACCATCATCGTCTGCGAAGGAGAAAAAAATGAATTGCGAATTAAAGGATGAAAGGATGAAAGGATTTTTAAGCTCACCAGGTGTCTCTGAGCGCGACATCGTCGCGTTAAAGCCTTGGTGTATTACATTGTAGGTCGAGAAGAGTTGGTTGGTGGTACTAGTGTCGGAAACCTGAGGAGGATCGAAGCCGACCATCGATGCTGGTTGGGGATCAAGTTCGTGAATGAAAGGAAGAGAGACAGAACAAAGGAAGTCACGTTTATACAGCAGTTGGATAGAGTTTATCGGTACCGGTCGAGCGCTGCAGCCTGTTATGGTCTAATTTGGGCGTCAAAGGACGTTCTGGACAAGGCTATTTCACCCAAAAATAGCCGTCGTACGTTCGGATCCAACCGCCTCAGGATCAAACCTGCGCGGTTCACTTATTCCGGAGCGCAGCGCATGCCCGTGTAATTGACGGATTGACAGTCCATCGAGCCACATGACTTTCGCGTTTCGGCCGCTCGGCGAATCTTTCAAGTGCCGATTCAATCAGCAGGGCTAGATGAGGTACTCGTACTCTGGCATGAGCGAGATCGTCTCAACCTCCCTCAATGAAGTCATCGCTTGAAGAAACCCTTCCATTTCGAACTTGTTGGACAGATTACAGCTGTTTCGGAAAAGGTTGTCCGGGCGCTGTTTTTTTGATGAAATAAAATAAATGATAAATAAATGCCCAAAGCGTTAGCCGACGGCAGCCGAAGTCGGAGACAGGAAATATTTGCCCGAGTTCCTTCTTCCCTCTTCTTCTCTGTGTCTTTCCCATCCTCCGTGCCGTATGAATATTTGAGATATCCTCGCAGGCAGCTCTTCATTGCATCATAGTCCATACAGGGCTCCGTTACAGGCTATTTCCATCAGTTCTGTGTCCTCAGAGTCGCTTCCTTTATCCAATGATGTTGGGGCCGAGTTTTACAGTAAGCAAATTTTATTCTATCAAGCTATATTCTTATATTGCTTCAGATAATCCACTACAATATGCTGCAGAATGGGATCAACACGCTGTAGACCCCATAGAGCCACTGGCTGGCCTCGAGTTCCATCGCCATTCTTCTGACAGCTTCCGTCAAGCTGTCGGTGAAGATTTCTCGCCGGCCGGCGCTCCTCCTGCATTCCTTGAGGAGCCAAAGAGTTCTCTCCTTCAAGTCGTCACTGATTTTTCGGAAGACCATGATAGGTCATGCGATACTACTCGGCGCTCGCTACTTTGGGAATTTATTTATCATTTATTTTATTTCATCAAAAAAACAGCGCCCGGACAACCTTTTCCGAAAACCCTGTAAAAGGCAGAGCACGAGGAGCAGAGCTCACGATGCTGTCGAGCCTGGATCTCATTGCAAGCCTTCAACATTGATAAACTGGGCGAGAAACAAAAAGACGTACCGCAAGATCAGTCCTCACCCATCATCTACAGGGATTCATCGACGTTGTTCCGTTGTAGCCTGGCTTGCGACATAGAGGACCCCGAGAGCGGAGCGTAAAACTGCAAAGATCACAGATGCTTATCAGATCAGGCTTTTCTCAAGCCAGGTGAGGCACTTTGTATCGTACTTGGAACTTGAAAAATATTTCAGGACGACAAGAAAACAAAACAGCCTTGATACAGTGTACCAATTTGATATCGAGCACCATCCTGAGCTGGTGCTGCCTCTCCCGCTGGTGCTGCTTCTCCCGCAGCTGCCCCCGCTGGTCGTCGTTCCATCAACGACCTCGATTAGTTACACCGTGATTAATCAAAGACTCCTAGTACGGTGTTGAAGATATTGTGTTTCGTAGAGTGTATCGAAGCCCACCATCGATGCTGGTTGGGGATTCATGAAAGGAGGAGTGAGACAGAACAAAGGGAATGTTTATTGTTAGCTATGGCTTTTTATTTATTGCTTGTATGACTATCCTAACGAGCGCAATAAGCGCTGTGCTCTGCCGATGTTCGGCATAATGTCGGAATCTCAAATATGATGTGATTTGCAAAATTTGCAAGTGTGACACTGTGTGACAACATTTGCATATCCTAGTCTCGACGTCTCCAGGCGGCTACAACATTCGAAAAAAATATTTGACTTCATATTCTGTCTTTATTCTGTCTATAGTTCGTGTATCCCAAGTTTTGTGGCCCCAGCTGATGCGGTTCAAGAGTTCTCAGGGTCATTTGCATATCTAGGCCAACGAATCACGATAGTATTAGTAAGACACGCTCACCCATCACGTGTGACGACCCTGTTGACCTCTTCCAACATGGCCGAACTCTCACCCGCCGACATTGCCACTATCCTTGCTGCTGGTATAAACGAGGAAGACAGTGAGTCGTCGAAAACTCCTTCCATTTCTTCGTTAAGATCTGGATCAGATGTCCAGCCTCTCTGGTGGGGGCAATTCGAACAACAACTAGATCTTATTTTGAATCAACGGAAGCAGGCGACCAAGCAATTCCAAGACCTCCTCCGTAGGATGAATATTGTGAGTACTGTACTTTCGTGTCCCATTTCATCGTTTCTGAGGTTGGTTACAGGTTGAAAACCATGACAGGGGAGAAAAAGATAGCGACCTTCCCTTCCACATCATTAAGTTCTGCTCGCCCGAGCATGCAGGAGTCGATCCTACGACATTGGTGCGTAATTGGTACTAAACTCGATAGCAGCATTGACCAGAAAAGTGCAGGGCTTACCGCGCATCCTGAATGTGCAGTCACTTCGAAGCATGGACGAGCAAGCAGTGGATGCCTACTGCAAAGGCTATTCTATCTGTGTCGCTCCGGAGTCCGACTATGACCAGCGCAAAGAGCAGATACTGCGCTATATCGGTCACTCAACCACGACTGCTTTGCGTAGTAGTCATGGGTCGGTCTCTTAGCCATATGCTCAGTTTATCCAGTTAGAAGATAGAGTATCAATGGGGTGCTGACATCGGGTCGAAGAGGATAAAGAAGCACAAAAATCGTCATATTCGGTGGAATTGCAGCCACATACAAGAATTCGTTGAATCTGGACAAGCCATTTCTGCCGCCGTGTAAGAACAAATTCAGCCATTACATCAGACCTGCGCTGGCAGTATTGCAGCAAACTATTTGAACAGACCATAAATCGCGTTTCGAACAAGAAATATGCTTTGATATCGGTATAGATGGCATCTAGAATCCATTCAAACGACCTAGCAATTTCCCTATCCAATATCCTTGAAGTTCTCCTAGTCACGAAACGGAAACGATTGGCGCAAATAGATCAAATAGAGAGAAAGAAGCGAACTATGTCTCGTAGATCATGATGGACTTGCATGAATTGATCTCGGTGGCTCGCTTACATAAGCGCTTCCCTGTTGCCCCATTCAAAAAATGGCTCAAGCCGACCAGCTGAATCTTCTCCCTCCTCTGGTGGAATCCGGCCATACACAAGACTTCTTTGAATCGGGACAGGTCATCTCTGCGGTCTTTTCTCATGCAGGAAACTCTCTGGCGGTGTTCGTGAGCAATGCAGTGAGTGAACAAACCTAGATATTGCGTCAGATCCGTGCTGACAGTATTGCAGCAAACTCCTTCAGCAGACCATAAATCTCATTTCGAACAAGAACAGCCTGTTTATTTTGTGGCTCATCGTCCGAACGTCGCCTGGTTCGTGTTTCTGCTGGTTCGCCTCGTCAAAATCTCACTTCGCGCGCACAGTTCATTTCGGACACGCTATTGATATTCGAGGCCTTCAGAAATCTGGTCAAGTCGCATCCTAAAAGGTTCGTTGAACCCTTGCAGCATTCCACGTTCTCAAAAGTTTGCTAGACCACCAGGAGGAGATGTCGTGGCCATTATGCGGAAACTGGCGATAGATTATGTGAATTTCATCAAGGAATGTTGGATTCATGCATCAGTGCGTGCTCTGTTTCGTTCTATTCGTCTTCTGAGCTCTCTTTTAGCAACCTATACCACGTCCAGAACCACTTCAGTACAGCAGCGACCACTACCGGACCCTCTATTCATGCTTTTCGCTCTTTGTGGTGCTTTTCCTCCCAGAACCAGGCTACGACGACGCGCCTATCGGTGAAGAGCTCGTGGGGTGGCTCAATATCCATTTCATCGAACCGTCGACAGAGGAAAGAGACCAGCTTAGTGCCCTGGATGCGCCCTGGGAGGATGAAAACTTCTGGCCTTATCTCACTCGGTTCGTCACGGTTCAGTGGTATTGGTTCTAGACTGATATTTTGTCTAGAGCGACCTTGCGCGGTTTAACCAAAGCTGCCGTCTTCTTCCTTATGCTACAGCATCCCTCAGAAGAGCTGCAAGAGCTCACACAGACGCCCATACCGCTAGTAGAAGGTCAACCTCGACTGCAGAACTTCACAACAGAGCGCGAGCTTTCTCATGCATTCCGACGGTGGCAGGAGAAGGTCAAGGCGCTGAGGATCAGCATGAGTCGAGTGCCAGAAGATGACCGGTTCGACGATTTCGACAATTGGTGGGATCGACTGAGCGATATTGTTGGTGTCCTGGAAGGTCGTGAAGAGGTATTGCTTCGAGTTTGTACAGAATTGGGCGCAGATTGGAAGGAAGCATGTGCTGCTTGGGGAGTCCTCATTGATTCACGGTTACGGAGAGTGCGAGTCGCGACGAATACCTATACTTTGCTTCTTCGGGCTTTGGCAACAGCCGCTCGAGCTAGCCCCAAGATCACGGTTGCTCTGCTGGAAGCTGATATCGTCGACACTTTGTATCAGATCTTGATGGGAGTTTTACCGTCAAGTCTCGGCGCAAGTCTCGAACAAGGAGATGCTAATGGTGGTCAAGGATTAGGCGGTGGACTTGCGGATATGACGGTTATGGAGAATCTGGCTCACAGGCCCAAAGACCAGATCGAGGAAGCATTGAGCCTAGTCTCGGAGCTGATGCCCCCTCTGCCGAAAGGTGAGTTTATATCCATGTCTGCAAGTTCTCTGTTGAAGCTTGATTAGACGGTGTTTTCGATTACAAAGCTTATACTGAAAAAGCTTTGGCCAAGATGGTCAAGGCAAAAGCCAAGGCCGAATGTGCTGCTGCTCGTCAAGCTGCTCACGCGACTCTCGCTGCAGCCATGCTTATCGCTCCTCTAGAGGAACCTGCGCCTGCCGCAGATGCAAGCTCTGCTGATACTCAAGAGGACCCGACTCCCGGTGCATCAGTGGCTACTGACCGAACTCAACTTTTACGCTCAAAAGCCGTCGTCGTCGACCGATTCATGCAACTCACAAAAACCCTATTGCATCAAAAATCCTCGTCGCGGAGCTTCATTGTTCAAAGAGAAGCTGCGGTATCCATCTCAGTCAAATAAAGGGTCTCAGCTGCACCTGCTTACTTGAATATCCATCCTGAATATACAGGCTACAAATTATCCGTTGCATTTGGTGTCGGTCTGGTGACCGTGACTGGGAGGTGAGACGGTCACACGGCGTCTGAAACCGTCTTTATCTCGGGACCCGGTGCTTCAGGACGTGGACCGTACCGAATTTACTTCCTTCCTTCCTTCCCGACCTCATTCCTATGTACAGTCTGAGCTGGCCGCATGTCATTTCCCTTAGGATTCGAAGGAATATCTTCTGGTTCTGTCTTTTGTTACATTTTCGCCGTCATTTTGGCTCATTCTGTGTCTTCTGCTTCTGTCGCTCGCTATCTCACATTTATAACGCGACCTTTATTGTAGAGTAAAAACGATGTGTGATGATTAACAATGTAAAGAATTTCTAACGAACACGGAGAGCAGGATAGAATAATACAAATTTGTCCAATTATTATGAGTGATTCCCCAAGCCAGCCAACATTATGAGAGATGGAAGCTCCCGACGCCTTCTATCATCGCCACACGCAACTTTTCCTTCATCACCGCCTTTGAACTATACTCGGGAAGCTTGAGGTAGTTGACACAAGTCATCACACTCGGGAGATAATCGTCTGCGGCTAATGGTGCCTCATGAGGCTTCCTTACAACCGTCAAAGGCGGATTAAGACCCCGGAACCCTGAAAACATTGGGTTCAATAAAGAGAGAGAGTCGAAATGAAGCGCGTCACTTACCACCGATAGGCAACTTGGGACTTCCAGTGATGAACTGCAAGTAGCTCCGTCGAGCAGGACCATCATACTCGGACATGATTTCAAGCAAATCACGAATCGCCCGACTCTCAATATTGAATCCGTGGTCCGCCTTCACAGCTTCCGAAAGTGCTGTATCACAAGTCAGAATAAACTTCTCCCCAAAGGTGAATATGGACTTACTCTCACTACTCCAATCCTCATCGCCATTCCCGAACAGCATCACCAGCTCGTCTGCGGAAAAGGCCGCCAAGTCCGTAATGGGGAACACTTTCGAAAATCCCTCTTTGAACGCTTTAGCTTGCAGAGCAGCGCCTTTCCCAATGATAGCATCCAAAACTTCCTGCACATACTCGCCCACATTCTCCCGCGTGACAGCGATATCCCTTCCACCTGGCCGAAGCTCGATATCATAGCCTGGAATGGTAAAGTCGAGCGCAAGGTCGTCGATGCTGACACCTTCTACGGCAGCTACTTTGCGTGAAAGCTGACGAATATCGTTAGTTTTAATAAAGAAATGAGCTCCAGTATAACTGACCTTGTCCGTGCCAGTCTTGCCTGCGGCGATGTTCTGGACCTTCGTGAGGGAGTTGGCCAAGTCAATGTCGACAAGCTAGAAGGTCAGAGCGTCAGCACTCGAATGTAATCAGTAACAATCTACTTACCTTGAGCGTAGCAATAGTCAGAGGCACATCTTCACCAAGGACTAGTTTGATGAAGATTTTGTTGAACGAGAGATCGATAATCCTCGAGTCCAACATGGCCTTGGCAACAAATTGGCCAATGACTCGGAACAGGTGTGTTCGTTTCCTACAACTGATATGAGCACAACTAACAGACCAAAAAGAAACTGAACTTACTGTCCACCGTCGCTGGCAATATCTTCGGGGCTAATTGGAGCTGGATATAAACCGCTTGGATGGTTCACATAGACGCCAGAATCGGTGTGATGAGAGTCTCTCCAAACCTTGAGGTCCTTGCGAGCAAACTCCTTGGATACAAGAGAATAAAACTCCAGAGTCGGTCCGAGCCCAGTCCCGACTTCCTCAAAGTATTCCACCTCTAGGACTGACGAAGACGATCCATACAACTCAAAGACCTTCACCGCCGACTCGAGAACGTGTTTTCGCGATATCCGGACCTTCTGTCGCTGAAGTCGACCCAAGAATCCAATTCCATCGTCACGACGCGAACTCTCAGGCGTACGTGATTGCTGACTTTGCCACTTCAGAATAAGACGAGCATATCCAAAGGATGTAGACTGGAGGAAATTGTATCGCGTCGCGAAAGGGAAAAGGAAGGGGAAGTGCTGAGGTAAGTCCAGCGCCCAATCGGGGAGACAAGAGCTGAAGGAAAGTTTAGAACCGTAATCGCGAAATTGAAGCTGACACGAACCTTGCAACGATCATCGGCTCTTCCAACTGTCTTGTTAGTTTCGCAGAAAGCTTGTTATTGACGAAAGCAGATTCGGGAAGATTGCGCTTGTCGCCGTTGAAAACCGAACGTTCGGCTTCCATCGTGTTGATTCGGTGAAGGACACGCAAAAGTCGCAAGATCTTGGCGTGTGGCGCATCCTCTGGAAGAGACGAAAGGGTCGGTGTCGTCGAACGGCTCTTGCTGCTCGATTCCGAGCCCTCTCGTGCTAGAACAAAGTTTAGAATACAAAAAGCGGATTGAAAAGTTCAACTTACTCTCAGAAGAAGCGGAGCCAGAAACCTTTTTGAACTTGATGGTATACACGCCCTGCCAGATCATGCTATGCGGCGCCGCACCAGTTTTCTTCCTCATCTCATGCTGATGGATCGCCCCGTAGATAGTAAGATCAAGCGGTAAAGGCTGGTCGTCCATCGAAAACTCGAGGTGCCAATCTGTAGGCTTGGCTTTCAATGCGGCCGCATAAGAAGCCCTGGAAGAGGATATGCGCGCCGAAGCGGCTGTTTCCTTCGAAGCCAGTGGGTTAGGTGTCGCGACTCGAGTACCATCGGGAGTCTGTGCCTCGACCTTGGAACCATCTGAAACGAGTCAATCATGGACTAATGAAATCCAAATGCAATATTACCTTCTACGACCGACAGAGTGACAGTTTTGTCTGCCATGGAATTATCTGGGTCCACCTCGTCTTCGAAAACTTCGGCATCAATGTCGTCATCGCTAAAGTCGGCGTGAATCTCAGAATCGACCACAGTTTCGCTCGGAGCAGGTTCAGCTGTAGGTGGCGGCGCATCGGGTTCGATAGCCTCAGGAGCTGGAGGGGGTGGTATCACAGGTCCAGCATCGGCGGCACCATTCTTCGCACTAAGTCGTTGACTGCGACGACGCGTTAAACTGGAAGTCGAAGCAGACGCTGAGCTGCTTTCAGCAGGTGCTGGCGCCGGTGGTGGGACAGATTCTCCACTTCCTGAAGCCCGACCGAATGCTGACAATGCAGAGAGCATCCCCGACAAACGTGAACTGCCTGTCATCAAACCTGCTACCCGAGGACGAAGGTAATCATGGAGAGCCTGGAATGTCGCTATCGCATGAATCGAGACGACGATATTGTGGAGATTGCGAGGGACACCCGAGTCATCACTGGCGACCAGCCGTAAACGGAGTTGTCTTGCAAGCAATGACGGTGAGCTCCGCTTTGAATCTGACAAACTTGATGAGAGGCGACTTGAATAACAATAATAATAAAAACAGACCATCAGAGCCCTGGGCGACGGTGACGACGTCAAACGACTCCATTCTTGTAAGACTTTCTTGCAATTTCTTCACAAAGGTTGTGAATGGAGTCTGAGCGCTGTTTATGGACTTGTTTCGTCGGCCAACAAGCGCATCAAGGAGCAACTCTTTCCGTCTCGGAAGGCTCACTGAAATAAAGTCAGAATCAAAGAATTATCTTTGCAAAGATCACTTGCCGATACGATCTGGATCTGTCGTGAGCTGGAGAAGAGAATCAACGACTCCGCTTTGCAACAGTTCGAAACTCGACACTGAAGTATGCGGCGAGGCAAAAAGTGCTGCGAGCTCAGATAAAGCCTCGGTGATCGTCTGCTCTGAAGAGTCATGTTTCGAAAGACTTTCGACCAAACGACAAAGACCATCAAAGGCATTGTCCCCGTCCTGCTTATCTTCCGGCGCAAGATATTTGAATTGGATAATCCTTGCTCTCAGTGTGATCGCGTCGTCTGGGTCAAGAGCCAGAGAAGACAGTTTCTTGAATCCAGGAATAACTCCACCGGATACTGGAGGTGGAGGAGCGCTTCCTGCTTCGGATGGCGTCTCACTAGATTCCTTTTCCTTGTCGGCTTTCGGCTTCACTGTGAGGGTACGAGCAGCAAAGGTCTCCAACTCGTGAAATACACCTTCTCTGCGGAAAGCCGGCTTGTAAAGGGAAGGAACCTTCATTAGGAGAAGGTCGACGAGCTGGAGGGCACCTATCACAAGCGAAGGGTGATCTTTTGAAGAGAGGATGGATGACGCGAAACTGGCGACCGGGACGAACTGAAGAGCAAGATAAGCAAACTAGACGTATCATAAAGAGCAAATACATACCGTCAGGACCCGCTTGAGACCTTCAGCATCAAGAAAGCTAACCGCTTTCAACAGACCCGTCAAGGTCTTCACCCTGACCGGTGTTACGACGCTGGCAGCGTAAACGTCAATAAGAATCGGGACAGTGAGTTGCATGAATCGGTCGACGACGATGGCTTTTGAGCGTAAAAGTTGAGTTCGGTCAGTGGCCACTGATGCACCGGGAGTCGGGTCCTCTTGAGTATCAGCAGAGCTTGCATCTGCGGCAGGCGCAGGTTCCTCTAGAGGAGCGATAAGCATGGCTGCAGCGAGAGTCGCGTGAGCAGCTTGACGAGCAGCAGCGCGTTCGGCCTTGGCTTTTGCCTTGACCATCTTGGCCAAAGCTTTTTCAGTGTAAGCTTTGTAATCGAAAACACCGTCTAGCCAAGTTTCAGTAGAGAACTCGTAGACATGGATATAAACTCACCTTTCGGCAGAGGGGGCATCAACTCCGAGACTAGGCTCAACGCTTCCTCGATCTGGTCTTTGGGCCTGTGAGCCAGATTCTCCATAACCGTCATATCCGCAAGTCCACCGCCTAATCCTTGACCACCATTAGCATCTCCTTGTTCAAGACTTGCGCCGAGACTTGATGGTAAAACTCCCGTCAAGATCTGATACAAAGTGTCGACGATATCAGCTTCCAGCAGAGCAACCGTGATCTTGGGGCTAGCTCGAGCGGCTGTTGCCAAAGCCCGAAGAAGTAAGGTATAGGTATTCGTCGCGACTAGCGGTGATCCACCAGCTGGAAGGAGCAGCATATTGACCGCTTTGATCAAATCAGTGTCGACCAATGCTTCGAGGTGCTCTGTATAATTTCGGTGATACGCGTCGATGACCCGGATGATGCAGAGAGAGGCGAATTCGACGAGACGCTGGTCAGAATATGCGAGACAGTTTCGGATGATAGGCCAGACAGCTCGGATCATTGGAAAGTGATCAGAGGAGACATTTCGGCAACAGTTGGATGCTGCTTGCAAAGCTGTTCGCTGCACAGCAATAGAAAAAAAGTCGAGATAGTTGAGCAGAGCGGCCAAGCCGCCTTCACGGACGATGGCGCTAGGAAATTCCTCCGATATCTTCTCCATGGTCTAAGAATTTGTCAGTAAAGTACGAAATAAATCGAGATCACTCACGCTCAAAGTCTGTTCGGCCAGATCGATATACGAAATCTCGATGAGCTTGCTGCACAATACTGGAATTGCGCCATGATAAACGACAGTATGAGCGACGCCTGGTAGCGCTTCCATGAGGTTGGCCAAGCAGCGACATGCTAGAACCTGGGCCTCGAGGTTTTCGTCGCCGGGGAAAGCTCCGCCCGAGCTCATTGCGAGCGCTGCAGCCAGAGCGGCATCCTCGTCTTGCTCTCCCTGCTCTTCATTATCTTCGTCTTCGTCTTCGTTGACCCCGCTTCCACCAAGAATTTTGACAAGCTCCCTGACAAACTGCTCGACCTGAAACGACCCGGCCAATGTATCTTCGGTGCTGATACTGAGCAGCTCGCTTAATTCCTGCAAGGTAAGAAGCCGAGTTGTAGGATCTGCTGTTGGCTTGATGTTTTCGAGCATGGTCTTGAGACGCGATGAAAGCGACATCATGTACGATCCGAATTGTCGATAGTCGCCAAAGATGGCCATGGCTGACGCTTCGTCGAGACCACCTGGTGCAGGAGGCATATCGGATGGCGACTGTTCGTCTCCTTCGTCATCGTCATCGTCGTCATCGCCGCTTTCTTCATGATGAGCCACCTCTTCCGGGGCACCATCTTCTGATCCCCCGCCGTCTTCTTCACAAGCTTCCCCTTCATCCATGCGCTCTTCGGGGTCAGATATGTCTGGCTTGTATTCGGCGTCAAGCATCTCGACGTCCTCGTCTTCTAAACGAGACGAGCCTGCTGCGGCCATGGCCTTTATAGCCATCTTTCCCTTTGCATTGGAGGATCTTTCGGGCTTGATTAGAAATACCGAAACCAAGGAATCCATGACATACCGAGATTTCTTTGGCATTTCGGATGAGCTCTGTGAGCGCAGAGAATAGGATTTCTTGGGACGTTTGACCGAAGGACCTTGTTCTTCGTCTGAGCTTGGTTCCGGTGCGGCCCGTTTCTTTCCTTTGGGGTCTTTAATAGGTTCGTCGATAGTGAGAGATTTCCGTGTTCTGTTAAAGAGAATTTAAAGAGTCGACTCAGAATATTGAAAAGCATTTACCTTCGAGTGGAGCGAGGACTTTCTTCGTTTCCTTTCCCTTTTCTCGTCGATGATTGTTGTTGTTCGGTTGGTGGATCGCGCTCCTTGTTCTTGCCTTTGGCTTTCGACTTTTGCTTAGCGGCTTTAACCCTGGCGCTGGATCTTGTTGCCTTGGTTTCGGTCGCTGCTGTCGACAATGAGGGACCCTGGTCGTTCTGCGGTTCGGTGGTGGCTTCGCTGGCGCTTGTAGTGGCTTCTGGATGGATGGGAGATGATATGTCCATTTAGTGGATGCAGTCAGCCATCGATCCCAGCGTTGAGCGTGGTGAGAACTGGATTTGGTAGAGACCTGCTGAACTGTCGTCGTTCGGGAAAACCGCAAGCGTGCCCTGTGCCCTTATGTCAGCCTTGAGATTTGACTCGATATTTATTTTTCTAATGGTTCTCAAATCCGCAATTGTTCATCTAGACGGTCTTCCGATTACTTCCTATCCCTTCGTGGACGCTACAGAAAATGACGACGGAGAGACTCCATAAGGTCGAGGCCAGGCGGCCCCCGTGGGAATAGAATGCCAACTCAAGCAAATTGAGGCGCTTTGCATTATTACCTGCCGTGAACAGATGAAATCATTTAGAAATACATGGTAAATGGAGTCCAATACTGTATTACAGGTGGATTACGCGACATCACCTCAGGTTTCGCGGTATTTCGATCAGCTGACACTGTCGATAATGGTTCTGGATTGCAGTTTGAATCTCTCTTCGAACAGCGGAGCGCACGATGCTAGCTCCGCAGGAATAGCAGAAGTGACTGCATAAAGGTCAGGTATTGAACAAAATCGAGCTCAAGGACTCACGTATTGCATCCCGGAGCCATGCACTGAATCCATCCGATTCCGATAGGTCAGTAAAGCTCTGATCGTCCATGAAAGAACTTACCGTCATATGATTGCAGCCTTCGTACTTTTGAATCGGCGTCTTACAACCTGAAATAAATCAGCCAAAGATCGGCAAGTCGAATCGACAAACCTGGACAGTGCTTCCAGCCTCGTTTCTCCATCAAATCTTGCAGCTCACTGGAGCCATCGCATGAATGCTGTGGACCTGGAACATCTACAGCTTGTTGGCATGCTTTGCACCAGACATGGTTGCATTTGGGCAGAGGGCAGGTAAGAATCCGAGCTTCTTCGTATTCTCCTCGATCGACGAACACGCTGTTTTGACATCTGTTCGTCTGGTGAGCATATAGAATGTCAACAAGGTAAGAAACCACGAACTTTCGACAGTGAAGGAGAATCGAAAACGCAGTAAGTTGCATTTCTTCAAAAACAGCAAAGTTTTTATCGGGTATCCCGACCATCTGTATGAAGTCACCGCTGATGGCTGAAAAACGTGTAAGCCGGGTTTCACTTCTCAAAAATAGTATGTAGAATCGACCTGATTGAGTGGCATCTCCAGAAGTGCAGGATGGACAGAACACCGGGAAACGATGCTCTCCGATCTTGGTGACGATATGCTGTCGAATACAATCTCTGCAGAACGAGTGTCGGCAGGGATCCATCATTGCCCTATAATCTTCAGGCAAGCTCTCGAGGCAAATGCCGCAGTCGAAAACGACCTGAACCTGTCCTTCAAGCGCTTTCCGCTCAGCCAAAAGCCGTGAATCTTCTTCCGCAAACTGAAGCTGTAGTCGCATTTGCATGTCATAATCGGTGGAAAAGGATTTCGAATGGCGATGAGAGCTGGTTTTGCCTTTATCTTGCGACGACCTGGACCTGGAAGGTCCGGCGACAGGCTTCGTTTCATGATTGCGCTGTCGGACACCATGTTTGCACTGCGAACAAATCTGTAATTCGAGCGTCTGATTGTGGCGAGCGCATCGCTCATGTAGCTTCTCGACTTCATCTTCCAGTCGCTCGTTGGTGGACTGAAGAAGTTGATTTTGTGACTGCAACGTCGAAACTTGGGCCCGAAGGGACAGGGTTTCGAGACTACACTCGAGCACAGCTTGACTGAGATCTGCTTGCGTATTGTTGGAGTGCCGGGAAATGAAGAAGAGTCCTGAAAACTGCGACATCAGCTGCGCTTCCCAGCCCAACCGCACGTCGGCCAAGAGGCTGCTATCGATGGCCAGGAGATTGGTTATTTCCGAAGCCGTCGTGTCAAGAGACTTGCTGACGATGAATGCAGCACCATCAGGATAGCGGGATCTGGGGTGAGAATCGAATATCACATAGACGCTTTGCCTGGGCGTTGGGATCCTCATGCAGCAAATGATCTCTGGCGGTCGAGTGATGACAACAGCACTGGATGAATCAGAGGACTTGGCCAGCTCCCTGAAAAGGGTTAGAGGCCGGTCATTTCAGAGAACCTCGGACTTACAATAGTAACTTTTTAAAGCTAGCCAAATCAGGAGAGCCATAGGTGGATCCTTTTTCAGATAGCGTGCTCTCGAAAATGGGAACCTTGAAAATAGTTTCCACTTCCAAGTGAGCAGCATTAGGCCACTGAAAAGATATCGACATGATTTCCTACCGAACAAAGGTCAACGTTCGGAACTTGTTGCGCGTGAAAACCTGCCTCCATCGTTTTTCTGGTCAGGATATCTTGCACAAGAGCTTCGCCCTTCAAGCCGGCGCGCTCCTTTGACAGGATAACTCGAACACAATTCAACGCAGCGAGACCGCAGGACGATATTCCACCAGTGGCATACTGGCTGGTGCCAGAATGGGAAACGATTTCGACCATCGTGGTGTCTGAAGAAGTAAAGTTTAATCCAAGCATGTGGCTCGATGGAACTATCAATTACCAGCGTTTAATAGAAGCCACCCTGGAATGGAGCCAATAATATGCTGGATCGATGAGCGCCGGGGAGACGCCCAGTGCACTGACAAGGCTGGTCGTAGCTGGTCCAAGCAGAAATTTGGCGAAAATAGCAAGGCTCTGCTGTGCAAAACGAGCAGAAAGCAAGCGGCATTAGGGAGGCTCCAGAGCTGCGGACTCTGCAGCAGCCGCTGCAACTGCAATCGCAGTTGCAATTGCAATTTAGGTAAGCTTCCCACGTATGTAAGCTTCGCACGCACGTAAATTGTTCACAACGCATCACGCATCACGCATCAGCGCCTGCCTCATTGGCCTCTCCATGATATAGGCAGCCACCCAAAGTCACTGTTGGTGGGATGAAAGAGAACATAAAGCCTCGGCATTGGCATTCGTCCTTAGTATTCACCCTGTTTGCGACCACGATGTTTCGCCTCCGTTAGATTTCTCTGCGACACAGTTGACCAGTCAACGCCGAACGGGATATTGCAATGGCATCGGACCTTGGTAATCCTCTGGCTCCAGGTTCCTACAGAGCTCACAGATCTATTAATTTAATCAATGCATTCACCAATTTTTGTCCGCATCAGAACCGTCATTCTCGTTCTGGTAATGATACCTTGTCTGCAGCTGTAAGTCAAGGCCAGTTGGCTGAGCGGTTAAAGTACTCCTAAAGAGGATGATGGTGACTGGGGCCGGAGGTTCGAGTCGGGCTTAGGTTTATTTTTAAAATGTGCAACTGTATTCATCTCTCATCTGCCATTCCACATCTTTTGCAAGGCATCTCTTAATACATTCACACGTTTTCGCACAACGCATCTCTTGTAGCTCATATTTCATCTCTTGGACCGCATCCCGCCTGCCTCTTACACCATGCTCTATTCAGGTCATCCCCCCACACATCTCCCACATCTGCCACCCGTTCAATAAACCCTGCAATGCTCCACTAGCAAACTTGTCGCACAGACCACCAACCAAGCGCCTCTGGGTCTCCCATTTGAGCTGGAAATGCCTTTGAAGCTGCGAGGACGATTAGCACGTGGAAAGTCAATGTTGCTCATAATTATATCAAGCTTTGAGGAAAGATTTGCCAGACTACATTCGACGAGAAAATGAATAGGGAGACGAGACCCCTTCGAATTCACTGTCAAGGGCGGTGGAGTTAATCATCAACCAACCAACCTCAGACATCAATTATGCATGACGCGTCATTGGACGTGGAAAAAGAGACATGGCTGATGCCAGCATGCAGCAAGCATTATGGCTTCTGAGCGATGGCCAATCTATGGTGCACAATGGCCCATCGATTATGCATAACCCGTGAAACCCAACCGCACTCGTTTCACAAAATCAACGATGAATGAACGTGACGAGAATTCTGGGCCGCCGAAGAGAGCTGGGTCCCATCTGTTCATTGATACACCAACCTCTGTCTGTAAGCTCCTCCTTTGGGCACACAAGCACCAAAGCAAACACAAGGCGGGCCGCCCTGTCCTCGTGACTGTGAGAACTGCGCCGCCTCCGTGTCATTCTGTTTTTTCCACCAGACCTCTGGGCCTCTGATTGAACCTGATGTCTCCTCTCGAAAATGTCCTCTGCCACTCGTCTTGCTTCCTTGCGTTTCGTCCCTGGGCCAATGGTGACCAGGCTCGTCATTTCACCTCTTTCAGTATTTCCTGAGAAACTGACCGTTTGTTTCAGGGCGTCAAGGGATTGTTTTGGAGCCCGGAATGTTATTCCCCCCATATTGTCATGGTACCCCGACGACTTGGCAAGAGCTGGAATGAAAAAGACATCCACGCCTTCAATACGAGCAGTTTCCTCGAGATCACTCAGTCGCATGTTGGTCCTCGCTCTTCAGATAGCCTTTCCTTGCAGGAATCACCGAGTCGGAGCGAACCCACCAGGAAATATCATCTTTTCGCCAGGAGGAAGATCACCTTGGTCAGCAAAAAGCTAGCTGAGGACCAGGCCGAAGATGAAGACGAATATGAGGAGGCTTTCGAAGCCATCGGTGCCCACAACCATGTCTTGCATCGTTTCCTCAACTCTATCGGTGCCGGATGGCTCGGAAACGTCCTGATCCTTCGTGTCGACGAGCGAATTGATCCATTCCTCGAACCCATCGCCCTCGATGTGGACAAGACGGACGAGAGAAGACTGGCTCCTATCTTGTGGAGGTATGTCTGTTCGTTATATAACAAATATCGGCCAGTTGGACGCAACTATACAGAGCCTTTGAAAGAAAAGACCTTTACAAGTGGGGTTTACTTCCCAAGTCAGCCGCCACAGACATGATCCCCAATGCGGCTTGGGCTCTGGCCGCAAACACCAGCTGGCAACAACCAGGGTCATTGACTGGTTCAAGCCCAGACCAGGACTTGCAATTCGACTATCTCGCAGGAATCTGGCGACCAAGGTTCACGATCGACCCCGAGAAATGCAGTGCCAACAAGCTCCCCCACGAGCTCTGTGGTCTCATTGCCAAGGAGCTCAACTGCCGCGACATGCTGCATCTCATGTTCGTCTCGCGACGGTTTCGGGACGGAGTCCAGGATTTAATCAAGCGAAGGATCATGAACATCCTGCTTCATTTCATTGGCGAATACAAACAGGTTGAAACTCTAATCCAGGACATGCGCTCCTGTTCCGCAGTCATCTATGGATCTATGGTCAGGCTAGTTTTGCGCAAAAGCTTCACGCCCCGAGACAACATAAACTTTGCGGTCTCCAAGGACCAATCCCGACGATTTCGAGGAGCATTGTCGAATATTCTCCGCTCCTATCCTGTCAAGGCTCCGGTACAACCTGAACGGAACACTGTGATCCAGCGTTGGATCTGGAATTCATCGGTCAGTCCAAACAACGACGAGCACCATTTGGGACTTACTCTCACATCACACCAGTCAAACCGGCTCGTCACATTGGACGTCGGATTCCAAAAGTCGTCTCTCGCTGTGGTCCTCAATGCGGGAACTACCGCTCAAATGGACTTTGTCACCTCGGACCACCTTGTATCTCTCTATCCCACTCTCATTTACCAAGGGCGATCTCTGAATGTCAATGGCGATCAGCATTCACAAGACAGCCAGCGAGAATTGGGACTGACGTCGACCCCCCACAACTCCTGGTGGTCAGGACCATGTGGATTCAACTGTCCCAGTATGCACCGCACCATTGCCGGGCTCCAAGGCATCGGGACTGTGAACTGGGGTGACACCACGACGATGACTTGGGAGCATGATGAATCTGCTTGGTATTTGGGAATGCGGTGCTCCAATGGAGACTGCGAGCAGCCTCGTGACGAGGGCTACGAAGCATCCGACGGCGCTCCATCTTCCTATATTGCATGAAAATATAATCTCCTCTCTTCTCTGTTCTCTCTGTTCCAAGCAAATGTACAATCAGAACAGTGTAAGACAACACTGTTCAAAAACAGAAGACATGACACCGTTCATCAGCAGCAGCGTAAAAATCGCTGCTCATTGTCATCTTCCCCTCCCCTTGTCGCATCACTCATTTTGTGAACTGTATTGGCCAATTCTCATGTTGCATCTCTCATTTTGTATCCGTCCTTGCCCAAGTCTCTTCCGACTTCACGCATCACCCATAGTCCATGCTCTTTTGTTCCACCTGGCCTGGTGGCTGGTGCAATTTCCTCAAGCAACAGCGTAACAATCGCTGTTGTGCCCTTATCGTCGTCTGGCTGATGGTGGTCACTGGTCACGAGCATGAGTTCAAACTCCGTCTGTCAAGGGCTTCCCACGACACCTTACCTGCGCTCATCGCGAAACATAGAGGCGAGACGATAGATCCCAGATTTTTACTGAGATCCCGTCTATTCCAGGACAACCTGACCAATCTGTGTTCTTTATTCCTGGCCACCTCAACCTCGCTTCTCAACAAGCGTGAAACCCTCTGCAAAGATACATTTCGGTCGTCTGCCTCCTTCAACACTTCATACCTGCGCACCATTTAACCAAAAACCATGGCCCATACATCACCTCGCTCTAGTCGAAAAAACCCAACTAAAAATGTCTCGCCAGCGAAATGAGCCAGGGCCTCCACCACCGACGGCGCATATTACAATCCCCATGCAAGTTCTTACCCTCTCATCACTTCAATCACCGTCATTTCCAGCGCCAGCTTGCCTCGATCAGATTATTGAAGCTATATAACATCTCTTCGCCCACTCCTGAGATGCACAATAAAATGATGGTAAGCGCGATTCCCGTGCCTTCCACATTATTATGTACACCGAACTATCTCAGCACGAAGAGCTTTCAACCGCCGAAAGTGTTCGATTCAATCTCGAAGTTGCTTTTAGAACTCAAACTCACCACAAGAAAGCTTTCATAGCCGCAGTATGTCGTAAATATCCATTCGTTACTCGTGAGAGCTCAAATATCTGCAGCTCCGCAAAAAATATGCCTCTCTTCGCACAAGAAACGCCAGTCGCAACGAAGCTGTTGCCAAAGACGTTTGCAAATGGCTTGGCATTCATTCGGATTCGTGATCTGGCTCGGAATCGGCGTCTTCAAGCTAAACAAGAGGATGACGACGATGAGGAAGAAGACGAAGAAGAAGACGAACTAGACAGTAAGCGGGAAAAGCGCGGAGAACGCGCCAGCATTCCTGAAGACCTCGAAGCAGACATCGAAAATTTTACCGACTCAGAACAAGATCCCGCTGAGAGCGATGACTTCGAATTCACCGACAATTTTCGAACTCCAAAGACTCCACCGCTTCGGTTGCGCTCCGCCGTCGCCCAAACGTCTGCGCGCGACTGGTATGAACACAGTTCCCGAAACAGTTCCAGACGAATCGGTTGAAGCAGAGCAAGTAGAAGTAGCACAAGAAATATCACTGTATTTATTCAATCGCACGAGTTGGCGTTGTAAATTTTTTTCTTGTGTTGTATGTAGTACGAGCCTGTTAAACATCATACTTCATACTTGCGATCTCTCTCGCGTAGCAAGTACAAAACAAAGAAATCCAGCGGACGAACTTGGCCGCCACAATTTTTTGAAGGCGCGTGATCTTGATGTCAACAGCTGTCAACACATATTTCTTTCTCCACCACTTGAACGAAGATTTTTACTTCGTTCTTATTTATTATATTCGCCACCTTTCCATCTGAGCATGAGTGCACCATCCAAGCAGGCCCAATATTCTGCCAGGCACAAAGCGAAACGATTGGCCGAGTGGGTGAAACTAGTTTCACCCTCCCAACCCCTTAACTGATGTTCCACCGTGACCGCAGGGATCCCATTGCTTTCCGTGCTCGGAATGCGCTAGCTCAGCGTAAATCCCGAGCCAAGAGGAAAGCCGCAGCGGTTGACTCCAGCCAACCTGGACCTTCAACGAAAGACAAAGCTTCGACCGAAGCAAATCCTTCCACTGAACCTGCTCCCTCGACCGACGCTGGTACTTCTACGAGCTCAGCCAGTCCATTCCGGTCGCCAAGTCCTCTTACCGAGATCTCTCCCTCGCCACCGCCATCCCCTTCGAAGCCACCTCTGAACCTCGACTACCTGTCCGACACCATTGGAGTTCAATGCCATGCCTCTGCTCCAATACAATGCTGGAATACGGAAGGTCATTCCTTCACCACAGCTCTGCCATTTCTTCCTACCGCGGAATCCACCGCAGAAAGACCCCAAAACGCTCTACAGGCGGTTTGTGAATCCTTCCACCCATCCTTCTGATCTCATCTTCCAAAGCAGGACGCACAGGCTGTCAGACGAATGGCCGAGTACAACGTCTCCGAGCATCCCAATGTAGTCAAAGTCCACTATGATACGTCGAATTTGATATCGCAAATCCACAGCCTCTCAGCGCAGGGCAAGTTCATCGTGATTGAAGGCTATCCGGACCCACTCAACATGGCTTACACTGTTCGCGATCTCCAAGACCAACTCCAGCTTTCACCGCACGTACCATTGTCCTCACACGGTGGGTTTATCAATCTGTAACAAGCCGATTATGCTCAATTTGGTTCAGACATGGCCACCCGAGCCAAAGACCCGCTCAATCCCTACGTCAGGACCACGCTCCAACATATGGTTCAGGACGCCAACAACCCCAATATTGTTCGGGCTGTCCTCGACTCTAATGTCAGTCACATCACTTTACCCAAAAAGCTGCAGTACGTCTTTATTTTCCTCTCAAAATCAAACCTCATTAGGTTCTTTTCAATCTCAGAGGCCTCGACGAAGGAGCTATCGCGTGGAATTTGGTCCACACTGAATACCCGCCCACTACTGACATACCTGTAGACGTCTATCAGTTAAGACATTGGATTCTGATTCACCATGGTACCGTTTACACGTACCCACATCATGACGCCAACGGTTTGGCCACTGTGATTCTCCCAGAAGTCGGCGACAAACTCTGGGCTCCGATGTGGCCCAAGTGGGGCCCGCCACCGTGCCAACCAACACAGAAATCTCCGACGCAGCAAACGAGAGCCGAGTATATCGAGGTTATGCACCGATTCATCAGCGAAGAGACGGAACCATCACCCAGGAAAAAAACAAAGAAAAACCAGCCAACTCTTACAAAATACGATCATTTCGCCGATATCTTTGTTCACGTAGCTCGCAAAGGCGAAATCATGTGGGTTCTTCTCCTTCTTTACTCTCGGTCTGACTGAATGACTTTACGCAGCATTCAGCCGCCGAATTTGTTCCACATGGTCTATACGCCACAGAAAGCTATCACTATCGGTGGACATTTTTTGACCTATGGTGCCATGCATCTCACCGAAATATCTCGCTGGTTCGATAGCAAGTATCCTGCGACCACCAATCATAATCACATTGGTGTTGAGAGCACTCTAGTCAGAATGATGCTCGCTTTACCAATTCACCTCTGTGATTCCAAATGTAAGCCTTCGGCAGTACACCCAACGTGATCCCACTTATCAAACCCGCAGCTTTTCATCGACGGCCCCTCATCGCCTTGTGTAGAATGATCCTGTTCCCTGAACAATACAGGGACAGTGAGATTCCAGGCGTCAAGCATCCACCAGTCATCCTGAACGACGCAGCCCACAAGGCCCAAGACATAGCCATAATTGTTCTCAAACAACTTGGCTTCACTCAGAGAGGGAAATCTTTAGACAAGGCCACTCTTGAGGCACTGCATGTCGGCGTCTTTGGTGCTGCTTATGACAACCCAGGACCACTCGTATCACTGGAACCAACATTATTTCCTTCCTACGATATTTGATGTGTCATGTACCTTGGTAATACGAGTCAGTCAGGACAGAAATATTATGTCAGGGTCAGCAAGATATCGTGACGGTCAGCAAGATATCGTGACGGTCAGCAAGATATCGTGACGGTCAGCAAGATATCGTGACGGTCAGCAAGATATCGTGACGGTCAGCAAGATATCGTGACGGTCAGCAAGATATCATGACGGTCAGCAAGATTATGTCATGGTCAGAAAGACCAAGGTCAGCAAGAGATGACATTTCAGGAAGAACAGACAACATGTGCGACGCAGGGCTTCAGCCGACACCATGTCAAGAGACTGCGGTAAATCCAACACGACAATGTCATTTAAAAAAAATTTATTCTACGCTGTGAACAAAAATTATCAAATCATGATCTGTTTTGAATACAAGGCCGTCGCTCCAGCCTCTGACACACTTTTTGCCAACCTCAGCCGCTTTGTCTGCAGTCTGACAGCACTCCCCCACTCACCGGCATTCCTGAACTGGAATGTCCCTTCTCTGATCTTCTGCAGCACGCCTTGATACCAAATCTCGGCAAACTCGCACCAAAAGCCGACGTTGAAGGTACTTTTCTGCCATTGAAGGGGTCTGGGGAACCAGGACTGGTGAGCAAACGGATAACCACCGCCGACCAAGTTCGTTCGAACTCGGTAGACGCCGCATATAGCATTGATGTCATCCTGGCTCAAAGTCGCATGAGAATAGTGAGTGAGATATGTCTCACTGCTCAGTAGCTCGGAGCCGTTGGCGTCCAGTGCTAGACGCCACACCAGGCCTCCAGACCTCAAAGCGGCTCTGGCGATGACGGGATGTCGCAGAAAATGATCCCTGCTGGCGATGTAGCTTTGGAAGTCCGTGACGTTTGAGGGTTTCCAGTCCTTTGATCTATAGCCCAAGACATAGGGCAGCGGCTTTCTTTCCCCAGCGTCGACCGTCACAATAGGACAGAAAGCTATTCCCAATCGCAACAACTCGCTCACCACCTCGTAGATCGTCTTCAGACCTTCATCTCGGAGTACATGAAGCACTGTCGTGGCGTCTGTGACCTCCACTTTGAGCGCATTGACCTGGTCTCGTAAGACGAAAATTCCCTTCGCCTGAACAGAGTCCACGTAAAAAGCGCGGTTCCAGATACGGCCTAAAAACTCTGGATGCGCTGGGTCGAGGTCGGTGCAATGTTTCTGCACCCCCTGCTTGAAATTTTTGAAAGCCGACGTAATTGCTCGAGCGACATCAGGTGTCAGCTCGGGAGCTTTGGCACATAACGAGTGACAGACGATCCCGTATTCTTTCCGCTCTTTCTCTGTCAAGGGAACCTCCTCGGCAAGACCTTTTGGACATACGTAACCGTAGCGCAGCTTCATGCAGATCAACCAAGGCAAGGCGAACAAATTCCGAGACTCCATCGCCGGCAACCAGATATCAGGTTCAGTTCTCTCCGCCAAGTTTGCGACTTGAACCTGATGCGTATTGTCCTCGACTATCTCTCGATCATCGCCATCCACATTCATTGCCTCGTGAGCCCACGACAAACGGTCTTCGACCCCTTGAGAAGCTGTTGCCTGAAAAGACTCGACTTTACCGCTTCCGGCTGACTTGTCGTCGTCGTCGTCCCCCTCCTCGTGGTCTTGATAGCCAAAGCTACTTCTATAGGCATCCTGAATATCCAACTCTTCTTCTTCATCTTCATCCGCTGGCGGCTCTTCATCTGGAGCAAGACCGCTGCAAAGATCCCACGTATTCTCGAAGGGATTGTAGCGCTTTTGGGCGTCTGTAAAGTCGTCCCACAAGTCTGCTACTTGCCAGCGTGGAACATACTTTCTAACCAGGAAATCGCCCTCTTTGATCTCCCAAACGAAGGTGGAGGCACCCGACTTGCCCGGCGCGCAAAAAGTTGCAGCTGCTTTTTCTCGAGCTTCTCGAGCGCGACGACCATTCTCATTCTCACCAACGCGTTTCCTTTCGCCTTCCAGCTTTTTCCTCTCGAAGAAATCCTGCCAGGTTTCACCCAACCTCTGACCCGGTTTAGGAGCGTTACGGTCATATGGCTCATACTGAATCGGCGGTGGATCTGGCAGAACAGCGGACTCTGAATGCATATGGTATGCTGGAAGGGAATCCGGAACAGAATCTGGGCCCATAGCGTCTTCCTCGCTCGTCCACGGTCGGCGCCAAGGCTCTGGCTCCAACTGTTCGAGGACTCTCTCCTTTTCCACCGTCCTGCCGCCACCTATTGGCACTGTATGATCCTCATTTCCGGCAGGCGGAAAAGGATAGACGACCGGGGCGTTGAGGACATCGGCTGAGGTTGGATTGCAGAAATGGAGAAGCATCGAGGCGTCAGTTTCCAATGCCACATCGCTCTGATGACCCCAGTACAGATACAACGGGATTTTGGCCATAAGATAGGGCTTCAAAGCGCTATCCCAGCCATACGCTGACCTGGAACCCCGCAGATCCACAAACAAGCCCAGTCTTGGCACCTCAAAATCAACAATGGCAGATAGACGTATCTGATCCTCCATAGGAGCAGAGATGCCTATTTTCCGCATTTTCCGAATGAATGGCTGCAGGAAGTCCACATCCTGATCAGCATTGTAAAACATGGCAGCTCGATGTGACACCTCGGCTATGAGCAGCAGGAAAACGTTTCGAGCTCTCCAAGCCCTCTCGCCTGCAATTACTCGATCTGAATTTTTTTTGGCGAGATATGTGAGAGGTGACGGGACAGAGACATACTCAAAGGGAACCCCATCAGGACGGAAGGCGGAACGAAGACGTATGAGCAAGTTCTCGAGTAAACACCATCTGTCGAGTACAACTTTTGCGAGCTGCCAGTTTCCTCCTTCAACACACTCTAAAGGTAGCGATTTACGCGTGTACCCCAAACATTTGAGCAGCGGGTCGTGAAATCTCGTCTTGACTGGGATGAAACCACGATAAGGAAGGACGCCCTCTACTTCCCATCCCGTAGAACGAACAAGCCTCTCCGGATTTCGAATGTACGGACGCAACTGTGTTTTGTCGGGGAAGCTTCGATCAGGAGCTTGTGGAAGGAGTCCTGGTGGACCGTTGATGACCTGATAAACGTCACCACTGGTAGTCACCATTAGGTTGACGCCTTTTATCTCTTCAGCGGTGTTCCTCCCGGTGCAGAATTAACTCACGTATATCTTTCATCCCATCCGGATGTCGCTTTACCTGCCCCTGGCCTGTCAAAGCTCTCAAAGAACCTGGGGTCGGTGGTTACAATTAGAGACATTGGCGCCACCAAGGTCAGCACTTGCCTAATTCCATGTTTCCCCGGTATTCTTGACTGACTGGGATTATGCTGATCACGAGAGGTACTGGAGGCACCAGAAGTAGGCAGACTCTGGAGGCAGCACCGATTTGTACAGTTTAGAACACAGTCGACAGACTTTGTTCGGTTCAAGGCGCCTTTGGTCACATGCCGCAAGGTGCATCGCTTAGCTCATCACGCGCTGCCTCATTGGGATATTGCCCAACTCATCACGCGTGTCTCATTGCGCATCGTGGTCTCCGCATCGTGGACCAGCGCAAGACCATCCTGGACGCCCTTGAGAAGAGTTGTTTCACTCTTTCTCCCTTTCGCGACCTTATTTCACCAGCTGAGCCGACTTGCGATGACTTGGTCTCCTCGTCAAAGACCAAGCACTTATACGGACCACGATATCTTTCTTGTCCCATTACGCATCCCTGGTTGTTCAATCATTATCCTTGGTCGGTGAACATAAACTAGGGACGCACTGAGAAGAGTTGTTTCACTCTTTCTCCCCTTGTTAAATTTGCTTGTCCTCTCAACCGTGTTCACAACACTCCGTCCGTCTTGGCTACAACGACTGGGCCTTGTTCTGACAACCCCAAATAACAAGAATCGCCCAAAAAAGTCCCTCACATGATCGATAATAATTCCAACCATCGTCCGATGTCGTCTCCAGATATCATCTGCATTTCCGACGACGACGAACACACCGCAAAATCGAAGCCGGAGCAGCAGTTAGCCACAGCCTTCAAGCCTTTCTACATCGATGACGAGACGACCAATGCAACCAAGGTCGGAATGCGAAGCAGTGGACCACCTGAGGCCAACACGACCGACGGTGAGCTCCACTCATGTCTCATTTCAAGACCCTATTCTGACCTGACCTCCAGCCAATGTTGCATACGATTTCGGACCATGCCCATATTGCGAAGACCGTGAATATAACTGTGAGCTGATCTTCCACCTTTTTTTTCGACCTCGCATCCTGACCACTACAAGGTCCCTTGCACGGGAAGGCTGATCCTGCTCTTCTTTGTCCATATTGCGACCGGTTTCTTCCGAAGCAACCCAGCCGCACACTGAAGCAGCTCCTGGTGGATGCGAAGCTCATCTCCGTCGCTGCCCCCAGGACGACCAACAGTCTAGGGCGAAAAGTCCACGGTGGCTTCGTCGGAAGGCCCGCCGCCTGCTCCCGGCATGAGTTCGAATCTGCGCTCTTACCCAGAGCCCAGAAGGAAGGATGGCCACAAACTATCGATTGGGAGAACTTGGGCGCTCGCATTACCAAGCTGAAGGGGCACCTCGCTCGTATCATCGCTCAGCGGCAAGAGAGAGATAGTTTTTATTGGAAACGATTAATGAAGCAGGTCAAAACCAAGGGTCTGAACGCAACTTTGGCCTCCCTCAGCCAGCTCGAGATCTTCAATGGATTTGGCTAGTGAGCGCTTGTTTTTCTTGTCTTGCGCTTGCAAATGCTTATACATCTACCAAGTTACGGCGAAATCGGCTACATGGTAGTAATGCATACCCTCGACGACATCTTTCCTGAAGAATCCATCGACTTCAAGGACATTGAACCACTGGATGGCGGCAGCTTCAAGCACTTTATCCTTGGCCCCGAGGTCATTGTATGTCTTGTTATGGATGACTTGGACCTGGGTGGAGCGGCAGACGCCTACCGAAAGGCCGTCCGAATTGTGAAGGACAGCACCAGCTATGGATTAATCATGTTCCCCGACGACGAGACCAATGCAGGTACTCAGGTCTGCGACGCCATTGTTAAAGAGAGAGCAGCCCGAAAGCGCAAAGACAGGCAGAGCTCGGACGAGCGCGAAGAGCAGCAACCTGCGTCGAAGCGCCTAAATTGTTTCTAGCTCAGACATGATCCGAATAAAAAATATCTGCTTGGTCAGCCTTTTTTTGGGAAAGCAATAAGCCTATTTACTGTCTCGACGCGAATGAAACTATAAGGAACCAACGACCAGGTTCATGCTATTCTCGGGCCAGCGACAGGGATTCGCATGACGAATGACAGTGCATTTCAAATTGGCTGAGCTCGTGGACATGGTGGAGAGGAAATGGGTTACCAAGGTCACCGTTTATTTCTGTGAGTTACATGGTCACTGCTATCTGACTATGCGCTGACCTATTCGAGAACATAATCAACGCCCGATCCACGATAGACTTGCTGTACTAACCATCGATGTGGGAAACTTCAGCTGCAGCTTTCCCATAGCGCATTCTTCAAATGCTATGGTCAACCCATTGGCTATTATTCGCGTCTCATCTCTGGGAAGGCTTTCTGGAACTGCTGATCCTCTATATTCAAGTTGGGGAATGATCTGAAGAGTTGTCAAGCCTCTCCATCCCCACTGTTCCAGCTTGGTTCTAATCCTTCGGAAAAGGTCTTTCCATGGACCGATATCACCCAAGTACCCATGTCTCGTGTCTCCGTAGATGGCGATGTGTAACACCCGAATGTTGAGATTCTTGGATTCGAAAATCATCTTCGCAACGGCCGCGATGTCTTCGACGTCGACATGGACCATGAGTTCATCAATTGTGCCTGCACTGTTGAATCCAGGGACTAGAAAGGTGTCCCAAATGCCTGGACGTGCATAAGAACAGAGACCACAAAGACACTGAGCACTCACTTCTGGTCAAACGGGCTTCAAAGAACAACAAAGGTTGAGGGACCAAGCGGAAAAAGTCGTTCGTGGAACCTCCCGCGAAAACGGAGTATCTTTCAACCTTATCGAGCGAGATATTCTCCTGGATCGAGTAATCCAGACCTTCCTTTCGATCCGCTGGACGAGAGATGCGGAGACAGCGTAGCCCTGGCGCCTCGGCCTGTCTGTAAATTCCCAAATCTTCATCCAACTTCTGGCCCGACTTCCAATCCTCTGAAGGCCCTTCTGTGGGCAGCAAGACATGCAGCACGACAATGTTAGGACATCCTTGCAGTGCCCAGGAAAGCATCTTGAGGTCCTGTCGCGGAACATCGACGGCCAGAGCTCTGACCGAAGGCAAATCCAGGGATCCTGTCTTCGTCAAGAGCTCGCAGTGAACAAGATACAGCAGCTCAAGCTGAGGCATGTGTTTCAACATCTCGAGGATCGTTGGGCTTATGCGGACTGTTTCGTGGATGAAAAATTGGGTGATGTGAATACCAAACTGTTGGGTGACGGCTTTGTAAAAGTTGGGCCATCGGGGATGCTCACGGGTATGACGATGCAGCAGATGGAAGACGTCGTGAGGAGACGGTGCGTCAAGGTTCCAGCATCCGTCAGTGACCGCTGGCGCGGACTTTGTCATGGTTAAAAGCAAGTATCAGACGATGCGGGCGGTAAAACTCAAATTGCAATCAAATAACATATCACAGCCATATCAAGGGCCCCGGCGGCCGGTTACCGAACCCCCGCTTCCATGGTTACAGTCTGAAGAGATCAATTACATCTTTTGCACCGCGACGCTGTTGTGCCAATCGACAACTTTGCGGTGGGCTTGAACCTGAAAGGCAGATCAGATGGTGTAAATGCTGCTACAGACAAGAACCGGCTACCCTATGGGGGTTAAAACCAATCACCTGAAGTCCCTCGATGGACGAAGCTCTCGATAGCGCTACGTAGCTTTGACCTAAGAGAACATTCAGATTGTATTCTGCAGGGAAGGATTCACACCTTTTTCAAATATATCTGTCAGATTGACCTTCACGCGATGGATGGTTTGACCTTGGCTTTTATGAATGGACATTGCCCACGCCAAAATCAGCGGTCTTGCAGATAAATGAGGGACATCGACGGAAACGAAGAAGGCCTTACAGCTGTGACCGCCGTGCCAGCATCTTCCCTTCGTGATCCTCCACCCTGAAGTCTTCTCGTTGAATGAGCAACTTCTCCGAAAAGCTTGAACCGTCAGGGAGCGAAAACTGGAATTCGACCAAAGGATATTTTTCAGTGTCAGATGTATCTTCATCGTCCACAATCAACTGAACGTCTCTGACGAAAGAAGAGCCTTTTTTGGTTTCAGGTGCGACCTCGTCTCCTATAACCTGCTCGCGGCTGTAGAAACCTAGGACACGTCCGACCACTCCGTTGACCAAAACCTCGTCGATATTCTTGATCAACATTACCTGGGCATCGACTTTCAGCTCCAAACGCTCTTCTGCAAGAAGACTGTCGAGCATCCTGGGCTTGGAACCGCTGTCCACAGCGTTGAAGACGATTTTCTTGGTGTTGAGCGCGGCCAGTCTTTGTGAATTTGCTTGGGAAACTTGGCTTCGCAGCGGAAAAAGCTGAGTCGGAAGCACTCCGGTGTCCGACAAAGGACGAGACAGCGAAAGAAAGAGGGTGATTGCCTCGGGGGTCGGTGAACCCGATCTCAAGCTGTTCAGAGCATCCACAAAGACTGGTGGGTGGGAGTTAATGATGAATCGGGACCACACAGTCCCTTGCTTACCAGGATCTTTTTGTCTGAAAACCTCTGTGAGATAGATGGTGCGTTGGATCGTGTTTTGCCAAGCATGCGACTCAAAGGCGAATATCGGTTCACGACCATTCTTCGTCACAGGCGGGAGCTGAAAGAAGTCGCCGGTTACAACCACCTGGCCAGTCTCAGCTCGAAGAAGCTATGCGAAAATCGAACAACATGCCTGAATACCACCAAACGGCTTTGGAGTCCGGGGGCGAAGCGTCGAAGCAATTTTGGCGAGAGTCTCAAAAAGACGACCATCGACCATCGAGACTGATGAATAATCATAAACTAGGGAATAAAATAGAACCTGGTCTTGACTCACCCTCGTCAATGATCAGAACTTGAGTATTCTTCCACCTGAGCAGTGCTGGTTTGCAGCCCCGAATACACTTCACCAGGCTGTCAAAGTTTTCAAGCCCTGGGGAAATCGCTCCCCAGGAATGGATGGTTGTACCTTGGGATCGGTCAAAGACTTTAAAAACAGCTTGTTAAACAGCAGCTACCTCCAATGTTTGACGCGGCCATGCCGGTGCTGGCCGTCACTGATACCGCCTCTGGCGTATTCCTGAATTTCCGGACAAGTCCTTGAATTATCGCTCGAAGCAAAAGGGACTTGCCGGTACCGGCAGGGCCACTGAAGAAGAGGCTCTCTCCGTCATCGACAACTAGACGAAGGACCTTGGTCTGCTCTTCGTTCAGAATCACACTGGTGGCGGGATCATCCTTGGTGGCAGAAACAGCGACTAGTGGTCGAAAATAGTGCTGAATGAGGGTTTTCTTCGCATTTGGTTGATCTGCCGGCGCGCTGGACTGTTTACGCTTGCTGGCGGACATTGTCGACCACCTTGTGGTCAGGTGATGTAGTCACTAAAATTTTCATTGCAAGATCGTCATCTTAATGAGGCGCTCGGAGCTCGTAGTCTGGTATTATATGTGGTTGCCATCCACGTTTCTCCAACTCTACCGTTGTCTTCTGATTATGAAGCATAATCATTTCATCCAAAAAAAAAGAATATCTGTTCGATAGCGGGGTCAGCGCTGCAAACGGCGGTTGAGAGAAACCGACCGCCACGAAGCCATCATCTTGACAAGCATTTCCAAACCGCCAAACCAGTTATTCTCTTTCTCGCAGACTGAAGTGTTGAAGGACCATTTGTCAGGATCAAGACGCATCTCTGCAAAAAGGGCTGGATTACAATGGATGTTGCAGAAATGGTCTCGTTCGTGATGTTTTGATGAAGCATGGAACACGTCAACATGGAGGCCACACTTGTCAAAATAGTGGTCATCTTGGGCGTGAAGGTGCTTGAGCAGCTGACAAGCTTTGTCGAAAAACATGAGCTGTGGGAGGGCTCCCGGATACTGCTGGGGAAACACTGCCTTGAGAAAGTCCTGAAACAGGGTCATCAGTTTAATGCTGGTTGAAACTGAAAGGAAAGTTGCCTTGACTGATGCTACACCCTCCGCTTGGAACATGGTGGCCCTGGCGACAATGATACCACACGAAAGCACAAAAAGCTGTTCATTATGAGTGAACTTTCGACTCCAACTCCCTTTGACTGGTGGAGGCGTTGGTACATCGATGTTGGGTTCATCGGGCGGAGGAGGCTGAGACTCCTCCGGTAAGCAATGGTCAGACGTACGCCCTGCAAGATACGTCTTGGCTAGACCTGCCCGATATGCTCTCTGCGACAGCTCTCGATGACCTTTCTGATGCTGCTCCCTGAGATCTATTTCACGCTGCATATGACTATTGGCCGAGCAGGAGAAGCAATCAGGTCGAGCTGGGGCGTCACAATTGATCACGAAGCACTGATGTCGTTTGTGCGCATGCTCTGGGCAAAACCGGTCTTTAGGACTGGTCAAATCCACGGTGCAGATACCGTCGACTGAGCAGCATGGTCTCTTCACGGTGACTCCATCGGTACCGCCCCCGCGTAATCGATCTAATGGCAAAAATGAGTCCGACAAGTTCCAGTCTCAACTGTGGGCTTACATATGTTTCCATCTTCTCCATGATATAAACGCATACAGCCCTTGCAGGCGTGAGCCCACATTTCCTGACCAGTACCCACCATCAGCTGGTTCCGAGCTTGCAAAGCGGCAGTCAAGCGATCGCTCTGGTTTCCTCTGTGAGGTAACGAGAGGGTGGTCCCTACACGGTCGTGATGACGAAGTAAAGCATTCACAAAGAAGGCTTCGTAGATCATGTCTGGAGTGAGCCTTGGTTTGAGATCTTGCTCGGTCTCTGGTATTCCATCGAGCACCGCCAGAGCCACGTTGTAAGTCGTGGCAATCTTGCTGGCGGAAATCCTGATTAACAAAGCTTGAGCGGTATCGGCTGCTGATGCGTATACACACTCACGTTTGGACGAGTTGGCTCTCCAGGAAGAGCATGAGCGGACGATCCATATAGACCGTGTCCAAGACAGGGATGTATTCAGGAGTGCTGGTGTAAAATTGACGCTGGGAATCATGGCGAGAAGCCTGATGTACCTGGTAGCTGGGATAGTAGACCATTTCGCAACCTGTGGAGATATCGGATTGATGGTGCATTCAACGGGATTGTGACTCACGAACACAAGTTGCATGGTGGACGACGACAGGGAGTACACCTCTGCTTAACGTGTAGAGCCTAGCTTGTGTCCCGGCTCCTTTTTTCTTCAGCTTGCGTTTACAAGTTGGACAGTGGCTGTAAGGAGCCTGAAAGCTCACTGCGCCTGAGGGGTGAACAATCAGCGCGAGTTCGGCAGTCACAAACGATAATGACTGACCAATGCGAGAGCCATGGAGCCGTATCATATCATCGAACACAGGGTCAGGCACCAGCACGGTGTCCACGATGCAGTGGCGAAAGGCGGCCCACGCCTTTCTGATGAGATTCTGAGGGAGATCGAGTGATGAGGCCAGAAAACGCTCAAAGCGCTCAACGAGTTTTTGAGGCAGCATGTCGGTGGTGATGACTGCATCATCATGAAGGGAACAAAGTTGTGGCAATAATCGACGACAAATTTGCATGAAACCGACAAACTGTTCTGATGTGAGGTTTTCACAGAGTACAGTATCAGATTCCAACGCTGAGAGCAAAGTGGAAAGGTGGGTCGAGGCAGTTGACATGGCAAGAAAAAGGTGTTTCCGACACGTGCAAACTGCAAGTAAAAATTGCACTTGTATTGTGAAACAGAGTCGATCAAGAAGTTACTGTAATCAAAGGCTATAGCAGTGGTTAGATGAACAATGGAGAAAAAAGGGAGCGTTTCGGAGAATTGTAAAGGTTGGAATGGAAATAGAGAAAGGATCTACAGTTATGGAAAGATATGCCACAAAGGATCTTTTGATTAGCCAGAAATAAAGGAGAGAAGAGGCAGCGGTTTGAAAACAGAGAAGCTATCTACAGTTTATCGAAATATATGCGACGATTTTTCTTTAAAGTGAGAGTAATAGCAAAGTGAAGTTGAATGGTCAAAAGGGCATGAAACTATGCATCAGTTGAGCTGGCGCTGAGTCGCAGAGGTTTGGGCGTCCTCTGCCTTTTTTTGCCACTCGTTGGGCCACATTGGAGCACTCTGTTCAGCAGAGGTTCGGACCTCCTGGTACCAAATGGGGTGATATTTCTCGATATTGAGGAATTTGTCGCGAGCCTTGATATATGTGTTGCGCCAGGGGTTGCCACGTTTGGTGAAGTCATGGATTACTTTGTCAATAGGAGTGCCATAGTGTTCTGAAGAAATAAATAGTCAAATTTAACGGTTCATGATGAACGATGGACTTGCCTTTGGCCAGATTATGACGGGCATCCAATCGCAGAGTGCGGAGTTCCTCAAGGAATGCCGCACGCTCCATGAATTTCTGAAAGCTAAGCTTGGGTTTAGCCGGGTGGCCTCGGAGCTCTGTGAGTAATGCAAATTTTGGCGAGTTGATGCTGTATATCCTCTCAAGAGCCGCAAGGTGAGCGGCGTCTCTGAGTGCGAGACGCTGCTGGGAGCTCAAGGTGACGGTAGCACCTGGAAGAGTAACAGGTGGAGGCTGAAGCGTGTCAGCTGGTTTGCGATGTATTTGATTGGAAGATTCCTTACTGGTGGCTGATCTTCATCGTCATCTTCATCGAGGTGGAAAGAATCAACTGGCCCCTGTAAACAGGATAAGTGATAATCGAGTAAAGAAAAAAATCACCAACTTCGAAAACTACAAAGCTGAGCCGAGGAGCAGATGAGGTAGCCATGAAACGGTGACGATTGCTGGGATGGGATGTCGCACGGATTGAGGTGAGATGAGGTTCCCAGTTGCCACTGCTGACATCATCGCCGTCGTACCAGTATAATCCATATCCGTCGACATGAACATCGGGTACAAAGGGGCTGGCAATCCGTGCAGCATCTGTTGGAGCAAGCAGCGCTACAGGAAGGAGCTCGCTCCCATCTGCAGCCCAGGCAAGGAATTGGTAGGCTTGTTGAGGATCTGAATGGATAATTTTCTTCAGTCGTTGCACTGCGAGGCAAGAGTCGATACCACTGACCTTTTTTAGCCATATCTGCAAAATAGCCGGTGCTCAGTATCAGTGTCATGAAAGCAGTTGGGTCGGCCATGACATCTTCAGTCTCTTCTTCATCAGATATTGAGGCAATGTGGTGGGCTTTCCACGGCTCCGAATTGCCACCGGGCATCTCATGTCCAGCCCAAGGGTTGTCGACAGAGTGAGAGGGTTGCTGACCCTCGAACCGGGCGGTTGGAACCAGGTGAATGCATTGACTGAAAAGAACATAATCGATGCGATGTTTGGTGGGATCAACACCGACGTTGGGGCCGCTGTACAGGTGAACACGATGATCTGGATAGAGTGTCAATAGATGGTTCAATTTGGAGCGGGAAAGGTGAGACCTGGGGGAGCAGACGACCTTTTGCTAGTGTGGGTCACTGGAATGCGGTTTGAGGAGTTCTGTTGAAGCAGAGACAACTGAAGACTCACACTCCGACATGGGAGAAAGAGATCTGTCGTCTGAGTTCAAGACGGCCTTACGTGCAATTTGACGTTGTATGGAGGTGGCCTTGTCATGGACGCGAGCTGCAGTCGCGGGATCGCTCATCATGCCATTGATTGTTTCGAGCAAAGCTGCGCCCGTGGTCCCACTGGGGTATTTTCTCCTTTGTTTTTTGGGCACGTTGGGATCAGAAGCGGCGGCAGTGAAAAGCGCTCTGAGTTGTGAATGGTGAAAGCTGCTGTGAAGATGTCAGTATACACGATGAAGGCAAGGGCGACGGGCTACCTGTATTGATGTGCCATTTGCGAGATCCAAAGGTGCAATACGAGGGATGGGGGGTGAAGCTTGAAGCTTCAACGATAAAGCATGAAATAAAAAATTGTAAAATGTACATCATCTCGGGTGTTTGCGAACCCATGTGCTTGTTTCATGCGATTGGCACTGCATTGGATATATTTCAACGGTGACGATCGGATAAGCGGGCAGCAAAACAAACGAGGCGTCATGATGGTGGTGACGGAGGGGAAAAAAAATTTAACCAGTAAATAAAATGATAATAGGCGTCAGGTAATGATAAATAAAGGTTGGTACGAAGTTGATGGTGACGGAGGGGAAGAAAAATGTGACCAGTAAATAAAACGAGAATAGGCGTCAGGAAATGATAAATAAAGGTTGGTACGAAGTTGAAATAAATAAATAAAAGTCGGGAGAGAGCGGAAATGTCTGTTGATAAAGAATAATTGTAAGTTGGTATATCTCAGAGCGTTTAGCGGGTCTTTTTCGAGGAGCGGGTCTTTTTCGAGGCCGCAGGGGCTGGTTTCGGTCTGCCCACTTGTCGAATAGTGGTCCAAAGGCCTCGCGATGTTTTCCCTGCCTGGACCGCAGCCACGAGGACATGAGGGCGGCTTTCGCTCAATCGGATCCAGTCTTGATTGTGACGAGTCCACTTTGAGGACACCCAGATGTACTTCTAGGAAGATATTAGATCCGAAGGTAGGAGCGATCAGCAAGGGGACTGACGGGAAAGTACTCTGTAAACAGTGGCTTGAAGTACAAGGCAGCTCGTGCTTCAATGTCGTCAAGTTCAAGGTTTTCGTTTTGACGTTCTGGAGAGGTCTCGTGGCGCACGCGAATGGCTTCCATGGCATCATACATGTCACAGACATGTTCAGGGGGCCAAACATACGGTTCGGTGAGGCGTTTAGCTGGAGACGAACTCGAAGAAGGTGTCATTTGCGAAGGCGACATTCTCGAAGGCGTCGAAGGCGAGGCTGCTGGAGGACGTTTAGCTGGAGACGAACTCGAAGAAGGTGTCATTTGCGAAGGCGACATTCTGGAAGGCGAGAATGTCGAAGGCGAGGCTGGTGGAGGACTGCTCTCCACGCCTTTTTCGATTTTTATAGATCTAGGGTTTGACGTTAAGTCTGGGGGTCAGAAAGGAGCGGTATATACCCACTTGAGAATTGGATCAAAAATATTTGCGTCGTCTTCATCATCTTCGTCACTGATCCTTGAGAGGTCAATGCTGCAGGGAAAGTTAACATCTACAGATTTGTGGAGCTGGAATGGAAGACGCACCAGTCAGAGTTTTGTGATCCACCGGGGCTGGGAGAGACTGAGCGCCTGGGACAAAGATGAGAGAGAGATTGCCAAATATTGTTGGAAAAAGTCCCGTACGTGGCCATATGCTTCTTCTGTTTGCGAGGACTGTTCATGACCTGGGCTGAGCGCTTGCTTGGGGTTACCTTGGTCACGGCGTCAAAATCCGTACAGTTGTGAACGTCAGGAAGTCGAAAGAGTAAGGTGTCCCCGTTCCACGTTTTGCGAGGGGTCTCGACCCCAACCCAATGACCGCCATTCCAGAAATCAATGGTTTGGTACTTGGTGAGCTTGGACTTGAAAATGGGATCATCAAAGATGTCGTAAAAATTGTCAGATGCCAGCGGCCTTTCGAATCTTTTGGCGGGCTCGTTGTTCTGTGGAATATTTCAGCTCGAAATGACAGTTAGGAGGAAGCGAATCTGACCAGTTGCCAAATGATTATGTTCACCTGATTCTTGGCCTGACGACGACGCTGTTGGCGATCTTGTCCTGGGTCTCTGTATGCTGGAGCTTCCAACGGAACGTCGCCGGAGATGGGCCAGCCTCGCTGTTGCAGATGCTGAGCATAATTGGGATCAAGGTTGGCACCGGTGGTGACAGTTTTTCTGCCATAGGGTCCGGCGAAAGCTGAAGAGGGTACATGCTCTACTGCGACTTGGGGTCGCTGGCCATTCTGATAAGGAAGGACAGGGGTATTCGGTTGTGCGACTGGTTGATAATGAATGAAATTTGGTTGCATACGAGGTTCCATTCTTTGCTGGGCATTAAGATATGGATTTTCGTGGCCTGGACCGTGGATAAAGGCATGGCCTCCGCCACGACCACCCCGGCCTCCTCGACCTCGTTTGCTTGGAGTCTGAGGAGGGTCGCGGTGCTTGCTCTCATTGCAAGGCGGTTGAACTCCACGACCTTTGATCTGGGCGATGCAGCAGTTGGAGCAAAAACTGTAACTGCAGTTTTGGTTTCTTGGATTGGGTCCCCCGAGGCGGTTGGCGCATGCTCCGGAGATACATGGCTGTCGCGGTCGCGGATGATTCATGGGAGAAGGTGCAAAGTGAGCTTGGTAATCGTCGTCGTCGTCGTCGTCGGGAAACGAGGATGGAGGAAGGTCGTCGTAGAGGACACCGAGCTCGTCCGCAAACTGGAAATAGGAGCAGAGACTGTCGGGATCGTCAAAGGTATGGTTGACGCACTGTTGAAAAAATTAACTTGAGAAGGTTGGATTGAAGAAAAAGTGCACTGACACCAATATACCAACGTCGAAAATTTTTGGCGTTGTAGTAGCCGGCGCACTCGGTGAGCGGTGTTAAGGAGCTTCCGCACAGAGGGCAGATTAGAGGGAGATAGTCGAGACTGTTAACCATCAAGTCGAGTGCATTGAGACGATGGGTCGCCGACTAAAGCGACGGAAAAAAATTCTCCTGCTGGCAATATACACCCTGGCAATTGCCGAATGGCGAGACTTATGGATTGGATTTCATGTCTGCTGGTGCAACACGGAGGATGCGAGATGCGTGATGAACCATAGGCTAATCCAAGAGCACAATGGGTGTCGAGTTAGCCTGGTCGTGATACAACGTCCAGACGAGTAGGGAGAGGGGAAGGTCAAGGCGTAAGTCAACGCCAAGACTGTGAATGCGAGGAACATTCATGGGGAAGGCTGAGAGCTCAAGAATGGGTCATGGCTGAGGCAGCGACCGTCCTAGAACAGTCATCGGTCACTTGACCATAGCTTCGTAATCTAATTGCTTTAACACATCTCTCGTCGCTTTCTTTATACTGTAATTGTGCATCTGATTTTTGTACTTTTAATCGTCGTGAAACTAGCTGTATTCTTTGGAAAAACCAAAGGGCGCGAGAAAGGCAAGAAAAAAAGACGAGAAAAGAAACGGTAATTGTTTTATTATTAAGCAAACAGGTGGAGGCCTTTCGAGCTCGCGTGCTGGGATGCGCTCTTTTTCTCACTCACTATTTTGTAGGGACCAGAAATGAATGCGTTTTGAGCAGAGTTGCTTTTACTCTGGCTCTAGGCATTTCGCTAGGACATTTCGCATGGGCACAATTAGGCATTGGGCGAAGCTCATTTCGCATTGCGCATTTCGCATGAGGTATTTTGCATTTTGAATGACCGAAGGCGGGTCAGTGTTATCGCTCTGCGTATTGCAGATAGACCTATTTGTAAGGCGATGCATTTATTAATTGCTTCGGGTCTGGTCCTGCATCGTTTCAGAGCCGTGGAGCCAAATAGGTGCTTTGGTGAAGAATGGTTCGACCCATTCCATATATCTCTCAGCGCTGGAGCGAGGAATCGATGCTTGCAAGTCGATGGTCATATTGTCGATATTCGAGTGCATTGCTTGGTTTAGCGATTGCCAGGCGGCTTGACCCGAAGGATCTCCGGTTTCTCGGATCTCTGCAGGGAGTAGATATATGCGCAGTTCTAAATGGGACAGCGGACTGGATAGAGGAAGGGATTTGACGCTGCTGGCGACTTGCGAAAGATGCCAATGGGTGGTCTGGATGACGAGGCTTTTCATTCGCATCATGCCATTGAGATTGAAAGAAACTGAAAAGACTCAGTCTGTGGGGGAAGATGTCCTTGTAAAGCCGGGACGTACCATTGGTGACGCATAGTTCTGCTGAAGTTAGGCTGGAAACGCTAGGGAAGGTCGTCCAGATATGTGATGTCCATGGCTCTTTTGGCAGAGGTGTTATGCACGCGTTGTAGGCAGAGATTTGTTGCCAAATGCGGACCTTGGTGAAGGTTCTGGGCGATACAGCGTTGGCGAGAGTGTCCACAATCTCACCGACGAGGTCTGTGGTCCCATGGGTCACCCATACAGTGAGGGAAAGGGATCCGTTGACCAGCTGAACTGCTCGACGCTCTTTCTCTGCTTCATCCCAAAAGAGCTTGATGTCTTTGAGCTCTTGCTCTCGAGTTATGCCATCTCCGTTGAATCCCCAGCTCAGGGATGGTTTCAAGCTGCCGCTGACACTCCAGAAAACGATCTGGAGGTTGGGAGCGAAGCCGGCGAGGGCGAGAGGGTTGATCTTCAAGTCAAAAGGTCTAGGGATGATGCCGAGGAATTTGAGCTTGCGGAAGGGGGGGCAGGCGGCCAGGTCCCAGATCTGGACATTGGTCAGAGAGAGTTCCTCCAGAAGAGGAACTTCGGAGAGGGCCTGAATCCAAGGGCCGTCAAGAATCATATTGACAAGACTGATGCGTCGAATCTGCATCCCTCCCTTGGCAGTGGTGAATGAAGAAACATCGCCCAGTTCGGCCGCTTTTGCGGGGTAGATTTCGATGTTTCGGGTGGCTTTGGGCAAAAAAAATCGCCTGACGGTACGTGAGACAAGTGAGGCGGAGGCGATGGTCTCGCTGATGCTTGTCGGCGAGCCAATTTGATGGTGGGCGAATAATTCACCCACTTCTTGGGGTACTGTCTCTAAACGACTGAGGTTCTGGGGCATTGATGTTTGTGGTGGATCGTGAATGAAAATTTCAAACAATGAGTAATGTGATTTTTGAAATCAATAGTTGTTGAAATAGTGAAATTGAAAAGCGGGAAATTTTTGGGTGCAAGGCGATTGGATGGCAAAGTGTAATAAACATGGCTTGAGTGAGTCGTACCTGACTTGTTGCCTCGGAAAGATTTATTTAGAGTTCACAAAAATATTAATTACATCATACATGTATTAATAAGACGCGTAAAGCACGTGGCGGGAAGTCGTGACTCAGCAAGTGGTACTTGTTCCCCGCCACGCGCTACCAGGTTTGCTGGAGGGTGGAACACTGGTACCTGAGCTGATTCCTCTTTGCAGGCCGTGACATTTTTGGCTGCCTGAACAGAGTTGTCTTACTCTCGTTCTTCTGTGTCGGAAAATTCTGTCAAGGAGGACCCTGCTCGGCCAGTGACAGATGGGCGGTGCAGCTTGAGCAATCGACGATGAGGCAGGTTCAGTGCGCAATGAAAGAGGGGAAGTAGGCGAAGCTGGATGAGTGATGGACAATGAGGCATGTCAAGTGCGCAATGAAGAATGGAGACTGCCACTGACGCGATTCCTTTTTGCAGGTCGTGAGGTTTTTTGCTGCTGGAACAGAGTCGTCTTACTCTTGTTCTTCTGTGTCGATTCTGTCAAGAAAACAAGGATGATCCAGCTCGGCCGGGGACAAGGTTGAACAATGGACAATGAGGATGTTCAGTGCGCAAGATAAGATAGGTCATATTCAACAAAAACCCGGATGCTAGCTGTGTTGCTTGGATCTGGTGAGCTCTTTTTTTCTCATTCCCTGTTGTCAAAATTAAAGAAGCTCCTCGTTCTAGGCGGACATAGAACGGAAGCTCTAACTTTAGTCTCGGCTTTGGATTTCCAAGGATATACTCCGCGAACATACCTTGTCAGTGAGGGTGACACCTTTAGCGCACCGAAAGCTCTTGCGTTGGAAGCCGCAAAACACGGAACTGTACTGTTGTTCTCATGATTCCTGGAAGCATTTTTTATTGAAAGATTCTCTCCGGCTCTCAGAATACACTATACTTGTGATGCCGCGAGCTCGTCGCGTGCATCAGTCGCTGCTTACAACTCCCTGGACCACCCTGGCATCCATGTTGACCGGCATCTATTACACGACATATATGCCGCTGTTCTCTGCCGCTTCCTGCTCCATTTGCGGACGTTCTGATTTTGAATGGCCCTGGAACCTGCCTGCCGCTTTCTATGGCTGTTTATCTTGCCAAGGCAAGCTTGGACGAAACATCCTCGCAATTTGTGCTAAGTTTCTAGGGATGGCGTCGCCGAAGATATAGAATCTTTTGCCCGTGTCAAAACATTGTCGCTTTCGGGAAAGTTGCTACGACCAATTGTGGACAGGTAAGCTGCGAGATGAAATGAATTCAAACTTTTCATCTAATCTTTGAGCGTAGATTCATAGTCAAATGGCCCGCTCTCCAAGCGTCTGGTCTCGGTGGATTCCGCGGCTGGTTGGTCTGATAGAACATACGATGGTAAGCCGTAACTTGTCATTTTTATTTTAGAAAATGATTTATATCATTTTTCACTGTCAGACAAGTTCCCGGATGACCAGAGGAGGTTTGTCGTCACATCGGGTCTTCTTCGTTGGCATCTCATCGGAATTTGAAAAGTGCTTCCCAAAGCTGGGCGCATTGCGAAAGCTAGCTCGGTCCATGGTCTTGAGTGGCACTCGATGGCGTTTGGTAGGCTCATCCACAGTGGCTTTGTGTCCCCGACATTGAAAATGCGGTACCAGATTCAACAACCTTTCGTGGGCCGGGGAAGTTTCCTTGCATACCTTATGTCGCACAAAACGAACATTCATTGGCTCACTCACACGTTCGACAAGGTGGTTCCGCCGCGGATTCAGCGTCGTCAGAAGGCCAGGTCAAGTTTCCGGAAGTTGACTCTTGCATCGATAAAAGGAACCACCCTTGCTTGTATTTAAGGCAAGAAAGCGACGACAGAACAGAATAAATATCGAATCATGCCCCTCATGCAACTTCTGAAAGCCTCGATGATCTTGCTTAGCGCTTGGGCGATGCGCGTCTCTTCGACTCCTCCAAATCCTCGAGATAAATCAGGTTCCTCTGCGGGGCCCATTATTCCAGATTGGAGAGAGATATTCTTGCGAGCCCTAGCTTGGCCTTGTGTCTTCCTTCGGGTACTTTCTGTCTCTATTTTTTTTTTAGTCCAGGCTGATTATATCCTAGACTTTAACCTGGTTCGCATAGCTTCTGGAACAGAGTCGTCTTGCTCTTGTTCTTCTCTGTCGATTCTGTCAAGGACAAGGTTGAACATTGGACAATGAGGGATGTTCAGTCCGCAATAAAAGATGTCAAGTGGGCGAGGCAGGATGAGTGTTGGACAATGAGGAATGTTAAGTGCGCAATAGACTCTGAAAAGTAGGTGAAGCAAGGTGAGTAATGGACGATGGGGCATGTCAAGTGCGCAATGAAACATGGTGACATGGCTAATGGACTTGACTTTTGTTGCAAATGAAAGCTTCTTGAGAGACCGCTGGGGAAGAGAGAGCGCAATTGTGCGACGGTGTTGGTCGCTGGCTGGCTCAGATTGGCTTGAACTGGCTTCAAGGAATGCTGCTTGCGCTTACAACGAGTTGTTACTTTGAGCGTATTGAGCGGCTTTTGATAACAACTGGACCCACCGAAATCTCGAACGATGGGGAAACGAGTCGAAAAATTTTTCGGAGTTTTCTGTCATGGTCGTCACTGAAAATAACCGCGGATTCGCTCCTGGTGGTAGCTCTGCTCGGGGCGCTGTGCCGTGACAGCACGTGGCTGGTCTGTCACGCAGGGCAAGTCGAATCGGCGCCACGGACGACGAAAACAATAACCTGTCGACGGAAAACAGGTTTGGTGGACGACAGAAGGTCCTATGTTTGCGGTGAGGGCACCTGTACTTGGTCGTGCGCTGGTTATATATTGCGAGCCGGCTTGTTCTCGCATTGGCAACTGTGTCATGAACCATCACCTTCCTCCAATGCCTCGGGTTTCTGCACCTGTCTTCTGCACTGTGGGTGGCACTCTTCGTCTGGAATTCCATCTATGGCCTCTGGTGACTGACTGGACGCTGCAGGCCTGTACCAAACGACGAACTGGGGATCGTTGTCTGTTTTGCCCCGAGCAAGGGCTGAAAAAATTGGTGAGCACCTTTTCTTTTGCTCTATGAATATGGTGGCTGACAGTAGGCGAGGACAGGACGACTCTTTGGTCGCTAGGCTCGTACATCTGAGCAAGTGGCCGATGGTGTGTACTTGGTGGGTCTGCCAACGATTTTGCGTCTCTGGCTAATGTTGCAAACAGTGGGGCTGTACTTGTCTGCCTTGACTGTTTTGAAGTCCTCGTTTCCATCCAGAGAGCTGCGAGAATCGTCGAGGAAGACGACTTCATGCAAGACGCCAATAACGGCAGTGGGGATTGGGATGTCGTGATGGGGGAGCCCAATAACTAAGGTGAGTTTGCGGTGTGTTCGAGTTTCTGAGCTAAGGAATGGAGCATAGCAGGAGCTGCTGTGGTCTACAATACCTCGTGTATCGTCGTGCTCTGGTTTTTGTCTTTCTGGTTTTGTCTTGCTGATTTCTCGCTGATTTCGTGCTATCGAATGTTTTATGCCCGCTGTCGAACGTCTGAAGAAATATATTTGTCTTGAGTTTTGTACTTGAAAAAAGAAGGGTCGTGTCATTTATTCTCATACTCTTTTGCGAACATATCTTATCTCAGTCTGCAGTCTCTCAGCTCGATATCATTGTCGACGCCAATGACAGTCTGAAGCGATTCGTGAGTCAATGCAAGCGCGTTTGATTCTCCCTCTTCATGCAATTACTCAGATGACTAGTCCTTACTCCTTCATTCGCGCTCTCTGGCATCCTTCCTGACCGCCCGACGTTTCAGAACATCTCAGCTAACGAGCTCGATGCTTTTTTGGCTGAAATGGAGAGGGATGTAGGCGCGGCAGACCGCGGCATCGGCAAAATGGAAGCTTTGGAAATAACGGTATAACGGGCGCTTGAAAACTAGCTGGTGAATCGCTTTCATTCTCTAGCCTGCCATGTCTCATTTCCCGATTTCGGACTATGGAATGTTAAAGGCACAAATGCATGCTCTCGCGAGTGCGCACTATGATAATCTCAAACTTGCTGCAGAGCTAGAAAGCAGAACCACATAGAAAGCAGAATAACAGGGCTCGTATGTGGGTTGCATGGCGAAAGTGTGCATTTTGCTCACCTTGGCCAGATTAACATCATGGCTGGAGTTTGTGTCGCTGGGGACGAGGCGATTATGGAGGCAGATACCAAACTTTCCAGGCTACACAGATATCGTGCGACGGCTGGGGTTCGTACAGTGAAGCTGATGATAGTGCTCAATGTGTCCAGTGCATGAATTGGGATGCGATAACGTCGATTCAGTCCAAAGTGCGGGTGTCAGCCACAGTGGCATCGTTGAATTGAAAACCATCAATTCAGAGTCGGTCATGCATGCTTCGCAGCGGTCATTGATCAGAATGTTGGTCTGGAGTCGCAATGAACCAAGGGGAATGGATAAGTGAGGGCCAATGAGGAATGCGGTGTGCAAAATGGGCGATGATTTTGAGATGTTGTGTGATCTGCAATGCGAGGTGCGAAATGGAAAATGGTGTTCGGGAGATTGGCAAAGCTGCTCGCCTATTGGTGAAAGGACGGCGCAGGCATATCAAATAATAAAAAAAGCATGGATGGCGGTTTCGAACACTAGGTTGCGAAACCCCTCAACTCAATATAATGCAAAGACACATTTGCTATTGCACTATCAAGACTTAGGAAGTCACAGCGAATTCAAAAACTTGTACGGCTTGGAATATGGCTGTCTCATCTGCAGCTGCGATTGGCAGTTTTGATAATTTCCGTCATTTACTCATGCATTTTGACCAATATGAGTAATTCTGGCCACGGCTAGAACGTGAACGTGGCTGCACGAGAGGAAGGCAGGGAACTCCGCTTGAGACACGCTCTCCTTCTCGAGTATGCAGACACGGGTGATGCGCAATGCGTAATGGGAAGCTTACATACGCGTGAGAAGCTTACTTAAATTGCAGCTGCAATTGCGTTTGCAGTTGCAATTGCACCAGGCGCCAGCCCCGGAGCCTACGGCATTAGAAGGGGCAAAATGGCCGTAACTATGCGGCATTAATAGAAGCGGAGCGCGAAACATCGCCGGGCCGGCATTTCCCTTTTGGCTTTTTCTTTCGCTGCTGCTGAAATACGAAAGGTGAATCGACCAGTCGGAATCATGCCTGGCGCCAAAATCAGACCATAACAGGCTGTAGCGCAGCCTGGTCACAAAGTCCGGCCGGTACCAATAAACTCTATCCAACTGCTGTATAAACGTGCCGACTTCCTTTGTTCTGTCTCAGTTTCCTTTCCCAAATCCCCAACCAGCATCGATGGTGGGCTTCGATCCTCCTCAAGTTTTCGACACTAGTACCACCAACCAACTCTTCTCGACCTACAATGTAATACACCAAGGCTTTAACGCGTCGCGCTCAGAGACACCTGGTGAGCTTGAAAATCCTTTCATCCTTCATAAATTCATTTTTTTCCTCTCGTTCGCAGACGATGATGGTACATCTTTCTCTTTCGAACCCCTGCTGGACTGACCGTCAATGTCTAGCTTCGACGTATGAGGATGCCATGACCGATGTTGAGGGTTCCCCATCGCCTCGAGTCCGTCTCTCCAACGAATTTCTGCTTCATTTTAGTGGCCTAAAATTTGTCCTTTTTAGACTGAAAGCTTAATGGACGTGGATTCTGAAGACGAATCCCAACCTTTGACTGTAAGAGCCTCGGCGATTTTCGGCCTCTTGCTAATTGCCTTATATGTAGCCAAGTCTCCCAAAGAGACCAGATCAAGATCTTCTCACCTCTATTCGGGGGATGTATCGTATGCTGGATTTGATCAGCGAGCAAGGCAGCGGCGGTCTCGGTACGCCCGCTATGGCATCATCATTCCGTAATTTTTTTCTGATTTCTGATTCCAGTGGAGAAAATTATTATCGACCAGGCCTCTTTCCAAAGGCTCCTCGACGATCTCTGTCCTGGCGCATATGTCTCGCTCACCAAAGTCAACTTCAAGGCCCTGGACAACCTTTCGGTGAAGCCCGTTGGAATCTATGGCAGCAGGGAGTGCATCGTCGATTTGCTCATCAGCCTGAGCGCTTTGGACGAGGCTACGTCAGTTGGCTTTTGTTTCATCTGTGACTTCTACTCATTTTTGACGGCAGGGCTCTCGCTTTGAAGACTTCCAAGGATGAAGCGTCCGGTCCAAAGCTTCGGTCTGGACTCTACCTTGTCAGAACAAACGAACTGCCCCCAGGCGAAGACCCTGAACAAATTTATGCTGTCTATTGGCCCGAGGATACCACCTGGAATGACAACGCGATAGATTCAGTCAGGCGAAATCGTGTCACTTTCATGCGGTAGGTATCTTCTCTGTGATATCCTTCTGGATTGAAGCGTTTGCAGATACCTCACGAAGATCACTGATCAAATCGTCTGCTTCATGTCGCCAGCACAATCTGCAACAATCGTATGGAAAGAAGACCTTGACGAAACCCCAATGGACCTCGACGTCGATGACTCTGGTCGACTGTTCACCTTCGAGGTGTCAAAGACGAATGAGCAGGAAGAGAGTGTAACCTTGCGAAACGGATTCGCGGTAATATGTCAATATTCATTCAGTATATTCTAGCTAATTTCAATTCCAGATCTCATCTCGTCACATTTGCGACGGGGATGGTCCCGAAGGATTCCAGAAGGAACAATTCCAACCCCGTCTTCTCGCTGGGGAAACGACTCAAGCTTTCATGACTACCAAATACATCCCGCCAACGAGACATCAACGCCCTATGAATAAAGAGGTCTACTCCTCGATAAAGCTCAAGGATCTTCTGTAAGCCGGTATTCTCAAATAGAAATGTTCCACTAGCTAAAAGGCTGTACCAGTGCCCGTGGCTCCTTACGTTTAAGCGAGGAGTTGACCGACGATGCCATTCTCGTCTTGATGGACCACGGACTTCGTCCAAGATATCTCCAGCCCTGTGATGGCTGGAAACATCGGAAAGAAGAGATAGAGCGGGAATGCGACAAGTCCATCAATGATGAAATCGCCGATGCAAAGCAGCGCTTAAATACCGAGGCACCTGCACTGAAAGATTGTTTGCTAGCAGCCGTCTGTGACCATGTTTTGAAACAATATCCGTCAGTCCTCGTCTCCTTGTTTGTGTTAATCTGGTTGCTTACTGCTCCTCTAGAACCATGGATCGAGATACTCTTGTACCTATGTTTGTTGCAGACACCCACGATGGCGATATTTCAGCATTGCCGAACGAGGCTAACCAGTCAGAGCAGACCAGGACCGAGCCCGAGTTGATGGACGGCTGGAGCGGTAAGATTTCTCCTCGTTCAGATGTGCATAAGCTAATCGGTACTCTGAAGATCACTTTGCCATGCTTATTCAACTCTACCCGGACATCGAGGCGCAATTCAAGGCGGCTGTCTCGACTGAGAAGCTTGCCAACATGCCGAGAGGTTTCAGAACTTTGAAAGAGCGAATGATATTGACGGCTTTCTTCCTCGACCATCCTGAGGTGCTACCTGTGGAAGCGGACGAGCTCGCAAAGACGGAATTGTCGTTGGCCTTCTTGCAAAAGCAATTGGCAGCTGCCGGGAAGCATGCCAACGGAGACCAGAGCAAGAAATCTTCCTGGTCGTCCCGAGTGAAGCAATATTGGTTAGGCGGCTCTGAGCATCCTCCGACCCACGATCGAAATCATCCTCTCAATCAAGCCAAGAAGCTCCTTGAAACCACCAGTGACCTGGCCTTCCTCGAATCGATTCCCAGCTACTCCGACCGACACCCCATATTGGCTCCGCTGGTCAAGGACGTCTTGGCTGCCATTCAGAAGCATTTACGCACTTTTGTTACCAAAGCCACGAAGACGCTTGAGGGCCAAGCTTATCTCATCAAAGAACAAGCGCTCATTGCTAATATCAAGCGCGAGGCAGGGTCTCTGAAGTCTTCCCGACTAAAAGAGTCTCGACGAGAGTTGGTCAAGGAAATCACCGATGACAAACCTGACGCAGATCTGTCTGTAGTTGACATTGTCCCGCAGAACTGTGCTGATATTTACACAGATTTATCGTCATAGACTCCGTTGTCGATGCCAAGGAGCGATGGGGACCAAGTTGGGAGTTTTCTAATCGAAAATCGCTTTTGTTGACCTTTCCTCTTAGAGAGTTGGATAATTACCGGCATGATGCATTCCAGTCTTGGAGCGAAAGTCGAACGTCGCATCCATTTTCTGCAACTTACAGCTGGCGACCGACAGGATCTGCAACGGGACCGCACCACCATACCTTTTCCACGAGTCGACGACAAGTTTTCTCACGTCTTTTGTCTTGAGCTCAACTTCAAAGTGCTGTGAGATCTTCATTATAGTTTTGGTGGACATATCTAACCAAAGATCAGCTATTGTCAGATGGTCGGGCCGGAAAAATGTCTCCTCGTCATGGATGACAGCCGGGGAAACATCTCGATCTACCTCGAAAACCCGGCGAGTCTGGAGCGGGCCATTCTAACTCATCCGGCTCGTCGAGTTCTGAACCAGGACAAAGTGGGGAAGGATCTCCTGGTTTCTTACGACGAGACGAAGCGAATGCTTCTGATTTGCAGTCCTTCAAAGGTTCGTCAAACTTCTCATATGTTACTTTTTCTGAACCAAGCTTCAGCTTCAATTACACGTGTTTCAATTCGATGAGCGATTCGCCACTCTGCAGGGATGGGGTGCAACTATCGAACTCTCGCAATGGTATTCTGGTTATGAGACTCCTGCGACGATATGTCATGCTTGTCTCATCTGCGGAGGCGATGAAGTGCTGTTGATTGATAACATGGCGCATGCCCGAATTTTCTCATTCATTACACAACAACTTCGGTGAATTTCGCTTCATTTCCTTTTGCGGCCCTCGACTAACCATTTACCAGTCCTGGAATGATATCATTGCAGGAAATACCAACTAGCGTTTACGCGTCGCCCGACAGTGCTTGTGTTATTCTCGTATTTCCCGTCGAGACAGGGCAAATCTTACATGCCTATCATCTCAGTACGTTTGGGCCTGATAGCCCCGGGGTTATTCTAAAACTTCCTCGACCATTGGGAGATACGACAATGATCACTTCGATGGTCACCCGGAATTCCATTCACTTGATTTCCCTTGACTGTCAGAGGCAAGAATGCTGGTCAGTCGCACTGGACATCACCAAGAAGATCACCGAGTTTCAATTCAAGGAGAAAGGATCGAAAAACTCTTCATCCGGCAATGGAAATCATCCCTCGTTTCACAACTGCCTTATCGATTGTCATTCGGATGTCTGGACTCGTTTTCCTGTGATTGCCGCTGTCCAAAGAGGCATCATTTCTTCGTCCTCGAGTCGTCTTTGCAAGCATTTGACCTTTGCGACGGATCGCGATCATGGAAACTTTGCACCTTGCTTCGCCGACATGATCCAGTCCTTCGAACAGCGCAAACGGAAACCGACTGGAAATGTGTTGAAGAGCATCCAAGTCGACGCATTGGATGTCGAGACAGCAGTTTCCGAGCTAGCGCCAGACAATTCCTGGGATGTGTCTCAATTTCTGCTCGGTGAATGGCTGGTCGACATCCTATGTCTGATACCGATACATGTCGCCGTCACTCGTGAAAATCGGTTCGTTCCATTGAAAGATGGAGTGAGCTCACCAGAGTTGGAAAAGTCTTTGCTTGGGGCGGAAGTTGGTCGCATTGTCGACAACCTGTCGCTCGGCTGGTACGAGTCGATTTTTCAATCATATATGGCTCAGAAAGCAAGTCTCTTGTTCCCTCTCATGCGCCCACGTTTGCTGAACCATTATGAAGCCCGTCAAAGTGGTTTCGTCTATGGGTAATTATACTGGCCATTGATGATGTGCTCTTCTCTAACGCTTCCTTAGGTGAACAATCAGTCGGGAAAAGCTACAGCTTGAATCATCTCGTGGATTCTTCATTCGCTGGCAGCGCCATGCGGACCACCGGTACATCCTTTCATCTCAGTGCTTCCTTGTATCTTCTGACAGCTTTTACAGAGGGGATTTGGCTATCTGTTACTCCCACTGACGAGGCTCTCATTGTAGCTTTGGACTTTGAAGGTGAACCTGATCTTTCTGACTCCGAGCCTTTATTAATAATCGCACGTTCTAGGTGTTCACAGCATTGAACGGTCGGCTCAAGAAGATACACTGTTGGTTCTTTTCAATACTGCCATCTCGAACCTGGTGAGCAATCTCGTACTAGACCAGAGACAAACATTCACGCATTGCAGGTCTTGTTTCGGAACAATTTTGCTTTGTCGCGTGATATTACTGGTCTGTTTCAATCCTTCCAGTCCTCGTCGACGGTTCTCGACCCAGCCGCGAACCCTACACTGTTCCAATCCACCCTCGTCATCATAATCAAGGATGTCGTCGATTCAGACAAGAGTGAGATTGTGAAAGAGTAAGTTTGACCGTCATATGATTCAGAGGCTCTATTCTGACGCTCTCTTAGGTTTTCTGGCAAATTCCAGGTCTGTTTTTGTCCATTTCTGCTGTACGACCGTCTTATGCGACATTCTATAGAAAATCGTTCAAGAGGAGCAACAGCTCAATTTCATCACCCAACTTCATGCGGGCCGACTTTCCATTGTACCTTGGCCAGTTATCGAGTCAAGGCAATTTTATACACTTTTCCCGGCCCTGAAGAAACGACTGGACCTACAGCCTGTTACCCATCCCGCTGCTGGTGAATTTCTACTCACTTTGAAGACATTGATGGCCAAATTGAAGGTTAGTACTCTCGATACCTCTCTGCTCGTCGTTGACTTAGGTGCAGGCTAACGACTGGGGCGCTCTTTCACGTAAGTTATCATGAGTCAGGGCGAGATCTTCAACTCATGTATCATACAGAAACCTTGGTCGCACATCGCGCTCAGCGACTGATGGGCATGCTCACTATTGCACTAGCGTCAGGTTTTACTGAAATTCAACCGGATCTGGAGCCTCTGAAGGTCTATTCGACTCTTCCTTCCTTTGAACCCGAGCTGACTTGCAGCAGAATCTCGACACCGACTTGCTTATCGAGGTCAATGACTCGGATGCTCGCTTTTTCCTAAGCGGTCCAGAGCCTTTGTTTCCAGACAAAGATTCGGCTTTACTCAGGCTCATACAGTCATGGGATCGCTACTCGACGCGTTTTGACATGAAAGACACCGCTTGGGTCACTGAACTGTCTGACTATCTAAAGCACTTGGTTGACTGCCGCGTCGAGCATGTTCAGGAATGGATCTCCTCGAATCTTTTGCGTTTCAAGGCCACGAATCACGCCAACATCGAGCTTCTTCGTCGAGCCCTTGACACTGCAATCATTGAGCTACGGTCGAACGTCGACCTTTGCAAAATGCAGTGTGCTTCTTGCCAATTACTTTGTCTTCGTGGGCGTCATGGGGCAGAAATCGCTCATGAATGTTCAACGGATCATCGATGTATCGCAAACTGCGACTATGACACTGATCATGATGGTCAGACAAAACTTTGTGGTCTTCCGTATGTTTTCTATATGAAAGATGTTAGCCTAACTGATATCTTCGTAGTGCTGGTCACTCTGGAAAACATCTGTAAATCCTCATTTCTTCCGCTTTATCAGCTTTCGACTGATTGTATCTAGTTGTGCCGTGGAGACGCATCTCTGTGGGCAAACTTGCAAGCTCAGCGGAAAACGAGGATGTCTCGGTGAATGTACCAAGGTCTGTCTTGTTCTTGTTGCATTGCGCTTCCTCTCTGATGTTCGACACAGGTTGCGGGTCACGAAGGCGATGATCATGTCTGTTCAGCGGACGTTCATGCCTGTGGAGAGGTATTTCTTCATTTGAATCTATGACTAAAACTGACATTTCGTTTAGCCATGTCAGCTCAAGGGTCTCAAATTGGCGAATAACAAGAGGTACTCCTGCCAAGGATCTTGCGTCATACCCAGGTATCTACTATTAGTATCACCTTCGACAGGACCAACTAATCCCCGAGTAGTCATATCGAGCATACCGAACATGGATGCGATAATGGCCAATGTCCAATCCCTTGTTCGATGTGCAAGCGTCTTTGTTCTCATCCTGATCATTTCCACGGCCTAGAAGCCGGTTGTGTTCATCTTTGCGGGTAAGTGTTTACTGCGCCGCTCTTTCACTGTTAATGCTCCTTGTAGGCAAGACCATTCTTGCTCAGCATTATGTGAAGCAGCTGGAATCTGTGAAATAGATACTGCTCCTCAATCCATTGAAGCAACATTCACGGGTCGTCATGAGACTTTCCAATACACCAAGGTGCTTCACTTCCTTCATTTTTGCTCTCATTTTCTCTTACTCTTTCATACAGTATTCTCAAAGTGCGTTGTTTCTCGAGTCGCCGAGCAGACTGATTCTCAATGGTTTCTAGCCGCAAAACGTCTTCAATGCGCCATTACCATTCCTCCCGGAGAATTGACCCATTCTGGTCCTCATTCTCACAGCATCGATCGTGCAGCATTCCACTTTTGCCAGGCTCGGTCCATACATTTCTTTTCCGTCTTATAACAAGGTCTGATGTGATTTCCCTCTCAGGTGTGACAATTGTGGCTACTATTGCACATTACCCCGAGGTAAAGTCCACTTACGCGCTCTCCTGAAGTCTCAGCTCAGGTTTTCCCTTCAGGACATCCCCAACAGGAACACGAAACCAGCCATGGATCAATGTCCAAGACCCGATGGGCGGTCGAAGGACCAGAAGGTACCGCTCTCGAGCTCAATGGTCGAAGGTTTGCTGCAGACGACGACGGTGCTCCGATGATGTGCAATTTGGTTTGTCAAGAGATGGGAAGGCATGCTCATTTGGCTTTTTGTCGAGATGAACAACCTGGCGGGTGTGGTTCTGCTGAGATCGTGCATATCAACGACCGGTTGACTCCAGAACCGAGTAAGCCAAAGGATTGGATTACCCACAAGCTGTACTGGCGCAGATCGGGATTCAGAGGTACTTTCATTCATCGTTATTCGAGATCATATTCTCATCCGCTGCGTAGATCCGTATTCCAGAGATGATCAAGCAAACTTTGCAAAATGGTATGTTCCGAGTAATCTCGTTTTCAAGGGCTTTGCAATAACCATTTCTTGCAGTGATCGTATGTGTCCAGGTCAGTTCAGACTCTTTACCTTGTACCGAGAGACATTAACAGCTCTCAGGCCCCGAACATGCTCTTCCGAATCAACCGTCTTATTGCACCCTTCCGCTTTTCCACCCACCTCAGACATCGAACCAAGGCGTTGGTCTTGGGTACCTGTCGAACGATGGTCATGTTTTCACTTGCAAGAATCCGGTAGTCATGCGACAAGCATTCCATGTGTAAGTTCAAACTCTTGCCAGGATGATTCCTTACTGATGTTTTCAAAGGATCTTTGTCATCGATAGGTAATGGAACCACTTGTTTACTGTTCGCAGTCTAACTGATTCTTCAGGTCTGGTTCGATGGGTGCTACCGATCGACGACCTCTTCCTGGAACTCCTGTTACTGCACAGATAATTCGCAATCACAATAATCGACTTGGAGCCGTTTACTCTGCTCTCTATGCTTTCTGGATGTCCCGACAGTCGGCATTGACCGTTAATGGTCAACAAGCTGCAGCAAACCGCCGAGATGCTTATAGTATTGTCATGTTTGATCATGCTATCTATCACGGTGCGGTCAACGACTTTACCAGCTCCCCTGATGCTCTATTGGCGGGTGTGCTGCAATACACCGACGGCGGCGGCACAAATTACACTCTCGCTCTTTCATCTGCTCAGGCCCTTTTGCGTCAACATTGGGCCCCAGATAGGTAAGATTCTTCCTCTACTGTTTATTTAGCGCTTGCTGATCCTCAACAGGACTCCGATTGTTATCTTCTTATCTGATGGCGAGTGCTCTGTGGCAGATGAGACCGTACGCGACCTTTGTCGATCGTCTATCGCACTTGGGTATGCGATTCTTTCTTCACCATTGGGCTCAAGTTGACTGGCTTCTATAGCAAACCGCTTTCCTTCCACGCTGTCTCGTTCGGCCCAAGGAATGCGGTGATGCAGCGAATGGTTCAAGTCGCCTTGGATGTCCAGAATTCAGCACCGGTAGATCCGAACACACCAGCAACTGCCAGAGTGCCCTCGTCATATTCTGAAGCGCTTGATTCGGTACGAATTCCCTTTTGTTAACACGTCAATATAGCTAATTGAGCCCAGGTTCGACTCGCTGAGACATTCCTTGGTATTGCCGAATCTCTGAAGAAACCTCGAGGCTCCCTATTGTAATACATGTCGCGCTGTAAAATCTTGTTCTACGAATTTCTGTAATTGTAAGATTTTTAATCCGACCGACCATGTGACCGTGTATCACCCAGAGCAATCAAAAGGGAGGATATAGATCCGATATACGAACAGCGACACTGTACACATCACGCTATGTGACTATGTGTCGCTGTTTGTATACCCGGGAGAAACAGCGACACATCCGGATTGGGAAGACGCCGCATCAATTGCTGATGTAGGTTTGATGCGGTAGACCTAGAATGTTTTTTACAAGTAAATAATGTAAATAAATATACTTTTCTTCAACTCAGGTCTTCCAAGGTCGTGGGAAGAGTACCCATCACTCGCTCCCCCTCCCCTCCCTCGCAAGCTCAGGGGGTCCCCCGAGCCGGGGGAGTCTCGGATGGGCACGCTAAAGACTCGTTCCCGCCTTTTTCCTTATATGGAGACTATCTTCGGCTCGGCCTCTTTAGTCACATGAGCTCTTGATGCGCATCTTAATTGGGATGTTCACCGTCCCGACGCGTCCGAAACAAGCCAGATCATTGATGGGAACATTGCACAGCATGTCACAGGTGTCGCTACCTTACCCGGGTCAGTTTCGCTGTTCGTTCATCCCGATCAAAAGGGACTTTCTTCTGGGAGAATGGCCTTGACTCGCGCTTTTTCGACAAGCTTGTAGGTTACAAAGACCATAGTGTCGAATTCTCGAGATGGTCGCAGTAACTGGGAGCAGACGACATGATTCCTCTCAGAAACTGGCCCGATAGATGTCGGCAGGAAACGAAATAAATATAATTGAACTCCGAAGCTCCGCTTGCCGCTCGGCTGGACGCCGGTGCCCCGTCTCCGACTGTCAGGCGGCTATACTATCGTTCAGCGTTAACCATATCACGACTACGAACAGCAACGCCACCACCGACGAAGGGATGACCCCAGTCACGGTGCACTCTTGGGGTTTCTCGTTTATAATGTCGGCCGTCAACTCACGTGTTTGATATTGCTTGCCTTTAGCCATTCCCCTCTCCTGAACTTGACCCTCGTCTCCTTTATGCAGCTCACACAAGACCTCGAGGCTTTGCTGGACCTTGATCTGGAACCTCCTGCCGACGAATACCGTGGAATATACCAAAGATGGGACCCAGAATTTGTCTGGGTGAATCTTCAGCTTGAACTAGAAGAAGCGGGACACCAGTTGCGGCCTCGATACCATTGAGATTGGAAACCATCTTGGCTTCCTGGTGAATGACTGGCGGGCCAGCCGTTGGACGATTGCGAGGACAGTTTAAGCATTTGCGTGAGTCACGCCTAGTCATTCACCGAGCAACAAATTGATTATGTTCGCAGTCTCTGTATTGGGCTGCTATTGATGTTATTCGCGTTAAAGATGGGCAGAAAGTGGTTTTGAAGATCACCTTCAACTACACGAAGGAGCAGGAAATTTTGCAAACCTTTTCCGAACCTCCCTTTCGAAATAGCCCACAGAACCATTGCGTCCCTGTCCTCGATACCATTGAATTTCCCGGGAAACGATTCAGAATCGTCGTGCTGCCCTATCTGATCTCGGTCCATGGTCGCCTACATTGTATGCAGGAGGTTATCAATTTATGCGACAGACCTTGCAGGTAAGTAAGCCTCTGCCTTGCGAACCGTCGACGTCGTTGCCAATCTTCGGTATCAGGGACTGAAATTCATGCACGACCAGAACATTGCCCATCGGTTAGCTCTTCTTCATTCGCTGAAAACCTAGGAACTCAGGCGTATCCAGGGACATTAGCCGCCTGAACATTATGATGACTGGTAGTCATGTAATTCCATCTGAGAATCATTTCTCTTCCTATCTCCCCGTATACTCCCTCGAATCCGGTCTCCTTGTTCCGTGCAAGCCCAAGCAGCATTTATGCCAGGTTTCTCAACTTCGGTACTTCTTCATAGACTTTGGACTCTCGGACGAGTATCCCGACGGCCAAGAACACGCGCGGACAACAGGCATCGTCGGCCAAATCAAGGTGACCCCAGAACTTTCTGACGATGTCCCATACAATCCATTCAAAAGCGATATTGTGCAACTCGGAGCCGTATTCAAGAAAGTGAGTCAGTTCTGTGGGAATTCTAGCAGCTGATCAAGTTTGAATGCAAGTGTTTCCCTGACCTTCATGGTTTCGATGTTTTAATGGACAGAATGACGGCAACGAAGTGAGAAGATCGACCTGGTGCCAAGGAGGCTCTGCAACTCTTTGAAGATATTGTCTCCTCGATGCCGGCGGGGCGCCAGACGGCTCTGGTATTGCCCGAGGCACGACGAAAAAAGAAAGAAAGGATTCCTCGACTGTAACCGAGTAGGAAACACCGGCAAGGAGGCTGGCTATAACATACCGTATAATGTATTACACAGTAATCAAGGCGACATCACAGCATGCTGATTGAATCGGCACTTGAAAGACTCGCCGAGCGGCCGAAACGCGGCAATCAACTCTGTTCCTTGCCCTTGGAAATTCCGTAAGTACTTCGAAAATTCCAAATTCCAGCAAAAATTTCTGAGCTCAGCTTATTCGCGTCCCAGAACCGCGCATCTCCTCCTTAGATCCACGGGCAAGGTGATCCAAGCCCTAAAAAGATCCTCGTCAGCATAAGAAGCTCAGCCGGCGTGTAAGCTTTGTTCGGCAGGAAAACGTGCTGAGCCTGGTTCCTTTGTCCTTTCTTCTTCCTTTCACCACAGAAATGGCGACCGATGTCAATGTCCAGCGAGTTTTCGATAACAACATAGCTGACGAACAGTCTCCTGATCCTGAAAATACTCCAAGCGACACAAACGCTGAGCCAACGCGTCCAAAGACACCAGGTGAGGCCAGAATTATTATTGCTTTTTGGCGAGTTTGCTCATTTATTCTGCAGACAATAATGGTATGTTTAACTTTTGAATCCTCGCTAGATTCAATCCATCAGATGTCTGCTTATTGCTTTCTGGCAGCTTCTGTATACCACGTCACTGTCGGCGATTCCAAAGGTCCAATATCCAGTGTTCGTTTCGTTCTTTTGTCAATCTTCTCTGATAGAACTGACGGGATGCTTTAGCCTATAAAGCATACCGTCGAGGTCAAAACGGAATTCAGCGGTGCAAGCAAGTTCGGTGTAAGAAACATCGGTCTTTGTCTTGTCATGAACTGATTGTTCTCTCTCGTCTCAGCTTCAGGACGCCGACAAAGATGATCTTGATTTACTGAACGTTATACCGTCTATGTATCGTATGCTGGACTTGATTAGCGAACAAAGCAGTGGAGGCCTAGGTAAGCCGGACTCTTTCCAGTTGGTTCATACACCTCAACTCAACTCTCGGCAGTGGAGAAAATCATCATTGATCAGTTTTCCTTTCAGCGACTCTTGGACGATCTTTGTCCAGGAGCATATGTCTCGCTCACGAGGGTCAATTTCAAGGTGTTGGACCAACTGACGGTCAAACCTGTTGGGATTTATGGGAGCAGGGAGAGTATCGTTGAGTTACTCTTGAACTTGGATATCGTGGACAATGCAACGTCGGTGTCCATCTTTTCCGTGTCTTCGCTAAAAACTCATGACTCGTTCAGGTCTCTCGCCCTTATATCTGCAAAAGACGATGGACCCGGGCCCAAGCTTCGCTCTGGTCTTTATTTTATCAGAGTGACAAAGAAATCGGGCGACGATGGCCCTGAGCAGCTGTATGTCGTCTATTGGCCGGAGGACACGACATGGTACGATGACGCGATAGATGCAGTGAAGCGAAATCGAGTCACCTTCATGCGGTATGCTTTCCTCATATTCCTCCTTCGCAACTCATGGATGTCGTCCACAGGTATTTGACTAAAATCACAGATCAAATTCACTGCTTCATTTCGCCGTCAGATGCCCGTGATTTTGTGTGGAAAGACGATGAAGAGACGCCCAAAGTTTTCAGTCTTGACGACTCCCACCGCTTGTATACCTTTGAGGTTTCCAAGACCCTGGAGCAAACTGAAAATGTTACTATGCGACAGGGATTTTCGGTAAGAGTATGTTCATAGCCATATCTACAAGTCTGACGACTTCTTCAGATCTTTTCACCTCGTATATGTGCCAACTCTGCACCCGAAAGGCTCCAGAGCGATCAGTTCAAACCTCGGCTCCTTGGTGGAGAAATGGCCCAGTCCTTCATCACTGCTCGATATCTGCCTGCAAGGACCCAGGAGCAGCCATTTGACGGCCAGGTCTACACTGAGATTTCACTGAAAGCATTGTTGTAAGTCTTGGAATTGAGAGTATAACTTTGAAAAAGCTCATTGACATTCATAGGAGCGACTCGGGCCCTATAGAACTCGACCAAAGTTTAAATGAGGAAGCAATCTCTGCTCTTCTCCGGCACGGACTAGACTCGAGACATCCTCGACTGTGCACCGAGTGGATGCTACGCAAAGAGGCGTTGGAGAACTCTCACGTCAAATCACTTGAGGAGAAAGAAGCGAACATCAGGGCTAGACTGGAATCAGAATTCTCAGACCTGGAGAATTGCTTGCGGGTCGCTCTTGCAGAGAGGATGGTAGAAGCTTACCCGTTCGTACTTCTCTTGCCATCCACACTGACTTTGATGCTGACTCCGATGATTAGAATCCTGGACTTCCTGTTCTCGACACTGGCTTCGATAGAGGCAGCGACGGAAAACTCGACCGGAGAAACAGACTCTGACGGGGCTTCTTTCGCAGAGGACTCTGAGGAAGAGAGCCAGGGCGCAGGTGAGGTTCCACAGACTGCCGACAAGACTGTTGTCGCGTTAGAGGAACATCGACGTCGAAGCAAGGGTGGGCGACCTTTTACTACATCAATCGATTGCAATTAATTGAATATAACGGTCTTAGAACAGTTCAATGATTTTGCTATCATTGACCCCGAGATTCAAACCGAAGTTCAGAAGGCTACCTTACCTGTCGTGATCGGTTCAGAGGCCTTCAAGATTCTGAAAGAGCACATATTAGTTGCTACCTTCCTCCTGGATCATTCCGACCTACTCTGGTTTCATCCAGAAAACGTTTTAGAGCAGGACCTCTCTCTAGAAAGCTCTCAACAAGCTCTTCAGGCTAAACAGTCCGAAAGAGTTCGGAAATCATCCGGGTTTACAGCACTATTTGGAAAGTTCGCTGTCTTGTCGTCGACTATTCGAGGTGGCAATTTAAAGGACGTCCCGAAGGAGGTCCAGCTCCTTAGAACCTTTGCGACACTAACTGATCGTCGCTTTTTGCAAGATCTTTCGGCGATTCTTGATCGACATCCTGTGCTCCAGCCTCTCATCACCAATGCGATACAGCTACTCCCAAGTGACAAGCTGTCGGAATCTCTAGCCAGCATCGCGAACAACCTTGCACATATTATAACCCATATCAAAGCGCGACGACTTTTGTCGCACGCCAAATCCGAGCAGGATGCAGCGCTCACAAGGTCATTAGACGGGTCCCGCCGGCTCCTTATTCAAGCAATGTCGGTGGCGATGGAGGCCAACCAGGGTCAAAGGTAATGTCTTTCTGTCATGTCCAGTTCAATTCAAGTTTTAACCATTGTCCAGTTCCTTGCTCATACGCGACATTCAGACACTCAAAGTTAGTTCATCATCGCCAGGTACCTCTCCAGAAACTTGTCCACAATCTGTTCAGCAACTGATTCATTCACAGAATTCAGACTTTGGGGAGCTTCGCGAACGCCGATGGTTGCTTCAATCGAGTGTGAAATCAGTCAGTTCAATATGACTGCGAACGATCGTCAAGAGCTTCAAAGGGATCCTCAAACCATTCCTTCCCCTCGAATCGACCATGAAAGGTTGTCACATAGATTCCATCTCGATGTGAACCAGGAAATTCTGTTAGTCGCCTTCCTCAAGGATGAATGTCAACTTACCGACGTCTATAGATATTGTCATCTCATTGGCCACGATAGATGTCTCCTGGTGCTGAAGGACGGGGGCGGCAATACCGAAATTCTCTTTGATCGCATCATTGAACTTGGCCAGCGCAAAAAGATGCTCCGTAACTCGAGGACTAGTGCTGTCATCCGTGTGGCATATGACGAAGAGAAAAGGATGCTGTTGGTCTGCGATGCCTCGAAAGTAGGTGATCGAAACATATACATCATCAAATCTTCTAATCTTGCTTCAGCTTCGTTTAGACGTCTTCCAGTTTGACGATGTATTCAATCAGCTGCAAGCAGTCGGTTCAGCCTTTGAGCTATCTCCTTGGTACCGCGACGATATCCCTGTTTCCATAGCTCACGCCTGTCTGATTTGTGGGCGAGAAGAGGTCCTTTTGGTCGATACACTGTCTCAAGCTCGTATCTTTTCCTTTGTCACTCGTCAATTTCGGCAAGTCTTGTTTTGATCGTCTCAATCCCTGGGCTGATTCCTAGACAGGCCTGCGATATTGACCTTGGAGAGAATACCGACAGCGGCTTATTCATCTCCAGAAGGCTCTTGTGTCTTCCTGGTTTATCCGACGGAGATCGGGAACAGTCTACATGCTCATCACCTCAGTACATTTGGACACAAGCCCGGTGTCGTCCTGGACCTTCCGAAGTCCTTGGGCGATTCTACGATAGTCACTTCCATGGTCACTCGCAATTCTGTGCATCTGGTCTCTCTCGACTCTCAGACCAATGAATGCTGGTCTGTCGCTTTGGATATCACGAAAAATGTCACAGAATTCCAGTTCAAAGAGAAGGCTTTGCACAGCGAGACACCTACGTCGCCCAAACAGAATATCAAAGTTCATAACTCCCTCATCGACTGTCATTCTGACGTCTGGATCCGTTTTCCTGTCGTTGCAGCCGTTCAGAGCGGCGTCATCACTGCCGAGGGTCGCCTCTTGAAGCGGATCACTTTCGTTTCAGATCGCGATCACGGCAATTTTGCTCCATATTTCACACGCACCATCCACTCTTTCGAACAACAAAAACAGAAACCGACCGGAAACGTCCTGAGAAGTATCGAAGTCGACGCCCTTGAGCTCGCGGCCGCTTCTGCTCGTCTCAGACCTGATAAGAAATGGGAGGTTTCGCAGTTCCGTTTGGGAGAATGGCTTGTCGAGATGTTATGCCTGATACCGATTCACCTCGCTATCACTCGGGAAAATAGGTTCATCCCTTTGAGAGATGGTGTTGTCTCGACGGAGCTCGAGAAATCATTGCTTGGCGCCGAGGTCGGTCAAATCATCGACAGTCTGTCTATCGGATGGTATGAATCCATCTTTCAATCCTACATGGCCCAGAAAGTAAGTCTATTATCCTTTACATTCCGAAGACATGCTCAACTTGGTCGTCTACAGCCCGTCAAGGTCGTTTCATCCATGGGCAAGTGGTGTCCCAATAATTCGCTGTAAAGTCGGCTAACCCATCGATTCGACAGGTGAACAATCAGTCGGGAAAAGCTATAGCTTGAATCATTTTGTGGATTCTTCGTTCGCTGGCAGTGCTATGCGGACCACTGGTAAGTTGTTGATTCTATTGTTGTGATCTGGCATGTCTGACGCTTTGCATAGAGGGTGTCTGGTTGTCTGTGACACCCACAGAGGAAGCTCTGATTGTCGCACTGGATTTCGAAGGTATATAAAGCTGCTGCGATCGCCTCAGTTGTACTGAAGTTCTCATTTAGGCGTGCACAGTATTGAGCGCTCGGCTCAAGAAGATACCCTTCTGGTACTCTTCAACACCGCCATCTCCAATTTGGTTAATCATTTCGTATTCAATCAAGCAATGCATTCTGAACTTTACCGCCCTAGGTTCTCTTCCGCAACAATTTTGCCTTGTCGCGCGACATCACTGGGTTGTTTCAATCATTCCAGTCGTCTTCAACAGTTTTTGACCCAGCTGCGAATCCTACGCTGTTCCAATCTATGCTGGTGATCATAATCAAGGACGTGGTGGATTCCGATGAGAGGGAAATCGTCAAAGAGTGAGCGCTGACATAATCACCTCATGACCATGCTGACATACGGGGTTTAGGTTTTCTGGCAAATTCCAAGTAAGACATCGAGGCAATGGATCCCGAGTCAACCTAACGATCATTTGTGCAGAAAATTGTCGTCGATGAACAGGAATCCAATTGGATTTCAAGGTTTTTCCGTTTCTCGTGCCTTGAAGATTTTTGGTGCTAACTCGAATTGCAAGACTTCATGCGGGTCGTCTTTCAATTGTCCCTTGGCCAGTCATACAATCAAAGCAGTTTTACACGCTGTTCCCTATCCTGAAGAAAAGACTAGACGACCAACCGATTACGCATCCAGCCGCAGGCGAGTTTTTGCTGACGTTGAAGACCCTGATGGCCAAGCTCAAGGTTAGAATATCATATACTGGAGGCTTTGACTAACATTTTGTACAGGCAAACGATTGGGGTGCTCTTTCCCGTGAGTTAAACCATATCAATGTCGCAGTTCATCATTAAACAAGCACAGAAACCCTTGTTGGTCATCGAGCCCAGCGACTCCTGGATACCCTTGTTGTAGCGTTGACTTCAGGATTCGCTGACATGCGCGATCTCGAGCCGTTGAAGGTATGAAACGTCCTCTCTTGCTCGGTTCTCTCGGCTGACATGGAGTAGAACCTTGATACCGACTTGGTGATCGAAAGCGACGACGCTGATTTCCACTTCTTCTTATCGAACACCGATTCCAATGCCCTGTTCTCCGACAAAGATTCGGCCCTCCTTGCCTTGATAAACTCGTGGGATGGTCTCTCTGCTAGGTCTCAGATGAAGGATGCAGATTGGACCTCGGAACTATCGGACTACCTCGCGAACCTGGTCAATCTTCGCATCCAGCACGTCCAAGACTGGATGAACTCGAATCTCTCCCGCTTCAAGACGAATCATGCCAACATCGAACTCCTTCGGAGAGCTTTCGATACCGCTGTCATCGAGCTCAAATCGAACGTCGACCTCTGCAAGATGCAATGTGCTTCTTGTCAACTTCTCTGTCTTCGTGCAAGTCGACATGGTAATGAGGAAGCTCACGATTGCCAGACAGACCATCGCTGCGCAGCGTCCTGCGAGTATGAAGCTGAACTTGAAGGGGAGGCAAAAGATTGTGGTCTACCGTACGTTCCAGTTTCTGAAGCTTGATTAGCTTCTAATCGATTGATAGTGCTGGTCATCCCGGAACTCATATGTAGGTGTCCAGATTCGAAAGTCGACTTTTCATTGAACAACCGTTATGCAGCTGTTCGGTTGATGTTCATCTTTGCGGCGAACCTTGTAAGCTTAGTGGGAAGAGGGGATGTCTCGGTGAATGTACCAAGGTATGTTCAGCACGGAAAAGGTCACTGAAAAGAATCTGACACTCGACAGGCGGCGACCCATGTTGATGACGAACATCTCTGTTCTGCAGAAGTTCACGCTTGTGGAGAGGTGATTGCCTTCAAAACTCAGTTGTCGTTTTATCGTGACGTCTGCCTCCAGCCCTGCGAACTCAAGGAAGTGCCATTGAATGTCAATACGACTTATTCCTGTCCGGGGTCTTGCCTCATCCCAAGGTACAAGTATAGGAAAACGTAATGGCATAAAAGCTCATTCAACGCTTTAGTCATATCGAGCATACTCGACACGGTTGCGACAATTTACAATGTCCATTCTCCTGCAACCTTTGCAAGCGCTTATGCTCTAATCAGGACCATCTTCACGGTCTGAAGGATGATGCTATCCATCTTTGTGGGTATGTACTCTTGCCTTTCGATCCTTCCGATCCTTGTTCTAACTGTATCGTTTCCCAGTGAACAGCATTCTTGTACGGAAGATTGTTCAGCCATAGGAGTTTGTGAGATCGATACGACACCTCAAAAGGTCGAAGCTCTCTTCAAAGGCAGACACGAAAGCTTCCAGTATACCAAGGTGAATGGATATCTATCGACTTCTGTCCGCTTTGCTGACGCTGTTCTCAAAAGTACTCGCAAAGTATGTACCTGTTTTGAGAGTTCAAGCGCTGTTCTCATCCACCTTCTAGCTGCAATCCGTCGTCAATGTGCTATTCCCATACCTGCCGGTTCGTTGAGCCACGCCGGGCCCCATTTACATAGCACAGCGGCTGATATCTTTCACTTTTGCGAGACAAGGTGAGCCATATCTCACGTCTCATAGCGCTTCTGTTTACTAATACTATTGCTAGATGCAAAAGCTGCGGTTATTTCTGCACTTTGCCAAGAGGTGACTCTTCTCCATAATTTCTAGCAGCCAAATCTGACATTCATTCAGGACATCCTCAGGAAGAGCACGAAACCAGTCATGGTTCAATGTCCGAAACGAAATGGGCAGTGGAAGGACCCGAAGGCACTGCATTGGAACTGAACGGAAGAAAGTTCGGTGCCGATGATGAAGGAGCACCGATGATGTGCAACTTGGTTTGTCAGGAGCTGGGAAGACACGCTCACCTTGATTACTGTCGCAAGGATGCTTGTGGCTCAAGCGAGATAGAACACATTCGTGAGCGTCTGACTCCTCATCCCAACAAGCCAAAGGATTGGATCTCTCACAAGCTGTATTGGAGCCGGTCTGGCTTCAAAGGTGCTTGTTTTCTTCTCACCGAGAAACGAATTCACTGACACTTCCTCTAGATCCTTATTCCCGCGACGACCAGGCTAATTTTGCAAAATGGTAGGTTCTACAGGTTTTTAGATATCAACTTGCTGATTAGTTATCCAGCGATTCAATGTGTTCTGGTCCTGAACATCCACCAGCTCAACCTTCGTATTGCACGCTTCCACTGTTCCACCTCACGCAGGCCAGTGACCGAGCTGTGGCGCCTCCAAGTGGTGGCCACCTTTCGAGCGACGGGCATGCATATTTATGCAAAGATCCAGTCCAGTTGCAACAAGCTTTTCACATGTATGCTTCTTTATCTCATAGAGTGATTCAAGACTGAAAAGATTTGACAGTATCTTCGTGATCGACCGGTAAGTCTAGGCTTGTCGGATTGTGCTCTTCTGACTCTTGATCCGAAGATCTTCTTCCATGTCGAACACTGATAGACGACCTCTTCCCGGCACTCCTGAAACTGCTTCCATCGCCCAGAACCATAACAACAGGATTGGTGCAGTATATTCTGCTCTTTCTGCTTTCTGGCGCTCTCGTCACTCGGCGACCACAAGAAGGTCGGGTCAACGCTCAGCTGGAATTCGCAGAGATGCTTACAGCATCATTATGTTCGATGAAGCGGTGGACCATGTCGTGATCAATGATTTCGACAGTTCTCCAAATGCCTTGCTGCGCTCTGTGCTTCGATACAAAGCCCGTCGGGGTACTGACTTCACACTCGCTCTGAATGCTGTTCAAGATGTCTTGGAAGCTACATGGGACAATTCTCGGTTCGTCTTTCTCCAGCTCAATCTTAGATTACCTGCTAACCATCATGATACAGTTCACCAGTAGTCATATTCTTGTCTGACGGCGAGTACTCCCGGCTGGCAGATGCAACTGTACGCGACCTTTGTCGATCGTCTATCGCGCTTGGGTACGTGATTCTTCTTCACTACTGGGCTCAATTTGACTGGCTTCCGTAGCAAACCGCTTTCCTTTCACGCTGTCTCATTCGGCCCAAGAAATGCGGTGATGCAGCGGATGGTCCGAATCGCATCGGATGTCCAGAATTCAGCACCAGTAGACTCAAACACACCAGGGACCGCTAGAGTGCCCTCGTCATACTCTGAAGCGCTTGATTCGGTACGAATTACCCTTCATTAACATGTCAATATAGCTAATCGAGTCCAGGTTCGACTCGCCGAAACATTCCTTGTTATTGCCGAATCTCTGAAGAAGCCTCGAGGCTCCCTATTGTAATAATTTCGCGCTGTAAAACTACGTTCTACAAATTTCTCACCTTGTAAATTCTGAATAAATACTGCCATGTGACCGCGTAATTCGCCTAATTGGGAACACTGCCGACTACCGGGCTCCGGTTCCGTCAATCACCTGCCTCCACCATCAGTAAGGTGAAATGCTGGCTTGGATCTCCTCCCGCGCGCATTCGGCCCCTATCCTAAAGAATTCCTTAATCATGGCCTCAAACATGCCGTTCCATCGCCCACTTCACTGGAAAGCCTCAGCTCCAGAAGCCTTACCCAAGAGCGTCACATTTGCAGCACAAAAGTCTCTACCAACATTGCCTGTGCCGGAACTTGAAATCACCCTGGAGCGACTGAAGGAATCTCTGAAGCCTATTGCGTGGTCAGAGCAGGAATATAAAGCTGTGGAGAAGAAGATTGATGAATTTGCGATTGGGAAAGGGCCCGAATTGCAGAAGCGGCTTCTGAAACACGCGGAAGGGAAGAAACATTGGCTTGAGGGATGGTGGGATGACGGGGCTTATCTGGGCTATAGAGATTCGGTCAGTGAAACTCCTTCCGTCATATCTCAAGCTCATTTCTGGCTTAGGTCGTCGTGAATGTATCTTATTATTGTGCGTCCATTTCCTCTGCGGGATATCTGGTTAAATCGGCCTCTAGATGGATTCGACGAGCAACCTGCGCATCTCAGTCAAACGCCCGCTGCAAGAGCGGCTGTCCTGGCCCGAGGAGCAATGCTGTTCAGAGAGAAGCTGAAACGAGGGCTGCTGAAGCCAGACGCGACCAAGGAAGGACCGTTATGCATGGATACATATAGGTCAGTCTCTTCCTTCCCTTTCTGCAGTCGATTGATATATAGCAGATGGATGTTTGACTGCTGCCGTGTCCCTGGTCCCGAAGGTCTCGACTGGAGCGTCTCTTACGCCAAGGAAGGCGATCTGGGTAACACTGGTCATATTGTGGTGTTTCGGAAGAACAGAGTATGGCAGATAGAGGCTACAAAAGATGGTAGCATCCTGAGCACCGACGATTTTGAGAGGTAAGACCATCTAGGTTTTCAATTCATCGTCTTAACAATCACTTCACAGACAAATCCAATATATATATGACCAAACGACGAATACTTATCCTGGCGTTGGCGTCTTAACGGCCTCTAATCGTGATGTTTGGGCAAAGGTGACTTTGACTGTCCTACAGACGAATGTCAGCTGAAGGTATCCAAGGACTTTAGAGAACTATCTTCTTCGACTCACAATGGCTCCATTCTGGACACCATTTATTCATCTGCTTTCACAATCAGTCTCGACAAATCCAAGCCCACAGACTCTGTTCATCATAGTCGGGCTTTGTGGCACGGCGACGCCGCCAGCGGGAAAGCTGTGGGACTGGAGAATCGTTGGGTCGACAAACCTTGTCAATTCATTGTTTTCGACAATGGATATGCAGGTATCATGGGCGAACATTCGGTTATGGACGGGACACCGACGGTCAGGCTCTGTGATGAAGTGCTAGACTGGGTCGCGGATCCTAATTTCGACCATGGGACGACTACCACGAATTTGACGCCAAAATCAATGGACTGGGAGGTCTCTTCAGCGACGACCAAAGCCATCGATGCTGCCAATACTGCAGCAGTGGAGCTCATTGATAGCCAGGAGCTTACTTTCCATCTTACGTCGTACGGTAAAGCTGCGATAAAGAAGTTTGGCGTCTCTCCGGATTCTTGGGCCCAGATGATCATTCAGCTGGCTTATCGACGACTTATTGGGAATGAGGATAGAAAGGGTGGGACGTATGAAGCTGCTACGACAAGACGTTTCTTCAAGGGAAGGACAGAGGCTATCAGGGTCGTCACTTCACAGTCGGATGCTTGGGTTCAGAGCATGGATCAGTCTAATGTTTCTGATGAACAGAGGAAGCAATTGTTCGATGCTGCGACCAAGAAGCATGTCGAATTAGCCAAGAGCGGTGGAATGGGACAGGGTGTCGATAGACATTTGCTTGGTGTGTCACTTCAGTACCTTTGCTTCCGAAACTTGACATATTTTCAGGTCTGAAGAAGCTAATGAAGGCAGACGAGGAAACACCCGTTTTGTTTTCAGATCCAGTATTCAGCAGGTCCAGTTACTGGGTCCTGAGCACTTCTGCCGTCTTTTCGAAACATTTCCCAGTTTATGGATGGGGAGAGGTGAGCCGCCTTTCCTGTATTGACTGTTTCTAATAGGTTTTCTCAGGTCGTGCCGGACGGCTTTGGCGTTGCATACATGACTGGTTATGATGGTAAGCACGACAGTTTAGAGTCATTCTGTTAGCTAAATCAGAGCTCGCAGATCGGTTACAGTACACCATTACCTCGAGGAAGGAGATGCCCAATGCCCAATTTTGCCAGGAGATTGCCAAAGCGGCTGAAGACTTGTATAATCTTCACTCCAATGTGACGGCAAAGAAGTCCAGATTGTAGACCAAGGCTCGTATATGATTGTGCGGAAAATGTATTGAATAGAGACTGGTGGAACCGATGCCTTCGACTCAGTTCGGTCAACTCACGTGTTTGATATCGCTTGCCTTTGGCCATTCCCCTCCCTCCTGAAATCGTCCCTCGTCTCCCTTATCATTATGCCTCTCACACAAGGCCTCGAGGCCTTGTTGTGCTTTGATCTGGTACCTTCCTCCGACCAATACCGTGAAACATTCGAAAGACAGCGCCCAGAATTAGCCGCGTCATGCTCTTCCTCTTCCTTCCAGTTCCTTTCATCCTCTTTTCAGTCAGCCAGCCGCAACCTGAAATCGAAAACTTGATACATATACCACTGTGGTCCATCCTCGGCAGCAACCAAACCGGAATGTCTCACCTCCAGGACCCCTTTCGCTCATTCAACATCCTCTCCGTCTCAACTTCACTCGCCTTGCGCTCCTTACGATGAAATTCTCCACAATCCTCGAAAAAAAGCCCACAGCACGCCAGCCAGTTATGATTAACGACAAAATCGCCAGCAGCACGCGCGGACCGAACGCCTACGATTTCAATACCCTAGAACAACTTGAACGAATCGCTTTTTGGCCTGAACTGCCTGAGATTCTTGTACGAAGGATGCACGAAAATCACATCGTCGCCGACGTTATCACCCATACATTCTCAAAAACGAACCAAAATAAATCACATTTGGCAAATATCGACCCCGAATTCTCTACTGGGCCCTGCGGCCTCCAGCACCATTCACAAGTAGACACCATCCTCCACCTCCGGCGGCTCTTCGTGGAACCCGCTGCTGTCGTCATGAAAGCCGTTATTGAGTATCGAGACACCGACATCAGTGAACGACGTGCGCTCCTTCAGCGATGGACTTTGCAGGACATCATGAGCCTCGCCCAGCCTGTTGTTTCTTCTTGTTCAGCAAAACGAGGTGACCTTTGTCGGATATACAGGCAGCTCTGCGGGCGAAGAATCTGGCGCTCTGGGAAGGAAAAACATGCAACGCCTTCAACGCCAGGACACTTCGTGACATCTTCCGTTGGTTCGAACAACCACCAGATACCCGAAATCCCAACCACCGCACCAGCCGCCTCGTCTCATTGAGACGAAATGAGGCTTTTTACACCCGGCTCTCTCGCTTGACGTGAGAAGCCAAGCACCGACACCCTCCGCGACCCCCAATTCCACAAGAAACATTACAACTATACTCTACATGAGAAGCAGAACTCATCGGAGAACCCCAGAGAATGGTCGGTCCTGTTCAAAGACCACCGCGTCTTAGTTTAATCATTACTTACTTGTTGCGGTATAGAAATGCAGATAATAATAAATAAATAAAAAAACCTTCGAGTCAGCTTGGCCGACTCACGTGTTTGATATCGCTTGCCTCTAGCCATTCCTCTCTCCTGAAATTGACCCTCGTCTCCCTTATGCAGCTCACACAAGACCTCGAGGCCTTGTTGGACCTTGATCTGGAACCTCCTGCCGACGAATACCGTGGAATATACCAAAGACGGCGCCCAGAATTTGTCTGGGTGAATCTTCAGCTTAAACTGGAAGAAGCGGGATACCGATTGCGGCCTCGATACCATCGAGATTGGAAACCATCTTGGCTTCCTGGCGAATGACTGGCGGGCCACTCTTCACACCAATGTGAGGATAGTTTAAGCATTTGCGTGAGTCGCTGCTAGCAATTCACCAAACAACAAATTGATGATATTCACAGCTGTATTGGGGTGCTATTGATGCTATTCGGGTTAAAGATGGCCAAAAAGTGGTTTTGAAGATCGTATTCGACAACACGAAGGAGCGGGAAATTTTGCAAACCTTTTCTGAACCTCTCTTTCGAAACAATCCGCGGAATCATTGCGTCCCTGTCCTCGATACCATCGAATTTCCCGGGAAACAGTACACAATTATTGTATTACCCTTCCTGATCTCAATCCGTGCTTCCCCACATTGTATGCGCGAGGTGATCAATTTTATGCGACAGACGCTGCAGGTAAGCCGATGCTTTGCGAGGAAACATGGTTGATCCTCGGTATCAGGGACTGAAATTCATGCACGACCAGAACATTGCACATCGGTTAGCCATCTCAATTCGCTGGGGAACCTAGGAGCTCATATTATCCAGGGACATCAGCAAACTAAACATTATGATGACTGGCGGCCATGTAATCCCATCCGAGCATCATTTCGTATCCTTTTCCAACATGTACTCCCTCAAATCCGGTCTCCTTGTTCCGTGCAAGCCCCAGCAGCATTTGTGCCGGGTTTCTCGACTTCGGTACTTCTTCATAGACTTTGGACTTTCGGACAAGCATCCAGACGGCCAAGAACAAGCGCGGACGACAGGGAGGTTCGGCCAAGTCAGAGTGACCCCAGAGCTTTCTGACGACGTCCCATACAATCCATTCAAAAGTGACATTCTGCAGCTAGGAAGAATATTCAAGGATTTATTTCCACTGGTGAGCTTCGTGCCAATTTCGTTGTTCTAAGTTCACGATCATCTGAAGAAGTTTCCTGACCTCCATGATTTCGATGTTTTGGCGGACAGGATGACGAAAACGAAGGCGGAGGATCGTCCTAACGCCAAGGAGGCTCTCGAACTCTTTGAAGAGATTGTCTCTTCGATGCCGAAGAGGCGCCGGAGGGCTCGTGTCCAGGACGAATACTGGAAGCCAAGGAGAACTCCCCGCTGGGACTCGATTCTGAATCTTCTCTCCTTGAGTTTCAATCATTCAACCAAGCACTGTGTCGCCTAGGTTTTAAGAAGTCAATGAGTACCTGCTTCGCCTGTGTTCTCGAAGCATTATGGACTGTAGAGGTAAGCCGCATTTCACTCATTGACTGTTTCTAACGGATTTCAGGTGCCCGATACCTTTGGCGTTGCATACATGACAGGTGATATTCTGTTCGCTAAACTACAACTTTCAGATTTGTTACATTCCACCATTATCGAAGGCCCAAGAGCCAATGCCCGATTTTGCCAGAAGATCGCCAAAACGGTTCAAGATTTGTAGAATAGGTCTCCATGTAGCGGCGAAATTCAGAACTTTACTTTCTTCTTTCCTTCCAGGTTTTTCAATCAGCCTCGTGTACCTGACGCCGAGCAGAAAATATTGAAAAAAAAATGTCGAGAACTGGAACGAAAAGTGCCGGCCAAAGATAAAGCCGAGACCGAACCACTGATCGCTTCAAGGCTTTCCGTTCTTCTTCCACCGCAATGAAATAGGTTTCTTGTATCTTACCTTCAGTCAACCAATGGCAACGCGAAATATGGACCAGAACATGACGGTCAGCAGACTCTCGAGCACCGGTTACAGCAGAAGCCGGCATCGTTCACGCTCTTGAATCTCTCCAACACCTCCATCGTCTATTCACAATGCCGTCTTCAAAGCCAATATTCTCGACTCCTCTTACGAAGCTTTTCAAGATAAACCATCCAATAATGCTAGCTGGTAATCCTCCTTACTTCGTTCGCAATGTCTCGGCTTATTTTCCCTTCACCAGGTATGAATGTCGCGTCTGGATCTGAACTAGCCGCTGCGGTTACCAATGCTGGTGGAATTGGCGTCATTGGAGGGCTGGGACAAACCCCCAAGTTCATGAGAGGCACCATTGAGGACCTCAAAGCTGGCCTTGAAGACAAGAATGCTCCATTTGGCGTCGACCTGGCTTTACCTCAAGTTGGCGGAAGCGCTCGCAAGACAAACAAGGACTATACGAATGGTCAATTGCCCGAGCTTATAGATGTCATCATTGAGGGAAAAGCTTCGCTGTTCGTCTGTGCTGGTGCGTCTTTTTCCGCTTCGCGGAGGCTCTCTTGTACTGAAAGCCATTGTCAGTGGGGGTACCACCGAAATGGGCTGTGGATAAATTGCACAAGGCTGGTATTGTTGTCATGAAGTAGGTGCTACGGAACGTGTCGTTCTTTTATTGACCTTTTCTTCAGCATGGTTGGCCATCCAAAGGTCATTTTCTGATTCCGAGTCTGTGTCGCTGAGCTCATGTAGCTTTGAAGCACGTCGCCAAAGCTCTGGCGCAAGGTATGGCTCTTTTCGTCTTAGTTGGCGTCCTAGTTGATCTGGTCCCTTAGGTGTTGATATCATTTGCGCCCAGGGAGCTGAAGGTGGAGGTCATACTGGTGAGTGAAATGGTCCCTGAAGGATGCATATCTAATGATCCCAAGGCGATACCCCATTTTCAGTCCGTAGGTCCCTTTCAATCATCGCGTCGACTTGTTATAGACCATTCGTTTCAGTGATTCCTGCAGTCGTGGACCTCTGCAAGGGCGCCAAAAGTCCACTTACTGGGGAGCCTGTCATGGTTATAGCTGCTGGGGGCATTGCAGACGGACGAGGTCTCGCTGCGGCTCTCGCGTTCGTTGTCTATTTCACTCGTGAAAGGGTCTAATAAAGCTTTTGACAGGTTTGGCGCTGCTGGTGTCTGGGTTGGTACCAGATTTGTAGCGAGTGTAGAAGCTGGAGCACCTCCGATGCACAAACAAGTGGGTTGAAGCGATTCATCGCTAGTGAATAAGCTAAAGATCCTCAGATGCTTCTGTCCGCAGGATACGACGATGTCATGAGGACCACAATCTACTCTGGACGACCTTTGAATGTTCGAGCCACACCTTATGTTAAAGAATGGTGAGAGCAATGGAAAAACAGTCAATTTCATGTATTCACGTTTTCCAGGGAAGGTCCTCGACGACAAGAACATGATAAATTGCTGGCGGAAGGAAAGGTCCCGATTGACGTTGACCTTAAGGAGCATCCGGAGAATTATGCCAAGGCAATGGGATGTATGTAACCTTTGCTTTCGTGATTCTTGTTCTCTAAAATCGGGTTTCACAGGGCTCATGGGCAAGGTTGCTGCTTCAATCACAGATGTGAAACCAGCCAAAGTCATGTATGTCATTAGGTTTCGCATTGCTCTCCGCTAACTGATCGTTCAGTATTGACGAGATGGTGGCCAGTGCTGCTACCAGTCTGAAAACGATGTCAAGTTATGCATTGCCATCTGCGAAACTTTAGCTTGATCTATTCACTATGTATTATCCATGTAAAACAGTTGTCTTTTGATCTATCTCGCATTTTGATGGTACTTGTCCAAGACTATTTTGTCCAAGGATATCCAGCGGACCTCGCCTCTTGCCATTGTAGCGAAGCATCGTCTTGGCTCGAGGGCCATCATCGGATGACAGCATTTGGACCGGGGAAGGTGGAGTCGGTCGCTCGCGTGCTCACGGCCTGGTCTTGCGTTTCCGAGTGTATTTGGGGGTTCGAGCTTCAGCCGCAGCCACAAGCTGGGCCACATTTTCCTCCTTCCTGAAATCCTCGAGGTCCCTTCCATTGTCGAGCTGCCGTCGAAGTTCGAGGTAGAACTCCAACTGCCATTGAGAGCGGCGGGATTCGTGCACCTTGTGGTACTGAAACCTGGGAAAGGGGACCACTGAGATCTCATGCTGGGCGGGTAAACAGTGGTCGGCCTTTTTGACGAAGCGGTCATAGAGGAGGACCTTTCCTGGTGCAAGATTGAGGTGATGATCAACTCGGGACATGCGGACGTACCTCGCTCCCAGAGCTTCATGTCCACAGCAATATCCAGAATGTTGGGACAGAGCTGTTCCTCTTCAGTTACCTCCAAGTTTTCTCCTACTCCACCGAAATCGAAGTCCGGGTTCTGAGGACAGACATGGTCTTGATGATAGCGTCCGAAATCAACGATTCTGAAGACACCGTCCTTTTGCAAGATGTTTTCGGGTTCAAAATCACAGTGAATGATCCCGGCAGCGTGTATGTCCACCAGCTTGCGCAAAATTTGGGCCCTGTGAACCGATGGTCAGTCTGGAGCATGTCTCTAGATATGGAACGTACTTGTCTTTTTTAGATAGCTGCCAGAATTTTTTGTCCACCTGAGAACCCCACGGTTCAAGTATCAGGCAACCCACTTTTTTCTCTTTCGTTTCTATCAACATGCCGTAGAAGTCTGGGACCGCTTCTCGCAACAGACTTGGAGAGTGCTCAGCGAGGATATCGTAGACGTCGGCCTCCTGAGCAAGGGAGTGGACTGGGCCGAACTTGAGCGCAAGTTCCATAGATCCTTGTTCTGATGAAACTCTGGCCCGGCAGACCGTCGAATGGTCGCCATACGCAATGACACTGAGCACTTTGATGGTGGACGGTACTAGTGAGTCAGGCGGGAATTGGGGATTGTCAAACTGACAAACAGGATAGGTTGGCAGAAACATGTCGTACAGAGGAGACCGTTCAAGGGTAGAAAAATCGATGCGAAATGTCATTGCAGTCTTGTGAAGGTTCAGAGACAAAAGTCACATTCGTCACATACTGTAATCAGCCAACGTCGATTATTTCTTCAGTTCTTGCTTGAAGAATTGACTGTCATGTGTTTATAATCCTCATTCACATCGACATTACCGCCATGTCAGAAACCATCCAATTCCTTCACGATTCTGTCGATCCAGAAGCTTTCCGGAGCCTACAGGCCAACAACAAAGCCTTGCCCATGAGCGCCGCCCGTAGCGCTCACGTTGCGCTCGAAGCCATCAGGAAGAGAAGAGAAAACGCAGTGGAAAAGTTGGAGAAGCTCAGGGAGGAGGTCAAGGCGACGCAACGAAACATATCGCAGCTGGAGAGGTCGCTGTGCCAATTTGCCTCGGAAATTTCGCCAGTGCGATCTATTCCACCCGAGATCCTCACAGAGATATTCTCGCGCTGCATCACCGAAAGATATAATCCATCTTCCCGCAGTGCCATTCCACGTATCCTGAGCCAGGTCTGCTCCAGTTGGCGGGCCTTGGCGATATCATCGCCCGCTCTGTGGACTTCGATCAACATTTTCGCCGATGCTGGTGACCGGAACTATTCAAATCTCGAGGAAGCTTTGGAACGTTCGGGCAACCGTCACCTTGACCTCTATTTTTCCAGCACGAACTACAACGTAGAAGCAACAGAAGCGTTATTCCTCACCACCTCGCCCCGCTGGGAGCAGGTCACGTTCGACACAGATGCTTCCTGCGACACATCCAGAGTCAAAGGTCGGTTGCAGAACCTCCGTATTCTTCAATTTGACGGTCGCTACATTCCTCAGCTCGGCCCATTCGAGCTCTGGGATCATTTTCTCGATGCGCACACTGTGGACTTTGATATTGTCTGGTAAGGCCGGATCAGGCTCGAATTGGGGATTGAAGAAATCGCAAAAAGGGTATCCTGGCATGTCGAAATTTCCCTTCAGGTGAAGGGATTTGAGAGCAGAAAAGTCGATGTGAATGATTCGAGGGGCCATGGTGAGCGTCGACGATGATGATTGATTTGCTTATATAATATTACCCTGTGTTTTCGTTTTACTCTTGCCCCCTGTCTGGAACAAGACCATGGGCACAAAAATGTTTTATAAAGATGGTTGGCACACGGAGACACTGGTACCAGAGTCAGAGATAGTTCGGAAACTGCACTTGGCGGGAGTACCAAATATTCCTACTATAATCGCTAGTGGGACAATCTCGGACCTCTCGACCTTCAATGATCAATTTGCGGAGATGCTGTGGAACAAGGCAGATTCTAGTTCGACATCAGTGGTTCGCCGCGTTTACCGGTTCGTCCTGATACAAGAAGTCGGACGCCCTCTGTCCACCTTTACTTCAACAAAAGAGCTGCTGAAAGCGACCCTGGACGCATTTCTAGGTATTTATTTCTCATCTGTTCGCCATTGAAAACCTTTCATTGACCCATTTCCAGCCCACCGAGATGCCTACGTCCTCTGTGAATGTCTTCACCGGGACATAAGTGATCTTAACATCCTCATCGTTGATGCTGAAGAAGGGCCCAAAGGCTTGTTGATTGACTGGGAGATGTCGAAGGAGATGAGTGAGATCAATGACGGTGGCAAGCAGCCTCAGCGGACAGTAAGCCAAATCCCTTCTGTTCGCTCATCATCTAACCAACTTTTATGTTTGCAGGGGACCTGGCAGTTCATGTCAGGGCTTCTCAATAAATTCCCCGAGAAGCGCCATCAGCTCCAAGATGACCTCGAATCATTCCTCCATGTTCTCATGTACACGGCTTTCCGGTACTTGAACACCGACTCGAAACCTGATCGGCTTGAAAAATTCATGGATGAGCTCTACAATGCCACCGGCAATCAGAAAAAATCCTTTTTCGATTCACCTGCATATGTCTTCGAGAAGTCGGTCATATTTGTCGATAGTCCTACTATCACGACATTCGTCGCCAAGGCTTGTGTTTATGCATCGGAATGGCTTGCATGCCCTGCTTCTCTAGTTGCGAGAGGAGAAGGCATTATCAAGTTTACCAATCACAAGGCAGTGATTGGTCCTGAAATCCGGTTTCGCAACCATGATGCCCTGGTCGAACTCTGGGAGGAACATCTGGAAGATGACAAGCTTCTCAAAGAGAAACCCATTATCACCCCTTTTGACTACCTACTTGACAGACCCTGTAAACCTTGGCTGCCTGAGCGTTTGACCGATGACGAATACTTGGGTGCCGATCAGGCCCGCGATGAAGTGTCCAGCGAAGACGGGGACAGTGACGAGGAAGGAGCGGTAGAAGAAAAAGGGAAGCAAGTTGACAACGAATCTTCAAGCTCAGAGCAGGACAATTCAGACGATGAAACCTTTATCCCTCCCAAACGAGGCCCCTGCGTCAGCTGGCAAAGTTCAACCAGGCCTAAAAGAGCCAGGACATAATGGACATCTTTTGTATAATTTATAATATAATTTACGATCTATTCAGTCCATATTGCCAAAACTGTCTTTAGTTGATTCAACAAAGCAGAGTTTACATGAGGTCCTGTCATTGGTAGGAAGACTGATGAAATCCGTTTCGCATTTGGGCCCGAAGGGTCCCATGTCGCATATACATGGCTGTGGTCGTAAATAAAACTAGTCCGTCCCTGCCTCCCTCGGATCCGTATCCCTTTTTGTAAGTAAGTAAAGTACTGAGAAATCTTGCTGTTGGGTGTCTAGAAAAAGTGATTGTGGGGCGGGCTGGATGAGGGCGAGTTGAGAAAAGTGTTTATCTTGTTCGGCGCTTAATGAATGAATCTCTGTAGAGAGGTGGTTCGTGTTGTGAGATGATTGGTGGTGAAGACTGGGTGACAATGCAGGGAAGGCGGGTCGCGTGAAGGGGGTATTAGTCGGAATTAAGAGCGATTGTCGCTTCGTCGATTGCTGTAATAGCAGAAGTAATTGAGACAGAATAAAATTGTCCGGAAAATGCACTTGAGTTCGCGTGAGTTAGCACATGTAAGAATTGTGAGGGGTAATGTCACTGTCCTGTAGGACAGGAGGGAGTCTGCGAAACTCCCTCCCCCTCGTATGCCCAAGGCACATAGAGTAATCCAAATTTTAGTCTTGTGTTGTTCCCTGGGACGCTTCCTCGGAGGGAGAGCCGCCATTGAAGACGACAGGGAAGCGATTTGTTGACTTGACAAAGGTCATGAGTTGACGAACGTGTTTCGATTTATCGCTGAGTAGGTGTCGGATCTGGAGAGAGCGAATGCCAGTTGATTGGCGAAGGGTCTGACGCTCTTTGGTGTAACGGCGACAAGTGAGAAGGTAGTGGGAAACAGTTTCTGGGACCTGGCAGCAGGGGCAGAGGTTGGTATCCGAAGCTTTTATACGGTGAAGGTGAGCGTTTAGTCCAATGTGCGCTGTCCGGAGTTGTGTAAAAATGCTGGCCTCTGGTCTTGTCAGGTTGTCGTATATTCGCTGAAGTCGGTTGGGAGAAGGGGAAGGGTCTATCTTTTTGAGGAAACGGCATTTCGACGACGAGTTCCAGTCTCCGAGTCGTTGTTTCTGGATTTTCTTCGCCATTCTCTCGACCACCGCCGCTCGACTCAATTGCAATCTCTTGCCTAGAACTGACTTTCTGTCCTTGTCGAAGACTCCAGTGTTATCCCCGAGTGCCGCTTTCTTTGCCTCTCTGTCCGCATTCTCATTGCCTTTTATGCCCACATGTCCTGGGACCCAGACGATATCCACCTTCAAAGTCTTCCGCTTCTTCTTCAGAATGCCTATCTTCCTATGGAACTCCCTGACCAAAGTGCTTCCCGGTCCTGGAGCCCGAGCCCTCAGAGCCTTGATTGCCGCCTGCGAGTCCATGAGGATTGCCGCCCTTGTTAGTCGTGAGGTTTCCAGGATAATGTCGAGGCCCAAAAGAGCTCCAGTAAGTTCTGCCTGGTAAACCGTATAATGAATATCACGACCAAGGTAAAGGCGTCGAGAAACTTCCCCATTCAAGACTGATCCAACCAAATACCATGTTTCTTCATTTCTCTCTCCTTGTCGTGATGAAGACCAGACATTGAAAGGTCGAACATAGACGAGAGCATAACAGCCAACGACATTCGATAGCCAAAGCGACAACATAAACGGACAATGAACCTTCCTAGTTCAATCCCGGAAACACCGCTCCGCCTGGAGGAACATATGCCTGTAGAAGAGATGAGAAAGGAGACAAAAATGACAGAAACAAACTGACTTGATTGACAGCATCTCCTTGGTAAACGTTGAAGTGAATGCCAGGATCAGTAACCTTGGAATAATGAGCTGGTGCTTCGAAGATGAAATGTCCGCTTACAGTGTAAGTCCCAGGGAAACTGAGACCAGAAGGCTGCAGAGAGCCTCCACCAGTAACTATAGAATCGTCAAAAGAGTCACTCAGAGGCTCGGGGAATCGAAATACCTGTTAGCTGTACGCAGGCTGTAGCACCTCGTTAATCAGATATCCAGAAACCATAAATCTGCTAACCAGGATAGAACTGAGCTCCACCGACCTTGGAAGACTATGAGAAGTTTGACCTAAACCAACGACAAAAGACTTACTGAACTCGCGGCATGAAGAGCAAGGTTTTCGTGTCGAAGAAGCTCAGAAGTCCATCAGGGATGACGTAGAAGCCAAAGGTCCAAACGACATACATAGCTTCCTACAGCAATGTTCTTCGGAATGTTGACCACATACGTGAAATTGCTTGTAGCAAGCGTATCCGAAGCCCATACTCCATTCTTGTACACGTCTTGTTGAATCTGCTTATCCGTGAGACTGTCGGAAAGGACAAAGTAAACATACCTTGAACCAGGGAGACCCAGTGTCGCCTTTGAATGTAGAACAGTCGCTAGTCGGGCATCAGGCCATGTAATTCAACACCGGTCCATAATGTCCCAGCGGCCAGGTATTCCATAGCATGGTCACAGTCACTCCAGCTGCGACTGTTGCCTGGATAGGACCCTATAGAGATTCATCAGGTTCATGCGACAAAAAGAATGGAAGATAAAACCAACCGGTGGAAGTTTCTGATTCCCAATCGAGCATGTAAAATGTCAGGCGAGGTCACATCCGCGATAAATCCCGAATCCTAGGAGAGGAATCAGTATTCTGGTTACGATATGATTCAATAGAAGGCTAACCAGCTTGGTGCCTCGTACGACTCTCAAAGGCTGAGGGGTCGTATAAGGGTTTTTGGAGATATCCCAACCAGGAATGTACTGGCTCCCTATCTTGATTTGAGGGACATAGCCATGAGCAGTGACTTGGGAAATGAGGGTAGCAATAGCGATAAGGGACGTGAAAAACATCATGTTGACAATTGACCGACGAAGGAAGAAAGTGGCGCTTTATATCCTTTCGACGGCCCGAGCTGAACTGCCATGCCAGCTTAAACCTCGATAACAAGTCGGTGTTGAAACGTCAGCTTGGCAATGAGAATAAGCTGGGCAAGGCTAAGTCATCGTCGGTTGTTCGGCACAAAAGAGAGTCGGATTGAAGCGCGAGGTCATGAGGTCGTGAAACGGCAGCCGGAACTCTCTTCTAGATCTCCTGGAATCATGTCTCTCCCAGAAGCATCCAGTAAACGCCAGTTTTCCCTCTTCAGCATGCTGGCTGCATTTCGCACTACCCCCAGCCAAATCTGTCGAATTCCTCCCGTCCACCAATTGCACCACCTGTAATCCTTCAGCGACCAAAGTCTCCAAGCTGTTGAACAAGCGTCGATAAACGTCGCTCTTGGCTTGGAGCTGGTCGGATCGCAGCTCGAGCGCAGTGACCCCTGGGAAGCATTTGCAGTGAAACCGGCCTGGCAGGTTTGGAATGAAATGAGAAGATTGGTCACTTTTGGCTGAAAAACAGGAAATGCTGGATGCTGAACGAAGCGGTGAATTGGGCTAAGGGCCTCGACGACGTTGGGGGGGGGGAATTTCGGTTTGGATGAGAGCTGGATGCACGAGAATGCTGGGAGACTATCGTAGCATACCGAGCATGAGGAAGCTAAAACGAAGGGGTCGTCGTTTGAGAGCAATACCAGCACGTCGAATCTAAGGTTGAATCGTGAGTCGCCGAAAACTACCGCGTTTGCACGTGAGGTTTCTCCTCGTCTTCGATGGGAACTTTGACAGCCAAAGTTCCCATAGACGAGGAAAAGCACCACAAAGAGCGAAAAGCATGAATAGAGGGTCCGGTAGTGGTCGCTGCTGTACTGAAGTGGTTCTGGTCGTGGTATAGGTTGCTAAGAGAGACCTCAAAAGATGAATAGGACGAAACAGAGTACGCACTGATGTATGAATCCAACATTCCTTGATGAAATTCACATAATCTATCGCCAGTTTCCACATAATGGCTACAACATCTCCTCCTGGTGGTCTAGCAAACTTTTGAGAACGTGAGACGCTGCAAGGGCCCAACGAACCTTTTAGGATGCGACTTGACCAGATTTTGAAGGCCTCGAATATCAATAGCGTGTCCGAAATGAACTATACGCGCGAAGTGAGATTTTGACGAGGCGAACCAGCAGAAACACGAACCAGGCGACGTTCAGACGATGGAGGCGCGTCCAAAGCCACGAAATAAACAGGCTGTTCTTGTTCGAAATGGGATTTATGGTCTGCTGAAGAAGTTTGCTGCAACACTGTCAGCGCGGATCCGACGCAATGTTCAGATTCGTTCACTCACTCGGAGTCACTGCATTGCTCACGAACACCGCCAGAGAATTTCCTGCATGAGAAAAGACTGCAGAGATGACCTGTCCCGATTCAACGAAGTCTTGTGTGTGGCCGGATTCCACCAGAGGAGGGAGAAGATTCAGATTCAGCTGGTCGGCTTGAGCCATTTTTTGAACGAGCCAACAGGGAAGCGCTTATGTAAGCGACCAACGAGATCAATTCATGGCAATCATGATCTACAAGACATAGTTCACTTCTTTCCCTCTATTCGAGCTATTTGCGCCAATCAACTTTCTGGTGCGAGGTGGTGTTTGGTCATTAGAAGAACTTATAGGGAAATTGCTAGGTCGTTTGGATGGATTCTAGATGCTATGTGCTGATATCAAGGCATTGCAATACTGTCAGAGCAGGTCTGATGTAATGGCTGAATTTGTTCTTACCCGGCGGCAGAAATGGTCTGTCCAGATTCAACAAATTCGTCTTTTATTCCCGATAGCAATGTCTACTTTTAACCTGAAAGAAATAGATAGGGTATAGATTATTATATGCCGTCCCGCCCAAACCACCGTCTCCATCTTGATACTTGTCGCTCTCTCGACGCATAGTCCTGCAGTTGCGCCCATTCAAGCAGAACAGCAAAGAAATAGCAATCGTTTTGGGCATCTGTTAACACCCGTTCAGCAAACTGGCGTCCTGCCTCTTGTATTCGATGGGCTTCAGCATCGTTCGCTATTGCCCATTCGACTTTGGCCACAAGGTCAGACATGTCTGGCAGGACCGGTATAAAGTCTGGTCAAAAATTAATGTCGTCTTTTACCCTCGATAGGCAGTCATGACTTACGGACAAATGGCCGTAGCCAATCGTTGAAGTACTCGTCGAATACAGTGGACTGATGGACACTGTTAGAAATTAACGATGACCTAGGATGGTCGTTCTACCTTGAAGACCAAAGAACCTGATCTCAGCAAGCCAAAGTATCTCCCGGAGAAGGAATTTCCTATTGTATCGTCAAGAAACGGTGTGGAAAGGAAGGTGCAAAAGTACCATCAACGTCCGCAAGGTATTTGTACTGGTAAGCGTCTTCTCGCGGCGCACCTTCACCAGTGATGCCATATTCCTTCTTGATTGCTTCTCCGTTGCAGTCGTCGCTACAAAGAGAGCCTTGGAAGACCGTAAGTGCAACATCGATGATGTCGGAGTGGTTTCGTCCAATGTCAATCATGTGGAATCGAGGGAACTTGCGATAATTGTCACCATGAATGATTCCTCCCGACGTGGCCCCACGCCAATCTGGAAGGAATAAGTACAGAGTCGTTCAATATGGAGGCAGCTTACACAATTTCGGTGTCTTGTCATCCCAGGCGATATCATTCGCATGTGAATACTTTGGGGCCCATGACGAATCTGAATAGTAAAACTTTGAATAATCAGCTTGGAAGCAACAACAATAAAAGGTGCGTACCTCGCTGGGAACAAGAATATCAGAGAAACATGGAGATATCCTCGTCATAGAAAGCATAGGATAGAAATCAGTAGTGTATTGTGTGCTTGAGCTATCGATCAAAACTTGAAAACCGATCTGAGCTTGTGAGGTATCGAGTCAAGAAAGAGAGCTCACAAGCACTAGCGTCATTTGCAGGAGATGTAAATCCCAAAGGTCGGTTCGGGATAATGCACATTTTCTGGTCCTTGAAGACCATAGACGTTGGGGAAGGCTGATGTTCAAAGGGTGTAGGATCAGAAACATCCAGTGCTCTTCCTATCACGTCTTCATCACGGTGATTGAATAGGATTCGAGGCTCGTCGCGGCCGTTCAGAATGATGTTCATATCGGGAAGCAGATTTGCAAACTAGTGCTGTTTGAGCGACATTTCAGAAAAGAGGCACAATTAGACGTACCCGATCCATCGTACGCTGCCAGTCCCCGTTGTACAGCGTCCCTTGGTTGTCCGTCTCGCGGAATGAGCCTCCCTTGAATTGTCCTGTCTTCATCCCATTCCCAACCTGCTTGACCTGACAAGACGGTCTCAAGCATGTCACTAGAAGAAATAGATATACGTACCTTTTCCGTCGCCGAATCCACCATCTTCTTGAAGAATTCGGGGTCCTTGTCTGCCAACTGATAGAATGGCTCAAAGTCCCGATAAATTTGGTCATAGTCGTCGATGAGACATGACTTGCTCTTCGCAAAGCGGAACCATTTCTATGAACTAGTCAGGATCGATCGTCAGATTCAGGAAATAAAAAGACCTCGTAGTTCTTCGGTGGATTTCGATTTGTCTTCAGAGTATACCGTGCAGAAGCTTGTGCCAAGGTTTTCGATTGTCGCTCGTAAAGCGAATCTATGGTCCAGCGGGCATGAGATATCGGGTCCAGCATGTCCAAAGGTTCCACGGCTGTATTAAAAATTCAGCATATTCTAGAAATGATTGAGATGAGACTTACATGGTGGTCCTGGAGGTCTCAGAACACGTCGTATTGTGAATACAGCAGCAAAGAGAACTGCTATTGTGGATATCACAAATAGAATGGCTTTCCATTTGCCATGTCTTTTATTAGACCTCCAGACCTGCCTAGGAAAGGACTGGGCCTCTCCGTCGTTGTCCGGCTCGGTTGGAGAAAGGAGGGTATAGCTGCTCTCAGGATCATGGGGCGTAAGTGGTAATCTTACCCTGTCCAGAGGCGAGGTGAGTGAATTGAAGAACATCTTGAGGACTGACATGTCCCCAGGTACTGATCCGGACGAAGATTTTGCCGCCGTGGCAGTGCAATATAAGATGTCACACGTCGTCTTGGCATCACTGCGTGACTTGGCCGTGTGAATCTTCTAGAGTGTATTACTGTTCGATCTCCGGCCTGGTAACTGGGCTGGTGACGCCTCTATCGCGGGTGGTAATGGTACCACTGTAATATCCACGATACCAGCAATGTCCGTTAATTCCACAATGAATTTTCACAATGAGCGGAAAATCTCGACACCCTTGATCGGGGTTATTGGGGCCCACGATCACGGTTCTTTACTCGGTTTGATGACTTCTCTCATCTGCCAGCAGCAGACCTCCTTCAACGCTCCAAACAACGCGATTTATCCAGCGAGACTATATTCAAGGCTGAAGGATTTAGTATGGACCCTATGTGCTCCCGTCTTGGCTATTCGGACTTCGAAATTGCTGACTATACAGCGACGTTCACTGGATTATTTTCAACCATCCTCCCTCTGTATTCTCTACACAAATTCTATCCTCTCCTGATCGTAAAAAATTCGCTCTATTGTGAATCAACTGTGGACTATCCATCGCTCTGCTGTAAAGGGAAATAAAAAATCTGTCCATTGTCTTCAGACGGGTTTTTCGGTGTGTTCGCCTTGTCCATTGTTCGCATTTCTGCCATATTGATGACTGTCCTTGCAGATTATTCTCGGCAGCACGCTTTAACCAGATTTAGGGAATCAGAGGCTGGCGTAAGGTCATTGTTTTAGCCGACGGGGCTTTTTGGGCAGATAGGCGCGTTTTTGTTGGCCATTGTTGCTCATCTTTGCCATATTGATGACGGTTCTCCAGATATAACCGTGCCTTCCCACAAAAGTGTCGCAAGGACACTTTTGCAGCCTTCTCCAATATCATGTCGCATTCTATGTCGCCTCAAAAGCGTCGCTTCCACCACATTTCGGGCTCACCAGCATCATCTTCACAGCGTAAACGTCAACATCTTGTTGATATTCCAACATTCAGCACGCCTGAGCCCACTTTTTCTGATTTCACTACAACGGCCCTTTCGCTATCACCATCTCGAGCACATTCTCCAATGCTTCTAGAGTTGTATAGCTCTAATTCAGAAACCTATGCTCCAACAGAGAACGACCAGTTTGAGCTTCCAGCAAGCTCAGCATCATCCCCTGAATTCTCCGACCAATTCCTCGACCAATTCCTCGACCAATTCCCCGATCTTTTCCCTGACCTTTCGACCACTTGTCAATCCGAGCCATCTTTCGATGCCTTTTCAGCTGAGAATGAGGTTCTCGACAATCCTTTGGTGCTGCCATGGACCGAAGCAGAAATGGAGGAGAAGCTTAGTGCTGAAACCCATAGCGCCAGACTGTCAATTCAGGATGAGATAGCTGCCGGTAAAGATACCCTTGCTCTCTATAAACGTCAGGTCGACAATTATGTGACATTCATGGCATGGGACCAGGAAGTGCGAGTAGAGGCGGACCCTCGATGGGTAGTGCAGTCTTGGGAGCCTATTAATGCTGCAAAGGTCGCAGTTTATCTGAAATATGTCATGACTCGTGCAAAGGTAAGCCTTGAATATACTGACTTGTCATTTATCTGATTTCATTCCAGCATACCCCAAAAGGCGCCGATATCCCTGGGACTCGGGTAGGAGCAGGCGTAATCAAGCAGGTTATCAATGCACTCGAACATTGGCGTTTCAACCACCAGCACGAGCCACTCTACAAGGCAAATCAAAGCAGCCAGATTCCTCTCCGTGATGACAGCCACATCAAGACTATCGAGAAGTCTATGGCCGCACTGAAACCGCAGCGTATCGCGGAAGCGCACTCTCGCAAAGCTGAAGGGTCCTCTGCAGGTTCGTTCGGATTATTCTAATTGCATTGTTGTCTCTTTGACCCATTTCTCTAGATAATTACACGAAGCATGATCTGACTCAGGCTTCGCTCTGGTGTCTCCAACCTGGTCACAGCCGCCGCATTCCAACCGCCCTTCAACTATTTGTGGCTATTCGAGACAGAGCTATGCTTCTTCTGTCAACATGCACCGCCTTTCGGGGTGACAATATTCGAACCTTGCTTTGGTCCGACCTATTCGCTCGTGACCTTCCTGCTGTCGATATCAGTGAAGGAGCCACTCTGGAGGTAATATTTGCCTTTTACTATTGATTACGGTTCTCACGTACTATTTCAGGCTCTTGTTTGCCTCGTTGATCAGTCTAAGACCAATGTCAATGGAAAGCTTGACGAACACGGTGCCTTACGCCACCGTCATGTTGAGCTCTGTTCTATCGGTGCTCTCGGTCTCTTGTTCTGGGTTGGTTTACAGGTTGTGCGAGATGAACCGCCATCATTTGCGCCAGATTTTGAAGCCGAAGGTTATGGGGAATTTGGACAAAGAGAATGGTATGATTTCCATGTATTTCCAGCGACAACAAATGCTTCAGCTCCGATGTCTTATCAAAGTGTGTTTGTTCCATCTGTTTCTTCAATATCGTCTCACTTTGTTTGCTTTTAGATCATGCGAACCGAGTAAAACTCATTCACGAGAAAAACAATATCGAGATCTCCAAAGTGACTCATGGAGGTCGACCTTTTGCAGCGGCAACAGCCCGAGAGCATGGGGCTTCAGTCAGCGCTGTTAAAGCTCTTGGAAATTGGTCAGAAAGTGATGCATATCGCGCAGTTTATGATCGAGCCCTGCCTTTAGAGGCCTTACTGGGAGCTTCAATGTTCAATGCTCGCCGTCCAGAATCTTACTCTTTGCCCCGAGCATCTATAGGTATATTTCTTTCTTTGCAATTCGCAATGCCAAACTGAACTTGAATTTAGATCCACCACCCGAGCTTCTAAAGCTCTTGTTTCCATGGGCTGAAGATGAGCTTGAGAAGCTTGCCCATCGCATCTCTACCATCGGACGACAAGCGCAAGACTTTGCCTTGAGAGCTTTTCTTGGCCTGCTTATTCGACTTCGTCGGATTCTCTTTCAAGATACCACAGTCCTCTATTGCTCCCATCCCGACCTCTCATTGTTCAACTTCGCTCCTTTCAACACTGTAGCATTTCGAGAGTTTGCCATATCTTCGAGGACTATCATTGCCTCTGCAGAAGAAAGCGCCCGTCTTCAGCTCAAAAATCTTCCTTCACATATGGTTGCAACAATGCAAGGTCTTGCTACGACACAACAGGTTTCACTTGAGCGGGCTCGTGTCGCAAATGAACAGAAAATCAGCGAACTGTCCAATCAAGTACAGGCCCTTACCAATGTTATCACCCAGCTCACGACGACCAATGGGTCAAGGCCTCGAGGTCGAAAGCTTCCGATTAATAGCAGTGAGTCAACTTTTGAGATTGTCTTTCTTTTATCTCATGATTCCAAGGTTCAACCTTGCTTCCCATTTCCTTTCCGTCAACTACCTCTGTCGAATCTGCTGTCTCTCGCTCTGCCAATGATACATTCTCTGAACCACCACCACCGCCACAAGATGTTGCTCCTTCACCAGATGTTACTCCCTCGCCACCACTGCCACCCCATTCGACACATTATCTCATCACATCGTCGAACCCGAAACAAGTTGCACTTCAACGTGCTGCAATGGAAGTTATCGAGACCAAGTTTGGTCTTGAGCGAGTCCGAAAGCACATTTGGGACTGGTGCCAGTCCAAGTCATTCCGAGACGACCGCTGGGTACCCCGATTTGTTCTCCCGCTCAATTGTGATATTGAGACAATCTGGAGAGACTGGTCAGTTGGAAGAGACGGTGGTTTGTCGGTGAAAGAATTGATAGATGGATGGGATGCTGAATGGCGCGACGGAAGTGGTGGGCAGAAAACTGAAGCCTCGCGTCGCAAACGAATTACCGATCTCGTGCAGGAGCTCGCAGATTTGCCTGGTTGGGACGAAGAAGCTGCGCTGCACTTTTTACATGAGACATTTCCGATATCATCCACGAGCCTTCACAAACATCTACGTACTGTTCGGTATTTTGTCGAATGGCTTCAGAAGAAGGATAAGAGCGGGATAGCTGAGATTAGACGTGCTGCTGCTTTGTATGTTGTTAAAAAATAGGATAGATTGTTCATTAAAAGTACAAAGCTCTCGATGACAATGAACTGGTTCATTTGGCAGCCAAGTATGCCTGAAGCTTGACAGAACCACACGGCTTGTCAATTTCCAGTGCCAGCTCCTTCTGGACCTCAGCATCATCTCGAAATTTGGCCACTAACCGATGAGCCTTCTCTGCTTGGTTCACAGTTGTCTCGGCCACCCCAAGTGCTGCGTAAAGATGATATTTGGCCACCTTCTTGTTCTGAAGCATAGATTAAACAGATTTCAAAAGCAATCTGAAGCTCTTACCGACTTGGGACAATCGAGAGACCCAAAGTAAGTCTCGACAAATGTTGTTATAAATGCCCACTGCACGACAACCTCGGGATTCTTCAGCAACTTGTTTTGGTTTGCCTTGTAGATGTTGTATCCCGGTCGCTCTCCAAGTTTGACCTTCAGCCAATCAATAATAGTCTTGTCATCATCAGTCAGGATTCGGGGCTTCTTCTTTGCCTTTGGTGCTTGGTCTATCACAGTTGATTAGAATCAGACTGATATTGAACGACATGCCTACCTTGATTATCATCACCTGTTCGCTCTGGTGAATGCTCTCGTTTTGGCCCGCCTAGTGAAAGAATAGAGTCATCACTGTTGAACGAAGCATCTTGCAGGTCACTATTAAGCTGAGACATCTAAGACCGGAGGGGAGAAAGATTTTTATCTAGAAAGAAACTCACATCGTTGATTTGAATGCTCAGCTTCTTCTTCATGAGAACCAGATATGGTGTCGTTGAGTATGGTACACCATCCTGTAAGGTACCTTGCATGAATTCATGCGCAAAGAACTCATCATTGTGAGGTTGCATTGCTATGAGATTGATGTGGCCTTGGGAGATGAAAATCAGCCAGCATGAATGCAGAATCAAGTAGAAAGGACTGACCGCCAGCATCGTCTGACTTGAACTTGCGCACAACATTGAGAATGTCCTCAGTCTTTGCTCGCCATTCACCGCTCTCTGCATCATGGACCAGAAAGACATGAGAGTTGAATGATTGTGATTTGACTTGCATCTGTCGAGTATCTGTGACGTAGATATTGACGAGGGTAATTTCTCCGTTATTGCTGTCGTCCTCCAATTCCGTCAAGGGTGATTCCGGGATAGCAATTTCTGCTTGATTGCCAGGCTGGAGAAAGGATAAGCAAAGGAAACACTGAGCGATTAGTTTCCTGATGTACCTGTCCCGTACTGGCTTGATCCTTTGCTGATTCTGCTGTCTCCACATTTTGTCGGGGCTTGACCAAGAAATCACAGAGGATTGCATTCATCTTGCAGTTCACGGTGTCTAGAACCACTTTTGGGATTGGAATATTCTCTGTCATGACAAGATAAAAGGCAGACAGCTCGGGTTTGGTGACCTTGGTCGAGTTCAATTTTCCTGGCCATTCCGTCTTGAATGGGTCGACCAGCGAGACAAGCTGATTTCTGGTGTTATTTCTTGTGAAGAATGAGAGCTATATCCTCAAAAATAGATAGCATTACGCACTGAATGAGCCTTTCCAAACGGACTTGAATAGTATCGTGGCTCTCCATCATGGTGCAGTTAAAGGGGTACGAAATTGGATAAATTCGACGAGTCATTGGTCCAGGATTCAGGAAACCTTGAAGTGGGAATTGAAGATTTTGGGGAAATCCTCAAATTCATGGCCTATTTCTTCAATCGAAAGATTGATCGAAACATGATGAGTCGGCAGCGGCTTTCATAATGAGACCTCGATTGCGGGACCGCCGAATTTGGATGAGCTTGATCATGGACCTTGGCTGTAGCCCCTGGGACCATCCACCAGAGCAAGACACGAAAAAGTCGAGAGAAAGGAGAAGAATTGGAAGCCAGCATGAGAGGGAAACGTCTAGGAAATAGACTTACAGCTACTTACTTTGCAAGGAAGGGCTTGAAATCCTTCAAGTCCACTATCTGGAAAACCTGAATCGTCAGCCTACATGGGACTTGTCAAGAAGGAAAACTATTTGTGCACGTGCACCATCACCCTTGACCCTAACCGTCATCATCGTCACCTCTTATCCCCTGCTCGACCTCATTCATGATTACAAGTATTGCCCTCACCACAGGTTCTTCTGGGAGCTATCATGGGTTAAGCCTTGTGCTCGACTGAAGACCGATAAGTCCCAATGGCAAAATCAAGAGAGGAACAATCGTACGCTTTCTGCTTTCCTTCGTAATATCCTGTCCCTGCTGAGACGGTGAATTCTAGCCCAGGGCCCTCGAAAATTCTTGACAAATTCAGGTCTCATTCTTCCAAGCTATGCCACGTATTTTTCTTTCTTCATTGAGCTTGTTTCAGAGGGCTACTCCTTCGACAACTTCTCACCTTCCTATGATCTCTAATAATTGAGGTGTGCCATGGTTCTTTTACCTAGACTAGCCTGCACTGATTTCTGGCAATGAGGACTGACTTGACCGCTGTTTTAACTATCTGCCGGCCTCGACGAAACAGGGCCCGACCATGACAGGCCTCAGGTCTCTCCCTACTACTTTCCTGGTTCGTTTATAGCCCAGCATGAAGGTTAGTTTCATGATTGCTCCTGCTTCTCTCCCTACTTCCATATTTATTGTAGCACTTTTTCGGGTCATACAATCAGGAAATCTGTTGTATGTCAATGAGAGTGGTGAGCTTCCTTTTTTTTCTGACTTGTACCAGACTAACTTCGCACAGATTGCCCATTATTGGGGGAATTTGGGTGTATCCGGGCATCAGAGTAAAGAGGATGGACGTAGAATAGGTACCACATACTCAGACCGTACAATGTAGTATATACATCAAACAAATCATACTGCCAATCCCCCACGAATTTGGAAAACCTGAAACGTTGTGATTGAGGAATCCTGAAAACCCACGAAATCCTCAATTCTCTGACCACAGATTTCGGTAACCACAGAATTGAAGAAGCCACGATGAGTGAAATTGAGGAACCACCCAGAAGCCGTGGAAGCCTTGATTGAGAAAACCAGGATTGTAAAATCGGGGAAGCCACAATGGGTGAAATTGCGAAACCACCAAAGCTGTGAAAGAGAAAACTAGGATCGCGGTTGGCCGAACCGCGCCGACCTCGAAACCCTCGATGTCACGCTTGGCCCAAAATCCTGAATTCCTGCTATTTAGAGGCTCCGATACAGGGAATCGAGGAAAACCAGAATTCTTGGCGGTTACCAGCGCGCCATCCAAAAAGGTCACGTGCTGTTACCGGCCGGTCTCGGTAACGATCGAAGTTTTCATATCTTGGAGACCTTCTCACCTTCCACCTGGACGACTAACATACTTCTTATGCAGAGGATCTGGTCTGGGTATACCCAAAAATGTCTGCAAGCACTCGTCGGGACACCTTGACACGGAAACTGACGTGAATCCTCGATATCCTGCCGAACGAATCAACTACGGAAATCATCACTTTCTGTGATGACAACAGCAGTCGAGCAGTCCTGTGTCGGGTTTGCAAGCTTTTCCGAACAATAATGGCTCACCGGAAACTCTATCCGCGCGTCGAGATGTCCGATAATAATTCATCTGCCGGCGCTAATCATCTCACTCGATTCAATGCTCACCCCGAATATGCGACTTGGGTTAGATATCTGTCTCTGGAGTCAGGATCAGGAGCTTTGTGAGTGACTCTATTATGAGGTCCTTTGGTTCTCATTGAAGCACCGGACAGAGCTGTCCCACTCTACAGCGGTGTGTTTTGGGTGAGGCCTACCTCTTCCGCTCGTTCGCGTTGTAACGTGTGTTTTTCAGCTACATCCAATTTGAAGACAAGATATAGATACCAATTTGTGGAAGGGATAGCTCAACCGATGACAGAGTCGTGTGATTCGGATAGTATGTCGCTTTAATAATCTTCACTCTTCGTCATGCTCACTGTTTATCTGTAGACTTCTTGGACTTTTCAGACTATTGAGACACGCACCACATCCGAAGGACGGGATTGCATTATTATTTTCTTCATCTAGCACGATGTACCTATTTCGTGATATAGATGAGTCTAAGAATCTGAGGCTGAGTCCGAGTCCGAGTCATACTTGATGCCGAAGGGAAGCGCTGCATCCCGCAAGAGCTTCGAGCTCCCTCGGTCTTCGGTCCGTAAGTTGACACGGGCCAGATTTACCCGCTCGAGCGCCACAGTTCATCAAGCACCATAGGTTTGTAGTCGCGCCCATTCTAATAGCACAGCCGAAAAGTAACAGTCGTTCTGTGCGTCTGTGAGTATTTCCGTTGCAAACAATCGCCCTGATTCCTGTATTTCACGAGCTGCGGCGTCGTTCTCAGTCGCCCATTCGACTTTTTCAACGAGATCAGAGAGGTCTGGGAGTATCGGAATATAGTCTGGTTAAAGGTTAATAGTGTCGACCATTGATGCACAGTATCAACTGACGGATATAGGGTTGAAGCCAGAAATCGAAGAATTCGGTGAATGATGTCGTCTAATTAGTATGAGAATCGTGAACAGATTCAAAGCGTACTCGACTGTAAGACTCACTTTGAAAACCAAAGATCCTGAGCGGAGCAGATCGAGATAACGTCCCGAGAATGAATTTCCGTCGATGTCGAAGGCATATTTGTACTTGTAAATGTCTTCTGGTGGCTCGTTGTGGTCCTTCATTCCATATTCTTTTGAGATAGCAGCTATATCACAGTCGTAGCAATGCTCTTCCCTGACTCCAGTCAGCACGATATCCATGATATCGGTATGATTTCTGGCGAGGGCTGCAAGTCTGAACCGAGGGAATTGGTGGTATTTCGTTGTGTCCGTGATACGCCCTCCGGTTGCAGTCCCACGCCAGTCTAGATAGAATACCATAGCGTAAGTGAATGGATGGTAGGACATGCAATGCTCACAAAGTTTTGGGATTTTATTTTCCCAAGTCAAGTTGTTGGAATAGGCGTACTTCTTTGACCAGAAGGAAGTTTGGTAATAGTACTTGAATCCTGTCAGAGAACCCAAGTTGTCGTGGAAGGGTGAAGCTTACTTCGCTTGGAACCAGGATGTCACTGTAGCAAGGGGATAGTCTAGTCATACTAAGAATGGGATATAGATCCTCGTGTTCGATGAGTCAACGCCAAAACTTGAAGCACCAGAGCGCACCGTCGTAAAATATGTACCGCTGGCATCAATCAAAACTACAAGATCTCAGTTTTTCGGAGGCAATGCTGATGAAAGGACTCACAAGCGCTGATTTCATTCAGCTCTGAAACAAATCCTTCGGAATCGTCGGCCATGATACACAGTCCCTCGTCTTTGAACGCTACAGAAGCGGGAGATGGCGTATGATGAAAAGGCGTAGGATCTGTAACATTCAACGCCCGATCCATAGCCCCGAACTTTCGATGATTGAATAGTACACGAGGCTCGTCTTGGGCGTTCAAAATGATATCCATGTCGGGCAGGAAATAAGCAAACTGCGAATAAGTATTAGCAATCGAACACCGGACCAGAACTTTCAAAGTGCGCACCCTATCCATGGTTATCTGCCAGTCCCTCCCATATGCATCGTCACTCTCGTCAATCGTCTCCAGAAACTTGCCCCCTCTAAAGTGTGCAATCTTCATCTTTCTGATTCCGGTCTTATTGGCCTAAGGGGAGTGCATCAGTACCGGAACCAAGATGAGAGAGAGATATGCATACCTCCGCTCTGACTGCTTCAACTCTCCTCTTGAAATATGCAGACTCTTTGGTCGCCAGCTGATAAAAGGGCGCAAAATCTCGCGAGACATGGTCGTAGTCATCTATGAGACAAGATTTGTCTCGTGCAAATTGAAACCATTTGGCATAATTCGGTGGAGGGACCCGTCCATTTCTCAGAACGTAGCGCGCTGTGGCCTGCTGGAGCGTGGTCGACTGTCGACTTCGTAAAGTCTGGATGCTCCAGCGCGCAGACTCGGAGGTTTCTCGACGCAAATTGGATGGGGAAAAAGCGTAAAATGCTCCTAAAATGCCGATAATTGCGAAGGAAAATATGATGATGCGAGTCTTCGAACGCGAAATACGAATCCCAGACTGCTTGCGCCTGCTCGATTTGGGAGCATCGTCGTAGACGCCCGATTCCGGAAGGAGCGAGTACGTCTCGAGCTCCAGCGAGTCTGGTTTTGAAGAGCTTTTGAAATAAGGAATAGAGATACGCTGCCAGAGAGGCATGCTGGCTCTTGTGTAAATCTGTCAAAAAGCGTGATCCAGATGTCAGATGTGTGTCAGGTTCCCATACGCCAATATTTTTTCGCATGTCGCACTATTCCATGGCACAATATCAATATTTCAATGTGCTAACCTCATGTCGATGCAAACTATGACGCATATTTGGATCATACTCTATAGCTGCTTGAGACAATCTCCGAGTTTTTACAAGGTGCAGTAGGGGGAAGCTGAGGCCGCTTTTTACGTGAATGAGAACCTGATTTACTGCATCCATGAAATACATGTGCTATTAATGATACAAAACTCAACATTGCGAACGTGCGGAGATTGGCAGTCGCTCTGATCTGTCATGATCTCATGTATGTACAGTACTCGTTGGTGTATGAAAAACGTCAGATATGCGACTGCGGTTGCCTGGCAGTTTTCTCGAAACTCCAGAACCATTGTTGTCATCACCGTGAATCCCGAAAAGAAGGATCCCGGGGTGTCATCCCGGAAGGAAGGAACTATATTGAAAGCCGATATTCACTCCCGCTCCCGCTCCCAGCACATTGTCACCAATAGCGCACTTGCAGCAGACCTAGGCTGGCAACCAGCCTCCCTGCGGGAGAATTTCTGGCGACGGGAGGAACCTCTTCTACTTCTCCGGAGGTGCCACCAAAACTTCTTCCGTATAGAGAGGCTGGTCACCAGTCTACAGCAGACCGTTGTGGAGTGCTGATCGATTATTTCGAACTCTGCGGAACATCAGAAGACGATTTTAGCGCACAAAAAATGGAAAAGAGCGCGTCTCACCAGGTCGCACCCAGAACGCAAGAATTGAGGCGGGCTGATTTTGGGACGGGACGCCGGCGGCCGGACGGACTGGTGTTGTCAGAAGCGTGACCGTGACGAGCCGCTGTGATGCCATCATGTTAAAATTTGAATTTCGAAACTACGCCAGGAGGGTGTTGCGCCCCAGCTTCGCGCAGCACGTCCGCTCATTTTCGTCTCCGATATCCCAGACCGGTAGTGCTTCGATCTTCCTCCATACAGGTGGCAGCAGAGACTTTATTGACCCCACCACGGTCCGGGACCAGTTCAAAAGTTTTGGCGACATTGTCAACATCTGGAGCGGTAGGTATGGCTAGGATATCATTTCAACACTGGCTGATTTAGTTGTTGTTTATTCAGCTCGCTCCAACGGCACGTCCGTAACTTTTGCCTCTCCTGAACAAGCTCAGAAATTACTGGACACCGCGACTGATGGGCAGGTTACGACTGAGAGCGGCAAGATTTACCGTATCAAGCCAACAAGTTCATCAGTGCCGCCAAATCCTGCTTCGAAATCTCTTCAAGTCATGACTTTCGAACAGAATGTGAAGGAAGCAGACGTTCAGGAAGCTTTCTCGACTTTTGGTGCGGTTGAAAAAGTTAACCTGGAGCGAGGTTTGGATTTCAGAAACACGAGTAATCTTTCCGCTGATGATATCCTGCCCAGAGTGTCCGGCCATGGGAAAACTGGCGTATTCTGCCCATTTCGTCGTCCAATTTACAAACATTAACGATGCAGTCAAGGCACATTCGACACTTGTCTCGCTCTCCACTGGGGCCTTGTTGCAAACAAAGTATGCACCCATAAACTCTCCGGACCCAACCACTGTGCTCCAGTTCCTTCTTGAGCGTCCCTGGGGCAGGATTCAGCCTGATTATAACAGCAAACTATTCGTGGAGGACTTGGCACGACTAGCGGATGTTCCCAGGGAAGACCTCAACTACGTCGTTGATAGACGTACGCTCTCCTCCTGGATCTCTCTGGCCCTCGCTTACTATGTTCCCCAGGCATCAGTGCCAGCGGCCTCATGAAACTATTCTTGCAAACAAAAACCGTCGAGGCTGCTCAGAAGATCATGGCAATTCAGAGCGCTGAAATCCCTAATGCCGAATTTTTTGTCAAATATCACCCTGGCGATAAACTGCCGCTACTCAAGAAACGCAAGTCTTCAAAAGCGAAGGCGACGGAGATGGAGACAGAGAGCGAGGAGACAAAATAATCAACCAGACATTCTACGTTCGTACATTTACCACTTCATAATCTCTATGACGGCGGTCTTTGTGCTCGTTTCATAGTGTCGAGAGTGCTGCATAATATACATGTGCTAATGATACAAAAACGTCTAATGTTCGACCCCAAGTCATCTCTCATTGGCATAGGCCTGTACTTGAGCCCACTCTAGCAGCACCGCTGCGAAATAGCAATCATTTTGAGCATCATTCATAACCTCCTGCGCAAAGACACGCCCCGTCTCCTGTATCCGACGCGCAGCATCGTCATTCCGAATAGCCCACCGGACCTTTTCCTCCAGGTCTGAAAGATCTGGGAGGACGGGGATATAGTCTGATCCACGGTTAATAATGTCTCTTACTATCGAGACAGTGATAACTTACGGACGTAGGGCTTCAGCCACAAGTCGAAAAATTCCGAGAATATGGTAGACTAGAAAAGGTCGTCAGAACGAGCGGAGGCAAGAGGGATGGAAAAGGCACCTTGAACACCAGTGAACCTGACCGGAGAAGTCCGAGATAGCGCGATGAAAACGAGTTGCCTGTATACAATTAGTCACTGGATATCTCGGGGAGACTAGCTCACCATCGACATCCAACACGAATTTATACCCATATACATTCTCCCGAGGCTCACTTGCATCTTTGATATCATATTCCTTCTTGATAGCGTCTCCGTCGCAAAGCTCGCCACAATGTTCATGGTTTAGCCCAGTGATCCTGATATCCATAATATCGGTGTGATTCTTGGCAATATCCGCTGCTCTGAACCGAGGAAACATATGGAAATCTGAGCCATTGATATGACCGCCTGTTCCGCGACCACGCCAGTCTGACAGCGAAATGTCAGCAGTAATCCGGACGGCTTGACTGACGGACTGACATATCTGAGGCTTTTTGTTGCTCCAATGTACATTATTCGGAAACGCGTATTTGGGACTCCACCAAGCGTCGGAGTAATAGTATCTTGATGATTGGTTAGGTCGCGTCAATATGGGATAGAGAATCGACTCAACTCGCTAGGCACCAAAATGTCAGAGAAACAAGGTGTTATTCTCGTCATGCTGAGAATAGGGTATAATTCCTGGGAATCTATGAGCCCACGAACGTGTCAACCAAGTAGTAATTCGCACCGTTGTAAAGTCGGTGAAAGTAGCGTCGATTAGAACTTTAATGGTTCAGTAAACCACCTTCTAGCTCTTGGACTGACTCACATGCACTAGCTTCATTAGCAAGAGAAGTCACGAAGCCTGAAGGATTGTTGGGAACAAGACACAGCTTTTGTTCCTCGTAGGCTTGTGAAGTCGGCGACGGTGTATGGTGAAATGGTTTGGGATCTGGCAGAAATGCTCGGTCCATGGCGCCAGGCTTGCGATAATTGAACAGCACACGAGGCTCGTCGTGGCCATTCAACAGCAGATCCATATCTGGCAAGATTTTGACAAACTATAGGAAAAAGGAGGATTGTCGTGATAAGAATCGCACCAGATACAGTGACGCTGGAAATGACGCACCCTGTCGAACGTACGCTGCCAATCTCCTCCATATGCAGCATCATTGTTGTCAGTCTCAATGAAAACCCCATCTCGAACTTGAGCAGTCTTCATCATCGAGATTCCCGAATCTTTTGCCTGAAGGTTGTCAGATAATCGAACGTTAAAAGGTTACGCGACGTACTTCTGCCGTCGCCAAATCAATCATTTTCTTGAAGAATTTGGGGTCCTTCTCGGCTATTTGGTAGAAAGGCTCGAAATCGAGGTATATGTGGTCGTACTCGTCAATGAGACAAGATTTCTCCCTCGCAAATTGAAACCACTTGTCAAAGTTTTGTGGCGGAGGCCGTCTCGTTTTGAGGGTATATCGAGCTGAAGCTTCCGCAAGAGTGGTTGACTGCTGTGTCAGCACCGTATCGAGGCTCCAACGTGCATAGGTTTCAGGATCCATCTGGCTCCATGGCACTGGGAAAAATTCAGCCAGGAATAAGGTGGCTTGAAAGATTTGCTTACCGTAAGGCGGTCGAGGTGCTTGTGGTGGTGACGTTGGAGATTCGGAATGCCAGCTGTTTAGCATAACTTCAAAGTCGTGGTTTCTGTGCTGTAACTCCGATATGATGACCGACAAGCATGCTAGGACGCCCAGCATAGCGACCAGGAGCAATACATGGATACAGCGCGTCTGCGGAATCCTGTTATAGGGAGATTTTCCTGGCTTCGGAGCGGGAGGATCATCAAGGTAGGTGGAATGTTCTGCCGGCGCTAACAAGGCATATGTCTCAAAATGTGGGTTCGGCCGAGCTGGAGCAAGACGAAGGGTTTGAAGGAGAGGCCTGAGGAAAGCCATGAAGGAGTGTGAGAGGCGAGAGCAATTGCCGCCAGACGGCGGCTAATCGGAGAACTATACATAATATGCCGTTGGTTCCGTAGAGCTACCGAATTCTCACCACCCGCAGCATCATCATCATTATCACTTACTCCTGACCACCATCATCTCGATCAATATTTCTGAAAAACTGGGATATCCTACATAAAAAGACTGTGTAAAAGGCGAGACTGCTATAATTCTGAGCAGTAAACCTAGAATTGGACTGGGCTTCTTTGGATTGTGGTCTGTGTTTTGGATTGCGCAAAAACAGTTGGTTTCAGAGTTTCCACAGTGATTCGGCATGATTCGGCAGAGTATGACTATCTGCCATGTCACTGAAGGACCTCACTTGGACTACTTGCTGGTCTCTGGGGCGGTTCTCTCGAGGAAATTCTAGTGTGGTCCTGGTTTATTCCGTGGCATCGGCTGGTCTCGCGCTCCGAAACGCGATATCGAGCTTGGCGCAAAATTCATCGTCATGCGATCGTCGATCACGTCGATTCACGTCGCAGCACCATAGCCCTCTTACTTACTGGGTGCTGTGGATGCTCAAGGCATACTTCATTAAACACAGCGTTTCACCAATTTTCACCTACCGTAAAGCATCGCGTACTGAAATATGAATGCTACTGAATGGAGCACCGAAAGATTTGATGGATGGACTGAATATTGGTGAAAAAGTTTAAATTGAATGGGTGAATGTTTGGTCGACAAACAAAGGTGGAAGATTTCACCAGTGAGCACTGACGGAACTAGAATCACTCACCTTGAGTGATACCATCACTCATTCCGGGAAAATGAGTGATTTCACCACTCATTTCGAGTGAGAGCGGTAAAATCACTCATCACTCATTTCGCTGAATGAGTGATTTTATCACTCCCCATTTCAGAAGTGAGTGATTTTGTCACTCATTGCTCGGAATGAGTGATTTTATCACTCATGTCTCAAATGAAGTAATTGCACCTTTTCTGAGGTTTTTGGCTACTACTAGATGTCCAGAACTCATCTGGATGAAACGGTCCTCGGAAAAATAGTTAAAATAATGAAAACGGATGAGAGGCCTGAATCAAGCCCTGATTCCAGTCTTTGCATTGTTCTGAGGTCACGTATGTCGATACATTTGTCTATATAGCTAAAGAGACACGATTTGAAGTCGTCCTCAGTGCATATGGCCAGTGGGGGCCGGCAGGAAAGAATGACCGCGGACTTGGCGAAATTCAACTGAAATGTCACATATGTGACATGAAGTGACAAACTAAGGGACTTTCCGCCAAAAACCCATTTCCTTTTCGAGCAAATATACCTCCTTTTCCCATTTTCCGGAGGTTCACTGTGACTGCTTACGTCTTTGCTTAGCTGTTATCAGCGCCATAGGGGCTGAAATCATTGAAGAATCTACAAGTCCGATATTTTATATTTCTGTATAATTTTCAGGTGACGACAAAGGCGTCGCGTACAGTTCAAGCAGCTAAAAGGTACAAGGCAGAAGAGATACGAGAGACCAAAGAAAGTTCGTGCACCTCTGAGTAGCCATGATAAGTATTGTCTTCCGGGACAAGTGATCCGAGAGACGCGCTGAGACGTAGAACCGCTGGAGAGAAACAACCTCAGAGGCTCTCCAAGAAATGACGCTTGCGACATCTGGAAGGACTGGGGCTGACCGCGTTGCAGAGCGAGTACTCTCTCATAATCATGATGGTCATGATAGAGCATTGAAGGCTGCAACAATTTTAGAGGACGCCATCTAGGAAGCACCATGAGACGAATCTTTATCCAAATGAAATGCTGTTATCGTCTGAGATCCTCGCAAATATAAGGAAACAGCCGTCAATCACGCCAAAAAGGTATGGCGACTATAAAACACATCAGAACCATTGAGAAGGATTGCACCGGGATTCATTTCCAAGCCATATGGACAACAGGAGGTCGTATATCGTGAGATATAAGAGGAATAGATGTAATTCAAAGGTGACAGCAATAATTTGGAAAGAATCTACGTAACACAATAAGCGATGGAGAGACCACGAGAGGGAAAGCGCACCAATCATAGAGCTAGCTGCTGCTAGTACGAACCCTGTCTGACCTAGTAGTACCTCACTGCCTGTCTGAACCATTCCATTACCATCCATGTTGATCTTTCCTTGAAGACAAGAGCTCCCTGGTCGTCTAAGAGGAAGGATACCGTGCTGTAGCGTTTGAGCAATGGGTGCAGGATCAACGAGCATGAAGGTCACATGGCTCCGAGATGTCTGAGACAAGAGCCATCACCGACCGAGGCCGGACAGAACAATCTTATCTGTGACAGTCATTTTCTCAGGGGCAGCTGAAAAAGGGAAGGCACCCGGGCTAAGCACCGCTGGAAAATGGAAATGGAAATGGAAATGGAAAATGGAATATCACGTGTGATCGGTTATATTAGTAATGCTATGCTATGACTCAGCCAAGACGTGGGTAGCATGTGCCGGCTTCTGGGAGCCGGCTCCCAAGTCCCGACTCGGCGGTGGCAGTTGAATTATCTTGCACAGGATAGTTATTTTGTACATGAATAGATATTTAAGACCATATGGTGTTCAGTCAGCAACAAAGTCAGCAATAAACCTAACATTATAGGACTCGGTCGTCATTGAAGCCAGTTATCAGCCTTTGTCGCATCAACAGCTCTGATATCAAGCACCCACCAGAGCAACAATACTCTGTGCCTCAATGGCTTGGGTGTTAACATGTACCATTGAACGTAATGATTTTCGCCAAGGACTGTAAGGTCTATGGTTCGAGCCTCATCAGTTTTATCATTTTTCGTGATGACTTGACCTCCTGATGTCAGCATCCGGCTCTCAGACGGCACTCGCTAGCAAACTCATAACGAGACCTTGCTCATAACATCTGGCGCCTTCCTTCTCAGACACTCAGTGGCCAGCATCCGGCTTCCAACTTTCGGTCCGCAGCCTGCGCATACCACCTAACAGCTTTTGGATGGCCGCCTCTAGATGAGCTCTGTCGCCTTCCTTTGGTCATAATTCGCCTGTCATTGACGCTGTTGCCTTCACTTACAGCTCGTGACACTGAACATCAGCACAACTCTTCTCCACAAGCATCACCCAACAGCTCTCATGTGCGCTTTAAAAACTGTTTTGACCCTTTGACTTGGATTCAGTGAGAATGTTGACCGAAAGGACAGTTCTATTCCTCAATGATTCCAGCTAACAGCTTGAGATCAAGGCCCAGGCAGCACTGATGCTCTGGCAATCATAATTTCCATCGCACTTTACTTATCTTATTTTGATTCTCAGGGACAAATGGATCAGTGAGACTAGGACCAGGACAAATATTATTTGCGAGAACATTGAGTTGTACGAGGCGACATGCGACCCTTCAGGCCCAAATGCACTACGAGTTCATCATCATCGTCAAGATGGGCCTTGGTCTTGTTTGAATGGAATCAATATTGTTTCATCTAGAAAAACAGTGGGAATTGGAAGAGTGTGGCCACGGGGCCAATTGCGGCCACTGGATGCCGCCATCTGCCTTGCGACTCCAGCTAGGGCCATTGTCCTGCGTGTCCTGTGGGATTCAATTGTTGGAGGTTGGATGATACACCCTGCATATCACGACCTGGAGTCTGCGACCCAAGTGGCGCGAGCGAGACGCAGCTGGAAATACAGGGCAACCAAAAAGAATATATTCACGGGGAGTCGAACATCGTTCAACCGCATGACCAATCGAACAGACTACGACAACGACGGCGATAGACTTACCTACACCATTCCAGCCATAGTAACAACCAGTCTTGGTGTTATGATGTGTGAAAGGTGTTGTTGCGCTGTTGCTCAATGAAGAGCGGCGAGATGTGAGAGATGTCTGCACAGTGCTGCAGATGGACATGTGAATGACAGACGTTGTCAGGCTGCGATACACAGTCTGATCCTGAGTTGCAGCACGATGTGAGCCAGGTGGTGCGAGGCGGCTCGGGGATGCTAGATACTAAATGATATTATTCTGCCAGCCGAAAGGTGCCGAGTTGTGGGAGCCACCTCTCAGCAGGCGACGCCCAATGGCTGCTTATTAATATGGTTTCCACACGTGATGTTCCATTTCCATTTCCATTTTCCATCGGTGCGCAGCGCCAGAGCCTACGAAAAAGGAAATTGGGTTTTGGCGGAAAGTCAACACTGAAGTGACAAAGCGTGACCAGTGCTCATCGTCGTCAACGACGACCAGCACAGCGGTCACAACTTCACCAAACCTCTTGAAACACGAGCTGGCTATTTTACATATTCCTCTACTCCCATCCCTGAATTTATTCCCTCAAATTCGCCCTTGTGGTCGAGCTGCTCCCTTTATGGCGATTTTCTCCTCAGGCGACGCAACTCGACATTCACTGCCTATCTATGAGCTTTATTGCCCTTCAATAGCTTGTTTACGCCTAACAATCATCATTTATCTCCACAAATGACCTTACAAGACACGAATAATCCGGATTTTATTGTTGACCTATAGTCACCTCTAGGCAGGCTGTCGGTAAGGCTTGATCTATTGTTAAAAACATGGCTGATGGTTACTCTAGCCATAACCACTGGTTTCTGCGTTGAAAATCATGCCTGGGACAACATGAAATCGGTCTTGGCCGACTCGGAGTGAAAAAAGCAAGGAAACAGAATGGTGCTCTAGGTACGACTAGCAGTGTCTATCTGATTTATCCGTTCAACCCTCCATAGGTCCCGCTTTGGTTATTCAGGACTTTTCGACAACCTTTCCACATCAAGGCTCCCCAGATTCTCTTCCGGGTCGCCCATAGAATGAGCTTCTCCAAGACTTTTGCTAGTCAAATCCATCGTGGCCAACATGCAAGCTTCACATGGTCTGCTTGTATTCCCTTGCTTGCTACACAATCAGTTCATTCCACTCAACGACACCCTGAAAAACCATTTCGCTAACCTGAGGCTATCGATGCTTCAGGTCACTGCAACATGGCATATCAGAACCACTCATATTCTATGGTATGTATTTTCTTTTGCTCTTACAGGTATCATCCTTCAGTCATTCACCGAACAATGTAAGTCATTCCCTTACGATATAGTTCCTTGCATGCTCACGCTCTACCTTTAGTCTTGATACTCCAAGTGACTTCGCAGCAAGACCTAAGGTTAGTTCATTCCTGATAGATTTTTGACTTCGTCTGATGATAGATTTGCAGTGGTGTCTCTATTGGGTTTACTGTACTTGTAAGAAGACCCATTGTACTGGATATGATATAATATGAGGTTGTTGGTGGTCTAATTATGAATGATGCTATCCTCGAAAAGAGTGACACTACCACTCGAAATGAGTGAGGATACCACTCGAAAAGAGTGTGAAAGTCACTCATTTTGAGTGTCAAAATCACTCGGAATCTGAGTGATAGTATCACTCATTTTGAGTGGTAAATCACTCATCTTGAGTGGTATCATCACTCATTCATGAGTGATGCAATCACTCAGTTTGAGTGATTCCAGTTCCGTCAGTGTGAGCTCCAAAACCAATATCTTGGTTCTCAAAAGCTGAGCAGATTCATGAAAAAGGACAAGCATGCGGCCAGGAAACGGGGACACGATTTGTCAGGAACAAAAATTGTTCCGGTCAATAAAGTGATTACAAAGCTCGCTTGTAACGGAAACTTGACCGAAAAATGCTCGTTCAAAACGATTTTTATTTTGTGATTTTTTTCTCCCGCCGCTATGAAAATAAGTAGCGAGTTCATTAGTTTTACTGTATGTCTATATGTCTACTGTATATCTGATATCTATGATGCAGCGGGTCGGCCCGGTGGGGCGCTCTTGACGATATTGAGCCCTGGTACCCCTTTCAAACCCATCTTACCCAGAACCCGTGATTCTATTGTCGGAGGGAGTTCGTCCGTCCATGAAGCGCAGGTCTTCATATAAGTGAAGGCCTGCTTCACAAGGTCCTCTTTTGACCATTTCATCACCTTCATGTGACCGTTATAGTAGCCCATCCAGGCGCGATAAGCTTGCGCCTTGGGTTCTTCTGGCACGAGAGTAGCAGCAGCATTGACGGCTTTAATCTCCTTCTCCAAATCAGGCGCGGATTCGCGCTTGAGAGGGAGCTCTTTCATGGCTTTAAGCTCCAAAAATGGTTCTTCTTCCGGTGAGACCACCAGGATACCAGAACCGTCGGCTCCAGCTCGTGCTGTACGTCCTAGTCTATGGACATACTGCTCGGGAGCCTGAGGCAGGCCTAGTTGGATGACCAGGTGGACGCTAAAGAGTCTATTAGTAGAGCGGAACAGCTAGGCGTACAGAAACATACCCAGGAAAATCGACACCACGAGCGACAACATCACTGGCAAGAAGAATGCCTGCTTTAGCTTGACGGAATTCATCGGTTGACTGGTTTCGACGGGATGTGCTGATGCGAGAGTGGAGCTCCCAGCGTGGAGGTAAGCCTCGGATAGGTTCAAGAATTCTTGTTGCCAAAGCGACTTGTCGGGCGGTGGGTAAGAAGACGATAGCTTTCATGTTCGGCTTGATCAACGAAAGCAGCATTGGAATGTGGTGCGAGAATGGGGCGATGATTACGGTTTGAGGTACTGAGACGACTTTAACGGCACTCAACATAAAATCAGGTCGAAGAACATACCATGATGATGCGTCCCAATGTCATCCTCTTGGATTGTCGAGATAAACCTGTGCTTGCGAGAGAGATGAGCAGCGGCGAGATTTTTGACCTCCGGGGACAGTGTAGCTGAAAAGAACAACATCTGTCTGGGGCTTAAATGCCGAGATGGCATATAAGCCATGATTCGGTCCAAATCCTTCTTGAATCCCTGGTCCAACAATCTGTCGCATTCGTCCCACACCATGACCTTCAGATCTTTAACCTTCTCGTTCAGCACACCTTCGTCGAGAAATCGCAGAAGTCGTCCGGGGGTGGCAACAAGGATGTCAAAATGGTCGGCCTTAAGCTTTCGTACATAGGAGCTACCACTGCCAGAGTGTTAGGATGAAGGGATGAAGAGTAAATTCGCGACCTACGCTTCTACTTTGGTCCCTCCAAAGATGGATTTGACGGTTAAATGATGATTTTGAGCAATGGGATTGGCCTCAGTCGCGATCTGTATGAGCAAATGTTACCGACTGTGGATAGACAAAGGGGACAGCGACATACCTGCTGGGCAAGTTCACGAGTGGGTGCTATAATGATAAGCGAGACACCTTTGCGCTTTCCCTTTGCGATATTCTCGATGGCAGGAAGGAGAAATCCTAGGGTTTTTCCTAGGCAAAAGTGAATCACAGAATGTGAATGAGCCCAAATGACGACGTACCAGTTCCCGTTTTCGCTTGCACCAGAAGATCATCACCAAGAAGCCCAGCCTAAGATGGGTTCAGCGTCGTAATTCGAATTCAAACGCGACAGAGCTCACGTCGATGGTGGCAGCTGAAGTCCAAAGTCAGCCTCGTCGGGAAAAGAGCAGAAATAAGATTACTCGCCTTGAACTTCAGTCATGAACCTTGCAGGACAAAAATAAGAAGAGAGAAGAATCTGGTGAACGAGCAACACACGCGTGTTTGATAGCATCCTTGGAATTCTGTGAGACATTCAGGCTCTGGAATGTCTTCATCGTGAAATTCGAGCGGCTGGCCGGTGAAACAGGTCGTTCTATTGGTTCGGCCGCTGTGGCCGCTGTGGTCGCTGTCGCTGTAGCAGCTGTCGCCATCGGTCTACGAGCACCAAGATTTCGAGCTCCACCTCGGGCCCTGCGTGGTCGGGCAGACATGCTGGATGTAGGAAGGGGAATTAGGGGTTTTGTGGCGAGTGTCGTCAGCTTTCGTAGCATGCCTTGACAACGAATGAAGGAATTTCAAAAAGAGAGGAAGAAAAAAGCTCGACGGTCACCTGAGGTCACAATGTCACTTTACGCGATCGTCACAATTCAAGACCTGCTTCGTTATTCGCGAGCTGTTCTGTATTCAACTTTGTTGTCCTCATCATGGCACCTTTGACAGCACGTCCGCTCCATCTCGTTTATTTCATCTTCTTTGCGGTACGGAACATATTTCTTGAGCTGCCAAAAGTTAAACGAACGATAAACAGACGCATATCCCTGCCTCATTGTTGATTGACCTCCAGGTAAATGGCTGGGCTGGTGAACCAGGCAAAGATATAACTATCATAAATCTAGGCTCTGTTCGGCGCCCCATTTCCCTATCTCATCGAATGGTACATCAGCATGTCTGGTGATCCTCTGATTTCCGGAATGCTTCGAGGCAACAGCGACCTTGTCTGGTTCCAGACGTTTCTCTGGCTAGAAATGTGCGTTACATTCGTGATTCCATCTGTTTTCTCGTTGAAAGGCTGCCCAGGCTCTTCCAAGTTCCCGTATTTTTCTTGGGAATGTGGGGACTGCTAAAAGGTGCTGTCAAGATTATGTACTATCTGATGGTTCACGGCTGACTTATTCGCAGAAAACCAGTCGATATACATGCTGCTTGTGGTATACGGTGCCTCTACCGCCACGACGACGTTGCCCTGTATCTTTTACATCGTGTCCAAGGCAGACAAGGTCACGTCGTTTCAACTGCTGACCCTGTTAGGAAGCTATATCCCTTTTTTCTTGATTCCGCTTATGATTTGCGTCGATATGGCGTACAGCCTTTCCCGCCAACCGAGACCAGTGAAGCAGGAGTAAAAAGACCCTATTATTTACCTGTAATATAAATAGAGGCGATGATGTAGGCTTACCCCAGACTCTCCACAATGTTGGCGATGGCTCCTTCTCAGTCCCCCAACCTTGGTCGTCGTCTCTCTGCTCGACGAGGCTCTGTTTCTGCTTCAGACCCTTGGGCCAAGCATCAAGAGAAACAGGGCGCGTTATCGTCGAGCACCTTGACCATCGTTCGGGTCTCGTCACCGCTGCAGTCGGCTCCCTCGAGCATCTCTCTCCAGGAGCCACCGAGACGATTTGGAAAGAGGTCTCAAGGCGAACAGGGTCCGCCAAGCCCCAGGTTGAGCTTTGCATTCAGCTCGTTCAACAACTCGAATTCTTCACCTAATTCAAGTCCTGCATCGTCGCCCCGACTGCGCCCATCTTCTCCAACCCTGATTCGGTCTTCGTCCTTCAACAAGCCCCGACTATCCCCTGAACAGCTCTATGACCTTGCACGACAATCTACGAATCCCAAATCGTTCCCTTTACCTTCCGACCCAACCCGACCTCTTCCGGTAGTGCTTCCCAGCTCCTTTACGCCGCTTCCCGACGACATTTTCCTTCCATTCGTGGATCGAGCAGGTGAAGTCGCTGTACTCATTGCCAATCCGCCTTCAGCCAAGCTATTCGCCTTGCTCCAGCAGACATTTCCACAAAATAAAACAGCTGGTCAGAACGATTCTGACGATCCTACGCAATGGACTTATGCACGGTTGCATTCTTGGTTGACTGAGACCACCAGGGAAGAAGTGAACGATGCGATTTGGGTCACCAAAGCCCGTAAATGCATCCTGGGTCATTCAGAGCTCATCTGGGAAAGGATCAAGGGCGCTTTGGGTGTTCCACCTGAGCTGGATGTAGAGGAGGAAGACCTGGATTATGAAGACGAGACGTTTGACCATGCAAGTCCCGTCAAGGAGCAGGCGGTGGATTGGGAGACTGTTGTCTCAGTCGATTCTCCAATGCCTCTAAGTGCTCTGGAACAGGATTATATTGCAGATCAGGTCTACGGTCTCTCTATCGAGCCGTTGGTTTCCAACCAGGTAGCATCACCATCGGTCAATCCTCCACCATTGTCACTTCCCCTCAGCATGGCCGCATCTACCGAGCTTGGGCTTGGAGATATTGCCGAAGGAGCAGAGGAAGACGACGAGGTCGCTCAGGAGGAAGTTGTAGCAGAGGAATCCAAGGACGAAGAAGAGTTAATCGATCCCTCCCAAATTCACGGTATCAAATTTTGCACCGTCTCCGGTGATTCTCCCCTTATGACTCCCTCAAAACGCTCTGGCTCGGTTTCCTCTTTCGATAGTCACCACCGGTCCGCTTTCAGAAAAGACTATTTCGAGGACTACGAGAGCGACGATGGCTACAACCCTGTCGGAGACAGAGCGCCCGGGAATCCCTTATTCCCGAGCAACTTTGCGAGATTGGCGTTGGGCCCGACGTTGATGGCAAAGTACGTTTCTTATTATCATTTCATGTTCTACAATTGACCTTTCACCAAGTAATCCAGCCTTGCGGTCTCCCGCCTATCCCCCTCCCATCAAACTCCGTCGGTCGAATTCAGCGACCTCGACGTCGTCGAACCATTCATACACAAAATCCCGGTCGAATTCGCATACCGCTGGGGAGCTGCCGAGATGGAGCAAGAGACCCAATAGGTTCAGTCGTGGCAGTGATTACGCGATAACAATCGCGAGCGGCGGCAGCGTTGAATAGGCGCAAAAATGGATTCGTTTTCCTTGCTATGAGGACTGTATTGACCGTCTGGGTATCTTTGGGAGATCTGTTGTGTAATGTACGGAGTGTAGTTTTGCTTGATACACGGGAACAAGGTTATTATCGTTGTGATGTATCTGGTCTGAACCCAGTGAGACTTTTATCTAAGTCGTCGTCGAGATCGAGGTGTCGGAGCTACGACTGGCTCTGGCTCCTCGAGATGCCTTTTCCGCGTCAGAGTAGCGCTCGCGACGATGTCTGGCCCAGAGAAAGCTGTGGTTACTTGTTCGAATGGGCCATTTATCAGAGCAGCGAAAGGTGAAGCAGTCGTACAAGGTCGAAGGCTCTCGACAAGTGGGGGACTTGTTGGGAAAGACACGACGACGCGAAGCATCGTGAATTTGCCAGCGCCAGAAACAGGATTCGCAAGGTTTTCGAAGGCTGTTTCGAAGTCTCGGCAGTCCTAGAGTTAAGGTAAGCTACCAAGCTTGATTGTATCGGTCAAGACGAAGACGAACCTGATTAGGAAAGAGGTTTGTAGGAAGCATACTATCAAGTACTGATTTGAGCACTGTCCTCGCGATCACTAACTCAAATTGCATTGGACTCGTTGACCAATCATCATCCCAAAGCTGACTACCGGCCAGAATACTGTCCGAAGGATGATATTTGGTCAATTGCCAGATACAATTGTTTAACAGCTGCGAGGGACTCATCAAACCGACATCGAAGAGCGATCCAATCACCGGCGTTGTACATCTATGCCTAGGACGGTGTCAGTTCGTATTAGAGAGAGAAGCAGTTGATGAACCTAGAACTACACCATCTCCACATTCTCTCAACGATTTCTTTTCCGGCCGCAGTATCTACAAATCTAGGAGGTAGATATCGTAGGAGATATTGCTTGCGCAGCGCCTCGCTGTCAAACGCACCGGTATCCGAGCTCCGTCGAAAATCAGCCCAGTTGGCCGCATCCGCTCTACCGAGAAAGTATTCCTTCGGAATCTCCTCGCCAGCGACAATCATGGTGACCGGAAGGTCTCGAGTTTGATCTCGCCAAACATGGACAAGTTCTTTTAAGACTGGGTATGGACCGACTTCATCTCGAAAACCTTCGACTCCGCGGAGTTGTGCTGGAGATTGGGTCTCGTCAAGAGTAATGATGAACTTTCCGGATGCATTGGCGGCGGTCAAAGAGGAGAGTTCGAGGAAGATCTCGCCGATTGTTTTGAAAACCCATGCTTCATCTGCCTCCTGTAGAATTCTGGTAAGAGAGCTGAAGATGTGAATGTAAGGTGGCATCAGCTGTACTAGGAGCCAACGACGCTTGTGTTCCTCGCACAATGTCTCGCAGTATCGTCGCGCTTCTTGAACGAACACGCGGAATATCAAAAGCCTCGCTAGCAGGAGTTCGCTGAATCTGCGATAAGCAATTCGAGCAATTCGACGGTTGTTGTTCACAAGTGGTTGGAATGGGATGGAATCAAAGAAGGTCGGTCTCGACGAGAGCGCTATCCAGAACGTTTTCAGATCGTAGCTGACCAATTTGGAGCTATCTCTAACAGCGGTGAGATAGAAACCCCAGTTTTGACACAAACCCTCATAGAGTAGTCTGGTCTTCCCAGATCCAGAAGCATTGACGAGGAAACTGTCAAATGAGGATCAGGGTATTAGATGATGTCTGAGTTTGAGAGATAACGAACGTCGGGGTCCCATCCAAGAGGTTCTCGAGGCGACTATTCAGTCTGGGGTCATGTCTGAACCCACCCAAATCCATATGTACGAGGAGGTTGGGGTGATATGCAGCTTCTGGTGGACACATTACTTATGTTTAGAGAGCGCAAATGTTCCTCATAATCGTGATCCAGATGACCGGGAGGGGGACACTGGGGTAAGTCTACCTCCCCTCTCGATTTTCGACAGCTGTGGCCGGAGCTTGTCCAGGCATTCCATTACCGGACTTGCTTTTGGCGGAAAGGCAGTATGAATGGCTAGAGGAGGATTGAGATGATGACATATTTGCAGGGAGCACCTACAAATGTTACGATGGAAGTCTCTGGTAAGATAAGCCTGCATTGCTAGTTTAAGCCTGGGATTTCGGGAAAAGAGTCGCAGAAAAGCTTGGAGAGAATCCAGCTTTAGGCCGAGATATTCCGTTTCTTTGACCAGCTTGGAGAGGCGAAGAGTAAAAGCAGGGCGGCATCGTCAAGGCTTTCCGATCTGGCCTGAGGGGTCCTGGGTTACGCCACGACTTGGTCACGGCCGTTCAGTTTACTTTCTGCTGACTAATAATCTCAACTCTAGTTTCTTTTGCTGAGCAATGGCCACCACTCAAGACACTCGAATCATGGTCACACTTGCAAATGTTGTGTCTGGTAGCGACCGACTTTCTCATGCAATCATCTCAAGCTCTGACGCTGAGGAATGCCGTGACGATTTGGCCGTTTAGCGAAGAAACAGGCCCATGTCCGTAGAAGGATATGATGGCGTCGAGACCCGAGAAACAGCTTCGGGTCGGTTTCTGCCCTCATGTTCCCCGCGTTTTGAGCTCAATTTTCTCGTTTCAGCTTTACTGTCGCCACGATCTGTTCACGATAGCATGCGGGGGCCCTCCCGGTGTGCGAAATCTCATATAATCATTAGTTGGAGCATCAACGTCAAGATTTCGATGAGTTGAAGGCGTTGGCCAAAATTTGGGATTCCAAAAATAATGTCTCAGATTCGTTTGGTCGCTGTATCCAGGTTTCGATCCTTCCCCTACAGTAAAGCGCTCTTGTCTTGCTTGTCGTGTGTGCTTTCAGTTTTACAGAGACGACTTGCAAGTTCACTGACGATGATTGCAGGATCCTCTTTCCAACTCGCTCGATTCACGGACGTCGGAAAGGCAACATCAGTCATGGACATACTGGCAGCGAGCGATCCTGCCAGGCGAACTGAAGCTGACGCAGCTCATTCCGCACCGTACGTGACTCTCCGTGTCTTGTTCATTTCTTGATGTTTCTCGTGAAGCGCCCGACGACGCTATCCTCAAACTTGCCGGACAATTGGAGGGCGACATTCACGTCCAGCCGGTGCCCCCGTGAATTTACCGGTAAGAGCTTTCATCTATTGTACATTCGCATTCGATAATGGCAAAGCTAGAATCATCCGAAACGGAATTTTTCGCTGCCACCGACCATAACGTCGCAGCTCTCTCCGCAATCCTTGAACCACTGGTCCGGCAGGATCCCGAGTCCATTTGTCCGATATGGATCCCAGATTGGGCGCTTGGCCCCGTGAAAGCCCACTTCGAGCATATTCGTGTCCCGAAGATCAACGAAGCGCCTTGTTTAGCGCTTCACAATCTTGGCCACAGCTCAGAATAGAGAGACTGTTTGCCAAGCAGGACTGGTGAGCAGCTTTCTGAATCGTCCTTGCGAGCGATTATGTTGAACTTTCCACTATTAGTGTCTCCGCAAATACCTCTGGTTCTGGCAAGACCAGGCTTTTTGTCGACGATCTTTACCATAATTGGGGATTCTATTTCAACTGCAAATAGAAAATTCGATGTTGGATCAATGGATCTACAAGGGCGATAGAAGGTATCTAGGCAGATCCGAGATTCGTGGACGACCTGGTGTCAATCCCAGGAGACCGAGCTACCCAGAGCCAAATCAACCGCAACATCGCAAGCCGACATCTTGCCGGCCTAATCGTCGACCTGTCTTATTTCGAGGCCAAGTCTACATACGATTATCATGCGCTTGCGACTCCAAGAATTTGGAGGAGCTCACTGAAGACATTTGTGTTCGCAATATCCCCCAGGATTTAGAGAAAACGACGATAAAACACACCAGCAACCATCTCTACCGTTCAACTCCGATTCTGCGCTCACATCACCTTCTTCCGTCGCCTCTGGTCGCTCGCTAATAGCAAACAGATCGAATGAGTGCGACAGGGTCCAAAGAGTCCAGCCAGAAATCTAGGTTGCTGAGTAGCCTCAAGTGACACCACCTCGTACGAGTCAAGCGGAAAAAACGTGGCGATGATGAAAAGCCCTTTAAATGATTCAAAGCTGTACTATAGAGCAGCGCTGACAGAAATGAACCCGGAGACATTGTGACTCTTTCTAAATTTGTCTAACACTATCCAGTGACAACGTTAAACGACCTAGTCTCATACAGTGCTTATTGACAGCTAATAATATTTTCTATGCAATAAACTGCGTCATTTTTTGCGATGTCTGGAACTCCGCTACCGCAGGCAAAAAGTGAGGTCACAGATATAAAGAATCAAGTGACTGAAACCCGCGTGGCAACAGTAACAGACGTGCCAAAACCGACCTTCATACCTCTCCATCGTCGTCAGCGATGGACAAGCCATTAGGCCCTCGACCAGACAAGCGTTCTGCTGCCTACGAGTCGATATTTGGCCGTCCGACTGCTTCTCATCATCAGTCGGCTCAATACCCTCAGCAAATTCCACAACAATATTATTATCAACAGTCCCCTCTGCAGTATCCTCAGCAAAATATAGATCGTAGGACCTCTTATGCGCCTTCATTTGCTTCAGGCCAGTATCCTTATCAGCAGCAGCAGCAGCAGCAGCAGCCAGTATATAGGCAGTCTTACCCTCAGCACCAACAAATTCCACCGACGAATTACCCTCAACAATATCCACCAGTCTCCTACAGCAGTAGCTCTTTAGCTCCCCCAGGCTCTTCTCGTGCTAGATCGATAGCCAGCAATCCAAATGGCGTTGGAATCATTTCGCCGCTGCCAGAAGAGCCCCCAGATCCAGCGCTTCAAAGCTTGACGCAAGCAGGGCTGACCCCAGCTCAGGCTTACCAGGCCCAGGTATATCTCAATAGCCCAGCAGGTCCCCAAGGGAGCCAATACCAGCTCCCCAATGATGGAAACCAATATCCCTATAATGGTGGCCCAAGCGACCCCGCCCAGATTCGCTTGTCCCTGCATCAGAATGACGGCAGACTTGGACTCGATTTCAGTGGAGATCCTGCTGGTGAGCTTGGAACCGATGAAGACAGTGAACTGCCTTGGGCTCGGAAGGATTCGCGTGAGTGGTTGCTACCTTTTTCTCTTCTTGGTCTTCACACCATGGCAGCATCTATAGAGCCTCGTACAACCCGATATCATATTTCCAATCGCCAAGATTCTCCGACAAGCCCTCGGTTCTCGACTGCTTCCGACCAGTCGGCACTGCCGCTTGCCGTCGATACCTCCAGAGCACAGTCTATACGATCATCGGTCCTCAGCGCTTCTCCGACATCTTTCACCATGATGGAACATGGTTCGGTTCTCAGCGAATCGTCAGCATCGACGGCTCGACGATTGTCAGATTCAGCTCATCGGCTGCATGGGCCTCGAAAGGACAGAGGTCAAGACCGGGCCATGTCCATGTCAGCCGCCTCAAATTCCTTTCGTTCACCCAATCGACCTTCTATTCCTTCCCTTGCTGGTCGTAGTTCACCAAATTCTATGGTCCGAGCCCGAAAATCTCCCATCGTCTATCCCGCCATCCTCTCTCGTGTTGCAGAAGCCTTCCGCGACCGAATCACTCTAGCAGACCGACCCAAAGACGGCTTGACATATAAGGCAGCATTTGATGGCCGGGAAGCCGTCGATAAAATAGCCTATATCATCAAAACGACTGACAGAAATCTGGCTCTGCTACTGGGGCGCGCGCTCGATGCTCAGAAGTTCTTCCATGATGTTACTTACGACCATCGCTTGCGCGACAGTGCTCACGAGCTTTACCAGTTTCGTACAAAGCTTCCGAGTCCTTTCGTCAGCGGAGAGCTCGAGAATGGGATGGAAGGTCTCAAGGTTGACGCTACAGAGGTATGTAGTCCAGTGATTCGGATCTAGCGCTACTAATAGCTGTCAGGATGATTCCTCTCCTTCGCCGTCATCCATACCGCACAGACCCCGGCGAGGGTCAATGGGAGCGCTCGAAGAAGACGAGCTACCGTCTGGGGTCTTTACGCTCTTGACCGACTGTTATTCACCAACATGTTCAAGAGACCAATTATGTTACAGCATTGCTTGTCCGCGACGCCTGGAGCAACAAGCAAGGTTGAACATGAAGCCTCAACCTGGCCTGTCAAAGCAGATCAGCCGAGAAAGTCTGGGTGATGTTCCGGTAAGGATCGTCTGGGTCATGCTCAGCTATTTTTGATTGTTCTATAGGATGCTGGAACGCTCTGGATCCACTCAGTACCTCAAGAAATCGTAAATAGCGTTTCGGACACTGAGAAGAGACGTCAGGAGGCAATCAACGAAGTCATATATACCGAGCGTGACTTTGTCCGGGACATGGAATATCTCCGAGATGTACGTTCATCGATAGAATACCTCACTTCGAAACTCAATTCTCTTCAGGTCTGGATCAAGCGCCTTCAAGAGCAGGACTGTATACCCCAGGAAAGAAGAACCGCGTTTCTGGAACAGGTCTTCTGGAACGTGTTCGATATTATTGCGGTGAATACGCGACTTCGGGATGCGCTGAATAAGAGGCAAAAGTCGTACGCAGTCGTAGAGAAAGTTGGCGATATCCTCCTCGATGCAGTGCCTCACTTTGGTCCATTTGTCTCTTATGGAGCTCATCAACTCTATGGCAAATACGAGTTTGAGAAGGAGAAGAATTCGAATCCGGCTTTTGCAGCGTTTGTCGAGGTGAGAATTTAACGTTTACTTTCTTTGATCTGTGGCAATAATCTCTGTCCCAAACTAGACCACCGAACGACTCCCGGAATCACGAAAATTGGAATTGAATGCGTATCTCACGAAGCCTACTACGCGTTTAGCGCGATATCCTCTCCTGCTTGAGGCTATCTTGAAGCATACGCCAGAAGACAGCCCCGACAAGACGACATTGCCACAAGTCATCAAGCTTGTTCGAGAATTCCTTGGAAAAGTCAATGCTGAATCTGGAAGAACAGAAAATCGATTCAATTTGATACAGCTGGATCAACAGCTTCTGTTCAAACCAGGCGAGGAAGTCGTGAGTGATCTTGATGGGTTCTGTGATTTCATTTCAGTTAACCTTGTGCCTTTCAGAATCTTCGTCTACGCGATGAAGGTCGTGAGATCATTCACAAGGGTCCTCTCAGCAAACGAGATGGTGATTTGCAAGTTTACTTGTTCGACCATGCTATGCTCTTCACGAAGCCGGTGACAAAACCGAAGCAACATGAGCAGTTCAAGGTCTATCGCAGAGTAAGTCTACTTTTGTTCCTCGTCGCTTGGTTTTCTCATTGTGTTTTGCAGCCAATACCGTTGGAACTGCTGCTTATCACAGCGTCTGATGATGCCAGCAATGGGAATTCACGATCTCAGGGCCGGCATCGTCAAGGTCTCGTGAGGAAATCGTCTTTCAGCAAGGACGGTAGACCATCAGCGCATCCTCCTCCCGACGCGAAAGGGCAGTTCTGGATCAACTTTATGCATCTTGGGCGCAAATACTACAGCCTGGTCTTATGGGCCAATTCCCAGCTGGGCCAGAGGAAGTGGCTGGAGAGCATTCTGAAGCAGCAGCAGGCGATGAAGGAGCGAAGTATGATCTTTGACACGGTTCCGCTGAGCGAAGGATTCTTCATAGGCCTCAACAAGGTCAACTGTGCAGCGCCCTATGGTAATACATCTTTCATACATATCTATCCTTAAGCTCATTCATTTATGCCAGGTGGAGGCCGTAGGGTCGTCTATGGAACAGATGATGGTGTATACATCTCTGATCTACGAGAACCAAACAAGGACCCTGTCAAAGTTTTGGCTTTGCTGGAAGTCCTCCAGGTTGACGTTTTGGAAGACTATCAGCTGTTGATTGTTCTATCCGGTACATTATCCCTCTCTGCTGTTGTCTTATCCCAGTTTTTGACTGGTCGTCTAGAGCGCCAAGTCATCACCTTCCCCCTGGATGCCTTAGACCCAATTGACCCTATGGCTGGGCTCAAGCGCGCCAAGCGGATAGCTTCTCATACCTCGTTTTTCAAGGCTGGATTCTGTCTAGGCAGGATACTGGTCTGTATCGTTAAGTCGAGTCAACTCTCTAGTACTTTCAAGACTTTGGAACCTATTGATCAAAACATTCGCGGGCGAAGTAAACCAACATTCCGAAAGTTGCTGCAAGGCGGCCATGATACCCTCAAGCTGTTCAGGGTATGTTAGTCCTTCGAATGGTTATTTCTAGCTAACTTTGTCCCAGGAGTTCTACATTCCTGTCGAATCAACATCGATTCATTATCTCAAGACCAAGATGTGTGTTGGTTGTTCAAAGGGTTTCGAGATTGTCGATCTAGAGACCTTGGATACGCAAGGCTTATTGGATCCGACCGACGAGTCTCTCGACTTTGTACGGAAGCGAGAGGGCAGTGTGCGACCTATGGCGATATATCGCATACACAACGAGTTTTTACTGTGCTATGACGGTGAGCTCCATGGTTACCATGGTTACCACCCAGTCTGACGAAATTGGAAAAAAAAGAATTTGCCTTCTATGTAAACAAGACAGGTCGTCGGTCACGCAAGGAATTCATGGTGCATTGGGAGGGTAATCCAACAGGTTTCGGTATGTCTTTTGGTTATCCATCTGTCAGGTTTGACTGACATTTGATATTTAGCTCTTCATGAACCGTTTGTTCTAGCTTTTGAGCCCTCTTTCGTCGAGATTCGACATATCGAAACAGGCTTGATGTCGCAGGTCATTCAAGGGCCGAACCTTCGATTATTATTTGCAGATAACCCACCGTCTGTGACTAATAATCTGACCTACAACTCGCATCAGCCGGGTTACGACTTTAACCCACATATGAGTCCACCGAACTCAGCAGGTTCATACGGCAGCCGTGCATCGACTTACAACGGTTATGGACCGCCGCCGCCTCATATGCAGCAATCTCAATATCGAATGCCTCAGCATGGAATCGGTCGTGATGAAATTCTTATGGTCTCTGACGACAGGGTTCTAGCTCTACGAACAAATGCAGGTCCTCAGCGATACATGTCAGACAGTCCGTCCGCCGTGACGCTTCCGACGCGTTAACGACCTTTTTTCTGTAATATCCTTCTTGGGGTTTTCCTCATTTGCCACATTATACTCATTCGTACCTCTCTGTTGTTCTGTCTACTTGTTCTAACACCACGTCGTTAATATCTTACCCGAGCATGTGTATTGTGGATCATTTATATCAATTTTGCTGCGCCAAATGACTTGTATTTGTTGCCGAGGCTGCTGAAAATTCTCTAAGCTTAGGTAAGAATCAAAAGACTTGGCTTTCTTGGAACTACCATGCTCCCCTTCTTCGAATTGTCACTTCTCTTGGTTCCGTACCATCATGCTCGTTATCTCTCTCGCCACTCTTTTTGTCACTTTCACTGCTACAAACGCGCACCTGGATGAAAAACATGTTCAGTTAGCAAAACGACAGCTAGGTGCATTAGCTGCAGCATCTTCAGCCGGTGCTAGTGCTACAAAGGCAGCCAATGGTGCTGCTACCTTGACAGCATCTGGTGTTCCAGCCTTGGCTAGTATAACCCTCGGAATGGCCTCGGGCACCCCCGTACCCTTGTCGAAGACTTTTACTCCGGGAGCATCAGCACCAATCTCCGCAGCGACCACTATTCCAACTTGTAAGAAGCCTTGGTATCCTTCTCTTTCGTTAGGCTAATCTTGTTTCAGTTGTCTTCTCACCGGGAGACTGGCCTGCCGCTGACAAGCCCCCTGATCCAAGTATGTAGCATTTGAGGCTTTCGGGCTGGACTGATAAAAAAATTTCAAGCTTCTCCTGAGGTGTTGGAATGGATGAAGGAGCTGAATGGTCATCATATTCCGGATATCTCGATGACCGTCGATGGAACTTGTGCGAGCAGCCCTGAAGCGGCAGCGAATGCTTTTGCCCGAGGATGGTGGTCTTGCGGCGGCTATACCAGGGATACAGATATTACTGTTTGCCCTGATCCAAAGACCTGGGGCGTCAGCTTTGACGACGGCCCGTCTCCTTATAGTGAGTGTCTGTGATCGACTTTCCGACTTGTTCTCATTTTGGTACAGCCCCGTCGGTATTTTCTTTTTCGATCCTTCCTCTGCTGAATTCCGGATAGAAAACTCTTGAAATATCTCAGTGAGAAGGACATCTCTGCGACGTTCTTCGTCGTCGGATCTCGGGTAATATCATACCCCCAAACTCTTGTTGCAGAATATGAGGCTGGTCACGAAATCGCTGTTGTACGATTTTTTTTTCTTTCGTCTTTTCGTCCTTTCTCATTCACATTCTAGCATACCTGGTCTCATACAGTACGATGTTTCTCACCTCGTAAGGAGGTTCTAACAGATCTTCTCACAGCACTTGACAACCCAGTCTAATGCTCAAATTGTGGCGGAGCTTGGCTGGACGCGGAAGGCTATCAAGGCTGTTATCGGAGTGACGCCACTGGCAATGAGGCCGCCCTTCGGGGATGCCGATGACCGCGTTCGTGCTATTGCCCTGGCAATGGGACTGGTACCAATACAATGGACTAGAACACCTGCAGGCGTCGCTTTTGATACCAACGGTTCGTCTTTCGGGCTTCTTTCGATCATTTACTTACTCTCGGTAGATTGGAAGGTCGCTGGAGGAATGATGACCGGTGTCGAGCAATATAATACCTTCCAGTCTATACTTGGAAACGCTTCTACCCTTGACACTGGGTAATTTTATCATTTTGTTTTCGTGGGCCAGTTTCTGATGTTCTGTTCAGTTTCTGTGTACTCCAGCACGACCTTTTCGAGATTACAGTCGATCTTGCCATTGGATATACCATCCCTGCTGCACTCAACGCCAATTTCAAGGTCCGATTCCTTTCTTTCTCCTTCTGCCCCTGACTGATATAGTCTCGCTCAGCTTGAAGCTATTGGAAAGTGCTCTGGCTTCCCTGCCCGAAGTAAATCTTTTCTCAAATGTGCACTTAATGTAGGCTGATCTTGGACAAAAAGACATCTACAGGGAAACTACGACAAACACGACGTTTCCATATAAAGATGGAAGCTCTAGCAATTCGTCTGGTGCGAGTACCAACTCTGGACTGTCATTGTCGTACATTTTTGCACTGGCATTCGTTTTGAACAGCGCTATTCGCTCGTAACTCCGACTCAGATACGACCTCGGAGTCTTAGAAACAGTTCGTCCACACTACATCATGGACATTTAGTACTAATTTCGCATATATCTCAATCAAATCATAGCATAGCTAAACGACGAAGCTTTGAGTTCAGATATACTGCTTACACATTCTTTTTATTCTCTTGTGCTGTCATTCGATGTCAGATATCTTTCTCTTTCTCTTCTTGTTCTTGTTCTTGTTCCACTTCCACTCCTTCTCTGTCGGTTTCGGCGTCAGTTGCACCATGTTTCGCCCACAATTCTGAGTGCATGTTTTTTCGCACCAATTGTCCAAGAACGGTCCAGTCCAGTCCATCTGAATGGGATTTTGTTTCGCTCTGCAACTCCTTCTCCACACGCTCTGTGATGGAGTCTAATCCTTCGCTGAAGGATATACCTTTGAAGTCTTTCCTTCGCTTCAGGATGTCCCGGAGAGCTATTCGCTGCTCGGTGCTGAGACCCTTTCGTCTGGCTATCTCGGTGGAGACGATCTGGGCTGCAATATGTCTCGGAAGCGTTGGTGCTGTATCCGGGGTCCATCCCCAGACAATCCCAAACTTCTGCTTCTCGATTTCTTCTCCTCTGACCAGACCCTTTCTGACATCCTCAACCAGCTTCGCTCGCTTCTTCTCTGACTTGCACAAGCCTGTAACCTTGGCCGAATTTGTTATATAAGAGTCGAATCCATTGCTCTTTCTCCATCGAAATGGATCGGCGCTCCGTACGAACTCTGTTATTCGCTCTTTTCCGATTGCACGAAAAAGGGCAGCTTCTTCATCGAAGCCCATGTCTGCACGTTCGAATGCCTTGAGGACATAATTTGCGATTGTCTGGCTGCTCATAGGTTTCCCTGGTCGCATCTTTTCGCAGATTTCGTCAACACCTGTCATTCTATCTGGCTTGGTGTCACGCAATTGGAGAGACGCTTACTGAGTTGCGTGAACGCGACCAATTCGAAGGCTTCACGGACACGAGGAGTAAGCAAGTCGAGAGCACGTTGCAGCGCCTCTTTGGACTCCATGGCCTGCTCGAGCTGTGTCGCAGCCAATTCGTCCTCACTTATTTGAGCTGATGAACGTGGTGGATGCTCAAGCGCCTTTCTGTCAGACCAAGTAAGTCGAACCGCCGAGATATCGTAAATCATCGACTTGCTTTGCTGGGGTCACACCTAACGATGGTTCGACGGAAAGCCGAGCTGATGGAGTATGCTGCCACTGAATTGGAATATGGCTAAATGCTCGATATTTGTACAAGGAGGAGAGAGAAATCAGTCTGCGAGGCAATATCATTGTCGTTGGTGAGAAGGTTGCGCCTCTGGAGCGGTAAGAACGAAGCCGGTTACAACCGTGATCTCCGAACTTTCCGAAGGAGGAGAGAGGGTGACTTACATAATTGATCTTTTTTATGTAAGGCGGGGCCGCCGGAACGGCTCCGCTCGTGACTTATACAGCTTCATCTACTCAGCAAAATGTCTACAGTATGTTGTCTCAAATTTTCAACTCAGTCTGCTCTTCAAAGCCTTTCTGGTTATTCCTTGGAAAGTTCTATTCTGCAAGCTTGGCTCTTTTCGCTTCCTCAATCAGTATCACATCCAATATTTTGCGCACTTGACCTTGTCTTCGATAGTACTCATGGAGAGTGAAGGATATTGGCGCTTGCGCCGCTAACAAGTTTCAAATAGTCAGTACCCCCAATTTCCAAATATCAAAAGAAGAGTTGTCCCACCAAGGGTCTGGGGATGAGGACACGCGTCGTGGGAAGCTGATCACGTGGAGGGACTCCCAACCTTAACCACGACCGTCGACGGGACGGAAAAAGCTTCACAACCGCGTCCAGGTCATTGTCATTCGATTCCAGTGACGTTTCTCGAGCTCGCAGTAGAACATTTTTCTTGGCTGAATACAATTACAAATTTCTCTGCCATAGCAATGTATAAGACTGTTAGCGATAAAGAGGCGGCTTGTGAGATACGCGAATAGCCCAAGGGTTTACCTATCTTGGAGCAACGGCAGTGATTGGTGAGACGAAAGTTCCCTGTAGCAAAAGGTCCAGCGTCGAAAAGCGTTTTAGAAGGAAACTGACCTTGACGGTCTCATTCAGATTCCATGTAGACTTCAACACCATCATACCGCCAATTCTCCACTCGTCTCAATGTACAGTCCTCTCGGTAGTACTGCAAAACCACAGCCTCCAAATCCGTATCGTGCTATTCGAAAAGCTCCAGTAGATCATCCTTGTCCAGTTTTACATCACTACCGAAGACCAGCTCCCGAAGATTTGGGACTAGTACTGGCAGATCAGGTTCTTCTTCTTCTTCCCAGTCCCCAATGAGAAGTTCAAAGACCTCTTCAAGCATGATGCATCTTGCGGCGACCTCTAGGACGACGATCTGTTCTCCCCATGGGATATCTAAGAGCTCCAGTATCTCCAATAACGGCATATACTGAAGAAGCTGGCTGAATGCATGCTTCTCGATACCGAAAAGGTTCAGGTGAAGTTGAGTGAGAGTCGAAGTGGATCTACTGAGCATTCGAAGGAGAGACGGAATGGGACAGATGAAAGAGGTGATGGAGTCGCTATCCATGGTGATGCGCAGATATTCGAGATCGGAAAGGGTCATGCTGTCAAAGAAAATGTTCATCTTGGACTCGTCGTCGACGAAATCATAGCTGAGATCTGAGCTGTCTATGAAGCGGACATCGAGGCTGGTTATCAAACTTGTGATATGGGGTGTAATGTCGCCGTCGTCATAGAAGAAGCTGTCGATGTTGACGAAAAGGAGATTTGGACATTGTTGGATGAGCGACAAGGTGGCTGGGATTGGTAAGTAGTTCAATGTCAAGAATAAAATTTGGGTCCATGGGAGATGTGATTGGAGGGAAATGCTGTCCATCCACTCGAAATGAAGCTCTGAGAGCTTGGGGACGTCCAGAAAAGCACGAGTGCGAAGCAGATACTGGCGATTCTCCGCCTCCAAATATGTGCTGCCATCACTGCTCAACCTCAAGGAGTTGAGATTCGGAAATTCGAGCTTCTGGTTCTCGAAAAGAGCTGAAAATGTGCGCTGTGGAACCGTGATGTGAGCTTGGCCCCAACGTTCGGAATGAGCGAGGAGCTGGGAGAAAAGATCGTTGCAACGTGCAATTTGGCTTGAGTGCACTTCCTTTTTCGACTCTACGTGTATGATCAATACTGCGTCCTTGGAATGTTCCAAGAAGGTCGCCAGCAGTAAAGAGGAGGATGTCGTAGCGTGATCTAGGGTGATGCTGAAACGCGACCAGAACTGCTTGTTTCCATGGGCAATGTCGCGCCAACGAGAGCAGACCTGAGAAAGGTGCATAATTGTGAGATATTCTGGATTGGTGAGCTCATTCCTGTCGTCAATCGTGCAGATCTGGAAAATAGCATCGAGAATCTCGGTTGGGGTTTGGTCGATATACGAATCTGGGGCCATTTGGGGATTTGCTAGAGGGAAAAATTGTCGAGGACCATGGTAGAAATGGGTAGACAGACTGACCGAAATTTCAACCTGCACTGAGTCGGCACCAATCTCCGTACGAAAGAAAACAACAAGGAAAGATTCGAAGAGAGGCAGCGTCACGGATGTGACTTGGGTGACAAACGTGACTTTCACTGCTTGAACCAAGCTAAGGCTTGAACCGTGGCCGCCATGTTTTATTGTTTTCAAAAACGAGCCGAGCTCTTGATCCCATGTCCTTCTCTTTCTCTCAGTCTGCCGAATCCGCGGCTGTAGCGATGAAACAGTCAGCCAGCTTAGATCCCTCAGCGCTGCCACCACTGCGGTATTCGTGGACTATCCGGTTTTGGACGCGGAACTAGACATCCTCGAATTCGACGCCGAACCGTATCCTTGAAGCCATCCCGAATAGGACAGAATTCGCTATCGAGGACCTCCTGAATCCTTACGAGCAGTATGCTTGAGCTGCATATTCAGGGACTTTGTCTGGTATCATCCTTGGGACGAGATTCCGACGCGATTCACCATATACAATGTGAGTAACACGTCTATCTATTCAGACTTGCTGACTGAATAAAACATTCAAGCTCGCTTTGGTGAAGGACTACAATGCACCGCGACTAGTCTTGGCCGAACGACTTGCAACTTGCCACGAGTCTCCAAAAAGCGGTCAATTTGATACATTTCAGATCTGAGGTGGTCGGCAGTTTCAGCGATCGCTATGTAGAGCCTGGCCCAGAGCTTACAGCAGCCAGGTTTTGAGACTGATACATACCCTCCAATTTACCGCTTTTCGTTACCTTTTACAATCAGTCCATCCTGAGGCTGGGCTCTTCCTCAGCATCTGACACGCTCATATACGATCGTAGAGGTCCGATGGAGCCCAGGGAGTCCGGAATCGAGGTGACAGTATTATGCGGCATGCCAAACCCGACCTTGTTCCTCCAGCAGAAATGTCGCTCTGGTGCTTTAGGTTCTGTGTCGTGGCCACGGCTTCGCGAGCTCACATTCTTCGGCTTTCCAACAGAAATTCCATGTCCCTCGTTGCGCCATTCGCTCATCAGCCAGACCTGTTCCCCGGTGCTTCCACTTTACATCATCCATTCATTCGCATTGAACGCCAAGCAGACCGGCAAGGGCCACCTCTCGGGATATTTCCACCCTACGACAGTCCAGAATCGCCTCGACGTGATTATGGACTGTTTTCTGTATTCGGAAGCACAATACTGGCACCGTCGAGCACATTCCCATCAGTACCAGCAGCAACAATTCGGCAGGATAAAAGCGAGAGCTACTCCTGAAACCCTAGAAGATATTCCGGTTATAGGACTAGCGTCGCCAAGCTGAGATGTCGACGAGACGGAGTGCTCGACCCCTTAGGCAACTTCTTTTGGTACAAAGCTTGGTCAGTCATGAAAGAGGACGGCTTTCTGGGCTATAGAAGCAATGAACCTAATCCAGTAGAACCGAGGGACAAAGATCTGTAAGCAATCTGTAAGTCATTTAGCCTCTACAATAATATTGTCCCTCGTAAACTCATCGACATGGTACAGTATTCGAGATGTCAACTAGTTAGATACTTAAGTATTGTGCATTCTCATGACTCGGATAATACAATTAGCTTAACCTTTACAACCGCCAAGTTATGTTCAAGTTGGGATACAGTACCCGGTTCAAGCTGTGTCTAGCTGTGTATAACTCGGTTGAAGGGAATTACGGCTCGGGCCACATGTGACCTGGCGCGTTACGTGTGACAAACACGAGGTTCAATGGACGCCACCTTGTTCACAGCTTTTTGTCTTTTCCTTCGCCCACTTCTCTGCCCTCATGTCCAGAAAGAAAAGATTTCATACTCTTGTAATTGTTGCAGTCAACCTACTCAGAACCGTCAACTCGGTTGCTGATGCTGCAGGCTCTCCAGCGGCTCCGCTGAAAGCGGTAACAGGTCTAGCTCTGATGATCGTAGAATTGGTCCAGGTATGTGGCGGCTACCCTGATTGTATCATTTCTGATTGCTCGAAGGGTTATCAGTGCTATACCGTCGAGTTGAAGGAATTCTGTCCTTACCTGGCGATATCTGCGGCGGCTGTGGTTGGCAAATTTCATGACGCCAAGCTGAATGCAGAAGATCTACGGAAAGACCTTGGGAGCCTACTCCAGTCAGTCCTAGTCTCATTGCCACTGTGGCCAACGCTCACGCACCAGCAGGGTTATGGATGACATCAGGTTAAAGCTCGAAAAACATGAGGAAAAGCGATACAAGTTCTTCGTCTGGCTGAAGAACCGTCATCTCGTGGAGAAACTGAGGAAAGAGCTCGACGACGCCATCCATAGATTCAAGGTATTCCCGCTATCAATCTCCCATAAGACAATAGACTGACCCCCCAGTTTGATATCGCCATGTCGACGGCTAGAGACGTCAACATCTTGCGACAGCTTTTCGAGTCTTGGAAGCCAGAGATTATTGTTAAACAGATTTGCGAAACGCTTGGTCAAGACATTGGTAAGTTGACCTTGTTCCCGAAAGGGAAACTCCTTGATGATGTTGCTGAACGCTCAACAGTTATGGCGAGCTCCCCTTCCGGGGACAACAAGACACCATTCCAGAAGTCGAAATGTTGCTACCCTGGGACCAGACAGGCAATACTGGACGATCTGCTCCAGTGGTCCCAGACGGAAAAACCAAGCGACAAGGCGGAAATTCGACTTTTGGCCGATGTCGTTGGTAGCGGAAAGAGCGCGATAGCTCATACATTTGCGCGAGATTGTCGCCACCGAAAAGTTCTTGGCGCCTCATATTTCTTCGACAGCAAGGTTTCTGGTCAAAACGACACTTCTTCGGTGATCAAAGTCATCGCAACAAACCTTGCTGCATTCGACGACGCCCTTGGCTTGCAAATATCTCTGTCAAAGAGAAAACATCCAACCGAGAACCTCCCCGACGAATTCCGGTATTACATTGTCGAGCCACTTCAAAAATGGACCAGTCAACGCCGTCTCATTATAGTGCTAGATGCCCTGGATGAGGTGGCAGATAATAGTGAATTCCTTAAAGTCCTTCGAGATCAGGTCCCGACCATACCAGGCAACGTTGGCTTCTTCCTTACCTCTCGACAGGAACCCGACATCATGTCTTTTCTGTCCGAGAACCCCCCTCATATCCGACACCTCTCCATCGAAATTCACGGCGACACCAACAAGTCGGATCTTGAAGCTTATATCAGGGGCCGGTTGGAAGAGATTGCGCCCAAAAAGCTTAGATGGTTGTCATCGAAATGGCCGACGGACAAAGAGGTGTCCAGGTTCGTATCCAAAGCAGAAGGGCTCTTCATTTGGGCAGCCACGATCTGCGACTATCTTATGTCGGAAGCTGCAAGCAGTCCAGCTTTAGACCTCGAGCTCATCCTTTCTGCTCAACCTAATCAAATTGGGCTTGACGCAACTGCGAAGATGAGTACTTTATATAGTATCATTCTCAAAAGATGTCAATGGAAGGGTAGCTTTCCTATAGCATACCAAGCAGTCATGGGAGCTATCGTGGCTGCTAAACGTCCGCTGTCCATTTCTTCGCTTCAGGCCCTTATCGACTGGGATTTCTCTTCACATCTCGATGTTTGCTCGGTCATTGAGAGGTCTCGCATTCGAACTCTTCTAGCTGGTTACACGCAATCTACCACAGAGATTCGTATCCTTCACCTTTCCTTTCGAGACTTCCTTACGAACCCCGACCAATCCAAAGAGCCATATTTCATCGACCCAACAAAGCACAGTGACATTCTTGCGCTCAAATGCTTGCAGCTGATGAATAGAGAGTTTGCGAAAGGAATAGAAGGGTCAGGATACCTCAAAACCGATGCAGCGCATGCTGAGCTCCCAAAGTTTGACGTCTCAGACGATGTCTAGTATGCCTGCGAGTTCTGGCTGGATCACCTTGCAGACAGGCAAGCTGAACCTTGCGATGATCAAGTTCTGCTTGAGGCTCGCCCTCTTGCATGAGCTGGCAAAGAAATCAAATTCTGTGGACTTGGATATCCCACACAACATGGTGATGCTTTCGCGGTGGCTAGCATTTGACCAACAAAACGAGAAGGCTCTCGAAGTCATCACGCAATGCGTGGATCTGATCTGGCGAAACATGGCAGCAGCTACGCTAGACACTGAAACCATTAGTGAACAGCTCAGCCAGGCTCTTCAGGCTCTTTCAGTTCGTCTGGGCATTCCGGGGAGGCATATAGAAGTAGAAGCTGTATATGCGGAAACTCAATGGACGCTTGATCCTAGCTGGGAGCCCGAGACACTAGATCTCTAGAAAGAAGACTTGTATATATGAAAGGGCTTGTTGCAAGTTTCGATCTTTCTCAGTAAGCGCCTTCATGTATACATCAACAACATTGACCGCCACAACAAACCAAATGGTCAATGTTTATTGTCTCGGCAATGCTGGCGGCGCAGAGAGACGTAAAATGACGGAACGCGTGCCTTACTTCTCAGGCTGTCGTGAGTCTTCGCTTTGGTCATATCAATAATATACCCTTGTATTGTTCTTCCCAGAATCCCGTTCTAGCACCAGACAGTTAAAAGGTGCACGACCTCGAAGATTTCCCAATCTTTCTTCACATGCAACCATTTTTATCGTGTGTTGGTTTAGATCTGGCCGATGTCCACTACGAGATCGCCCCTGAAGTTCGTCGCCTTGTATCTCTCAGAACATGACTGACATATTCGTCAAGTGCCATCTTTGCAGGCCTTATGCCGATATTCGAAAAGGAAGGCTCGTCCGGGGGGAATCTACTACTGCGGTAATCATCCAGAAGATTCACGATCCAGTACAGGCGATGAGGGATTATTTCCGTCAACCAGAGTCGCGGTGCTCTAATTTCTACGATTTTGTGGACCGTATTGAAGACGCAACCGGTACCATTGGGCGCGCTATGGTATTCAAAGAGCCTCTTCATTTCCTCTCCACAACTGTGCCTACAGGTGGATTCCCTTCCCTCGACATCAGCCAACGTTTTATGGGGCACCTGCTCAATGCAATAACTCACGTTCATTACGAGATGAATCAAGTACATGGCCACATCACTCCAAATGTCATATTTTTGGAACCGCCCCAGCAGAGCACAGATATCAACCTGGCTAGCTGGACATTGAAATTGGGCTTTGACATAGATGCAGTGCTAGGTAACGACACGTTTCCCAAGGCATATCTCTCGCTTTCGCCATTCACTCTGTTACTGATCGATGCAACAGATTTCAGCTGGCCCGTGTTGTCCACCCGAGGACCTTGACTTACCAGAAACTGCCGCTGAGCGACCTGGAGATCTGTGGTCTACTGGTTGTGTTTTGGCCTTCATGATGTGCGGTATACACCTTTTTGATGGGATAAAGGACAATATTTATGCGACAATGAAGAATGAGGACACCTTTTCGGAAGCACTGAGGTCGTCTATAAATTCCTGCTGGCCGATTCGTCAGGGTGCGTAGTGTCCCAGTTTATTTATGCTCGCCTGTTGACTTTGCTTGACATCCCAGCCTCCTCGCTGCTCTTCGAGTTCTTTGTTTTGCGTCCAACTAAGCGAATCACCGGATCTAAAGCCAAATCAGCATTCAACAAAATGACCTCGAAGAAGCCGCACGTCAGTGTTGCCATGTTTCCCGAGCGAGAGGATGGAGGAAGTGATATTTGACATCATTGCGCGACCCTGGCAGATATACATGATGGCATTCTTCAGCGACCGTTTTTTATATGATCCTGATGACTTGGAACTCAGGAGTGAAAATATACCCCTTGACAAGGTCTGCAGTGAATAAAACCAGCCTTCTGGCTCGTCACAAAATGTCAACAAATATGCAGTGCTTTTCTGGAACATCGGGCACCGGCGCGAGCGTCAGGTGTCAATGGTGACATGGGAGATGTAGAATGTTCCAGGGAAGTTATTGGCTTGGAACGCTATTATGTACGAAATAAACTGCTTTGAGAGCCGGGAGACAAGGAGATATATCAATCGGAGATAATTGATCAAGCTGCTTCCCCATTTGGAGCTACTCTGATCTCTCCTCCACTTGGATGCTTCCATATAGAGGACCAGAGAGATAGAGAAAATGATGAGGATGTTGAACTCATTACAGTTTTTGAATTTATTATAACCAGTTGTAGCTTTCTATCGGAAGCCAGACTAATGTCACGATCTATTCGACAAGCCGTATCAGTGTGGGAATGTGGGTCCCATGTGTATCTCTATTTGTTCCCGATCAATTGTTTGACATCCCTTGACCAAAGCGGACAAGAGCGTTGCCAGCGTGTCACTTCCTATTGTTCTCTGCTGGGCATCATAGCCCACGTGGAGACCTTGTTCTCTATGAATATAAATAGAGATTTCGTGGATCAAATTCAGTTCTGTCTTTTCTTTTCTTTTTCTTTTTCCTTCTCTTCGTCTTCCTCCCCTTTATTCTTATTCTTCCGCGCGCCATCCTAACCTGACGACCTCGTTCAACTGTCTGCGACATGAGCGATCCTATGGATATTGACCCAATGTGAGCCCGAAATTTCGTCAGCCTGAGATTCTTTTCGCTGACTGGATATGTTAAAAGTGACACGGACCTGGAGATGGAGGAGCTAGACGATTACTCTGAGGACCATATCGTTGAGCTGCTTCTTACGCCCCCCATCCATCACAACGACGTACATCGCATGGTGAATACAGATATCATGAGCGCTTTGTCGTCCTTGACTGACAACGACATAGCTCAGAGCTGATTGTGTCAGATTGGAAACTCCGCTGCCATCTCGTCTCGAAGATCGGCTTCCTGGTTACTATTACAAAGGCCCGGGAGAACTCTTCGTAGTTTCTGGCCACAGTCCTTCACGTTCCAAGTCCTCAAGGTCCACGGACACGGTCGAAAACTCGACCGCCCAGCTAGTACAGCGTACTCTTGTCAAGGCCCGGATTGGCAAGGACCGGATGACGGATCCATATCCACGCCGTACCGTGGCTAAATCCACGGGACCTGGTCGAAGCTTTTCTGTAAATTCTTGTCCAGTTTTCCGTAACATTTCCAACTTGAATCCGACGCCACAGGTCCGAAGTGGTCGTGTCATGATGCAACCAAACGAACGTGATCATCCACAGAGCTACCAGCAAGTTGAAGAGCGGGACATGTTATTCAATGACAGAGTTAGTTTCAACCCCTGTATCACTGAGATCGTGACGGCGGTCTCGAATGTCTTCCATCCCGAAATGGACCCGTACCGTGCGTATTATTTTGAGCCTACGATATTCTATTTGGACTCAAAACTTTGCAGAGGCCCTTTACACGACTCAGATGGTAATGTTGTTTCTCAAGTCCTGCCGTCAACCATTTCACTAAACTCTATCATCTAGTCATGGGGAGATTCCGAGTCTGAGTCCTGTGTAATAGTGATGGAGACAGGTGATTCTTTCGTCAATAATGCCAAGTACTGTCTTATAGGCCAAATTCTTCCTAGGCACCTCCTTAAGGTGAGATTTATCGGTCTCGTCATATTTCTTCCAACACTTATTTCTCAACTAGTTGGGTTTTGAAGAGGGGTTTCCTACGCTTGCCGGACGTCTTCTGGCAGGAAAACTCGCCGAATACACCTCTCATGTCCTGGGGGATGGAATCAAAGGACCTCGTAATGGTTCGTTATGCGAGAAGCGTTTGCTTCGAACACCCATCGGATGACTTGAGGGAATATCCCATCGACAGATGCATCACATACGGCGACAAAACTGCTGTTGGTGAGTGATCCAAAGTCTTTGAGAATATAGTACTCATTTAACCTTTTTGCACAAATCAACAGCGACTGTCCATTTCAAGGATGCGGTGACGTTCGAGGACAGAGAGGGGGAACATGGACCGTTGACAGTGAAAGCTTTCCCTTTCAGAGCGGCAATCGCTACCAATGAGCTCTTGCTTCCCAGAATCGGTTACGATGGTGTTCTCGGTCTAGGACCCGAACTGTCTCCGTACGTCAAAACTCTTCAGTGGTGAGCGACCTTGTAATTTTGCTCAACAGAAAGGAAAAACACATAGTCCGCGACGAAGACCCGCATGCTAGAGAGGTTAGTCTGCAACGAGTCACTGATCAAGAATGCTGAATAGTAAATCCCTGTTAGACATTGTTACAATCACTACTCAGCAGAGGTATCATACTTGTGCGTTCAAAATTGACTACTTCATACCTACTTTGTCGATTTGCATCCTTAGCATCGTGTATTTTACCTGACATTCGAGTGAGTGGTCCGATTTTGGCACGAATCGAAGAGAAAATGACTCAAAAAACTCTAGGACCGATAAGGGCATTCTCAGCCTCGGCGGACTCTGCAAGCGTGTCAAGGATCGTGTGGGCCGAAATTGGTCCGGAAAGATGGCTGTAGTCCAACCCCAAAGCCATCCGGACTTGTCCTTCCATGGTCATCAGCGCTGGATATTGTACCTCTCTGGAATAGCCGTCACACTTAACGACCCCAAAGACATCACGCTGTTCAACCCATCAGGAAAACGACAAACCCTCTCCATAGGCTTGGCCAGTCCTGACAACAAAACCAAAACCAACTGGTCAAGAGTTATAGCGTTCGATTCAGGTAAGTTTCACTTCGAAGCTTTGGAAGCAAGTATAACCGGAGTCAGGTTGCCGGTACTCGCACTTCAATGTCGATATCATTCGGTTTTTCCAGAATTTGGGCTTGATTGGAATCCCGCCCGACGATGACGATGACGATGCCGAGGCGGTGACTGAGCCAAATTATGTCTGTAACCAGAGACTGGCCAGGCTCGTCACAATCTCATTTCACTTTGGTGGATCCACGACAGCGACTAAACCCTACACGCATATCATTCCGGGTACCGACTTAATACTGAGCGCTCCAAGACCGACCGATACAGATGAATTCATTCCCAGTGCCATTGCTTCGACTGGTGATAATGGTATCAACGTCTGGGGAAATGTGAGTCTACACCCTGAGTTTACAGCCGCACTCATTGCCCTGCAGAAGCACATGTTGGGAATGGTCATTGGGTACCATGCCGGCGGTATTGCGAAGATACAGCTGGCTAAGCTCAAGCCGGAGCTTCCGAACCTAGGGAACTAATGGATTGTTTATACTGGACGAGCTGACGTGAACTACTTAGCCTATAAAATCATCTAATCAACCTCCCGAATACTGTAACATGCCCATGAATTAGCTGCGGGAAGCTTTAGAAGTAAGATAGCTTACAAATTCTCGACCGGGACCTCGAACGGAAAAACCGTTTTGGGTTGACGATACCCCCGAGATCCGTCCTGTTCGATGACCGACCAAGCTTCGTACCAATAAAATTGGTTCTTCGAGTTGAACAAGGCCAATGCCGATAACTTGAGCTGGGGAAGGGCATCCAATATCAACTTGCTGGCTTCCTGGGTCGTAGCGGACCAGGTATTCCATTGTAACCGAGTTGCCCTACGAGAAGGCTCGACACTTCCACGGAACTTCAAATCGAGTTTCAGTACTTCGAGGTGTTCGAGAACCACAAGCGATTGACATATTCGCTCCTAATGATTATCAGAAGCGAATAGTAAACGAGAATATATTGGTGCGCACCAGATCGGCCGTGGAGAGATTATGTTCAAAGCCATATCTATGGATTTCCAAGACGCGTAGCGACGGATATCTTTGCGCCACCAAGTCGAAAAAAGGGAAATCATCCTCGCTCTCCCAGAAAGATAGGCGTAGTATCGTGAGCGAAATTGCTGAAATTGAACTCAATATTAACCTGAGCTCAATGGCTGGAAGAGATTTCATATAGGGCACCTCAACCATATCCGATATGTTAATTGGTCGTGAATAGTGAGGGTAACCGAGCAAAGCGAGCTCCTTGATGCTCGCTGGAACCTTTTGCCAGAACAGATCATCAACGTGAGGGTTTGCAACGAGAAGCGACTGAAGGCTGGGCAGAACCGGCGGTGGAACTATTGCTGCAGCGATTGCGGGCTCGAGTAAAGCCGCTTCCACTTTCTTCTCATCGACATCCGTGATTTCGAGAGCTGGAGAATCTGTGGTTGTGGGATCTGCAAGGCGAGTAGTAGGAGGCATGACAGCGGAATTGTCGGTCTTGGTAAGGCCAGAGGAAATGGAAAGCATTTCCCCCTTCTCGTCGATATCTCGGTTAGCCGATACTGGTCTGTCTATAGCCGGGAAATCTGAGCTTTCAGCAGTAGCAAAGCGCTCAGTCGGTCCAGAACTCTCGCCATTATCCTCCCGCCTCTCTTCGACTGCTGCCATGCCACCAGTTTCGTCTTTGGTTGGGCTTGGTAAAAGCGTCGCAGAAGCTACCGGATTACTAGCATCTGTTTCTGCTTCGGCAGAAATGCATTCGACGCTGGAAAATTGGATATCTGGGTTGGGCCCTGTGCTTCCGAACACAGGAAACAGCCTGGAATCATGTCGAGGTAAATTATCATGGGACGGGAAGATCAGGAGAGGCTGATCTTTCCATGGCAGCAGACGTCCAATTCGGATGACTAGACGCTGCAAAAGTGGAAGCGCTGGTGAACCGGTTTGGTTTATGAGCAGGTGGTACAACGGGGGACATGCGAATTCTGGTGGAAAACCGAAGAATGTGAGCTCACGAAGACGTGGCCATGATACAGAGCAAAAAGCTCCAAGTAGTGAGATTTCTGCTGGAAGCACCAGCTCTTCCAGTGTTTTTGCGTTGGCGGTAACGAGGTAAAACAAGGATTTCGCTTCCCTGAAGTCGCGTTTGGCATCTCGGGGTAAACCACTCAGGTACTTCCAGCTCGATTCTGGATCCTTGGATTTAAGTGGACCTCTCCGATCGTATATGAAGCGTGTGAGAGTCTGAGGAAGAGCCCAGGATGGACTGATAGGAAGAGGTAGCCACCAACGAAAGGCGGTAAATTGGAGGGTTTGCAGTCTCGAGGCCTGGGAGATTGCTGCTGTAAGCTCTGGGCCGGGCTCTACATAGCGGTCGCTAAAATTGCCAGCGACCTCGACCCAGAAATGGTTCAACTTGGTCGCTTTTTTGAGAATGGCAGCAAGCCGTTCGGCAACGACTAGCCGGGATGCATTGTAGTTGTCCGTCTCCGTCATAGAGAGCATAAATTTCCTTTTATGCTTCAGTGAACAAGTCTGAAGAAAATGAACCTGTTACTCACAGGATATGCGGTGCAATTGCGTCAGGAATCTCGTCCCAAGGATCACGCCAGGTAAAGTCCCTGAACATCCGGTCCCAGCAAATTCTCTGTAGGAAGGAGTGGGCCAGCGAGAGGGGCTTCAGTTCTATCACTGAAGCGGGTCGCTCTGTCTCCTCCGCGTCGTCTGTCTCCAGCTCTGCGTCGTCCAAGATCACCAACCAGTCAACTATGACCCCAACGATGTCGGCCCCAACTGTCATCAAGCTGGCTGGCGCTTGAGCCATAGTCGTAAATCTGATGGCAGGAGCAGCAGATGGTGGAGATAAAGGTAAGGGCATGAGAACGCTGGGAACCTGGACTTACATCGGTGTGAAATTTCGTGTGAAAGAAAGAATTTTCAAGAATTGCACGCTGTCGCTGCCGTCACTGGTTACATTCTTGGGACGCCGGCCGATGACCGGCCTCCTGCAGAATATCAATTAGAGGTGTTGTTTCGTCACTCCACTATTGCTGGTAAGTAAGTAGCAAATAGTGAGCTAGAAACTTACATTTCAGAAATCCTATAGCAAAAAAAGTTCAATAAGCCCAGCGAGTTTTCGACCGAGACAAAGTTTCGCACCGGAAACCCTTGACGACCTCCGAGAATGATTTGAAGCCAACGCAAGGTCCGTTTTTGAGCTGTCGTCTCCGAATTTAACCAAGGCATTAGGCAAGGATTCTTCAAGATACGGGAAAGTCAAGGTCATGGTTAGGGTTGGCTTCAACCCCGTGATAGCTTTCCCACGACGCGTACCCTCATTCTCACTTCTCGATCGGTTCCTTCGCTGCCGAAATCCATTCTTCTCCTTTCATCCTTCTCCATCTTCCTGCTTCGACTTTATCCAACCCTCTCGTCGAAGATTTGCTGTGGGAGCAGCTACTGGACACCATTGATACTAGACCTGATACGTAGTGTATATTCAAGTGAAAAGACCAAAGAAAGGATCGATCTCTTCTAAACATGCTTCTTCATCTGAAGAGTTGTGCAATAGCTTTCTTCAACAACAACACTGTTGGCAATACCTACTTTCACTGGCTTTATAGGTTCCCCCTCGATCGGGAACTAATGCCTTGTTGAACACCGAAATCCCAGAAGACGAAACTTTAAAAGATATCTCACGCTTACCTTGCCCAAAAGCAGATCTGTGAGTCGTTTCATAAATCATAATCACTCAGTTCTGGTGCAGGATACGAGAATTCATGTAAAATATTTGTTAGCACCGAATCAAGTACACTATTCTTTTGCGGGGCGCCCGATCTGTATCGCTGCAGGTGCGCTACAATGAAAACCTATTGCCATGTCCCGCATATGTCTCTGTGACATTTATTATTCATTGCACTTCTATGTACCACCGGACTCACATTGCCCCATACATTGATCTCCTCATTTCCCAGCGAGGCAATAGCGCAGGGACCCGATTCAGGTACAGCACCACCGAGGGCGGAGATGCTCGTCACCAGGTCGGTACCCAAAATGATGTGTTCGAAGGGTTCTGTTGTAAGCGTAAAGCCTTCGAACTGGAATGTAACTTTGACCGTCTTGGCAACCTTGGTGTTGGCGGTGAAATTGGTCGCCGGCTCTCCATCCTTTGATTTAGGAATAGTAATCAGGCCCATGGCTTGAAAGAATGTCATGATGTCGGCATTGAAGTGCGAATGGCGGCAACCTTGTTCTTCAATGAGCAATACCCGAGTCGAGCGGTTTGTGGTGCGTACCTGTGTCAAAGGCAATGACTTTTGCTTCCTTCAAGTCTTTAGCGTAGGACCGGTGATTCGGGGTTGGTAGTTTCGAGTCGCCGCCTTCGATGAGAGCATTCACTGTGATTCGCGTGAGATAGAGTGCCCAATGCTGGTGACCAGGCTTGGATTTTATCTGATCGTGGATCGATAGATCAATTACGACCATCGGGTCTGACCACACTTTGAATTGCTGTCCAATGCGGCGGCTCTTTCCACCAAGGCTGAGGATCCCTTGCTTGTCCCTAGCAGCAGCAGATTCGTTTGTAAACAGAAACATAGCAATGCAGTACTTACTCGAATGTCACATAAAACTCGCGAAACTAGTAATCGACATCATTGTTGACCCCTCGGCACTGAAAAACAGTACGCACAAGTATTTTCCCCTTCTTGAACAGGGCTTCTATGAGAGTCTACCAAATACATCCACGTTAGACATTGAAACCTGGGGAAATCGGAACTCACTCGGCTGGCCTCTTCCGGTTCACCTTCAACTACCATCTCCTCTTTCCTGACGAAACTAAGTATAGTCCCGGACAGTTTAGTACTTGAACGTACGTAGATAGCTCTAGCCCCAGTGAAAGAACCCCATCGTAGCCGGTTCTGCCCAATAATTTTGCGTTCATGGCTATTCCTGCTCTGAAAGGGAAATCATCGATTTTAAGGGGGCCGGCAGTTCCTGTCCTGGAATGAAAAGTCACTATATCCTTGAAAAAGGCTGTTGCTGTGAGGAAGATTGTCAGGACCCGCAGCAGGACGTTTAGATGTCGTACCAACGGAGGTCAGGTCATCATATGTTATGCATTTCTTGACAGGATACTGGGTCAATTTATTGGTGGCTGGAAACCTGAAGGATACGCTTCTCGCGTTACGTCTCTCCGCTAGCGTCTTGTTCACTTCTGAGCTCCAAGGAACTATGGGGACTTGCGCCCCAAACCCTCGAAAGTTGTCCGGTAAGCTTTTGAACTTCTTTTTCAGAACCCAGCTGGTTAAGAGTAATTAGTTAAACTGCAATCATGCTCAAGTATTGTCGAGTCTCTTGCCTTAAGGATGTCCCTACAGCATGAAATGTGAGTTGAGCATGAGCGTTGGATGATTGATGAGCTACCTGTTTCGATTGCTAGCGTACATCGGGGCGGTATCGCCTGGGTTCCGTCCTGCAATATCTTGATGGTTCCCCATGACTTGCGCGATAAATCAGTCGATGATGTTTCAATGGAGATGTAGCTGTCATACCATTTGAGTCGTGTAAAGCGCAACTGGAAAGTTCAAAGGTGAGCTCGGAATGAACTAGATTTACACTGAGCACACGCACTGTCCGTGTCGGAACCATGGTGGATATTTTCGACCGTCGTGACTGTATTGACAATCCAATCCGGGTCATTATCTGGAGGACACGAATCTTCGTCCGTTTCATCGCCCTCGTCATCGTCGTCTACCATTTCGGTATCGGCCTCGTCGCTACTTTCTTGCATCGACACAATCAAATCTCCCGCTCTGAGATCGGCAGCGTCCGAGAATGTGTAGCCATTAGCGAGTGCAGTTTGTAAGCGATGTTCATCATAGGAGTTGAGCTGCGCTCCTGCCAGTGAATTAGTGATCGATTCTTCCACCAATGTGCGAAGCGTGGACGGGCCCGTGTTGGAAGCTGGATTGTGGCGTACAAGATCCACCTGTAGCTGTACATTCGAGATATCACGGAAGACTGAATGAGACTCTACAGGTAGATTTTGGCCAAGAGGGGATGTTTTGATGGGTCTCGTAGCGGGATAGGGATCTGACGTCCTATACCGGCGAGCGATGGGATGTCTTGCTGATAGTTTTGAGCTTCTGGTAGGTCCTGGGCTGGACATGGTTTCCGAGGAGCTAATGATGACTTCTGAACAGGTACATTCCGAGCTTGCAGTCTTCTCGACTTCTCTTCGTCGGAAAGACTTGAAAATCTGAACTATCTGAAGCTCTCCAGGTCCCTTGTAATAATAGCCAGGCAGTTGCTCTTCCAGACGGGATGGCAGTGTGTTTTTCAGCCTGATACAATCGGCCATGAGCTGTGCAGAGTAAAGGTTCCGACTTGTGAGCGGAGCTCAGTAGTAATTGATCGGTAAAACTGTATTCACCATCCGATGAGCTTCATTATTATGGGCAGGAGGCTCGAGAACGAGCTCAATGATGTGGTCCTGAGAACAATTTGAGGAGAGATCCATGCTGTAGTAACGAATTTGAGGTCATTTCGGTCTTTGGGAAGAGAGGCGTGACGGTGCTCACGGAGCAAGTTCGTTCATGACTCAGGATAGAGGTGAAAGAGATAGAAAGCTAATCAACAGCAACAACTAGGGAGTGTGCAGGGAAGAAATTTCGCCGATTTTGCGCGCTTATAGGGAGGAATACAAGGTCTCCAAGCCAGCGCGACATCATGTGTCGAAAGAACACAAACAGCCACAGACAGCCTGAGAAAGATCTATCACCTGGGTTCAGGAGCCACTTCGGGCTAGATCGATGTTCCATCGCTGCTCCAAGCCTGCATTTGTGGGAGGCACCTACTTGTACAAGTATACATTCTAAGTTTTATCGAAGCCTACTAATACCCTTGAACTCTTCAGCCATCCGAATCCCAGTCCGAGTTCCATTCTTCTACTGCTGCATCACCGAATGTCATTGGAATCCATTCGGGGTCTAGCGCCCGGCCTTCGTAAAATGCAGCTTGAGCATCTGCATACCTTCTCAAACGCCTGAATGGCGCGGTACAGGCCATAAGGGCCTCGCAGAGTTGTTTATTATTGGTTCGAACATCTGCCAAGCCAGACCTGATATGCTCCCGCTTCATATTGACGCAATCTGTAGCAATTTCCAAAGCGCTCTCAGCCTGATTGTCAAGCATGAGCCAACGCGACAGCCGTATCGTGTTCTCGAAAATTTCGGGCTTGTCGACGAGAGAGTTATCTAGATGGGAGTCTTCACGGAAAAGCGCGATGGCGCGCTTGATCGTAATCACAGCATCACTATAGCGGTGGAGGTCTGCAAGGTATTTCGCCCACTTTACCAGGTATTTGGCGAGACTAGGTTTGTTGGATGGATATTGTAAGGCAAATTTCTCGCTAATTGTAACCGCTTCTTGGATCGCGACCAAGGATCCCTGGCAGTCCGACAGAATCGAGAGCGCTCTGGCAAGTTGGGGGGCGAAAGCTGGATCTTTGTGTACCAGCGCTCGGTAGATAGCCACCGCCTCTTCGGCTGCGGCAGTAGATTTGCGGAACTCGAAAATTCGGCGATAGCAGGATGCCATTGTGGCGACCATCAAGGGTAAATCCTTGAGCAACTCGAAGTCGGTCGATTCGGGCAACTTTCGTTGCAGTTCGACTGCATCGACTGCGAAAGCTACTGCTTGCTTTGCATTTTCATCACCGTCCAGTTGCGCAAGCCCAGCAGCGACGTTATGGAGCAGTCGCGAGAGACAGACGAGGAACAAAGGATCATCCTGGTCGCCCAGGGCTCGAAGGGATTCGATGGTTTTACGACCCAACTCGAGGGATTCTTCGTAGCGCTGAATGAGTACAAGGATGGCGGCGTGAGCAAGAGTCGCGAGGACAAGTGCGGAATCGAATCTGCCGGGTGAAGTCGGGATAAGCCGGAAAAGGTCCATAGCTTCCGTTGACACCTGATAACCCTCTTCAGGTCGACCAAGATTCGATATTCGCTTTGCTAGGCGGTATAAAGTGATATGAAAATCACCGGGAAGTGCTGCTTCGGGATTCTCCGGGCAGAGTATCTAGAATACAATGAGCAAAGACGATATTGAAAGCAACCAGTCCTTACCTGCAGATATCGCCTCAAACAAGGACGTAAGACAGGACGAAGCTGGCCTTTCGACGCTGATATCTCCAACCAAGTTGTGATATTATTGACGAGAAAGAGGCGCAAGGCGTCAAGCAGAGCTTGATCATCACAAGGTTCAGCTTGCCTGTCTGCAAGGTGATCCAGCCAGAACTCGCAGGCATACCAGACGTCGTCTCGGATGTCAAATTTTGGGAGCTCGGCATGCGCTGCATCAGTTTGGAGGTATCCTGACCCTTCTACTCCTTTCGCAAACTCTCTATTCATCAGCTGCAAGCATTTGAGGGCCAGAATGCCACTGTGCTTTGTTGGGTCGATGAAATATGGCTCTTGGGATTGGTCGGGGTTCGTAAGGAAGTCCTGGAAGGAAAGGTGAAGAATATGAATCTCTGTGGTAAGTTGAGTGTAACCAGTCAGAAGAGTTCGAATGCGAGATCTCTCAACGACCGAGCAAACATCGAGATGTGAAGAGAAATCCCAGTCGATAAGGGCCTGAAGCGAAGAAATGGACAGCGGACGTTTAGCAGGCACGATAGCTCCCATGACTGCTTGGTATGCTATAGGAAAGCTACCCTTCCATTGACATCTTTTGAGAATGGTACTATATAAAGTACTCATCTTCGCAGTTGCGTCAAGCCCAATTTGATTAGGTTGAGCAGAAAGGATGAGCTCGAGGTCTAAAGCTGGACTGCTTGCAGCTTCTGACATAAGATAGTCGCAGATCGTGGCTGCCCAAATGAAGAGCCCTTCTGCTTTGGATACGAACCTGGACACCTCTTTGTCCGTCGGCCATTTCGATGACAACCATTTAAGCTTCTTGGGCGCAATCTCTTCCAACCGGCCCCTGATATAAGCTTCAAGATCCGACTTGTTGGTGTCGCCGTGAATTTCGATGGAGAGGTGTCGGATATGAGGGGGATTCTCGGACAGAAAAGACATGATGTCGGGTTCCTGTCGAGAGGTAAGGAAGAAGCCAACGTTGCCTGGTATGGTCGGGACCTGATCTCGAAGGACTTTAAGGAATTCACTATTATCTGCCACCTCATCCAGGGCATCTAGCACTATAATGAGACGGCGTTGACTGGTCCATTGTTGAAGTGGCTCGACAATGTAATACTGGAATTCGTCGGGGAGGTTCTCGGTTGGATGTTTTCTCTTTGACAGAGATATCTGCAAGCCAAGGGCCTCGTCGAATGCAGCAAGGTTTGTTGCGATGACTTTGATCACCGAGGAAGTGTCGTTTTGACCAGAAACCTTGCTATCGAAGAAATATGAGGCGCCAAGAACTTTTCGGTGGCGACAATCTCGCGCAAATGTATGAGCTATCGTGCTCTTTCCGCTACCAACGACATCGGCCAAAAGTCGAATTTCCGCCTTGTCGCTTGGTTTTTCCGTCTGGGACCACTGGAGCAAATCGTCCAGTATTGCCTGTCTGGTCCCAGGGTAGCAACATTTCGACTTCTGGAATGGTGTCTTGTTGTCCCCGGAAGGGGAGCTCGCCATAACTGTTGAGCGTTCAGCAACATCATCAAGGAGTTTCCCTTTCGGGAACAAGGTCAACTTACCAATGTCTTGACCAAGCGTTTCGCAAATCTGTTTAACAATAATCTCTGGCTTCCAAGAATCGAAAAGCTGTCGCAAGATGTTTACGTCTCTAGCCGTTGACATAGCAACATCAAACTGAGGACTTTCGTCAGTTCATTGTCCTAGGGGGTTGATAACGGGAATACTTTGAATCTATGGATGGCGTCGTCGAGCTCTTTCCTCAGTTTGTCCACGAGCTGACGGTTCCTCAGCCAGACGAGGAACTTGTATCGCTTCTCCTCATGTTTTTCGAGCTTTGACCTGATGTCATCCATAACCCTGCTGGTGCGTGAGCGTTGGCCACAGTGGGAAGGAGACTAGGACTGACTGGAGTAGGCTCCCAAGGTCTTTCCGTAGATCTTCCGCATTCAGCTTGGCGTCATGAAATTTGCCAACCACAGCCGCCGCAGATATCTCCAGGTAAAAACAGAATTCCTTCAACTCGACGGTATAGCACTGATAACCCTTCGAGCAATCAGAAATGATACTATCAGGGTAGCCGCCACATACCTGGACCAATTCTACGATCATCAGAGCTAGACCTGTTACCGCTTTCAGCGGAGCCGCTGGAGAGCCTGCAGCATCAGCAACCGAGTTGACGGTTCTGAGTAGGTTGACTGCAACAATTACAAGAGTATGAAATCTTTTCTTTCTGGACATGAGGGCAGAGAAGTGGGCGAAGGAAAAGACAAAAAGCTGTGAACAAGGTGGCGTCCATTGAACCTCGTGTTTGTCACACGTAACGCGCCAGGTCACATGCGGTCCGCGGCCGTAATCCCCTTCAACCGAGTTTAGACGCAGCTTGAACCGGGTATCCCGACTTGAACGATAGTACAGCATTTGTAAAAGTAATTGCATTATCATTGGAATGCACTGTCAAATTCATTCCAGCCTGCTTCGGAGCAAATCTTTGTTTTGCATTTGGCAATTGTTTTGCAAGGAAAGTTTGCATTGGTCACCAGCGCAACGTCCCTTGTGCAACCCGCCCTGCTTACTCACGTGATGTGAAATATATCACATGCTGGTTGATTCTCGCAAGTAGCTCTGAGCTCAAGGAGCCAATTATTTGTTCAATTAATTTTTTTGAGGTAGAAACTGGGGCCACTTTTTGAGTAAATAAACATACTAGCTGGCCAGACTCGAGTCTCCAAGCGCGCGGGAAGAGTACCCGCCACTCGCTCGCGCGCCCCTCCCTCGGTACCCTCGGGGGGTCCCCCCGAGCTGCGCTCGTCTTGGGCGGGCATGCTAAAGACTCGTTCCCGCATTTTATCGGATCCCCAAAGGGGATCCGATGATTCTACTTAATGTCAGAGGATGGTTAGTCACCCCTTATTTCATCATATCCTCAGCATTGTCCGAACCCTATTTATATGTTGATCTCCTGTATTAGCACCTTGACTACTACATCCATGATATCGTCTTGACCTTGACCTTGAGGGTATCGTCCTCCCTCTAACAGGTTATGGGCCTTCCGTTTGCACTTCCTCACAACCATATCTAAATCGTTGTGCTCTTGTGAATGCAATTGAGCTGGCCAGTTTTGGCAGATACAAAGTTTTCAACCCCTTTTACGACTTCTACCTTACGACTCTGAAGACTATTAGACCAGATCGGCAGACCCCCAGTATACAGACCGGCAGACCCCCGGTGGACCAGACCTTATCAGACCATACCAGACCATACCTTACCGTTTATACGGCGTTATATCCTGATCCGATTCTACCTTGTCAGTGTCAGTGGCAAGAGACAACAACGACCGACCTTTCTACCTTGATCCGAGGTTTCCCTTGCTAGTGTCAGTGGCTGGGGTGACAACCGACCGACCTTTGATTTACCCTTTGACCCTATTGGTGACCTGTGACAGTGACCAACTACCGATCAACTTACGATCTGAGCTTTGACTCATTTGATCATCTCCTTAATTTCATTTATCCTTGTCTCCTTGTCTTAATGACTTGACGACGTGTTTGACTCCAAATTCTCCCATATTTCCTTTCCTCCAGATTCTCATTAGGTCTTGACAAGAAGAAGACTAGAAGTTGTGAATGGAATGGAGGTATTATTTGTGGCACTGATTGTTGGAAAACTGGATCTCCAAAGAGTTCCAGAAAACACTAAGTCAGACAACAGAGTATGAACCGCGTCTATTCCTGAGCGTATGGAAAATGGTAAGATAACAAGAAGAAGTGAGTAATGTGACTGTGACTGTCCCAATCTATGAGTATATGAGTAAGCAGGCTTACACTCCTCCCCCCTTTGAAAAATTCCCTCTAGTCCCCAACCAAAATTGCCAAGTGGAAAAAGAAAGATAAGTAAGTAGGTAAATAAAGAAAAGCAAGCTCGGGTGCATCAAAACCCAGTGGGAAAAAGCTACCAGCTGCTGGAAGAGTGAATATGAAGACTAATTATCCTCCAGATGATCTTCCAACCACGCCTCCAGAACAGCCGTATCTTTTAGTTCCGCTCCAGGCAACCACAGATCATGTTCTGGTCCCCAACCTTTCCATGAAACCAAAAATCTATGTCCTCGACCATAACGCTTTGAGTCCAAAATCCTCTCTAAGGTGTATTCCAGTGTCCCATCATCCATTATGACTGGGCCCAGACACTCCTTCTTTCTTCCCGGGAACAGTTCATCATCATTCTCCTGATAAGGCAACATCTCTGATGAGTGAAACGTCGGAAAAACATTAGAATGCGCTGGCACCAACGGTGGCATAATCTTCAGGGAATGCCCGGATTTCAATTCAAAACCTGAAAATCCTGTTGACTTGTTCACCATGTTCATTATATCGATGATGGGGCATATAAAAATTCAGCCTTGTTTTCATACCAAACTGGGCAGTTTGGCATCTCTCTGACTGCTGGGATGTTGATGGAGCGCTAGAACCGAGCTTCAAGGTTGCTAGTAAGAATGTCAAGCGTTAACAAGTGTCCGTGCTTTGTGTCTGTACTTATCAGCCCAGAAGGTACTCCTAAGACCAAAGACGGCGCGCTATGACTACCAGAAGAACAGCGGTGTTCACATAATGGCTGAGACTGAATACATGACAAAACCCTGCGAGCCAAGATGTCTGTTTAAGACTGGAGGACTTAGCACTGAGAAACGGCGATGACTCCTTAGTACAGACTAAGCGGAGCTCTAACCGGACCATTGTCATAAGAATTACATGACCGGAGCTTTGACCGATGTCACTTGCGGAAATCAAGACGATTGCGGAACGATCAGGGCAACCCACAAGGATACCCCTATATAAAGATGGACCCACAGTGTGGACAATTGTTCAGACTAAGGGACGTGCTTTTGACACAAGACGAGACGATGAGAATCACATAAGAGAGTACAGAAGGGACTAAAGGACTGGTCTTCTTTCTGCACTTCTCGAAATACCTGATCGGCAAGAGACTCCACTAGGAGGTTTCACCCGGTTGTACTATTAATAGCAGGATGACTGATGTTGTGCGGCCACCTTGGCAATCCGACTCGGAGACCCCTGTGAATGACTCAAGAACATTATGTTATCATTTCTGGACAGTATTTAAGGACTCTAAGTTTGTAGTAAATAGTTAGAACATTGTAGGGCATTGAACCCAGTTAGTAACAAGTGACCGCCTGACCAAGGCTGGAAGCTAGTAGCTGACTTGTGGATAATATTACTTTGTTTCTCGGACTCAGTTACCGACGTTTTGACGAATTGAACAAGTTTGAACAAGTCTAGTCTAGTCTAGTTGCTTAGTGCACCCTCTAGTCTCGAAAGAGAACCTCTAGTCAAGTCAAGTCTAGTTCTAGTTAAGCTGCTTAGTGCAAATCGTGCTTCGGTCAAGAGACCACAAACCCTAGTGTTACCACACTTTAAACAAGCTATAACCCAGTTAAAAGCTCTCAAAGACGACCAGACGTAAGACACTGAGTACGGACAAGTGTTTGTGCTTTGGACTATCTCTATTATAAGAAACCCGAACTTATCGAGGATATAAAGAGTGTATTGGTGTGTTGGTGTTGTTGTGTGTGTTGTTCATTTGCATACTCATATATCGACGTGCTTTCCACACCGTCCGCAAGGATCCCTCACATCGAATCGTACCTTTGGTAACGACTTGACCCATCCCTTCTGCGTTCTTTTGACATGGTATCTGATGCACTGCACCACTGTTTTATTTGTTCTCTCCGATGCTCCATCCGTCTCTGGATGATACACCGAACTCATTTTCAATTTTACCCCCATTAATTTGTTCAAAGCCTTCCAAAACACTGACATAAATAGTTTATCTCGGTCACAGACAATATCTGTTGGTAAGCCATTTTCGCAATACCAGTGCTGAAAGAACAAAAAGGCAAACTCTTCCGCATCCACCGTCGTTTTGGTCAGTACGATCCTGATATCAGCTCCCATTCTGTCCGTGAATGTTACTAAGTAATTGAAACCCTCGTCCTCTGGCAATGGACCGACGAAATCAATCCCAACTGAACAAAATCTGCCATCTGGAATCGGCATCAGGTGCAATGGCCCTGCTTTCTTCCTTGTAGAACTTTTGTTTCGCTGGCAGTCAGGACATGACTTCATGTAACTCTGTTCCAGGTCAGTCTGCATATTCAGCCAATAGTATTCATTCCTCAAACTTGCATAGCATTTGTCAAACCCAAAATGCCCCAGGCAATCATGCGCCATTTCAAACAGTGTTTCTCTCAGATCTCCGACCCTTGGTATCACCAGCCTTGTTCCAATGTACCATAATCCATTCTCTTCTTTAACGCCCACCATCCCCGTTGATGCCAACATGAGTTTTTTACACCACAGATCCTTTTCGTAACCTCTCACAATTCTTTTTAAAAGCTTCTCATCTGCCTCGATTGACATTGTTGCTCCAATCACATTTGCTGTCTCAGTTAGCTCAATATCCTTTAACAACTGCACAGCCTGCCACGTCTCACTCTGCTGTCTTATGGCACAGATCCAGTCAAATTCATTTTCCTCCTCAATCCACTTTTCTCCAGTCTCGTCTCTCACCTCTTCTCTCGTCCCTGGCATCCTTGATAAGGTGTCTGCCACACAATTATCATCACCTTGCACATATTCAATGGTATAATCAAATTGTGACATAAGTTCCATCCATCGAGCCTGTCTCCTCGATAAATCCTTCTGCATGTCAAAATTCTCTAGCGTTCGATGGTCTGTAAATATTGTGAAATGTGAACCAAGCAAATCTGCTCTCCATCTCTTCAGTGCTCTCACAATCGCAAGCAACTCTTTCTCATGAACTGGGTAGTTTAACTCCGCTTTTTTAAAGGTCATCGAATCAAATGCCACTGGTCTAGCACTTTCCCAAGTCTCACCCCATGACAACACCGCTCCAGAACACCAGTCAGATGCGTCTGTCGTCACCCAAATCTTGTTTCCTGGCTCCTCATGATTAATAGTCATTAAGCATTCTCTACTCACAACCACCTCCTTTACTCCTTGGAAAGCTCTTTGTGCTCTGCTGCTCCATTCTGGCCAGCATCTCTCGGACTCTTTCGTTGTATATTCATTCAATATCTTCGTATGCACCGCCAGCTGTGGCAAATAATTGGCAATATATCTCACCACCCCCAAAAAAGCCTGAACATCTCTTGTACACTTCAGCACTGGCCATGACAAAATCTTCTCTACTTTGGAGTCATCAGCCTCTATCCCATGATTCGAAAAAACCCAATTCAAACATGAACAACTCTGTTTTCTTTGCATTCACATACAGCTGTGCATCCCTCAGACTCGTCAACACCTTTCAAACATTAACTTCATGCTCCACCACTGTCTTTGACCAGATGATAATGTCATCCAAATATACGTGGCATATAGTCCCAATGTGCTCTCTCAACGCTGATGTTACCCTTCGCTGGTGCACTGCCGGTGAATTCTTCAAACCCATCGGCATTACACACCACTCGTAAAGACCAAACGGTGTCAATACTGCAGTCAAAGGAATCGATGCCTCCTCCATGTGTGTCTGGAAAAAACTGTTGGTCATATCCATTTTGCCAAAGACAGCACCCTTTCCACAATCTGCCAAAATGTCATCCACTCATGGCAACGAGTGTTGGTCCGTCACTGTGTTCTTGTTCAGCTCCCAGTAGTCGTTTACCCAATGCGGTAACACTGTGGGGTCTGCTTTAGGAATTATGAATGTTGGGCAAGCATATGGGGATGACGACGGCCGAATCTTTCCACTATCCAGGTGTTGTTGTATCAACGTCTTCCAAGCCTCCCTGAATTTTCTCGGACATTGATACATCCTCGATGCAATCTCTTTATTTGCATCTTTCAGTGTAATCTTTGCCGTCACCTCCCTTGGTAAGTCCCTCATATGAGGAATTGGTTCAAAAACCTCCTTAAACTCTTCCATCAGCGCCCTCTCCTTGCGCTTCATTTTATCCCAATCCACTAGAACTTCTACTCTCTCTCTTATAGCTGCGATTGGATTGACCTCCAGCACCTCCTCACTCTTCAAACCCATCTTCTGGACACTTGTTATGAACTTCAACTCTGTAATCAATGCCCTCCTTCCTGTCTTAACGTCTCGCTCCAACTTTTTGTCAAATGCCTCCCGCCTCTTTCTTTTCTTGAAAGGCCCAGGACTCTCACGAACCCTCTCTCTCTTCCCGAATATGTCAACCTTTGTTTTCTTGTCTATCGCCGTCCAGTCTGCATAATCTATCACAATGTGGTTGTGACTCAAAAACGGTAGCCCAAGAATTAATGGAGCACATAAGCCCAGCGTGACCACTGCCTTCACCGTCCTCGATGTCCACCCGGCGTTAATTGACGATGGGTTAATCTCTACATAGTCATACAATACTCTTGACGAATTTTGGCTACCTTCAAAAGCCACTGACACACTCTCTAGACATTCCAATTTCAAAATCTTCAGACCCAATTCCTCGACAATTTCCGGCTGAATCAAGACTAGAAACAAGCCATCGTCAATTAAAGCTTGAACCTCTAGCAGAACGTTTGACTTCGGTCCTGCCAGAAGGCATTTCCAACGTAAATGTTCACCTGAAACAGGACTCACCAATGGCGAATTCTCTCTTTCGTCATCGCTATTCTCTCTTTCATCATCGCTATTCTCTCTGAGTTCGTCTTCTTCTTCTTCACTATCTCTTTCACCTTCGAAATCTTTGTACAGCACAGCAATAGGCATTGAAACATTCGGATGGCCTCGTCTCTCATCATCGCTGTCAGAATCTGGGGCATACAGTCCGTGATGTCTCCCGCTCTCCAACGACGCCCGACAACCGCCATGATCCATTCTGTCGAAAACCGGGTGTCTCACCATGCCCTGATCAAAAGAGCGCCTCTCTTCCCTGACCGGCTCAAACCCATTCTCCAGACGACCTCCCATTTCCAAAGCTGCTCATGTCGATGCTGGTCTCTGCAGAACGACTGACACCACTGGATGAACACACTTTGAAGCAGGTGCTGATGGCAAAATCCCAGCTGCATTCGTCTCCCTTGGTCTCTTTGCCTGCATCGCCTGTAATTGCCTCATTGCTGAATCACGAGTAATCGGTTGATAATCTGACCTGTGTGGGCACAGATGTTCAGGTGTATCGCAATTATTCGCTTGATGTCCCAGCGGTATGTTGACTCAGCAACACCCGAGACACCCATTGAACTTGACAGTTACTCCTCTCTCTGCCTGCTGCAAACCTGGAGGCCAGTTGTAGTTTGACGCTCTCTTGTCCACCTGCTGCAACTGACGATAACCTCCCGTCTGCTGATTAACATTCCTGTTCTGGTACTGTTTGTTTGGAAACTGGTTCTGGACTCGGTTCTGATACCCATTATCTTGCTGACGATTATAGAAATTATTCGGATTATGATAAACGTTTGGAGCGTTGGACTGGTTCAATTGATTCGGATACATAACGTTCGGGTTCTGCTGGCGATGTACAGTCTGAGTATTTGGCGTGGTCTGGGCATAAAATCCTGATGAAGTATTCTGAACGTTGGTGACGATATTCTGGTTCTGTAAAGCGAGTCATTTGCTGAGGTCCTGGTCTTTCTTGATCAGTCAAACGAGCTCGATAGACCATTTGTCGTAAGTGTCTGCCATGATTCCGAAAGCATGTTCATGCAGCTCGTTCGGAAGACCCACGGTGACATGACTGCGAAGTTGGGTGTCAGATTGATGCTTGGCGGTGCCTTCCAAAAGACGGTTGAGGTATATGATGTCCTGACTGTGCATCACGAAGCTCATCCCTTGTCTCAACTTTTTACTCATCAACTCTGTCAACACCTTCTTCGCCCAGTCTTCTTCGAGCGCATAGCCTCTAAGGTCCGCAACAAATGCGTCAAATTCCAATGCAGCAAGATGCGTCTCGTTATTGTCGATGTATTTATCGATCTTCCGATTGTTGGAAAAGGTGACGAACAAGTGTTTGGTCTGGTCAGCCTTTTTAATGTCTTTCGCCATGAACCAGTTACGCTGTCGCTTCGAGAATTCGTGCATTAAATGAGGTGTGAGGTCTCCGTCGGTAACTTCGCAGCATTTCGAGGTGCTGCTCTGGATCAACTCAGCTAATTGACCATTGGTATGGATTCCTTGTCCGAGGACTCTCCTGAACTCGATGATATTTCTTTGGACAGTCTGTGAGAATCTGGAGACGCCTCTCTGGATGGCGTCGAAAAATGTAAAGAGCTGGTTATCAATGTATTTGAATTTGTCAAGATTGGTAACAGTGAGGATTCTGGGCGTGTATCTGGTTCTGGAGATCTGTCTATGCCGTTTGTTGGCTGCTGGTTTGTGTACTCGTTGTCGTCTACTCTTTCAGACAAAGGCGTCGGTCAAAACTGGGTTACAGCGCGTCCCTGAGACAGCATTTTGTTAGCACCTTTTATTCTCGAGTCTTTAACATCTGAATACGGTACTTTCTCGTTGTGTCTTCTAAGGCGGCTAGATGATTCTGCTGTAGTCAGTGAATTAATCGGATCCAGCGTTCAAATTGATTTTCAGGATCGACCACCACAACGATATCGTCTGCAAATGTCCTTGTCTTGACCAACAGGATGCAAATATCTGGTACTGTCGGGTTGGTGCAACAAATCGTCACAAAGAGACATGAAACGCTATCGTCGCTGGGCTGCAAGAATTCGAAAAGGAAAGAGATGATTTCCAGGTCTATGAAAACCTGGATAAGGACGCTTTGGTGTTGTGCTGCCAGCTTTACCGTCAACGGGGCGCTGTGGTCATGGTTTGTTCAGAACCTTTGGGGCGACGTTATCCTTGCTGTTATACTTCTTTGTGGGAACTTTGGGGCTGCTCGCTGTCTTCTTCAGTTCCGTGCAGCGTCAAATCTTTGCTTTTTTCTTTTCTACTTTTTCTCGGGACCTTTTCTTTTCGTTCTTTGGGCGTTCCTTCTCTTTCACTGGATGCTTTATCTATTCTCGTTTACGTTCATTTCGCTGTTCTCATTTGTTATGTTTTGCGGTCACTGTTCGTTCACTTTACATGAAGCTCGTTAGATGTCAGCAGAAATACTCAAAAAAGTGGAAAACTGGATCTCCAAAGAGTTCCAGAAAACACTAAGTCAGACAACAGAGTATGAACCGCATCTATTCCTGAGCATATGGAAAATGGTAAGATAACAAGAAGAAGTGAGTAACGTGACTGTGACTGTCCTGATCTATGAGTATATGAGTAAGCAGGCTTACAATTGTTCAGCTTTCCGAGTTTTAGGTTTGACTCCAGTGGGAGTATTGACCAGTGGCAACTGTTCCAGTGGGAATTCCTGGACTTTCTTTCTTGATTTTTTTCCTGCCTTAGATGACTCAATTTCGAGATGTCTAAGTGGGAGTGTCAGAGGATGGTTAGTCACCCCTTATTTCATCATATCCTCAGCATTGTCTGAACCCTATTTATATGTTGATCTCCTGTATTAGCACCTTGACTACTACATCCATGATATTGTCTTGACCTTGACCTTGAGGGTATTGTCCTCCCTCTAACACTTAAGAAAAGGAATAAACTAATGAAAGTATCGCCTCCATCAATTTGGACCTTGCTTAAGGGTGCGAAATACATCAAATTGCATGAACTATGTACCCTAGGATCCAGTAGTCTATCTTGCCTTTGTCAAGGGTGCAATTCTGATCTTTTTCCAAGCCTCAGACCCTCCTTGACCACCCGCATTGGAAGTCCTTCATTTTGCATTCCTACCACTGCTTCCTGCAACAACGTCAGAATATCTATTGGACCTTATACAGTAAATGCACATACAGGTGGACAGGTGAATCTCCTGCTCTGGGATTGAAACCAGTGCTGCCAGGACCGTTGCACTCTGAAGCGCCGCTTCAGCTCTGACGGCCACACTGTCAACGTCTTGAATGTTAATAGCACCCAAACCATCACATGAGCCACCAATACCGACACTCGAGCTCTGCTGGGGATCTGAGCCCTTGTTTACAACAAAATGCTTGTGACTTGAGGTTAGATTTATGAGCAAAACAGAGCACGAGTTGGGCTCATGTCAGATTGTTTGGTGATGTTTGTGACTTGAAGTTAGATTTATAAGCAAAATGGAGTGCAGACAGACTGTTTGTCTATATTTGGTAGGCACATGATCATGGGAAATCAAATGTATACTGGAGACCTAGCTAAAGCAAGGTGAAAAATGATCACTACAAAGGATTTGAACCCACGACATCAATAAACCACTACTACAACACTCACGCTGTAACCAGCTGAGCCACCAGGGCATCTATCACATTGCTGAGGTCATGAATCATATCATTCTTCCAGGCACGTGACCCTGCACATGAGTAAGCAGGGCAGGTTGCACTGGAAAAGCTCACCAGCACTGCGATGACAATGATTTCAACCAACGATATATTGGGGGTACAAGAGGTTTCGGTGTAGGTCGACGGTATAATCAAGCTATAGCTCATTGAGGTGGTGCATAATTCGACTTGGGACGGCTCCCCAGACCAGTCTGTCCTTTCTGTAAGTGCAAGATTCAAAGGGATACGAGCAAGCCAACACACCTTTTCATAGACCTTCTCAATCCACTCCATATTCGTGATAGAATCTTCCTTCTCTACCCATGTCTGCTGGTACCTGTACGTCAACCACCAAGATTCTCCTTTTCCTTCAACCTTGGCGTCAGCAAATGTGAAGACCTTTTCCACGTGGCTTTTCTTCTTGTCACTCTTGTTGACGATGCTGATATAGTGATAAATGACAGGCATGACAAAGTTGTACACTAGAATCATCCTGCCTTCGAGCTCAATTTTAGCCCTGATCTGGGGAAACTGGGGATAATTCTGAAGTGCAATGGCATTGCAAGGTCGCAGGTCAAGTTGCCAGTGATGTTATTGGGGAATTTGAGGGTTGCAATTGTGCGACAGTCGATATTGGCCTTGAAGTCTTTGGGAGATCCTTTGGGAATGCTTACTTCAGCAGAAGCTGAGATTACAGAGGTTGGATTGGACGAGGCAAGGTATCTCAAGCAGCTCATCGTGTAGCCTATAGGGAAGGTTAGACTCTGGCCCCTTGTGAATCCAAAGGAAATGTACAGCCCATATCCATCATAGCACCTCCTCCCAGAGAATAATCAAAATGGATATCCTGGGTACCAATGAAGCCCCTTGGGATACTAAGGGCCGAGCTTATATGCTTCACTGCGCTGAGTTCTCCAGAGGTGATGATGGCCTTGACGCGTTGAATTGCTGGGTGGAATCTAGAGAAGATGAGAAAAAGGTTCCACATTGAATATTGAACTGACCTATAGTGGAATGCTTTGAGAAGAACCAGTCCTTTGCTTGCAGCCAGCTCATACATCTGCTCGGTTTCCTTGGCCGTGTTTGCTGCAGGTTTCTCAAGCAGAACATGCTTGCCCACAAGCAAAGCCTTCATTGTCCATTCGAAATGCAGGCCATTGGGCAGCTATAAATGGTTGAAGAAGGAATTGACGGAGATTGGTAAACATACTGGATTGTAGATCACGTCAATGTCTGGGTCATTCAGCAGCTCTGAATGGCATTCAGATTATCGTGGAAGGGAAAAAAAGAGAGAAACCAACCCTGATAATCGTTGTGAACCTTTGGAATGCCATGCTTTTTTGCAAACACGGTAGCTCAGGCTTTATCTCTGGCTGAAATGGCGTAGACGAGGACCTCAGGATGATTCCGAGCTGGTAAAATCAGAGCTGATGGAGCAATAGCTGTGGCTCCCAGTATTCCAAACTTCAATGGTTTGGGGTCTTTGACAGCTATCGGTGGACTGACGAAGGCCTGATTACGGTGAGCTTGGAGAATGAGGTTTTGTCAAGGTTGACTTGCCTTGTAGACTCAAGACATCAACACGAAAACCATGGTGGTGCGAGTCTGTTACGCCTAGATTCGCTTACCAGTCGCGTTCACATGCTATTTGAAAGGCCCTTGGCTTAAAAATAGCACCTGTAGGGCCTAGGCTACCTTAGGTGCAGCATCAACACATTACCACATGCTCCTCCTTCATTACCATTTAGAGTGGCCCCAGATTTTGCAGTTAGCTGGAAGATGAGAAAGAGACGCAACACCTCTGATAGTTTTCAAGGCATATGATTTACATATGATCTGGATTAATACAGCATAGGTAAAAAGGAAAAGGCATAAATATGTATAAAATTCCTTGGAAAATCATAGTTGGCTCGTTGACAAGTGGCTGAGCACCTATTTTGTATGGTGACAGCTGAATTTGGAGACTCAGGCCCTTGAAAGCCTGACGGTCATTCTGTCTGTGTGGTGAAAAAGGAAGACCTGCAGCTCTGAAATTTGCCTCAGCAAGCCGAATGCCTTGCAGTCGATTTTGGTGGAAGACCCCAGGTGGCACTGAACCATACAAGAGGGTAGCCTCGACTTCTGCAGCCTCTTCAACATCACTGGGATCCACCACGACAACATCATTGCTGGGATCCTCGATGTCAGTTGCCCATTGAGACTTTTTGTCATGATATTGCGAGACATAAGTGGTCTGCAGTCACTGATCCTTCCACCATTTGAATTCCTCCAATTTGGCAGGAGTATTGTGAAGAATGAGATGTCTGGAGCCTTCTGGATACTCGGTCCAGTTGGACAAACCATGAGAGTCGCACTCGGCGCATAAAGCGGCCACATAGGTGGCATGTAAATGCTGCTGACCGGCTTCATTGTCTTCGGCAATCTCTGGCGAATAATCTCTGAAGGATCCGGATGGTGTGAGAATCATCTCTGAATCGTCGTCAGAGAGCGAAGAGAGAGTCAAAAGAGCTGACAGAGTTGAAAGTGATGACAAGGAGCTAGAGCTGGAGGCATTGTCATTGACGACAATCTCATTGACTTTCCGAATAGCTCTGGTGGCGGATCTAGTGAGAGGGGCCATAGTAGACTGTGCTGAGTGGCTGGACTGCGAAATGAAAATGATGGGGGTTGAAAATTACTGGCTTTTTTCAGGCTGCTTTAAATGGGATTTCAGGTCTTGCGCTTTGAGCATTGCTTTGATGCTTCCCATTGTCGGTGTTGGTGGGCATGCGCTTTGTTTGAGCCATTGTTCGCATCCTTTGAGGAATATGGGTCATGGCTGGACAAAGCCAAATTGATCACGCATCAATAAGATATTCTGGGATTCAAACACCATCAAGCATCACAACGATAGCGCTGACAGGTTGCTTGACAGTAAAGCATGTCTTCTTCGCTAATAACTACCATCAGGACGAGTAAGCTCTGCTAAGGTAGACTGTCTGCTTTCTGAAGAGTGAGAGCGATGTGAGAAGAAGATGTGGGGTTTCAAATGAAACCCATTTTTGGCAGTGAAACTGCGACTCATGTCCGGAAGTTTGAGCGACTTGTGGGGTGCTCGAACAAACCAATGAATCAGTTGAGTCTGACAGCTTCAGTACACAAGGAATCCGAGCAGCAGAAGGCAGAAAGGCCAAAAACCCACCAGAGCAGAGCTCTATGAGCCAAGCTCGTCATGGGCTGGAATGTCAAAGCTGCTCAGGATGGCTAGGGCAAGAAACAAACCCAACCCAACCGAGGTCTGCAAAGGATAGAAAGGAGTATATTGGTGATTGAATATGGATATGAGATTAATATAAAATAAACGAACACAAGACGTAAGTAATATGATGCAGTAAAAACATTCAAAAGTCCCAGTTAAAATCAGCTGGAATGTCTCGCAGATTATGTGTGGCCTCGAATTCCTTCATCTGAGATTGCCAAGCGCATGAGATTGCTAGAGGAATGATCTTTTCGAGTTGCTGCCAGTATAAGAGGAAACACAGTGAACTCCAACCGCCCAGCTTCATTACAATCTCAGGCGCTACACCATCAAGAAGGAGTTCAAGAGAACCTCCAATCTGATAACTGTGACCTGAAACATCTTCGAGTGCTGTGGCTTTGAAGATACCTGGATAAGAATGAGATGAAGTATGACGGATATTAAAAGCAAGACAAACGAGATGTGAAGTTCAGAAAAAAGGACTTGGTCAATGGAGTCCATGAATTGTCTGAGCGATATGCAAGGAGGGGAATCTTCTCCCCAGAACTGTTGCAGTCCCTGAGAGGATTAACGGCTATATGGAGACGTCTTGTGGTTGTGGGACATGAGAAAGTACCAGTGCTAGTGAGGATCACCAGACCACCATGGATTCCAGTTGTCTTCATCCATGGTAGAGGTAAGGAGTCCACCTCATGACCATTGACTGAAGAAGTAGAAACTCAAGCAGCCTGAGAAATGCCATGAACCAGGTTGAAAAAAGTAGCCGACTTGATGAGAAGTTCACCAAGGCGGCGACAGCTGGAAAAGGCAGCTGTTGCAGCGAACCAAATTGAAACATGGGAAGGAATGGTAAAGTCCAGAGTATTGTAAAGAGCTAGAAGGTGGTCCTTGGTGATGGGTGTGTGAGGTGGTCGACTGAAAATGATGCCTTCTTTGTCAGCTGCCAATTTTAATGCAATGACCCATTCATCTTTTCCATGCCACTGTGCTCTGTTGTAGATGTGCCATAAGCGCAGACTGTTAAGCCAATTTCGGACCATTTTACCACTGCCTGTTATGCCTGAATGCTCAGCTATAAAGGCAGAAAGAAGCATAGCATCAGCTGGCATGCGATGGTTTTCTGGAACATCTTCCCTGTCGCAAAATTGGTTGAAACTGAGAAGGCCAGCGTCGTATGACTCTCTGGTGGACTTGACTGTTGTGACCATGAACTTGTCGTAGATCTTCTCTTGGAGTTTGAGAGAGATCTTAGTGTTTAGCTCATTTTGGGTGATACGAGAATAGGGAGTGGTCCACATGAGAAGACACTGAGCAGCTGGTATGAAGGGACAGAGTGAGCTGGGATCAATTTGGTGAGGTAATTTGGCCTGAGTTGATTGTCGAACATGTGCTAAGGTGAGTTCCGTGACCGCTAAGCGCATGTTGATGTCTATATCAGAATTGGAATCATAGCGTGGTGAGAAGTCGACAAAGTCAGTGTTGTGGGAAGACATCAGATTGACAGAGAGTGAAAAGAGGATGGAGGAAACAGAATTTCAGGCTGGTCATTGCACAGCAAATAAGGATATTTGAACAACCAGTCTGGGGTCTCATCTGAGACTGGATTTTCAGAAGATGTACTGAAGAATATATCAAGAATGATGAGACGAGCTGTGGGTCACAAGAGGAGAGATTCACATACCTAGACATTGAGATTTCTGAAAAAGGGTTTAAGGTCATCAGGGACCAGGAATTCACATACAAGGCGCTTTGAGAAAGGAAAACCCATGTCTCCACATGAGATAGGATCTGAAGGATTGAGAGCTGAGGTGATATAAATAAATTTGGGAGAAATGAAAGATGCAGCTGATGCTGCGAATGTTCTATGGACACAGAGATTAATGGCATGATTTCAGCTGCGACCTTTTGAATGAGCACCAATAGCACCATTGTTGTCGGAATGGATAAGGAGTCAGATATTGCAGAAACCTAATTGTACCAGGAAGTACATCAGAAATTCCAGGGCAACCGCCTTGAGCCAACCAATGTCTCTCCCCAGTACTTTCCATCCTTCTACCAACTGGAATGAGAACCATGAGTGACCAACGATAATGCCGATGCCCCAACTCATGGAAGCATCTATGAAGATTCCCAAATCTTGTAGAGCAGATAAAGGACATAGTTGGCGGAAAATAGAGGGATCGGACAGCTCCTTGTGCCACCAACGTAGAGTGCTGATGACAGAATTGGACATGTGAATCTGGGAGTGTTCATTCTCAAACTTCGACATGAAGTTCAAGATGGCTGGGAGTCAGGAGTTTCCATGAACATAGACAAAGGCGACATGGATGAGGGACCCATGAATCTGCTGAATGTTGAACAGAGATACTGGGGTGTGAGAGGAGGCCTTGGACAAAAGAGTGTCGACTCTTGCCAGAAACTTCAGTCGCTTTTTCTCTGGTAGAGAAACCCGTTGAGTAATGAGGTCCCAAAGGAAACTAATGAATACAGTAAAGTACTCATCCCTGGATTTTACTGGATGCCATGGTGCATTGAGCTCCGCTATGAGGTTTTTAGAGGATGTGACGTCGAGGGAATACTGGTGGGAACCATCATGAAATGGACCAGAGTCAACTGGGAAGCGAAGATTGCAGAAGTCATCCTCGTATTTGGCAACAGCATCGGCACCCTTGGCAAGCCAGAGGTCCTGAATTGCGCTGCCAATCTGGCCAGAATTGCTGCTAGCTGGACGAAGCCCAAATGGGTGAACCTGGTCAATCCAGAATTGACCAAGGACACAGGGGTCGCCTGGTTGATCCTGGACAGCCACAATGAATGGTGAACAGAAGAAAGGTCCACGGAGGATCCTCTCAACCTGCTCTCTTGAATAAGGACCGGACATCCGACCTGCTTCTTTCTCAGTGTCGATGTATTCAAGTACTGCAGGTAGATTTTCTGGATCATCGACTGAGGGATGATTTGGAATAATGACTGTTGAAGATAGTGTGGGCAAAGTGCCCAAAGGGAAGCCATGATGTAGATTTTTGACCAGAAGTGGATAACGAGAGTCTAGCTTGTGTTCGTTGAGCATGGCTTCAAAAGCATCAGCATTGTAAGGTTGCACAACCCAATTAAATATTTCATTCTCTTCTGGAGTGGAGTCAGATAACGTGGGGCAGTGAATAATCCATGATGAGAAATCGGTAAAATTAAGAGTCGGATGAGGAGGTTGGAGACGAGATACTTTGGGAGGATATGTGACAGTTTCCGGTTCTGAGAAGATGTCTGGTCTCTCAAGCGACGATCCAGCCATCAGCAACTCGCAGACAGGAAGGGTCCCTTGATAGAGCAGGATGGTTACCCCTGCAGAGAGAGCAGATGTGAAGCTGCTCAGAGTCGTGTCAAGCGGTCTCGCATTGTCTGTTGAGATTGTAGAAGATACAAATCTGGGCCTCTTTCCCACCAAGTCTTGGTGCCTTGGTCGTCCATATGCCGTTGTTTCTGATGAATGAGAAATACGGTTTGCCATCCCAGAATGACTTGGAATTCCCTGACTCTTGGTGTTTCCCAACAACATGCCTTTCCCCACATACTGTGCAGCACGGCCCTGAAGATTCACCACGAGAGGACTGGCCTGGTGACCTCTCGTAGCTGGGCCGAAAGGAGTTGCTGGAGATTTTGGCAAATTTTGAGGGACTCTGATGTTCGTTGGATGATTCCCAATTGCATTTCGGAGCATGAGACTGGTAGCCAAAGTATCGGCTGTGGACTTGGCATCCCTGATGCTTCGAAATCTATTGGAATACTCTCCTCTGTCGAAAAGGTAACCCCGTAAAATGAGGTGACGAAGCTCATGCTCCAGAGGGTACCAGTGGGTGAAGAATGACTCGAATCCATCCACTGCCAACCAGAATGTGACATGTAACATGTAATTCATGCTGATTGGCGAAAGTAGCAATGTCTGGATTTGAAGGGTCAGGCAAGGGTGAAACAGTGACTAGAAAAAGCTGCATATTTTTGGAAGCTTCCATCCATTGTAAGGGAGTGAAAATGGAAGGAGACTCATCATTTCCCCAACCCTTGTCTGCCACCGGTTTCAGCATTTTTGACATGTCGAAGAATGAGGGAACTTTTGATTTGTCAGTCATTGTGTTTGCCTGTGAACCTTTGGAGGTCTGATGAACCTGCGAGATGCTGTGTTCAACTATCAGGATGTTTTTGTTGAGGTAGAAATGAAGTGGCATAATGATTTTTTGCCGCAGAGTCTTGAGGTAGAGGTTTGGAAGGCCTGGCTTGGGCTGCTCTCCAGCGATCATCTGCTTCAGATTATCCAAAACTAGTGACCCTTGATAATTCCTATCCTTCTTGGGCGCAGACTCAGCTGCTTTGACCGCTGCTGCCTTGATCTTCCGCTGGTGAATGACAATATTCAACATGAATCCAGGGATGACCCCGATGGAGTCATGAAAGGCTTGGTCGTCATAGGAGTCGGCCATCATGGGGACCTCGTGTGCATGGTAGGCCCAATAAGCCTTTAGCGGGGGACCAACATCGGTATATGCAGCACGGTCACGATGACAGTCCTCTGTCGCCATGATGCTGTTATTGTTGTATAATTCCAAGGCACAGTTTTTTGCATTTCTGGCCTGGAGCGAAGTCTGGCCTGGAGGAATGGCTGGTGGAAATTTTGTCCATGCCTTCCAGTCAAAAGAATCTGGGATTGGAGCTGGTACACCGGCATTTGGGAGATTTAACATTGTGCGAAGTATTCAAATCTGAATGAAATGGAGTCCTTGACAATGAACTGCTGAGATGCACAAAAATCCAGAGAGGCGAGACTTTGAGCAAGCCGAGCAATCTGGAGCACAATGCGAGCCAGATGAAGAGATGAGGAAAACTTCAACTTCAAGTCTGAATCCTGATTCAGACTTGAAACACGTGATGGGAAGAACAGGCTCGCATTGGTCGTCTACCTTAGCTACCGCTTGGGTATTCGTGCCTCAGACCTTAGCTAACACTTATCGAAATTCAATGGGAGCTCACATTGACCCCCTTGTCAGAGTTCCTCGATGCAATTCGATCTGTGCAACCACCAGGGCGATGGAAGATTCTCGTCGTAGATGAATATGCCAAGAAGCTGCTGGGCTCGGCCCTCAAACAATTCGATATTTTAGAGGAGAATGTTAGTCTTACCCTCAGCACCAACAAATTCCACCCACGAATTACCCTCAACAATATCCACCAGTCTCCTACAGCAGTAGCTCTTTAGCTCCCCCAGGCTCTTCTCGTGCTAGATCGATAGCCAGCAATCCAAATGGCATTGGAATCATTGCGCCGCTGCCAGAAGAGCCCCCAGATCCAGCGCTTCAAAGCTTGACACAAGCAGGGCTGACCCCAGCTCAGGCTTACCAGGCCCAGGTATATCTCAATAGCCCAGCAGGTCCCCAAGGGAGCCAATACCAGCTCCCCAATGATGGAAACCAATATCCCTATAATGGTGGCCCAAGTGACCCCACCCAGATTCGCTTGTCCCTGCATCAGAATGACAGCAGACTTGGACTCGATTTCAGTGGAGATCCTGCTGGTGAGCTCGGAACTGATGAAGACAGTGAACTGCCTGAGGCTCGGAAGGATTCACGTGAGTGGTTGCTACCTTTTTCTCTTCTTGGTCTTCACACCATGGCAGCATCTATAGAGCCTCGTACAACCCGATATCATGTTTCCAATCGCCAAGATTCTCCGACAAGCCCTCGGTTCTCGACTGCTTCCGACCAGTCGGCACTGCCGCTTGCCGTCGATACCTCCGGAGCACAGTCTATATGATCATCTGTCCTCAGTGCTTCTCCAACATCTTTCACCATGATGGAACATGGTTTGGGTTCTCAGTGAATCGTCAGCATCGACGGCTCGACGGTTGTCAGATTCAGCTCATCGGCTACATGGGCCTCGAAAGGACAGAGGTCAAGACCGGGCCATGTCCATGTCAGCCGCCTCAAATTCCCTTCGTTCACCCAATCGACCTTCTATTCTGGTCGTAGTTCACCAAATTCTATGGTCCGAGCCTGAAAATCTCCCATTGTCTATCCCACCATCCTCTCTCGTGTTGCAAAAGCCTTCCGCGACTGAATCACTTTAGCAGACCGACCCAAAGATGGCTTGACATACAAGGCAGCATTTGATGGCCGGGAAGCTGTCGATAAAATAGCCTATATCATCAAAACGACTGACAGAAATCTGGCTCTGCTACTGGGGCGCGCGCTCGATGCTCAGAAGTTCTTCCATGATGTTACTTACGACCATTGCTTGCGCGACAGTGCTCACGAGCTTTACCAGTTTCGTACAAAGCTTCCGAGTCCTTTCGTCAGCGGAGAGCTCGAGAATGGGATGGAAGGTCTCAAGGTTGACGCTACAGAGGTATGTAGTCCAGTGATTCGGATCTAGCGCTACTAATAGCTGTCAGGATGATTCCTCTCCTTCGCCGTCATCCATACCGCACAGACCCCGGCGAGGGTCAATGGGAGCGCTCAAAGAAGACGAGCTACCGTCTGGGGTCTTTACGCTCTTGACTGACTGTTATTCACCAACATGTTCAAGAGACCAATTATGTTACAGCATTGCTTGTCCGCGACGCCTGGAGCAACAAGCAAGGTTGAACAGGTACCCAGTATTAACTCAGACATTTTTTTGTAAAGATTTTTTACAAAAAAATGTCTGAGTTAATACTGGGTTAACTAGCAACATTTCTCTAATCAACCTTAACAAATTCACTCCAGTATAAGACATTGCGCTTCCAAATCCGATGACTTTCCTTTTTGGGAAATTGTGTAATCTTCCTTAGTTCAGCTCCGGTATACTAATATCTAACTGTCACACATCAACTTCCCTTTGTCCAGAAGGGAGTAGCCCTCAGAAATGCCAAAAGTGTATTTACATGATGTTGTATGGGTGATATATTGGCCTTGATCTCAGTAGTTATATCTGCCCCAGTGGCTCAGTTGTTACAGTGTCAAGTCTGTGATGTTTGTGCCTAGTTGTTTGCACTTACCCTAGGGTTTTTAGTTCAAATCTCACTGGTGCCAAATTATTTTTATTGCATTTCTGCATCCATTGAGATGCTGACCAAGCAATATTTATTATATAATATTCTTTATTTGTCCAGCAGCATGTCATGTGATTTTATAGTACAGCAGGCAGTAAGCTGTGCTCGAGTCGAGTTGGATCGTTTTGCAAAAGATCAGTAGTGGACTCTCAGGTTATTTTGCAAAACAGCTACTGATACAGGTGGATCATATTGGGAGGAACGGAAGATGAGGGCACATCGAACTGTCTACTCAGAATTTTGGAGTGTAGAGGTTTGGTTTTTCATGTCGAGAAATCATGTCGAAGTCCATCTAACCTCGTGGGAAAAGCCTGACTCCGCCAGGAACCCCGTGAGAAGTTCCAGTCGGGTTTCCGATGGTACGAGAAAACCCGACTGGTCCGAGTCTAGACTTTGTCCGGGACATGGAATATCTCCGAGATGTACGTTCATCGATAGAATACCTCACTTCGAAACTCAATTCTCTTCAGGTCTGGATCAAGCGCCTTCAAGAGCAGGACTGTATACCCCAGGAAAGAAGAACCGCGTTTCTGGAACAGGTCTTCTGGAACGTGTTCGATATTATTGCGGTGAATACGTGACTTCGGGATGCGCTGAATAAGAGGCAAAAGTCGTACGCAGTCATAGAGAAAGTTGGCGATATCCTCCTCGATGCAGTGCCTCACTTTGGTCCATTTGTCTCGTATGGAGCTCATCAACTCTATGGCAAATATGAGTTTGAGAAGGAGAAGAATTCGAATCCGGCTTTTGCAGCGTTTGTCGAGGTGAGAATTTAACGTTTACTTTCTTTGATCTGTGGCAATAACCTCTGTCCCAAACTAGACCACCGAACGACTCCCGGAATCACGAAAATTGGAATTGAATGCGTATCTCACGAAGCCTACTACGCGTTTAGCGCGATATCCTCTCCTGCTTGAGGCTATCTTGAAGCATACGCCAGAAGACAGCCCCGACAAGACGACATTACCACAAGTCATCAAGCTTGTTCGAGAATTCCTTGGAAAAGTCAATGCTGAATCTGGAAGAACAGAAAATCGATTCAATTTGATACATCTGGATCAACAGCTTCTGTTCAAACCAGGCAAGGAAGTCGTGAGTGATCTTGATGGGTTCTGTGATTTCATTTCAGTTAACCTTGTGCCTTTCAGAATCTTCGTCTACGTGATGAAGGTCGTGAGATCTTTCACAAGGGTCCTCTTAGCAAACGAGATGGTGATTTGCAGGTTAGAGATGGACACGATTGGCACTCGCGAGTTATTTGTACTCGCACTCACGAGTATTTCACATGTCAAAGTCATATTCGCACTCCTGCAATACTCGTGGGAACGAATATTTTACTTGCAAGTTTTTTAAACTTGCGAGTTTACTTGCAAATACTTGGTCCAATATCACCATAACTGGCATGAAACTGGGCAAATGTATCATTTTATTTTTGTCAGACCCATATTCGTACTCGCAGCCACTCGTGGGAAACGAGTACTCGCACTCGCGAATGGGGAAACTTGCGAGTTTCCCACGAGTTATATTTGCAAATATTTGTGAATACATGGCAATCGTGTCCATCTCTATTGCAGGTTTACTTGTTCGACCATGCTATGCTCTTCACGAAGCCGGTGACGAAACCGAAGCAACATGAGCAGTTCAAGGTCTATCGCAGAGTAAGTCTACTTTTGTTCCTCATCACTTGGTTTTCTCATTGTGTTTTGCAGCCAATACCGTTGGAACTGCTGCTTATCACAGCGTCTGATGATGCCAGCAATGGGAATTCACGATCTCAGGGCCGGCATCATCAAGGTCTCGTGAGGAAATCGTCTTTCAGCAAGGACGGTAGACCATCAGCGCATCCTCCTCCCGACGCAAAAGGGCAGTTCTGGATCAACTTTATGCATCTTGGGCGTAAATACTACAGCCTGGTCTTCTGGGCCAATTCCCAGCTGGGCCAGAGGAAGTGGCTGGAGAGCATTCTGAAGCAGCAGCAGGCGATGAAGGAGCGAAGTATGATCTTTGACACGGTTCTGCTGAGTGAAGGATTCTTCATAGGCCTCAACAAGGTCAACTGTGCAGCGCCCTATGGTAAGACATCTTTCATACATATCTATCCTTAAGCTCATTCATTTACGCCAGGTGGAGGCCGTAGGGTCGTCTATGGAACAGATGATGGTGTATACATCTCTGACCTACGAGAACCAAATAAGGACCCTGTCAAGGTTTTGGCTTTGCTAGAAGTCCTCCAGGTTGACGTTTTGGAAGACTATCAGCTGTTGATTGTTCTATCCGGTACATTATCCATCTCTGCTGTTGTCTTGTCCCAGTTTCTGACTGGTCTTCTAGAGCGCCAAGTCATCACCTTCCCTCTGGATGCCTTGGACCCAATTGACTATGGCTGGGCTCAAGCGTGCCAAGCGGATAGCTTCTCATACCTCGTTTTTCAAGGCTGGATTCTGTCTAGGCAGGATACTGGTCTGTATTGTTAAGTCGAGTCAACTCTCTAGTACTTTCAAGACTTTGGAACCTATTGATCAAAACATTCGCGGGTGAAGTAAACCAACATTCCGAAAGTTGCTGCAAGGCAGCCATGATACCCTCAAGCTGTTCAGGGTATGTCAGTCCTTCGAATGGTTATTTCTAGCTAACTTTGTCCCAGGAGTTCTACATTCCTGTCGAATCAACATCGATTCATTATCTCAAGACCAAGATGTGTGTTGGTTGTTCAAAGGGTTTCGAGATTGTCGATCTAGAGACCTTGGATACGCAAGGCTTATTGGATCCGACCGACAAGTCTCTCGACTTTGTACGGAAGCGAGAGGGCAGTGTGCGACCTATGGCGATATATCACATACACGTAGGCTCCAGCGCTGCGCGCCGATGGGAAACGGGATCGGGAATGGGATTGGAAATGGAAAATCACGTGTAATGGGCCCATTAATAAGCATCTCTCGGCCCCTGCGAGGCGGGTCCCACGACTTGGCTCTCGCCTGGTGGAATAGAACACCCTGTATCTAGCCCCGCGAGCCGACTCATACAACATCGCTCTCTTCATGTCCCAACTCCGGTACGCGCCACTTCTCCAACCTCTCAACATTAATGGTCATTCAAAATCCTCTCATATGTCTAGGCACTATATCTCTCTTTGCACTATTTTTCAAGCAAGAGCGTGACATCTGTTCCATATACTATAACTCCAAGAGAACAAGTTAACATAGCCTCTATGGTTTAGGTGGTTCTAAAGCTCTGGCATTTGGTTTGATTGAGATTGAATATGTTTGATTCCCCTTTAGTTCTTTTTTATATTTTCGAACTGCACATCCCCCGCACCACTTGGCTCGTAGCATCTCGATGGTGAAATGCAGAGCGCAGCATCTACCCTTTAACAACTGGACCCCACAGGTCATGCAGCATGATGGCACCAGCAGGAGTCGCCAGGCAGACTGCGACACCCAGTGGCCGCAATTCACACGACAGATGGCCACACTCTTCCGAATCGCATTGTTTTTCCATCCCTCAGGATGAAATAATATTGATTCCACTCAAACACATCGAATTCAAGGCCCATGTTTGGAGCAACATAAAAGCAGAGAACAGTCAGCAATATGAAGCTATCTCCGGGGAAATCCTGACTCGTCTATGGATGCGTCTGATATCAAGTTACTTACCATCATTGAACATGTTATACATGTCCAGTTGGTATAGGTGTGTATGTCTTTTCATCGAGCTTGCGCAATGGCTTTCATTCTGAATGTCTTTTTTCACCGTCTGTCTCTCCTTGAGAAAATGAAATGCACAGTGCACGCTGCACTGTCTACATCTCACTATCCAGCTGGCGGGTCTTGCTGTCCAGCTGGTACTACTGCCCAGATGGCAGTATCCGGTCCCCAGCACTTGCCACCTATCATAGATATGAGCTCATGCCACACATAACAGAGTGAAGAACAATTTTTATTCTTCAAAGACCAATGACAAAACAGATCTAGGAAAGCAGATTGCGAAGAAAGCATGAAAAAAACCAATGATGACAGAACAATGTGAAATCTATGGAATTGACCAGTCATGTCCTGCTACAGCAAAACAATCGTCGCCAGCTCACCAAATATGGTCCTTGGTCACGTCTCCCATAACAATATATCTTCATCATCAACGCCCATGGGGCCGCTGACTTCAGCAATGGATTATGAGGCCAGGGAGAGTGGGAGGTGGATTCTGAGAGTAGATGCAAGGCAAGTTGTAGAAGCAGCTCTTGCTATGAGTGTGCAACCAGCGACTTCTGACAGCTGGATGGTGACTGGCGGTCCATATGTCCTGGGTACCTGCAGCCATAAGTAGGGACTGAATGATTGAATATGCCTATTATGTTGTGCTGGAACACCGATAACTTCCGGCTTAACCACATCGATACCAGGCCTGACCGTCCCGTCGTCGCGTCTTGCCAGCCGCCACATGGGAGCCAGGTCGGAGCCAGGTCGTCATATGCACGTGCCTGCTGACTCATGACACTGCATTACTAATATATATTTCCACGTGATATTCCATTTCCCATTTCCATCCTGATCCCATTTCCCAACGGCGCTAAGCCCAGGTGCCTTCGCATACACAACGAGTTTTTACTGTGCTATGACGGTGAGCTCCATGGTTACCATGGTTACCACCCAGTCTGACGAAATTGAAAAAAAAAAAGAATTTGCCTTCTATGTAAACAAGACAGGTCGTCGGTCACGCAAGGAATTCATGGTGCATTGGGAGGGTAATCCAACAGGTTTCGGTATGTCTTTTGGTTATCCATCTGTCAGGTTTGACTGACATTTGATATTTAGCTCTTCATGAACCGTTTGTTCTAGCTTTTGAGCCCTCTTTCGTCGAGATTCGACATATTGAAACAGACTTGATGTCGCAGGTCATTCAAGGGCCGAACCTTTGATTATTATTTGCGGATAACCCACCGTCTGTGACTAATAATCTGACCTACAACTCGCATCAGCCAGGTTACGACTTTAACCCACATATGAGTCCACCGAACTCAGCAGGTTCATACGGCAGCCATGCATCGACTTACAACGGTTATGGACCACCACTGCCTCATATGCAGCAATCTCAATATCGAATGCCTCAGCATGGAATCGGTCATGATGAAATTCTTATGGTCTCTGACGACAGGGTTCTAGCTCTACGAACAAATGCAGGTCCTCAGCGATACATGTCAGACAGTCCGTCCATCGTGACGCTTCCGACGCGTTAACGACCTTTTTTCTGTAATTTCCTTCTTGGGGTTTTCCTCATTTGCCACATTATACTCATTCGTACCTCTCTGTTGTTCTGTCTACTTGTTCTAACACCACGTCGTTAATATCTTACCTGAGCATGTGTATTGTGGATCATTTATATCCACTTTGCTGCACCAAATGACTTGCAATTTGTTGCCGAGGCTGCTGAAAATTCTCTAAGCTTAGGTAAGAATGAAAAGACTTGGCTTTCTTGGAACTACCATGCTCCCCTTCTCACCTTAGGCAGATGCCATGACATCATAATTAGACCTAGTTGGACGTGTAATTGGACCGTGCCAAGGGGCCTAAACATCAAAAAGGAGGTGAAGCTCCCGAAAGGCGCTTCCCTAAAACCAGCAGAGCGCCTCTAGCCAGGTCGTTTCTCGGCGAGTTTTGGGGTTTTCCATGGGGTAAAATGGCAGTTTTGGCGACGTATTTAGCATCTGGAAATGTGCCTAGTTAGAATTGGCATACCTGTGTTTTGGTCGAATGCCAGTGTTTTTCGGTGAGCTCCACTGGGGAGCTTGATGTGTCAGCGCATCAAGCACGTGACATTGAAATTCAAGCAGCCTTGGCGGCGGCACAATCTATCGTTTTCTGCCTGTAGAATGTGTTCGGATCCTCCAGAATAAATGAAGAATGAATGCATCAATGTAATGGAGATTTTTACCGTGTTTTTGCCCCCAAGATCGACCAGGATATCGCTTTCCGAAGGTGCTGCAAAGCGCTGACAACCTTGTTTTGGAGCACTTCTGCTTCGGAATGACGGCGTCGAGCTGCCCCAGCCGCGACGAAGGTCAGATAAAGTCTCAAACATCAAATCCCAAACTGACCGTGGTCGCAGGAAGCACTTGGGAAGCACAGGAAATGGGTCATCTGTATCAGGGGAGCTCCCTTCTGGGTCGGGGTCGCAGGTTCCAGTGGCTGAAACTGTTCAAATGGTTGACTATATTATATAAGCACCAGAACTGACAGTTCCACCTTCACGGGCAGACCGGGAGACATGGTATCAACATTCCAACCAGGGCTGGGGAGCTTGTTTCATGAGATTCCAGGCTAGGAATCACAGGATAAATGCATCCTAGAGGCTTGAATGGCTATTAACAATGACAAAGAACAATTCCTCAACGTATCAACGCATAAGAAGGACCAGAAGACAAGGAATCCATACCCGGCATATCTGTGGCGCAGTCTCAGATGCATCCACGGGTCCACATTGGAGGGAAAGGCACGTAGGGGTATTCTGATGGGTATCAGCAGTGTGCAGAAAGTCTATCTACCTACCACCGTCACAACTGGACCGGGAGACGTGATATCGACGTTCAGCCTGGGCCAGAGGAGCTTCTTCCACAACATTTCTGGCCTTGAATCACGCGGTAGATGTGCTGCAGCTGTCTGCACTGTAAGTAAATGTGACTGTAAACATCCACAAATGTGCCGATGCTGAAGCAGGACCAGGAGACACGTTCAGCCTGGGCTGGAGGAGCTTGTTTCTCGATATTTCAGGCTGGGAATCACGGAATAAGCGCGTCCTAGTGGCTCTAATAGCTAGTAAAAATGAGAATGAACACCCCCTGAACGTATCCATGCGTAAGAAGGACCAGGAGACAAGGAGTCCATATCCGGCATATCTGTGGCGCAGTCTCGGATGCATCCATGGATCCACATTGGAGGGGAAAGCGTGTAGGGGTACTCTAATCAGTAGGAACAGTGTCCAAAAAGGATTTCAGAACCCATCACTGCTACAACAGGAGCGGGAGACCTAATATCGACGTTCAGCCTGGGCCAGAGGAGCTTCTTCCGCGACATTTCTAGCCTGAAATCACGCGGTAAATGTGCTGTGACTCTCCAGATGATGAATAAAAATGGCAGTAGAGCATACGCAAATGTACTGACACAGAAACAAGACCAGGAGCAGCAATATTGATGTCCAACCTGGACCAGCGGAGCTTCATTTGGTCATTTCTGGCTGGGAAACACGCAATAAATGTGCTGGAGCTGTTCCAATGTTTATTTTTTAATGCCACAATTAATATCTGAACGTACCGACGCGGAAAGAGGGCTTAAGGGAAATGAAATCTATATCGGGGGTCCCTGCAATGCAGTTACGGGTTCATTCGTCCTAGGGGAAAGTGGCCAGAGTTGGCTGGTCTGTTATATGTAGTTAATAAACAAAGTTACTGCACATAGATAATCTTGACGAGTGGTATATGGATAAACTTCGAGGATGAGACCGTTTTCAATTGGCTTGAATGCCATCACAGCGTCACACTTCATGTTGCGGCGCCCACGTGCCCCGGCGCCTCTTGTTTTTAAAAAAATCTCAAAATGCCTCGCAACAGCAGAGTTCATCCTGCAACCGGTCGCTTTCAGCCTAGTCCACTAAAACGTCACTCCAAAAAGGCTAAGCAGATTGTTGTTCTCGGCAGCCAACAACGTCGCCGGCAAGAACTTTTACAGACCATGCAAGAGATAAGGGCAATGGAGGAAGCTTCTGATGATGGCGATTCCTCAGAGCGGCAGGATGGCTCTGACGCTGAGATGGGATGGGAATCGGAGGACCTAGACGATCCTCTCGGTCTAGAAGCTGTGGACCCTACGGACGATGATTATATTCCTCAGCACAATACAGAGAATCGTCGACAAGCCTCAGAGACTCCTGTTGATGACTATGAAGACATTTTCCAGGGCCGTCTCGCTCAGGGTGACAAGGTAAACTCGGAGCAGCGTCAGCAGGTGACGGCGACAGAGGTGCCCCGAAAGACCTCAATGGAGACCTTGCACAACTGGCAAGCTCTCATTCCGACGCTTCATAATCCATACTTGGTCTTTCTCGATAAGTCCATCGCTAAAATCTACAACCATTCCAAGAAGGATGTCTTGCAGTCTCTCTGTACTCGGTCTAACTGCCCTGCAATGTCGCTGGATATTATGTGCCTCTACTTAAACCGTACGTGGTATTATCAACTATGACCAACATGCTAAATCTCCACAGACTTCGCTGAACTGCAGGTCATCGGGTGCTCCTGTGAAACCATTCCTCAGCTCCTCGTCGCCAATGGGCTCTTCCCCTGCACACCTGTTGTGCCCCGATATGCTGTTTCGATACCGCTGCTGGACTTCTATCGCGGACTCTTTGAGCGCTCTTGCGATGCCATTCATGCTCTTTCTAATGCCTTGCATACTGTCTATGAGAAGAAGGGGTTTCGCATGGTCAACAAAGACGTGCGTATGATTGCATCCATAGAGATTCACTGCTAACCACAATAACAGGGTATTCCAATCAAGGACCCTTTCCGACGCAGCCTTGGGCATGCTGTCCAATGGTTCGACGCTTTGGAGCTTCATACAAAGGCGAAGGTCGACGAGGCTATACACAAGAGCGACCAGCTTCTTCAGAGCGATCATGCGGCCAAGGTTGAGAGCCCAACCCCCTTGAAATCCACAGAGTCTCCTTCAACCTTGGACCCTTGTTCACTCGACGATATCCTCCAAGGGAAACCTGCAGTTTCTCCACCGCCGTCACCTGGAATGTTTGAGGCTGGAACCGGGGAATGTCATCGGATGCTTCGTGATCTATGTCCTGCTTGTTTTGGGGGCTCCCACTTTGGGCGCCCGCTTAAAGAGTACGTCTTTCAGCTGACAACTTTCCTTCAACTGACGATGAGGGAAACAGAGGCAGCGATATTCACGTTGCCATCGATGGGAACTTTCACCATCGGCATATTGCTGGCACTGGTGAAGATATCCCCTTCCACAGACCTATGCATTTTGTCTCCAAGAGTTTCATTGACCGTGTTGGCGACAGAATCCAGGAGGCAAGAGGCAAAAAACCCAAGAAATATGTTCCTGTCGTCCCAGACATCGCTGTCAACGCCTGCCACGAGTCCCACAATGCTGCCAAGGGTGAACATGTTATCAGTGCCGACGATGACGAACATGTCCAGAAGCGCAAAGGCCTACAATTTGACGACAAGGGTCTCATGGCTCTGGTCTGTCGGCACGATATCCCCATCCTTTTCGCCAATATTGATACTCCTGGTGAACAGCAGAAGTATGCTGTCGGGATGTTGGAAGTTTTCTTCAATCTCATTCCTCTGAATGCTGTGGTCGTTGGCCTCTATGATATCGCTTGCGTCCTGCATCGCAGCTTGCTCAAGGTATAAACACCTCCCTTCGTAGCTGCAAGACCTTCTGAACCTTCATATAGTATGATTTATTGCCAGACTGGATAACCAGTCGTTTACAATTGGCGACATCAGCCATGCATGCCTACGGGCACCAATGGTCATGTCAATTGGTTTACAACCCCCGACTGCATTTAGGCCTTGGTCTCAGTGACGGGGAAGGTGTCGAACGCCTATGGTCCAAGTTGCGCAAGCTCATTGGGGTCCAGCGACGATCTGGGGTGCGTAACAAGAAAATGACTGTCTTGCGACACTGATAGCCCTTTAGCGATCCCGACGAATTTGGCTCATCGATCGACAGGCTGATGCTGTCGCCAGGGAACTTCGCGACGGACTGGGCGATTGGATTGTGAACCGCTTCTCCAAAGGAGTCGGTCCTCAATCCGACAAGGCTCGGGAACAGGTTCGTCAAGCGAAAGTTTCCTTGCATATCCTGCGCCAACAATGGGAAGATCAAAAGAAGACCCAACTCTCTCTACGAGCACGTAAGTCCTCAACCTCACCCATAATTATAATATACCTCTTAATCAATCTTCAGACTCTCCCGCCAAGCTCAAGAAGGAGGTTTCCAAGGTTCTGGCTCTCCACGCCCAAATCGAAGGCCTCGATGCATCCATTCGAATGGCTCGCAAGGCTATCACTGAAGCTCATGTCACCCGCATGTCCTTGAAGCTGCTCATCGATTTGAAGGAAACCCAAGATCTCCTGAAGCGTCAGGCTGAAGGTCTTTACGCTTCCCTCAACATCGAGGAAGAGTTTCCCGCTCTCAAAGGAGTTGACGCTCAGCATCTAATCATCTTTCTTCTCACCCGAGACCTCAAAATCAATATCCGCAAACGTGCGATCGGCAGCTTCTTGGAATGGTATCGTCTTGATCAATCAGTTGGAGGCAAAGCAGAGGCAATAGGTAGGTTCACCCCAATTATGGATACAACCTTGTATTGATCTCTTTAGGGACCAAGGCACATCAGGACACTCGCAAAACGATTGCCAAGCGCAAACCTGCACTAATGAATGCTCTTCGCCTCTTCAATTCCTATGTCGAGGACCTGGAGAAGCAAAGAGATAAATGTCCCTCGATCCCCATTCCGTTGCGCCTACCGCTAGATCTGAAATCTCTACAAGAGTCTGTAGATCTCTTCCAGGATGTGTGGATCACCCCCTGCGAAGGTGAAATCCCAATGTGGCTGCAGAATGTTGACGTTCAGGCTGGAATCCACGGTATGCTCAAGCTGGACCGCTGCAGTGAAGAGCGGATACGACTCGGCATTGAAGCCGACAATCTATGTTGTTGGTTCTCGCAGGAGCTCACTGCTGTTGAGCTGGCATGGCGGCGACCTGAAAGTAAGGTACTCTCTGACACCGCATCAGTAGTCTAATCAAGGGAATCCAGATGAACCGCTGCTATTGCTTTTGGAGGAGCGTCAAAACGAGCTCATCCATCTGCCTTGCGGATGGAGAGCTGTGCCCGCTGCTCGTACACGCCTCATCGCTGCCGTGGATTCTGCCGCTGCGACAGCAATGAGGTATGCCGGGAATCCTTCTTCGCCCAATGCAAAGTGGATTATTGCAGCAGGCCCTGACAAAGACATCGATGATGTAATCGAGGGTATCGAGGAACGAGTTCAGCATGGTGGACAGGAGATGGCGCTGGCATCTGACATTGTCGCCTCAGACGCAGCCAAAGTTGATTCAGATGAAGAAGAGCCGCCACAATCCGATGACGACGACTCTGAAGTAGAAGGTGAATTAACAACAGTTCATGGAGCTGGATTCACCATTCCTCCGCTTCCCACTCTAAAGACTGTCTGGACCCTTCCTGTATGTTTCTCGTATCTCATGACGTACCTTAACTGACTATTTGTTCCCTTCTTCAGACGCCACTCAGGATTGATACTTTACTTTTCACCCAATTGAAAGCTGCTTCTGCGACAATTGCAGTTCATCATGATCTCACGGCGCCACGGCACATGGCTGGCTCCCTGATAGACTTGGATTGACGAGACCTGGTCGGCTTGGTGGACAATCGGCCCATTACAAGTGGCTGTCTCAACTCACTGATGCTCTTATTCCAAGTCATATCGAGCTCCCCAGCCACCAAAAGGACCGCCATTTTCACCTCTTTTGTATTCATGTATGCACTGCAGCGCGACGATGATGCTCTATGGAGAAACAGCAAGGATACCAGATTCTGGGAAAAGGATGTATGGATCTTTCCCATTCATCGCTTAGAGCAGTTCCATTGGGTCCTAGCTATCCTCCTTCCTGCCAGTCACTCGATCCTTGTATTCGACAGCTTTGGAGGCCAGCCATGCGCCTGGAAACATCAGATGAAAGAGCTGAATACCGTGGCATATTGAATGACCATGCTAGCGTCCAAGGCAAAGGGGGAAACAATCAATCCAAAGCCCAAGGTCTGGACTCTATCACCATTGTCGGTGAGTCAGCCTATTTCCTCCCATTTGCTCTCCTCATTCTACTGCATAGACATCAAGGATCCAGTTCAATGGGCATGACTGTGGTCTCTGGGTCTTGGCCGTCGCTGCAGCCTGGCTCCGAGGCTGTCATGTTCCAAGTCTAACTGAAGAGGAAATGCCTGAGTTTCGTCATGCATGTCTACGTCTTACGCACGACCTAGCTCTCAAATAATTCCAAATAGCTCTGTCATCCTCGAATGTCAATTAAACCTCTCTGCTACCTTATAACATATTGCTTTCAATCCAAGCGCTTCAGAGCAACCAACTTGATTTGTACTATACAAAATACCCAATACGCTACTGAAAATACAAGAGGAATGATAAAAGTACACCAAAGGATAGATATGCTACAAGATATAAACAATGGATACTACACAAGAAGCTGCTACACGAATGTCCTATGCAAAAACGAGCACAAAAAAGCATACCAGATATCACCACAGAAAAAAATCCTTTGCAGAAAACCTTCATTCGTAAGGTTGAGGTCCCGATCCCCGAGCCGACTCTTGACGAAAAAGATGTTCGTCCTGCAGGTCCCAGAAGCGCTCATGGTAATTCTCTTCGGTGACCGGCGAAGACCTTCGTGGAAACAGGTGACTGTAGGGATCATGGCTCTCCCAATCGCTGAGCTCAGTCTGTGGAGGTCGGCGGCCCGACGACGACGAGCTCGAAGAGTAAGCGTAAGACACCGGCCCTGCAGAGGGAGAAGATGTGGCTACAATGGTGCGAAACCAGTTGTAAGCGGCAGGCGAGGCGAATTTCGACATCGGTGGAGAAACTGGAGCTGGGACCTTGGAAGCTGCAGGCGAAGCAGGTTTCAACATTGATGGAGAAACTGGAGCTGGAGCCTTGGAAGGTGCAGGCGATGCGAATTTTGACGTCGGTGGAGAAACTGGAGCTGGGACCTTGAAGGCTGCAGGCAAACCGAATCTCGATATCAATGGAGCAGCTGCAGCAAGACCTTCCTTGTTGATTTTGCGAAGTCTGGGCTGTGAAGGCACTCGTCCAGAGCAACCGCTGGGTGACGTTCGCTCTATGGCTGGAAGGCTAGGAATTTTGGAGTCATACTCTTGCCAGAATGCTTCTGATTCATCATCGAGGCTGTTGTCGACAAAGCAGCTATATTTGGGAGAAGAAGAGGAAGAGACCGTGGAAGGTCTGCCTGAGACACTGGTAAAGGAAGGGGTGGAGAAGGACGCTGTTGTTGAAATCATTGAAGACGGGCTGACATCAGAGGGAGCCTCTATGTCCATCACCTTCCACATGGCCTCATCCTCATAGTAGCTGTCGTCAACAGAGGGATATTTCAGCATCTGGTTGTGGAAAGGCGGGTGGGAAGGCAATGGAGTTCGTGCTGGGGTAAAACGACGCCGTGCTTTTGAAGGTTCTGATGAAGTCGTGACCGACTCTGTCTTCACTGGGATACGGGCTGGGCTCTTGGGCTCAGAGATGACCATAGATATGGTCTGGCCTTCGAGCTTGACAGCAGCGCGGGAGCCGTAGTGGTAGAATATAGACTTAAGCACATGGCTGTAGCCATATTGCATCCTCCAGGACATGGCTGCAGCCACAACCGTCTCATACAGCTCCAGAGGCTGTAGCCACTCAAGGCTGTAGCCAGGAACATGCTTTTGCCAACCCAAAAGGCTGGCTCGCCCTGGTAGGCATGTGACCTGTGGCTATAGCCATTGCCACAGCTCCTGTCCCAGCAGTTCACAATGGCTGGCTCAGCTCACCAAATACGGCTGCCGGTTACACATCGGCTGTACTCGGCTTCTCTTGATTTGGAATTCAGTCTGAAGCCGATGATTTTGACTTGGCTCCAAAAAAAGTGAGTTGTGTCACGTGCACCGACCTGCTCGCAGCTGGCCAATGCGACGGAACAGCACCGTCACCTTCACCGTCGACCACCACGGTCATTTAACGTTGTTTTATGTGATGTAAGTCCCTAGTTTATTTGTTTATTACTTGTCTCTAACAGCATTTTCCCTAGGTCGATGACGACGTGAATAAAAAAGCTCAGTAAAGGCATATGTGTATAATAATTACAACTCGCTCTAGCGTTCTAATCTACGGGTTTTTCGACTTCTATTTGGTTTTCCTCGGTGTTCCCCGCATCTTCTTCGACGGCCGCATTTTCTTTTCCCAGCATACGTGTCAGAGCCCACTGAACGTCGCCGGCCGCGGAGGACCATTCCATACGAACAACATGCTCAACAATGTCGCCGTCGACGGCGATTGCCCACCAGAATAAAGCTGCCAAGACGCTTGTCAGACCATTTTTACCTGGCACCCTCAAGGCGTCCCAATCCTTCGACGGATTCCACCGCTTCGGTCGAGCCAGGCCCACCCCTTTCCTCCATTCAGGTTGCAGTGAACACCACCATTTCCACCAGGCGCTCGCGTACGTTTTCGTTGGTTTCACAGCAGGTCTCGTCTTCATCCGGGTACGCCCGCCGCTAATCCATTGCGACACCTCTTTTGGCCTATTCGTCGCTGAGAATGATCCTTCCTCTTTCCAGCCATAGCTCCTTTCCAACTCGACCCAGTCATCCAGAAGCTTCTGCCACTGGTCCCACGTCTCGTACAAGAGGAACTGGACACTGGCAAATTCGTCGAAAAGCACATGAAACCAGTCAGGGCAGTCAGCAGGTGCAGGTTGGGGCGTCCAAGCAGGATCGACTGGGGATATTGGTCTGGCTGAAAGGTATGTAATTAGCTCGTAATCATTGACGCCAATGACATGGGAATCACACCTAGGTCTTCCTCTTGCTCATCACTGTCGCCAGCTTTTGCTTTTTCCCATGCGGTGACGAACCTCTTGTCAGTAAAGTTGACCTCCGACTCGTGCATAATAGCCAGCACTTCCTTCGGCGGCAGAGGTCGAGTCCAATCAGGGTGCACCTCGGTCTCTGGATCCATCATGTCATTCGTCTTCTTTTCTTTTGTGGCCCAACCTCTTCATCTCCCCCGTCGTCACCTTGACCTGCCAGTTTCTCTTTCCTGTTTGGGTCAATTCTCTTTTGGCCACCTTTTTTTCTGTTCCCTGTCTTGCTGGTCTCGTTGCTCGAGGTGGTAAGATCGTCACCCTCCTTGCTCTTTCGCTTCCTCTTTTTTGCGCCTGTCCCAGGCTTGACGACCTCGGTACCGTCACCGCCATGGTCCTTGTCGTCCATGTCATCCTCGTCGTCGTCTTCGTCGTCATCTTCGTCATCACCCTCTGGCAGCATTCCGTCACCCAGGCCATCCACAGCCTCATCCATTGCTCCAATGACTGCAGCAGCAGCTGCTTCCGCCTGAGGGTCAGGTATCGCTGCTTTTTTTCTGTCTTTTTTCGCTGCCAATGGTCACGTGAGTAATCATCTAGTTTGAAGACGTGTCAGCTTACGATAGACACCTTCAAGATATTCCTTAAACGGTCCGAGCACGGCCGTGTCGAACTGGTTATCCTTCCATTTTGGGAATGAGACACCAGTGACCGGATTGGAGCCCACCGAATAGCTGAGAGACGAACGTAAGCATCTTCGGCTGTTGCAAATCTAATCACTCACTGTTTTGTGCCGATTTCTCCTTCGGCCTTCGGTATCATTCCGCCAGCGACAAAGAAACACTGTAACTTGGTCCTTTCCGCTATGCCGGTGAGGATTGGAGCGACGAAAGGTAGAAGATTGTCAATACAACTGCAAGCAATGCCAAATCAGTAAATTATTCCAGCAACAATGTCAACGAATTCTTACTCCTGGATATCTTCCGCACGCTCAGAGATTGGCGCCTTCAACGCCTCCACAAATGTATCTCGAGCGGTGGCACCCTCTGATGCCGCATGTTTCTTCAGCTCGGTCTGCTCCTCGACCGGCAACTTCTTGAACAAGATGTTACAAGCGTTGCCTCGGTAAGACATATTCCACTTCAGATTCGGCTTCGTCTTGAGGTCCTCCTGGTACATCTCTTCCACTTCTTTTTTCAATGGCATCCCCTCGCCATACTTCTCGTGCATATACTGTTGATAACCTTGGCGTGATTTCGGAGGCCTTGTCAGACCTGACAGCTTCGCGAGCAGCAAAGCAAAGGGATCTGTCACCCGACGTGCTCTGGTCCAGACGCGCTTGCTCAGGCGTTTGATCCTATACAGCAACCAGCGACGAATACGCTGTTTCTTCGTCACAAATGCGGTGACAGTGAAAAGAGCAGCACGACTCACCTGATTTATTGTCGTGATCGTTTTTCGCTTCTCCAGCAAAACCTCGTCGCTCAGCTCTGCCTCAGAGGGCGGATTCTTTGGATCGTATTCAGGCAAGGGCAATGACGGTTCCTCGTGGTCCTTCAGGTGCCAGTCGATTTTGGCGTGGTATTCGTTCATACAAGAGCGAAGCACTTCGTCCTGTGCCATTGCGTCGGCCATTGGGCTTACCCATTTCGCCAGGATACTCTCGCGAACGCCCTCAGCCCAGTTCTGCATCGACTGGCGATCTTTTTTGGCCTTCTTCTTTGTACCGCGACCCATGGTGGTGATATTTAAGGATTTAGGGAAAAGTCGAAGCAATTGGAACTCGAGAAAATTTTTGTCTCGAAGTGACGAACACGCTGTCACAATTTGGTTTTGCTTGGGGTTAATCATTATTTTGCATTTCACCTCTTTCTCTCTCACCTCCATCATGGTACGTTTTTTCTGCTGCCTCGCAATAAACGAGCATCTCTGACTCTTGCCCTCCAGGTTGAATTTCATCGACTTTATTGTCGCCTAGTGACTCCTCCTGATCTGGCGGCCACGCAAGGTCAAAATCAGATCTGGACAATGCAGGTTCGGCAGCCAGTGCAGGGGGGTTTTGCTCATCATTATTGGCGCCTCGTCAAGCAGGTCATGTTGCCCGATACAATGTTTCACGAAACGCACCCGCGGCCGCCATTCATGTTGGCCCATTTCACGATAGATCCGACGGTACGCAATGGTTTATCCGAACCAAATCACTCTTGACTCTATTTCTTGCAACAGCATCTCAACGACGATATGAACTATGTCGCTGTAGATTTCACGAGGTTCGACATGATTTGAGCCTGAAAGGATCGTTATAAAAGCTTGGGTCGAATGTCGCGCCAATATAGCTTTCTGCTGCGGATGAAACGTGCCGGTCGGGGTCACGAAGCTGGCGGTATTGCTGCGACAAAGGCAGGGGAGACGGCAGTGCTGTGTTGGGCATGTCCACAGGTCGGAATCAACCTTCCAAGTGACTGGAAAGATGCATCACCAGCGGACCGGTGAGTTTGTGTCTACTGCTTGACTTTTGTTGGGCTCATGACCACAGTTTCTTGTACATGCTGTTCATTGCTATGGATGCAAATTTTCGTTTGAAAAATCGGCTACGAGCGAACACTTGTTTGGATCCACCATTGGGAAGTGGTCTGGCATATCAGGTCGAGGAGAAGGCTTACCGTGAGCACCTCGAGAACTATGTTACGGAGGAAGACGTAAGTGGTTTGCCTCAATTGGTATAGGATTTCTGATTGCTTTTCGATAGATTAGCACCTGTATTGCTTTTGCAGCTTTAGCTCAGAAGAATACCCGCTTGTCGACTGGTTTACGGTCATCCGGGGTTGGTGGCTGTGTATGTACGTGTCATGAGTTGGTTCGTCCTTTGGGAATCGGCGACTTGCAGAAGGGCGAACAGTATGTCTGACTTTTTTTGGGATGAAGGAATTCTGACTTGGTGGGTACAGGTATTCGAACATGGACTACATATTTCTAATGGCTATCATGATGTGTCGGCTAGCGCTGGTTTTTCTGACATACGACATATATTGCCAGTATCGAGTGAACCTGGAGTCGAGAAACCGGTCGATGCCGGAACAAATACGACACGATTTTGCGGCCACAGAGATCAAAGGAGGACTGCCTATTTGGCATGGCGATGTGCATGTTTTGAGCTGCCGGACGGAGCACCAGATTCAGTATCAAGAGGGTGCTGCCAAAGGGGACGGGGAGGCTCCCGAGCGGGTATGGTCTGTGTTGAATCCAATCTCTTACGCCACGAAAGAGATGGGGCCCAGTACTCGTGCTGATGCTATCGATGATCGCATTGACTACCATAATCATACCAAGAATGTTTGGCTTGGTATGTCTGTCTTGTCCGTTTGATTGATGCATAGCTGATGATTCGGAACAGGGACAATGTTGCAGAACAAGCTGCGAGTGGCCATCGTCGAGTGCACGAATCAGGTCGCTGCTTTTCGTGAGATGTGCAAGAGTGTAAGAGAGGAGGTGAAGGTCAAATGGGAGAAGCAGTATGATGCTTGGGTCGATGACCGAGCAAATAACCCCACTCCTTTTGCGCCGGCCGTGTCTGGTGAGCTGATTTATGGTTATGGTAACCTTTTGTTGACAGTGTTTCGGTTTCAGATACTGTATCCGAGGCTCAGGTGCGGTTGGAATTGAAGAAAGAGGAAGCAGCCGCTGCTGCCGAAAGTCGTGTCCCGGTTCAAATCACCAGCGCGATTGATTTTATGACATTGGGATTGGAGCTTGAGGAGAGTCAGTACGTATACTGTTTTTGCTTGTGGACTTTGTCGCTCATGAAATGTCAGACGGAGACTCAAGGCCGACATGATGTCCAAAACTCATCTGACTACCAGTGAGCAGAGCAAGGTGGAAAGTCGTCGATATCGGTTCTATGCAAAATTGAAGAAGTTTCGGCAGCAGCAGGAGCATTATATGCCTGACGCTGTTCGCTCTATCATGAGGGAAGAAGATCAGCGCGACCCAAATGCGGTGCCACCTCTGGCAGAAGATATCAAACTCTGGCTCCCTTCGGATATGCCTTCGACTACACGTGCAAGAGGATGTGTGAAGGGTTTGGTCGAGATGGAGATCAAATTGCGAGTGGCGCAATGTACAGATTGTCTGGAATCGGTAAGCAGAAGTTATATTGTCGGACAGGCTTCTGATTTTTGTTTCATAGATTCGGAATCGTCTACATGCTAAACGACATTTCATCAATTACCGGAATACTCACGTCGTCGGTCAGCGTGATGGTATGAGAGCGCGAGGATTGATTGACACAGTGGGAGATCGTGTGACGTTTTACGCCATGAAATATAGAGGGGTGCGAAGGGCTCTTGTGTCGCTGGTCTCCGAGGCCGAGTATCCTCATTTCAGGGTCTTGGACGACGCAGACATTAGGCTGGATGTGGAGGTGATCTCGGATGCTGATGCCACAAAGAAGCTGGCTTTAGAGGGATCTTCGCGAGTTCGCATCCACGAGGAGTTGCGAAAGGAGGGAGCAGCAGATCGAAGAGGTAGAAGCATGTCATGGATCTGGCTGAGTGTAGAGGCGACCCCTGGTGAGCTAAATGCTGTACATGATTGTACGTTTAGCTTTTTGGCTGCAGAGGGATATACTGATTGTCTTCGTTCGCAGCGGTCCGGGTGGAGTGGAGTAAGGCGCAGGCTCGATCACGTCGCTGGCGAGAGGAGGTCCGACTGCTCAAAGAGGAAATGCGTCGTGTTTTGCAATCACTGGATTTTTACTGTGATTTGTGGCGCAATAGAGCGACCGTGGACTGGGATTACGAGGATGCTCCTATGCGCTCGGGATTGGCAGCCTATGCTTTTTATCAGGCCGATCACAATCAGTGGACTAAGGAGCGGTTCCAGGCTCTATGGGAGAAGCCTGCGACAGAGAAGGGCGGGCAGCGGGGAGATGCTGACTGATCGAGGCGGGGACTGTTCCGAGAGGCGGGAAATGATGTCGTGTTCCGTATTTAGATGTCGTTTGCCGACTTGTATGATGGTTGATAGAATTTCCTTTTTCAGTGAGCTGGTTCATCACGGAGGTGACTCGTTAAGGTCATTTGTCATCTGGTTCAAAAGAGATGGTTAGTAACAGGCTGGGAGCTGAACTGGGTTGGCTCAAGGCTTTGTACAGAGGCTGCAGCCATGTACCTGTCATGGAGCTGGCTGTAGCCAGCCTGTGGCTGGAGCCTCTGGAGATGTATGAGATGGTGGTGGCTACAGCCAGGCAATAGGCAATATCCTACAACTACAGGTGAGCACGGTCGGGGAGTTGCATAGCGGAGGTTTCCGCTTCGTCCGGGACAGTAAGAGCCTCGTCAAGATAAATGGGGTTGACCAGCTTCATCAAGTCGTACAGACCCGGAATCTGGCGAAAGGCTCCCAGCATCGCTATTCGATGCATTTCCCTAGACAAAATCTTTTCAACATCAGCAAAACAAAATTTGAGCCAGTTCTGATACCTACAGTGATATGCTGGCTACGACAAACCGAGTCGTCAGCTTTCTCGTGTCGGTGCTCAGGAAATTTTTTCAGAAAACGAATGTAAATGGCCTCTAGGCATGGCCGATAATTCCAGGAGAGGATGCCTTGGACATACCATGGCACTTCTGCTTCCAGAAAGGCCTTCTCTTGGCTGGACAGGACGGGAAACACGAATACCTGTACGATTGTCAGCAAACAGTAAAGAAATCGTAAACGACAGACGCTCACCTTGGACTGGTCCATTTTGAAGACGAAGCAAGCGAGCCAAAAAAAATTCAACTGCATGTGATGCGAAAGTAACCCGGGTCCGAATTGCGCAGCTTACTCGGCCCAGCTTTCCCATGCACGTCGCCAAGGCTCGGTAAGCGCTATCGTTAAAAGCTTCCGTTTCCCACTGACAAACTGACAAAATCTAGCATCTACTTCAGCAGGCCCTAGATCAATGCAGATTGAACAAGTTCCAGGCTGTCAACAAAAAATGGTCGAGGCCAAGAAAAAGTCGAAGCGCAGGTTATAAGGGTTTGTACCGAGACTCGAACTTGAACGTTGGACGTAACACCACTCGCTCCGATGAGTATTTCCCACTACACCATATAAGCATTGGAATATCATCTGCTGTAACCGATGATTCTGGTACTCTGCCGCGTTGACCTTGACTTGACTCCAGTTGAGGTAATCATCAGTCTCTCACCTTCTCTTTCATGGACGACCCAGGTTTCTTCGGTCAAGATGACGACGAGCGGTTTCTGCCCTCCGTCTGGGCACAGATCTACGGAACTAAAGAGCTTCGACACATGGCGGCGCCAACAGAATCCTGTATTGTCCGCACGAGCTCGCAATCTCTGATGGAGCTTTGGGAGCTGCTCCAAAAAGAAGGGTTGGTTTTTCTGCCAAGATTTACTACAGTCGATCCTGCCGCTATCAGTGAGATTTTCTTTTTTTATTCTTCCTCAAATTTCAATGATTATAGCCTCCATTTCCTTTATCTGCGGAGACCATGTAAAACCGCGTCATGGTCACACTTCTGACATGGTTTTCACAATGGGGTCTACCGGTGCACCATACGATATCGAGTTTGTTCAGTCGAGAAACGACCCTTCTCCCGAATGGCCTCTGCACAATTGGCAGAGAGAGAGAGAAAGACTTGTTTCTCGTGCGCCTATGCCGCGTCAATGGGCTGTCGTACCTATTGGCGTTGTTCCTGGCATCTATCATGGGTGAGTTTGCGATAATTTGTCTCCATAGCGCTTTCTGACGACCTCTAGGATTTCTGACGAGAATCCAGCATCCTATCCCTTTGATACCAGAGACAAATACCTCTACTCCCACTGGTCTCCAGACCTGGACCATGCCGTCGAGCGATACCTCAAATTAGCCGCTCATTTTCAACTTTTTTTCACGGTAGAAGGCAAGCGGTCTCTGCGTTTGGGGACGAGTTTGGGACCCTTGGAAAATGGGTGCTCCACCGCCACCAGCGAGGAGAGCTCAGATGAATAGTATTTACAACAATCTTTTTATTATAAGGTAGCCAGCAATTTGCTCTCTTCTTGGTATAATCGAACTGTCGGCAAGCTTTAGCGGGTATCGCCGGCGGAGTAAGACGGAGCTTGAACTCTAAAGCTTTGATAGCCGACCCACTTCACCCGATCTTTCCCCAGTTTCTCCCGTGAACAAAATCCCGGAAAATTTTGCCACCTCTCATCTCTGCAGAAGGATCCTGCACCAAATTTCCTTTGCTTCCCTTGAGGCAATGACTCGCTTTCGCGTTCATCTGATGTCCACCTCAATGCGCGATCTTCTTCGCTGCCTGGAAAATGCCAAGATCTACAACCGATCCATACCGTGAGACCGACGGATAGGTATAGTAAAACCACCTTCAAATCTGTCTATTGCTCTGACATGCTGGGTCTAGAGGCGGTGACTTTCTTTTGTCCCGAGGATGAGGTCACTCGACCTCTGCACGTCGACAAAGACACCATACAAGACCAACCGCCTCATCTTTGTCCAGTAATTACGGCGGATCTATGTAAACCAAGAATCCTGCCTTCTCTCACAGATCCTGCGCCCGACCGCGCCTGGGGCTGCCATCGTTGGTCAGACCTTCACTTTGAGCTGATTCCTGGCGAAGAGACCTTGAAAATCTCTGTCCAAAACGTAGCACCTGTCTCAGATAATCTTCGCCGTCCCGAAAGCCCGCCTTGTTTCGCGGACCAGGCCCTTCTGGTTCGCTCTGTCATCCCAGCTCCGCCCAGGGAGAAAGCACCCACCTGGTTCGTCTTGATAAAGGGCAGAATTGTCGGTGTTCATAAAAGCTGGTGAGTTTTTTGTGGTGCTCTTTTCAGGCTCCTCGTTGACTTATCTCGAGGACATCCGTCACTCCCTTTCTAATGCCCCCGCTGTCTGTGTGGGAACATTACTTCACCGAAGAGGAGGCTATCGACCGCTTCCGACTGCTGGCTTCGGAGTCAGCGCTGGAGGTTCTACAGACCTCTGGGCGACGGATCTCTTTCATCGAATCGCGGGAGCTGGACGAGACAGGGGAGCACCTGCTCTGAAGCTGTTTGTTCATCGTCCAGTTTTTAGTATCTTTTCTTCGCTACGTATCTTCTACAAACCTGCTTGCTTGTTGTATAAATATTCGCACCTCAATCGCACCTACACTGTTGAATACAATGTACCTATATAAACCATTTTATTTGGAGAAAGAAAGCTACATCCGTTCGCAGTACAACGGTCTTCATAAAGTCGGTGAAAATGAGCTGATTATTGTACTCAATAGAACATGATTACAGAACCTTTATGCCAACCTAGATCGGCCATTTTTCTTGAGCGGAGACTCTGGACTGCGAGCTCGCTTGGAGTGGGGAACTTGCGATGGCTTCACAGGAGAGGGACTAGCAGAGGGGCTCGACCAAGTAATAGGTGACGATCCTGGCAGTGGAGAAGAGGCGATGTGAGAGTGCTTGTAGATCGGATATGTGGCATCATCAGATCTATAACACGATTCTCCGTCGGTATCCGACTGCTCACTGAACATTCCAGTCGCCATTTCTCGCTCTTGCCGCCATGGTTGTGATATATAGTGTCCTGCTTTGCGACAGAAAAGACGCTCGACGAACTGCATTTCATCAGTAGGATCGAGCGCAAGGTCTTCATGGAGACAGCATACCTCAATATAAACCTGCTCCATGCTTTCCCGTTCACGGGGGTTGCTCTGGAATACGACTGGGACAGGGTATCGCACCAACCACTTTTTTCCCAGCTCCATAATGAACGCCTCTTCTTCGTCTTCCTTCAACGCTGCATATCCAGCAAAAAAAGACCGCATATACAGTTTCTGCGATTTTGTGACCTGACCAGAAAAATCAGAACATGGCCAATGAGCTCGATGGGAATAACCGAAGATCATTCATGGAGATCACCGAATCAGCGCTCAAAGCTGCGATCTTCTGACACGCAACGTGGAGATCAAAAGAAAGGCTCACTTTGACCCATGGTTCGGTCGCCACGTCTTCGCAGAGATTAAGAGCGGCAGCGCCACCAAAGCCGGCAGAGCTAGTAGCGTTATGAAACATGGGCTGATTTAAGTCGTCGTTTTGATGTTGTCTCAATGCGACGAATGGTTCGAGTGGGCGTCGGGTCTGAACCGGGAAAGCTCGGGTGGCCTCATGCTGTACAGTATTAGCAAGCGAATCTCACGAGTCCAGCCAAAGCACCGTGATCAATCTGGCAGAAAAGCACAAGTTCGTCAGGGAGGATACGCGAATATATTCAATGGTCACCGTCGCATTTTGCTTTGAGATGACAGAGGTTCATTGTTCAACTCTCCTTCTGGAACAGAAAGCCGCCTCGATGTTGCATCGCCAAAAGATCCTGTCCCTCCATATATGCAATCCAAATATCCTCTACCCAACGAATGCCCTGGTAAACCTTCTCCTTGTATCCTTCATATTGCTTGAAAGCGGCACTGGAAACGGTGCCCTCGAGCTCGAGCATTGGCGACCAGAATGAATCAGCTTTGCTTCGTAGCTGTCCCAACAGCTTCAATGTCTCGTCCAAGCGCAACGAAGAGGGTTTCTAGATAGGATTTGGGATTCGGAGCCATTATGCGCTCCATTTGTCGAGGAAAGCCGGATGCCAGATGCAGCAAGTGAGCGACATCCATGGTGGTCATTTTAGATTCAGACCTACAGGAACCTTTAGGAAGAAGACAGGAAATTCATCGAAGATGCAGACCACGGTGATTTCTTAGTTGCCTGCTTGCGGCTGGCATCGCGTTGCTGCTGTCTCTCGCTGGAATTTGGTCAATATGCCGAGAAGACAATGCAGATGAAGAATGTATATACCGTTGCCGTTGCTCTTTTGCCCGAGTGGCCTGTCTTTGCGCTACAATGGTCTCTCGGTTTCTTGCTCAGATCGTCAAAACAGGTTGATTGAGAGAAACTCAGATACATACCGCGCATAATAGCTATTATTTTGTGCTCGGTGAGCTTGCATGTGTTCCTCTTTCGAATGGTACAGTCGCGGGCAGACCATGTCTAGCAGTCTTGACGGTTCAGGTGAAGGTTGTAAGCAAATCACAAATCTGATCCCTGCCAAAATGAGGTCTGTTTGGACTTTTTCAGATAAAATAGTATAAATCATCAAAAAAGCAGAAACAAGCAGCTAATCACTAATCAGACAGGTACTCCATATATTGCTAACTGATCCAGACCCAGAAAAATGATATAGAAAAGATATTTTGTGAGGCGCCTACATCCAAATTAGGATGAGGCCTGGACCTTGCCTATATCAAGACATAAATACCCACAGTGTGAGGGATCCTAACAGACGGGACGGAAATGGCACGAGTGAGTGGCGACGAATCGAGCACCCAACACACACCACAATATCTCTTTAATACCCTCTTTGTGCGAGTTGGTTAACTGGTTCAAACAAGACTTGGAAGCTTGGAAAGTTTCCACGCAGAATTTCCGCGGCAAGTTCGTATTCCGCGGTATGTAGACTTCCGCGTGAGATGCGGGGTAGTATGTTTCTCGGAAGGGGTTTTTGTATTGGTGTTTTAAGCCAACGGTTTGTATTGCCTATTAGAAACAGGACTTTCAAGACAAGACTAGAGACTAGATACTAGAGGTTTTGCCTGTTACCGAAACAAGGACTTCAAGACTAGAGACTAGAGACTAGAACAAGACAAGACAAGACAAGTGCAGACAATCTTATGATTTCAACACAGAGAGCGTACAAGATGGATCCCGCGCTAAAGCGTAGTGGGCCACTGATTCTCTACCTTTACTTAGTACAAACGGGCTACTTAAATACTGTCCCAAACTGATGATAAATAACTAACTCGTAAACCGGCGCACCCTCTATCTCGGCTATCAAGTCATCCCTCGTGAAGGTGGAGTCTACTCGGTGTCCGCGAAAACCATTAAAATGATGAACCTAGTTGATGGACTAAAGACTTCATGGAAAAGCTGGTTCCCACGCTATCCCTAGCGACCGATAAGACTATGACTTGTCGTGTATGAAGTCGGTCTTTAAACGATGTCTTTCCGCGAAGTATAGCATAAACTAGTCGCTTTCAGTACTTTTGATAATAACCAATCCCTCGGCCCCCATGTTGACCGTCGATCGCTTGTTACACGAATGAGTCACGATCGAAACACTTCCTCGATTGACCTGGTTTCTCTACTAAAAGATTCCTTCTTTCCGAGGAAGCACCGCACGGACCCACTGCGATCCATAACCAGAAGCCAGCACTCTTTTACCTCATTACCGGAAACCGTAAACTGATCGAGTTAACCTTTCGGTCCTTAATCAGTCATCGCATATCCGTCGATCATTTTGATCTACCTGTTCCGACGTCTCGGGGCCGTGCCGCGCTAGCGACCATGGCTCATCCCGCTGACTACCTCAGAATCCGTAAGCTTCCTCGTAAGTCGTTCCTCGGTATCGCAGAGCCCATTCAGTCGTTATGAACCGGACAATATACAGTTCTTCGGATTCGCGGAACCCTTGTTAAACCAATGTTATACCGAGGCATGCGTTTGCCTCTTTCTCCTGGTGTGCCCGTACGTTACCACGGCTAGTATCCTTGCTGTGACGAGTCAAGTTCTAGTGCTTCCGCGGTACATAGGTACAAGTCTTACTAGCAGTGTGGAGCTCAACTCTAGTGCAGCGAACAATAAGATACCAATAGTAGCCAGAAAGACGTCGGATTAGTCCTTTAATCCGATTTATAGGGTCGTTTTTGTAGGGACCCTATCATCTCCCCCAGACAAAGATCTTGACGGTCCCTCGTCAATCCCTAAGCTGTAAATTTTCGCATTTTTCGGTGGTTTCCAAGAATTTTGATTCCGTGTAACAGAGTCCTGATCCTCCGATCATCCGCTGTAATGGCCTCCCGCGATACTGGGTCCGCGGTGACTACTTTTATTGCCACGTGCAACCGCCTTTTGAACCTTAATCCATGTTCAAAGTCTAACGGCTAGCGCTTCCAGCCCCAGACCCTGGTGTACGGCACACGTGACTTCCTATTTTCGGAAGTCACCGCTTTCGACGTTTCTAATTCTGGTATGAGTTGCCGTACTCCCAATCAAAGAGCGAGTGTGTGAAAACATGAGGTGTTCGTTTCGGGGTTAAGTTTCCCCAATTCAGGCTATGTAGCGAGGAAAGGAATCCAACTGCCTCAATTTGCTTGATTGGGAAAGAACCACGCCCTATCGAATCCGCCTAGGCTGTCGGGATCTGAGATCGAGCTGCTTCTGTGTTTCAGCGGGCCACATAAGACTACCGCTGATTCACCGCGCTAACTCATTTTTCTTTCCCTCCCTTTTCTTCCTCATCGCTCGCCAACGGTCCTCATCGTTTCACTCGACACCCAACCCATTTGCTCACTGTCCCTCACGATGTCTACTCCATCAAAAGTTTCCAAGTCCCACAATGTTCAATCCGCTGGCTCCAAGGTACTTGTTTTTAACAAAAGTTGTTAACAATTTCCCTCATCATTGCATTATTCCAGATCAAACCAGTTGCTACTACCGTGAAGTCTCAGCCTGTCGCGTCTTCATCTTCCGCGACTGCCAATCCTGCGTCCCAGCTCGTTTCTGCGGTTGCTGCTCGCAAAGCCGCCGCCGCTCTTAAACCGTCCTCTTCGAAGGCCTACGTTTCTTCCTCGGAAGAATCCGACAGTGACGCCACCGCAAAGGTCAAGCCTTCCTCGATGGCGGCCTCTACCGATTCCGATTCCAACTCCGGCCCGGCACCAGTGTCTTCAAAGAAACCTCCCCAGGATACCAGCGACGAGCAAGATTCAGATGAGGAGGATTCGGACGAGGATTCAGACGAGGTCGACGAGAAGAAGGTCGACGAGGATAAGGACGAGGGCCAAGTAGACCAAGAGTCGTCAGGTTCCCCCGTTCCTGAGGTACCAGCTGAACCAGCTGAACCTGCAGGTGAAATGGACGTTGACGAGGAAGAGTTACCAGGGCCTCCCGAGGATTCTCTCAAGATTGGTATGTCTTCTTTCCCGGTTGTTAACCTCTTCTTAACTCCCCCTTTACAAGGCAACGACTGGACTTTCGAACGCGAAGAAATGCCCAACCCCGACAAAGACTTCCCAGAATTCCAAGATCTCATGTCCTACTCCTGGAACAACCAGGACAAGATGAACCCCGCGGCTCAAATTCGCTTTTCCAACTTTTGTTCCAGCCAGAAACGCCTGATCCTCACCGCGGACCTTAACTATTATGCTCGTTGGTGCGCCAAGTTGCTGCGGGAATACCGCCAAAACACTCCTGTCGCGGAAATCCGAAAGCCGACCATTCCCCTCATCGTCATGCTGAGTGAATGCTCGACCTACATGGCAAGTCCGAGTCCCTTGTGCAGAATCATCGGTTAATTCAAACCCTAGGCTGAGCACGTCGAAATGGTTATCCGTGGTGCCCGCGGTGAGGTCGATTTTTATGAGTCTTTGGAAGCCGAGCGGGTCAGGGCAACTTGCTGGGCCCTTTCGGAAGATGTCTCAGCTTCTGTCGATGGTCAGGAATGGCCTTTCGGCCGGATTCCTTTCCACACTCTTTTCGACGACTTCGCCGGGTTCCAACTGTTCGACTTTACTCTCGAGGGAAAATCTGCCGAGGACTGGGGAACCGAAGCTCGGTCTGCTCGAGTTGAACTAATTCGTCAGGATAACGTGAGTTGCCTCCTTTGTTTTCTCCTTTCTTTCTAATCTAACCTTTGCAGCCTCACGCCGGTCGTCCTGTCTTTCAAGGTAAAGACGGACTTATGCACTTCAATGCCAACGACGATTTTCCCCCTGCGCCACCTTCCGCGGCCGGGTCTCGCCAGAGTGCAGCACCTTCCAGTTCCGCGACGCCGAAGAAGAAGAAGAAGACTGAGAAAACTCGCGCCCCTTCTCCTGCTCCTTCCGCGTCCTCGGTCGAAATCGTCGCCAAACCACGGAAACGCAAATGTTCCCCTTCAGCGTCGAAATCTTCGAAGAAGGTCATTATCGCGGTACCCGGTCAAAAATATTCAAAGACCGATTCGTTGATTCTGGACTTCCGCAATTGCACTGTCGCAGAACAGGTACTCAGCCAGTTTTTACTCGAACGCACTTGCTGACCGCAATCTTCTTTCTAGATCGCCATTCAAGAAGACGCTTGGGGCTCTGGACCTGGAGTGTCCAAACGAAATGTAAGTGGCTTATCGTCCACTTTACGCTCTACTGACTTGTCAATTCAGCATGCTAACGAAGCCGACCAAGGCGAGCCTCCCCGTGGGTACATTCGCATCCCTGGTGAGTCTTTTAATCTGTCCTTTTTCGTTCCTCGATAACACTGTGCCAGCCGTTGCTCGGGGTCCTACGAAACCCACTGTCGAGGACTTCGCCCTGATCGAGGCACTCTCGAAGCTTCCGCCCGCGACGGTTCAGTTATTCCGTTGGTTCAACTCTCTCTAACTTGTTTTTCTAGATCTTCAATCCTTGCGCTCGGTGCACCGAGGTCAGACGGCCTTGTATTAGGAGTCTGGCCAAAGGTGTACCTTGCCAGAACTGTCAAATCGCCAAGCAGGCGTGCTCGTTGTCGGTTACCGTGGCCGACTTAGAGGTGTTCAAGGAGCTTTCCTCGGAGACAGCTGACTCGTCGTTGGACGGTAAGTCCTCTTTTCAACCACTATTGACACTTCTGAATTTTAAACCAGCCATGCTCAACTCTCTCCGCTCCATCTCCAGCGTCGACACAGCCTTGGGGGGCTTGGAGACTTCCGCGAAAATCCTTCTCGAGCAGCGAGAAGCCTTTTTCGCTAAGTTCTTCAAGTCCTACTTGGCTTGCAGTGCCCAGCCTCGCGGACCCGACACTCTGACTCAAATCCCAGCGCAATACTTCGAGTCTACGATCCAGCCTCTTCTTCACAAGGCCGGCCACCTCGATACCGAGTCTAGGATGTGCAAGGCGTACGGTCTGACGGACCCCAACAGCGAGGAAGTCCCGATGGCCGTTGCCTCGACTTCATCTTCCGCGGTGAAAAAAGGGAAAGCCAAAGCTCAGCCTCAGGACGACGACGACGATGACATCGAGATGCTTGACTCTCCTATAGTCGAGAAAGCTGCCAAAGCCAATAAACCTTCTCGCCCTAAGGCCAGCAGCTCCTCGGCGAAGAAGAGGAAAGTCGCAGAGACCGCCGTGGTTGAAGTCGGTGAATTGTCGAGGAAGAAGAAGAAGGTAAGTTCCCTTATTTCCTTCTAAGTTCTTTCTTGACTGTTCACTTTCTTAGCACTCCGGGTCGGCCTAGGGCCTTTCATACGAATCTCTCGCGTCTTTCGGACGCTTTTAAAAGAATGGACATGACCTTTCTGTAAATTTATATACAAAAAAATCGCATCGCTGATCCTTTTTGACTGGTGTGAAGCCCTCGAATGGACTTGTAAATTTTCCATGACTTGCTTACTCCCTCAGAATGACTTTCCTCGGTTGTATAGCCACGCATGTTATTCACCGAAATATCAAAACTATGGTCACATGGGTCTATCGCGGCATTTGACTTGGTTTATTTCACAGATGGGTTTCCAAGGACCCCGGTTACTATGTCCCAAGTTCTGTTGAAATGCCACCATACGAGTACTATCCAGTTACCAGGGAGTTATTCCTTATCGCGGAGCGTTACCTCGGCGACTATGAAATAACTTGTTTCGCTACCATGCTTCCACGAAACGGAGCGCATGGTCGCTCCTCACCTCCCCCAGACAAAAATTTTCAGTCTCTGACTGAAACAAATGATGGCATTTCCCGTGACAAATTCCTGAGTCCCCGCAAATTATAAAAGGCCAGGCCCCCATAACTAACAAGTCGACCCAGTTTCTCTGCTGCTCTATCCATTCATCTACCGTTCAATGAATAACAACACTTGAGAGATCGTCAACGTCGTTACCGCGGCCAAGCGGGCAGGCCACAACCCGAGGATGGTCGCCCAGAAAGCCCGCGAGGCCTACAACGAGTAAGGCTCACAATTCACGCTAGCGTCATTTATCCATTGTCTAGGCATGTTACTCGGCCTTTTCATCAGCTTATTATAGCCAAAGGGCCGAACCAAACCATTGACGACTTCGAGCTGCTCAAGCAAGTCATTCATCTTCTCAAAGAAGGTCTCCATTCAGATTTCATGACCTTCTCCGAGGCGGCTGCTGCCAATGAGCTGAATGTCCAAACTATCAAAGAGCTGTTTTCTTCTGCCGTGAGTCGAAAACCTTCAGTCTCTATCGTACTGACATGAAGCCCTATAGACAGCTCTTGTTCAGTCGAAAGGCCGCGCTCTGCTCGACCTCATTGACCCGAACCCAAGATTGCACCAAAACAATGCAATTGTCCATCTTTCCACTGCCGCGACTTACTTCGGTGGTCTAGTTCAAGATATCGAGGAAGTGTACCGCGCTTGTCAAGCTCATACCCGCGAATTCTCGGACAAGGAAAACGAGGCTAACAGAGCCAAGGTAGCTTCTCATTATTCTCCCATGGGCGTGGCTAACACCTATTTCAAGGTACGCATTGAGGTTCCCACGAATATTCGGTCTAATCGCGTCGTCACTCCTACAGAACCTCGCAAGCCAAGTTGTTCATATCCGCGGTAGAGCCCCGACGGTCAGTTAAGCCATGGTACTTCCTGTCCGCGTTGATTAACCTGGTTCCAACAGGTCCAGCCGGCTCCAGTTCAGGTGCAAGCCGCACCTGGTACTGGTACGTCGTCCGGTAAGTCTTCGCGAAAACGGGCTCTCAGCGTCGAAGCTGACGAAACCAAAGGTGCTAAGGTCGGTTGCTGGATGTGCCAACCACCGATCAACTGTTCTGACTGTCCCCAGAAACGTCGAAACAAGAAGAGAGCCAAGGAGGCCGCGAAAGAGGCTGAGGCCGAGGAAAACTCTGGCACCAGCTCAGTCGCGGGCCCAATGCGTGCGTTCATGAAATATTATCGCATGGTTGCTAATCACCAGAACCTACAGCGTCTGAAGCTCAAGTCCTCGAGAACATGGACGCCGCTTGTGCTGACACTAACAAGGCTATCCAGACCCAGTTCAAGGACCTGGCCAACCCCACCGACGCCGACGTCGAGACCGAGAAACAGCGTCTCCTCCAGAGCATGCATGCCCTTGGATTCAGCCTGAGCGCCGACACCGCCATGCTCATTACTCTTCGTCACGAGTACGACAGCTTAGTCGATGAGGACCACGTTCCAGCAGGTTCTTTTGAAACCGCTCCCAATACGCCTGCCGCAGAAACCCCCGTGGTTACCGTTATCGAGTCTGATGACGACTGACTGGTTCGCACGTACGGTTTCTTGCCTCGGTCAGCTCTCCGCAGATATTTTTCTCTCTATTCCCGTCTCTACAGTCGTAGTTAATCCACTCTCCTTAACCACCAACTTTTACCACTGCATCAGCCTTGTCCTGTTCTAGCCACACTCCAGTCTTTACCATAGCAGTTGTTACCGCCTGTCAAGATTTCCGTGAAATACAGCTCATTCCTGGCTACATTCCGCGACACTGAAGTGTAATGCCTTAACACAAGACAAGTAGAGAACGATAACTAAACATAAGTCACAATCCCTCGATAGCTCAATAAATCGAGACTCCATTATCGTACTCCATAATATCGCGCCAAGTACCATCCTCGAGTTCCACCGTAACCAATCTTCCGACTGGCCCGCTGGCCTCGTCGCCGGTGCTTGAACCATAAGTAACCGGGTCGAGGAGACTGGCATCATCTCCGGCGTAATCCGCGGATTCATCCATAAGTCCCCAAGTCGCCCTATATGCATCCAAAAGCTTGCTCCTGTCCCGCGGAACAACAAAGGGAACGTCCAACTTCTCGTTCAACATCTCCGCCAATGGCTGCCAGAAACCAACATCTTGTTCCAATCCGTTGATCTCCTCCTCTCTCAGAAGAAAGGAGTGCGACATGGCCTCGAGCATGTACCACATTAAGCAGATGTCCTTGTCGTAACGAATTGGACCAATTATGATGTCCAAGGTGATGGATTCTCCCTGGTCGCGCAATGCTACCAGGTCTTGAGCCCAAGGCGAAGTATCTGCCAACAGACGAGTTTCCTTAGCCCTCCCTTCCCAAATGGAAGTCAGGACCAGAAAAGAGCCGCGATGTTGTGCCCGTTCTCCTGACCCGTAATGTCACAGCGGTGGGTTCGAATCCCAATGGTGGCCTGTGTTGATCGACGTGCCTTTTTACTTCAGCGCCGTCCACCACAACCCAGTCCGTGACTACTCGAAGTCCACCTCATCTTCCAAGTCTGGTTCTGATACCGTTTCCTCGGAATCAGAGTCCCGCGATTCCTCGTGGCCTGTTTTCAGCTTCAGTCCGGTCATCTTTGGGTCGACTCTGATTTTCTCCGGAAACTTGTCGCCATATAGAAGCTCAGTGGTCCTATCCAATGCCAGAAGGCGTTTTTCCGACATATCCAATAGTTCCGCGAAGTTGTCGGGCAGAGGGATGGATTTCCGCGCAAAGTAGGGAATAACGCGGAATCGCGCTACCTTGTTTTGAAACACCGTTCCATCCATATCCGCGATAATATAAGCTCTGCCGCGTTTTCTCTTAACCACAACGTGGGGTCCAGAATACCTTGGCTTAAGCTTTCTATCGAGTTCAACTTCAATCTTGGAGTTACATATCAGAACCAAATCTCCAGGCTCAAAACGGAAATCCCGAATGGTATGCTTTAGATCTTCCTCGAGTTTGATCACTTGCGCTCTCTTCTCTTGGTCGATCCTTTCGCGCATCCTTTCGACGAATACTTGGTGTTTCGAAAGCGCCTGTGCTCTGGCGCCAATTAACTCAGACCGCGACATCATTCCCGTGGGTGGCTCGACTAACCAAGTTGCCTCGACAATATCCAGAGGAGTTATCGGGTGCGCCCCAGTTAGCATGAAAAACGGACTGCAACCTCTAGTTCTCCGCGTAGTGATGCGCTCGGCCCATAGTACATGGTGAAAGAACCAATACCATTTAGAAACGTCACCATCCGTCGCCTTAACCAGAGCTTGCCTAAAATCCCAATGTCCCCTTTCAATCGCGACATTGGCTTTTGAATTGTAAGGCGATATCTGGATTCCTTTAATCCCGTATTTCTGCTCAATCCAAGCGACCGCGGCTTTAAATGCTGGAGCATTGTCAGTCACAATTTCCTGTAAGCAGCCCCAACGACAAATGATATCTTCAAACAACCATATGCCTAGGTCTCTACCCTTTTCTGCTCGCAGAGGCCTCGCCTCAGGCCAAGCTGAAAGAGCGTCTCGCCCATGAGCAATCCAAGTATAACCGTTGCTTTTGGTAGACATCTTCATATTGTCCGCATGCAAAACCTGAAATACCGCGGGGGTCCTAGTGGCCACCGGTGGCGTAACATATAATGCAGCTCGCCTCAGTTGACATCTATGGCAGGATTTAACATAGTATTGCACATCCCGATCCAATTCCGGCCACCAAAAACGTTGTGTTATCAACGCTTTAGTAGCGTCACCTCCGCGGTGACCTAAACTATCATGCGAGGCTTTCATCATGTACATGCGATGGGCTGGGTCGACTACCAGTTGGTGCTGACCCTCCACATGCCTTCTGTACAATCGCCCTTTGCTGTCGAGGAAGAACTGTGAAGCATATCTAACAAACTGTTGATACTGCTTCTCGTTCATTTCCTCGGGAATCCAATACTTGTCGTTCAGCCACCGCTTCACCAAAGGTAACTTCAAATCTTGATCGACGCCATACGGTGTACGTATTCCGAGGAAGTATGGCTCCTGATAATCGGGATCATACTTCTCTTTTAGGTCAGGAATTAACGCGGTAGCTTGAATGAAGGCATCTAACCGATCCACCCCTTTCTTTGCCTGTTCCGCGATAATTCTCTCGATCTGCGCGTCTCTCCAATCATCCGTTTCCTCGGCTTGGCGTTCACATTCCTCTTGAAAATCCCGAGGCTCTCGTGCCAACGTCGCTCGGTGGTGCTTATCAGCATCGGTCATGATTCCAAACCCCAAGTCCTCGACTGCTCTGTTGTAGTTCTCTAGATAAGATACTTCACGTCGCTTCATCTTGTAGGACTGGACCGTCTGGATAAAACCTCCGCAGGTATCAATCTGGTCCTTGAATTCTTCAAATTCAAGTGGCAGCTCGACACCGTTCGGCTCGACAAACATCACGTTTTGCAACGGATCAGCATCTTCCTCGGAATTCTCAAAGACCTCGTCCCCAGCTTGCCCCTTTCTTCGAGACAAGCCATCTGGTCCAAAGTCCTTGCCTGGGATATGTTCTAAGGTAAACTGAAACATCAACACCTTCTCAATCCAACGATTGATAGTAGCATTGGGTCCAGCTTCTGGGTTCTTCAACATACCCTTGATATACTTGGCATCCGACTGTATAGTCAAATTTCTTGCGCCCAACAGCCAATACTTCGACGCTTCCAAAGCTCTCATCAAACCAAACAGTTCCCTCTTTGGTTGTGAAAAGTTCCTTTCCCGCGGATTCAAGGTTATCGAGCAAAATCTGTTAAACACTGGTCTGCCATTTTTGTCAATTTGGTACAAGTAGAAACCAACTGAGCGATGTGAGGTGTCTACCGCTAAGTAGATGCCTCCCGGATTATCATAGTCTATTGGCATTAGCGCGGGGCAGTCCTTTATAGCCTGTTTCAACCGCGCCATTGATTCTTTCTCGCGGACTTCCCATTTGAAGGGTTGTCCCTGCCGACTCAGATCTACCAAAGGTTCTGACATCATTGCGTAGTCCTTAATGAAAATTCTGCACACTCCGCATGTTCCGAGGAACGCTCGAACGTCAGTCAGGTCTTCACAATCGCCCCAGCGATCAATTACACCAACTCTGTCCGTTGAAGGTTTACATCCCTCGTAGCTGCAAGTATGACCTACGACCTCGAATTCCATCGCGCATAACACACTCTTTTTACCCGAGAAAGTGCCACCTGCATACTTCATGCGCTGCAGAATGCGATTAACATTCTGCATATGTTCCCAGACAAAACGACGTATTCCAGGATTTTCCGGAATAGTCTCGAAACCACCTTTTCCATCTTCATACCTTGTCGTCGGTCCGCGGATCAGAACGTCGTCTATATACGGTATGGTGTACTCAGGTATTTCGTCCCTTAAGATATACGTCACATCATCGTGAAAGATTGGTACCGAATTGGTCCATCCCATCAGTAATGTAACCAATCTTAAGGCACCGAAAGGCATTTGGAATGTAGTATAATCCCTGGATCCTTTCGCGAGAAGTCGTTCATCATAACCTACATACAAATCTGCGATACCTCCACAGGCTCGTCCTGCAAATTTCTCTGCTAACTGGTCTGTCGCGGGAGGCACACTGGAATGCGTGATAGTAACCGTGTTAAGTGGTTCCAGACTATGGACCAGTCTGAGGCTTGATCCGTCTTTCTTAACCACACAAAACCATTTGGATCGGTATGCGGAATTTGATCTTTCATATACTCCATCCTCAAGTTTCTTCTTGATGATGTCGCATACTTTATCATAAATTCCAGGAGCGATCGGAATATTCCTCTCTCTCCAAGGTATATGAGGCACGACTGGCATATCAACCGGCGGGAAGAATTCTTCTTTGAAGCGTCCTCCCTCGGCAGGTTGAAAGGCGAAAGCTTTTCGCTGTAGGGCATAGGTCTCGTGAACCAACCATTGCTCCTGCTCCCATAAGTCAGACATTCCCTTGTGAGCCTTATTTACTTTGTCCATGTTCTCCTGAGAATATTCTTCAGTTGGAACAGGCTTCCGCGGCATGGTCGGTAAGTCTGGCATACCTGCCAAAGGGTCCCCAGTAATATTTCGTATGATATTACTACCAGGTGCCCCTAACGGTAATGGTGCTAGCAATGGTTGGATCTTATCCGCTACCTTCTTGTACTTCTTCTTCGTACCAAGGAAGGTCTCCTTAATACCAGTGTCAACTTCGTCCTGAGGCAATACCTCGGAACTTCCCCCAACCGCGGTTCTCTCGCTTTTGGTAGCTTCATTCACCGGTTCAGGATACTCTTTTGTTTCCTTCGATTCAGAAGTAGCCAGGTCCCCTGCTGACTGAGTGCTTTTGGACTCTGTCTTAGGATCGTTCAATCCCAGGGCTTCCCGCGCAATCCATTCCTTATCAGCTTTGCTTAAGGGTCTATGACACCTATCGCAACAATCTTGAATGTTGTACGCTGCTCGCTGTGCCTTCAATAGGGATGGCGAAAGCTGTACACCTTCCGAGAGACTGAGCAGGATTTGTTTCGCTCGTGCGGTTTCTTCCAGGATTGTCCGCGGAGATCTTGTAGAATCGTTCCGCGATGGTTTCACTGATTCTACAATTTCTCCAATAACTCCGTGATAATATGCATGCAATGTTCCTCCTGTATCCGTCCTCGGAGCATAAGCTTCCGAGACATTCAGATAAATGTCCCTCAGCTCATCTCTCCTAAATCCATGCCCATGCCTCGGCTTCGCATAATGGGTAATGCTCGGCACATCTTGGTCGTTAACATCGATGATCAAAGCTATCTCTCCTTGGTCGTCAACCAATTCATCGAGGCTTGGTGAAAAACCGGTGTTTTCGCGTCAGATGTGTTCCTGGCCAATATCGTGGGAGACTTTCCGTGTTCAAAGGTGGGGACCACGACTCGTTTTAAGGTATTTGGACATTTAAGGGTGATAACTTGTGAGCCGTCTGCCTTATTCTGTACCCCACTTTCTGTAACGATGTCAAAAGGCCTTCCCAACAATACGCGGTACGCTACTCCTTTGATAACATGAACTTGTAGGTAGACTGTTAAGTCTTCCACCCAGAAAGGAACATTCTTAGCCAAACCCAGACTCCTTTCGAGTTGGTTATTGGCGCTCTGCATATGAATCTGTATATCTGGGTCCCAGCATACTCCTAAGGCCAAAGCTGCATCCTCACTCATCGAAACGATTTGTGAGCCAGCATCTAATAGAGATTCCTCATGCGCGGTACCGTTGATAAACGGGTTGATGGCCTGCAGACCAGCTGATTCCCACGCAACGAAAACTGCTTTGGGTTTTTCTCCCGGTGGAAGTGTGGCGAGATAGGCTTGTACCGGATCTCTACACACAAGACTTCCTCTCGGTAGCCCATATTCAGGAGTAGCCTGGACAAAGGAAGTCACAGTCGGTAAATCCTCTATGTTAATAGATTCTTCTCCAAGCTGGGACTTGAAATAAGCCATAACATCTCGAGAATCTTCCCGAGGTGCTGGAGCTTCGACAACCTCAGGTTCTTTCAACGTCGCCGCGTCTGGTTCAGACTGAACTGGTACTTCCGCGAACCTAACCTGTTTCCTCGGAAGCTCCAATTCTTCAGGCATTTCTTCATCCGTACCGTCAATCATTTCTACCACCAAAACACTTCCATGCTCAGAAGTAAACTTAACTGGCATTCGTCTCTTGGTTGTCGCGACTTTGAATTTTTCTACCAACGCTGGTGAAGCGCCTAATAGATCTTTCCCGCTGACTGGTACCTCAGTAGCCATTATTCTGTCGAACAAGGTGTCTACCGATTTGGCATCCTGAAGAGGAGCTTTATTGGTAGACGCCTTGCTTTGCACTTTGGGCCGCGGAATCGCTTCACGGGCCTTTGGTACTGGTTGTGGCTCAACAAATGGAGCTTCCCACGGTAAGTGACCAGGAACGCTCTGTAGAGGTTTGACTTTTCTATAGGGTAGGTCTAACTCTCTTTCGAACGCTTCCTCTTCACTTTCCTCGGTTTCTGGTTCGTGAACCTTTTCTACTATCTCTGGTGCCTTAACAGGTTCCTTGGGTTTTGGAACTCGTCTAGGCAAATCAACAAACATCCGATGTTCTGGGTATTTCGGAGCACCTCTCCAGTTGGGCGAATCCGCGCCTTGAATTTTTGGTCTGTTCTCCGGCGGCTTAGGTTTCAAGGTACCTGTCGCCTTCCCGGAACTTCTCAAAAACCCGAACCTTTTGCGGAGCCAGCATTATCTGGTCCACGATTAGTCTCGGCTCTCCGCGACGCTTCACTAAACTGAATGTACTCGTCAATTACTCGATAACGCTCCAGTGTCTCTTCATCCATAGCGGTCTGCGCGACTGGAGCTTGGTAGAGCTGACGATAGGTTCCTTCGACTGGACGTGGCGTGAGTCTAAACTCAGGTTCACCATATCGAGCCAATTCTGCTTTCACCACTTTGCCAATTTCTTGCGCAAATACAGTTGGATTCAACACCGGCTGAACATCTTCCGCGCAAAATTCCTCTTTAAGTTCTTGGACCGCTTGGAGCTCGGGAACAAACATTAACAAGTTGTTTTTCTTAGAGTGCCAGATCTCGACTCTTTCCTTCTGGTTAGAACCAGGCAGATTGCGCGAAATATAGACTCCATCCGTTAATACCATTTTCCCTGAGCTATCTAGCTTAATCCAGCCCTTATTCATGTGGTCTTGATGCGAAGGACATGCGTTCAGCCGATGGCCAGTTTCTGAACAGTAGAAGCAATCATCGCCATATTGGCGCATCGCCCCTCCTGATCCAGAAGGTGCCATCGGACTAGGTTGGGGAGTAAATTGACGCGGTGCAGTACTCCAAGAGTTTTGCTTCAATGCCGCCAACAATTCCTTAGTTTCGCGGTTCTGAGTCCCGAGGGCATCCTGTAGTAGCACCAACTCTTGCTTGATCGAGTGCAATTCCTCGTCAGTTTTATGGTGGATGACTTGGCTTTCCGCGGCGGATTCTGCGCCGTACAAAGATTTCATTCCTCCATTATGCTGCCGATATGCGACTTCAATCGTAGCTGAGATTAGGTCTCTCCAGGCCCAAGGATCATCAGCTCTCCGGTGCTTGTAACTGATAGCGCGGGCCCTTTCTGACTCAGTAAGCCTCACACGCTCATCAATTTTCGCGACAAACTCTTTGGACATAGGCTTCAACCACCTTTCGCAAATCGCTTTATTTGAAAGCGGCGCGTCTTGGTCATTAGCCTTTGCTGCGCTTAGCATCGTAGCTACTTCTCCTTGGAAAGCCCGCTTATAATCTTGGACTTCTCCAAAATCTTCACTTGTGAGCTTTCCGGTCTCTCGAATAACTCGATCCAACTTCGAATAACTTCCTTCCTTCTCGATACGCAGTTCGAGGGAATAGTCTTTGACAATGGCTCTTGTCCAGGTATCATAATTAGTATTATACCCGTCAAAGGTGCACCATTCTCTTCGAGTCTGTGGATCCACATAATCTGATAACCATTTGCATCGCTCGTCTTCGTCTGTGATCTTGCAACCGTCGAGGAGGTCAGTGACTTCACGGATAAACCGCGGAATGTCTCGTTTCTCATCGCGGTCGCGTTCCCAGCGCGGAGCTTTGCGATCTCTGAAAGAAGGCATATCCTTCTTGGAAACATTAGTCGTCATGGTGTTATTAACCTGAGGACTTGTTACGGGGCTAGGTAACGGTGTTGGTATAGGTGTTAAGTTCTGAAACGGCAACGAGTTCGAACTAAGCAAGTCTGAGAGAATGTTTAGATTCTCTAGGGATAGACGAGATAAACTATCGTCTAGGTTCTGTTCTTGTTCTTCTGTAAGAGAACGAATAGGACTATTTCCGCGTAAAGGACTACGACTTTGAGTTGGACTGTTTGTTCCGCGTCTAGCCGCTCGATTTGCTCGATTTAATCCTTGTTGTGCAATTTGCTGATCTTTCTCTGATCCTACGAGTGCCTTGAGCGGACGTTTTCCTTCTTTCTTGGAAGTACTTGGTTCGCCGGAACTACGAGGAACGTCTGAAGCGATCCGCGGACGGGATGGTCCTTGAACAGGGTTGTTTGGGTCGGGTCTAAACTCTGATTCAACTTCTCTGCTCTTTCCTTTCGGATTGAGTTTTGGAGCCAAACTAGCTTAGGTGCGAAGATCTAAGACCGAGTCTTAGAACTTGTGTTGGTAAAGTCTTTGTGAAACTTCAAACAGGTCTCAATTTAATCTGATAACCCTCGCGGTGGGCTCCAGATGTGAGGGATCCTAACGGACGGGACGGAAATGGCACGAGTGAGTGGCGACGAATCGAGCACCCAACACACACCACAATATCTCTTTAATACCCTCTTTGTGCGAGTTGGTTAACTAGTTCAAACGAGACTTGGAAGCTTGGAAAGTTTCCACGCAGAATTTCCGCGGCAAGTTCGTATTCCGCAGTACGTAGACTTCCGCGTGAGATGCGGGGTAGTATGTTTCTCGGAAGGGGTTTTTGTATTGGTGTTTTAAGCCAACGGTTTGTATTGCCTATTAGAAACAGGACTTTCAAGACAAGACTAGAGACTAGATACTAGAGGTTTTGCCTGTTACCGAAACAAGGACTTCAAGACTAGAGACTAGAGACTAGAACAAGACAAGACAAGACAAGTGCAGACAATCTTATGATTTCAACACAGAGAGCGTACAAGATGGATCCCGCGCTAAAGCGTAGTGGGCCACTGATTCTCTACCTTTACTTAGTACAAACGGGCTACTTAAATACTGTCCCAAACTGATGATAAATAACTAACTCGTAAACCGGCGCACCCTCTATCTCGGCTATCAAGTCATCCCTCGTGAAGGTGGAGTCTACTCGGTGTCCGCGAAAACCATTAAAATGATGAACCTAGTTGATGGACTAAAGACTTCGTGGAAAAGCTGGTTCCTGCGCTATCCCTAGCGACCGATAAGACTATGACTTGTCGTGTATGAAGTCGGTCTTTAAACGATGTCTTTCCGCGAAGTATAGCATAAGCTAGTCGCTTTCAGTACTTTTGATAATAACCAATCCCTCGGCCCCCATGTTGACCGTCGATCGCTTGTTACACGAATGAGTCACGATCGAAACACTTCCTTGATTGACCTGGTTTCTCTACTAAAAGATTCCTTCTTTCCGAGGAAGCACCGCGCGGACCCACTGCGATCCATAACCAGAAGCCAGCACTCTTTTACCTCATTACCGGAAACCGTAAACTGATCGAGTTAACCTTTCAGTCCTTAATCAGTCATCGCATATCCGTCGATCATTTTGATCTACCTGTTCCGACGTCTCGGGGCCGTGCCGCGCTAGCGACCGTGGCTCATCCCGCTGACTACCTCAGAATCCGTAAGCTTCCTCATAAGTCGTTCCTCGGTATCGCAGAGCCCATTCAGTCGTTATGAACCAGACAATATACAGTTCTTCGGATTCGCGGAACCCTTGTTAAACCAATGTTATACCGAGGCATGTGTTTGCCTCTTTCTCCTGGTGTGCCCGTACGTTACCGCGGCTAGTATCCTTGCTGTGACGAGTCAAGTTCTAGTGCTTCCGCGGTACATAGGTACAAGTCTTACTAGCAGTGTGGAGCTCAACTCTAGTGCAGCGAACAATAAGATACCAATAGTAGCCAGAAAGACGTCGGATTAGTCCTTTAATCCGATTTATAGGGTCGTTTTTGTAGGGACCCTATCAACGGTTCAAAATTTTCATCCTTCGCCCTCGACGACCATGGCATCCTTCGCTCAATTATTTCCTGACAGCGTCCCTCGCGTCCCTGTGGTCCACCATCTAGCTAATGTACCAGCCTTCCTGCCCTCCATTGTATCAGTCTCCCATCCCTTGACCTCGCCGCCACCATTTCTTCGGTGTTCGCTGCAAGATTTGCAGCAACGAACCTCCAGGGAAAATCCCTGGCACCATGCATACACCACCCATGTATGTCTTTTATTTTATTTTCCTTTTTTTATGCTTCTCACTCACTGTTGAACAGTTTGTCGCACGAAGCTTTGAAGAGCTGCTGGGCTTACCTGGCCATTCGCCTCCTGTTTTCGAGGCACTAACAGATTTTCAGCTCGACTGCGTGGCTAGCAATGTCGATCTATATATTGCCGGCTTGCTTACTGGTCGGTATCGTGAGGCCATGGATAAAATGAACCATGGCTTTCAAGATTGCTTCACCACGGATCCAGTCTTCATTTTTCCAGCTGGCTCTCATGTCCTTTGCCGTGGCCATTTCATCGATGTGAGAATGTTTTTTTCCAGCTTTGACACCGGCTAACTTGTCATTATAGTATATAGGTCCTATCCTTTACGAGCTATGCTTCCCTACTGTGTTCGACCAATACGGCTTGCTGGAATACATGGGGACCTCGCATCCCTCATACGTCCCACCGATTTCTTCTCGTCAACCAGACAAAAATTTTGATATTCAGAAGCACCTTCGTCGCGTCGGAGACGTCCCCCAGCAGATATCTTGCGACATTCCCATTGTCGAGTCTCCAGTCAATTACAGCGATTCGTCTCTGCTCATAACGTTGACCAACTCGCTCCAAGGTCTTCATGTTAACCGCTGGCGTGAACCATCGCCGGAGGTTGCTGAATGGGTAACTTCACTGTCGTCGTGGGGATCTTCCAGTCACCAAGACCCCGCGGCCTGGGACAATTTTGGTTGGGAAAAAGCCAGGGTGATACATGACCTGAATGCGAGGCTGGTCCACTGATGCTTCTTTCTGATGCCTTTTGCAACGAACATCGCCTTTTTTGTTTTCCTTATGCCCTTTTCCAGACACTGTATTTACTGTTCTCGAGATCTTGTACCGTGTTGTCCGTGTTGTAGCTCGTCGTAATAGTCCATCTTGTTGTACGCCTAAGTACCATGAATTCTGCTTTGTAATAGTATTTTTGCTGCTTCTGCTGGAGCTTGAACTTTATTTTTTACCTCTACCATTTGAAAAAATGTCCCCATCTCTGGGCTACCTGGTTGTATGTAGCGCGCCACCGTTTCGGATATCAAGGTCGCTGATGTCGCTTATTTCTGTCTCTGGATAGCGTGAAGGTATCCTCTCTTTCACTCTTGTTCCATTACAGAGGTCGACTCCCTCTCCAGATCATCTCCGACCTATCAAGGTTTACCTCCTCGACGTAGCTGCTCGGCTCGAGGATAGACGCTTGACCCAAGCGCGTCAAGACTTTTATTGCAGGTAACAGTGCAATCACCTGAGGATTTCGGGGTCCCTTTGACGAGAATTTTCATCTAGCCCGTCACTCATGCCCAAGCAACGTTTTCCTGGCGTGTGCTTGATCCTCCATGCTCACCAGGCGAGCTGCAGTGGCCGGCAGGTCCAGATTCTACATCATTTGCATCACACTAAACCTTTGGTGCAGGCCTTACAAGATGATCCATTCTAACGGAGACACGAATGGAGAAGGTGTCGAAAAGCTCTGGCACAGGCTGCGATAATTACAAGCATCTTTGTCTTTCGATGACCTTCAAACGCCTTGTTATTCCCTTAAACGCATACTCTGGTTTTTTCCTTAAATGCACACTCTTGTTTATTTGCCAACAAACCTTTGTTTGCTGAAGCTTCTTTCCTAGTCTCTCCTTTTACGCTCATGGCAAAGGATTCGAAAAAACCTACCATCGCGACAGACGACAGGGCTGACTTCATTGTTGAGACGGGTTCACCGACCCTGCTCAAAATCTTCCGACCCGAGACGCAGCAGGAATTTAACAAGATACATTCAGAGATCGCCGAGATTGGCATGGAGGCCCACCTAGATCTCAATCGCATCCTCAGTGACCAGGAAGGGACCAAGGGAACCGTGCTGAACGAGGTAAATATTTTCTCTTTCTGGTTCGCCTGATTGACTGAGCTTCACCTCTGATATTTCAGCAGAGAAATGTTCCATCAGAAGACGAAGAAGGCGAGGACGACGAAGAGGAAGCTTTGGCATGTCCATCACCCTGAGCTTTCTGAATGAGGACTGACTTTTCAGCAGATTTCGCAGAGCAGAGCAAGGCCTCCTTCGAGTCAAGCAAACAGAGGTGATGACGACGACGACCGCCTCATACTGCCCAGTCATTCAAACAAGCATCCAAATTCATCAGTGACCTCTGTCGCGCCTCAGGCAGCGGAACCAGTAGGTCATCTTGGCTCCTCTGTTTGACAATTGGCTCATAGTTTGTCATAGATTGCAGCACCTGAACTGCAGCGCCGAGGAGGCATAGTAGGTCGATAGCCCTCTTTTCGAATTGGGCTGATTTCAGAGAAGCGCCTATTCTCCCTAAAAGCAGATGCTGAACACATTTATCTGGCAAATTACCCGGTAGAAACGGAGAGTAAACGGAGGGGGAGAGGTCCTGATCTTCGACGTTGCTCAGCCAACACCCGAGCGCTTTTATTCGCCCAATTCCATGAGCCGGTGAAGTTGGAAATTTTGGCCACCGATGGTATGTTTGGACGGTCTTCTGTCGTCGTCTTAGCTGATTTCAGGCAGCATAATCAGCCTAGTTATTGTGATACCACACGCAAGAAATGTCTTTTCAAGTCAAATAACAAGCTGCTTTCCCTTTCTTTTCACCCTGGAAGAATCACATCTAGTAGAATCGGAAGTCGTGCCATAGACGCGAATTCACAAGGGACCCACGTGCTGGGACTCAGGAGTTTGCCACCAGCTCTGCAGGGATATCCCGAGTGGCGTGGGATGACTGTACATACACAGAACCTTGACCTCCACTGAAAACTTCAAAAACGATGGTCTGTCCAATTCCCACTGCGATTCAAACTTTCTGATCATAGATCATTATCACTCGGCCTCTTCTTTTGTCGCCTGTTACCTCCGGCAGACTCTGATCTCTGCCGACATCACGGAAAAATCTGGAGATGTCGCGGAAAAATCCGCAGAATCCCCAGTCCTGGAAAGCAAGGTACGTGTCAGCCTCTAAGATTGAAATTTCTCTAACTCTCGTGGCTCGGCGTTCAAAAGGAAACGCCAGAAAATATATATGTGGATGCAATGCTTCAGCTGGAGGAGCCACGATTTATCGGGCTCGCTGAGGCTCAAAAGGTGACCCAAACACCCTAGGCTACGCCTTGTGCTGATACTCGTTTGGTGGTTTCGCAGATATTCAATCGCGTCGAGACTACCGATGAACAAAAGGACTTTATTCAAGACCGATTTCGAGACTTTTTGACAGCAGAGGCGATGGGATTGCAGGATGAGTTGAGGTTTCTACAGGGAGCGGCGATTGAATGGATCAAGCTTGGTTCGTCTCACGATAGTGAAGCTACCCAAGACGTGAAGGTGTTGAAGTTCGTGCAACAGGTCTGTCCTCTTTCATGTCTGTGGTTAACTTTTTTTAACCCTCAAGCAGAAGTTACAATTCACCTGGACCCTCATGACCTCCACCATTGAGGTCATGACGCCAGACGTTTCTTCTTCGCCTCTTCCATCATCCTCACCGCCAGGCTGGCTATACGACTATCCCTTGTCGTCCTCTCCTGTTTCCTCGCCTGTGGTCTCTCCGATCAAGCTTGGAGATACACCCTCTTTCTTTGCAGATTCGTCTCCTCTGATGCGAAAGCGGCGTCGTGTGGACGAATCACCGTCACCATTGTCGAGAAAGCGTTGCGGTGCTCTGGAGCTCCTACCTCTATCTCCTGAATCGCCAGACCTTCCCCATCCAAATTCCTTAGCCTTCTTTGAATATTGCCGTGGTACCGCTGCCAAACTCGAGTAGTCAAAAAAGAAATGTATTTTATATATGCGATCTATGAGAATATTGGTTTCTCTCTCGAATCGGCTGCTCGGTGATAACAAGATTGTAATATGCATTCGACTATTTACGATGGAGGTGCAAGCAAGGTGAGCTCTAGGCTGGGCAACAGTTAGAAATAGAAGAGGCAAAATGAGGAAATCTTACCTAGTTATCTGACAATTCGTCTCCACTACTGTGAGACTCTTCTGTGTCGGATGTCTCTATTACCTCGTATGCCTTGATCCTTGCGTGCAGTGAGCCATTCGAATCCAAAATCTGCAGGTCCTGGTTCAGAGCCCACTGGCTGTACTGTTCGACGGCTTCTGCTCAGGTGGGGAAGGTCGACCATTTGGAGTTTTCGGTGATGATGCTGCATTCGCAAGCGTCGGCCCTGCAAAATATGTAGCTGGATACGGAATAACATACGAAGGCTTACCATCCATGATAGACTCCAGGGACTAGTCCAGCTTGGACGGCGTACCAGAGCTCGGGTGACTGTCTGAAACTCGAGAAACCTTGTCCGAGAGGCGGGATAATGATGCGGTCATCGTCAAGCTGATGAGACGGAGGTGCAGATACAGTAATAACTGGAGCACTGGGATAAGGCCGACCAGAAGCAAAAGTGCCAGTGACTGGAAGAATAGCATCAGAACGTAGGTCGTATGGCTTTGAACGACCGAGTTGGATGATCCAGTCCGGTCCATTTTGCACTCCCAGGACCTCGGAAGTGGGCATTAATTTAAAGATGAAATACTCTGTGAAATTCGCGTCAGGATGCCCAAGAACCAGAGAAGAAACCACTCACGCGGTGAATAGTTGTCGGTGACAAGCTCAGGATGAGAAATATAGAGACGTCGAGCGGTGTTGACCAGACTTCGCATTGCCTGGGCATTTATGTTAATTACCAGCTGAGAGTTATTTCGATGAATGGGGTCCTCAGAGCGCTTTTGTTGGTTCATGATTTTGACGTCGGTGACCAGAATTTGAGAGATCCATTTAAGGCCAAAACTTGACTGGGCGGCAAGAGAAGCGAAGCAGAGTGCACGTGCCTGTCAGGTTGCTAAAAATAGCTCAAGCGGAAAAGCAACCGCGATTTCACTCTGATTTACATTACCCAGGTTTCTGTGTTCCCACAAATCACACAACGGAAAAGACAACTCAGTCTGCAAACTCGATTGGACATGCTACAGTGTTATCCCACAAGTGCGTGTCTGGCGTTTTGTTCCTGATTTAGAGTCGTGGCTTCTTGATCCTCAAGCCAGGAATCTAGAACGCCGTTACCTGGACAAGGCCGCCCCGAGGCGAAACTGCTAAATCCGGGCCTCTCTCTGTCTACTCTCAGGTCTTTTGAAAATCGGAGAAAACCAAGAAGTCCCTCCTTTCAGGTGAGCTCTGTCGATTTCAACAGACATGGTTTTGACAGGTCGTCCTGAAGCAAAAACATTGTCCTCGTCAGTTGCTCTTACCCTGGCATAGAAACATGTCCGACCGTCTGGATCAAGGTCCTCAGGTGAGCTCTTTCCTAAAATTGAAGTGGCTTAATCAACCTCGTTTTCCAGGAGATATCGTCTTCTGCTGCTTCCGCTCCTCTGCAGACTCAATGGTCTGCCCAGGACATCAAGGATACCGCAGGCGCTGCTTCACCTGTGCTGCTTGCCAATCCCACTGATGCTTGGATCTGGAAGCACCGTCATCTCTATCTTCAAAGCCTCCAAAAGGGAACCTACCAGCAGTTCATCGCTGAGATGGTCCCCGTTTACAAGAAGGAGGTCTCAATGCCTGAGGACAAGGACTCGAGCATGACTCTGGTAAGCGCTGCTGCTGTACTGCAAACTCTCGTTCACGATAGCCCTGTAACAGCTAGTCGGAAATGCATTTTTTGTATTGTGTAGTCATCTATTCGCCAGGTTCAGCATTTCCACCCTTCCAGCCTTCGTGGCCATGGCCATGGCCGAGCAGTGCGACTAGGAAGCGTATTTCGCTTGCGCTTGATGATCCTGAAGGTATGTCTGTTTCGTTTCGCTGGCTATTCAACTGGCTCAAAGCATATACTCTCAGTAACATCCTCGATTTGCTCTTGTATGTGCGGAATGTACCCATGGGCTCGAATTGCAGACGAGTGACCAATATCTACCGTAGTGAGACAAAATTAATGATCAAGTTCGGTACACGAAATACGATTGAAATCCAAGGTGACTGTGCTCCTCTGAGCCATCTCTCGAATTGTTAATGTCATAAGAAATGTGCATTGGAGAAGCATTGTGCAGCAAGGTGTAGAGGCAAGCACTATAAAAGTCCCAAATAAGCTGTTCTCGATTGTGAGACCACGGTAAGGAGAGCCTAGTGGAGTTTCAGCCGATGGCGCTAGTAAAGAAATGCTCGGGAGCCTTACCACTGATGGTCGACGCCAACAGAAGATACTTGTTCGATAATAATGTGGATACTGCTTTCTCCGTGGAGCAAAGTCACTATGTTTCCTGAAGATCGTGGTCAGAGAAAGACGACAGAGGCAGAGACAAACTGACCTGGACCGACAAGCAGACTGAGCACCGACAGAGAAGAGACTGCGTCTCAGAGGAGAGCCATGATTGACAGTTACTTTCAAGCTCTGATTGATGTCGACTGCTAATTCTTAAACTGGAACATGTATGTAATGGGATACCTTCTACGTAATGACGACTTGTTTGCCATTTTGTATTCTTCCTGTTTTCGCAGTTTTCCCATTTCCATGGAATTGGGATGGTCCACTGATAGTATTGCTGAACACACCAATTCTGCCAATTCGTCTTCGTTTGTGAAAAAACAACAGATCAGAATTTGACAGCCATTGATAAAGGTGATGGCTGTCGTGATGGCAGAGCTCCCAACGACGCGTGACATGCTTCCTTCTTGTTCCTCGTTTTTTGGCAGGCAGCGGAGGAGCTCCTTTGGATTGGATTCTGACGACCAGATACCCTCTTCTTCATGCTGCAAGTCTCGTATCGCCTTGGATTTTGGACTCAGGTCGCCATTGAAAGACCTTTCATCATCGGCATACAGGGCATGGCTTTCCCTCCACAAAACGTCCAAGATTCGCGTCGTGGAGGAGCTCTTCTCGACGAAATGCAACTCATTACTCATGAGATTCAACGCCGCCCTATTTTACGGGTCGCTGCCAGGAGATTCAGTCTTGTTGACCTCCTTTCTGACCTCCACCTGCAGTGAACCTCAAAAGCTCCCTGGAGCATATTCGGTGTGTCGGTGGACTCAATGAATCGAGACAAGTCTAATCTAGTATTAAGATAGTCTTCCTTCGGGCAGCTACCACAGCATTCTTGGTGGGTCCACAGTCCAGGAGATCCAAAAAGAGTCTAAACCTGCATGAAGACACTTTTTCTTCATTGGCTGATCTCCACTATCTCCGATCTGAAAGCTCTATCGAGTGTATTTGGTATGTTGGCCGTTCAACTGATTCGAGAAAGCTCTAATTCAGCAATAAGATATTCTTGTCTTCTTCTCTTGCTTCAACAAAATTCGTCTTCTGTTTCATTCCAGGTACCAATTCTTCTGAAATTGCAAGCGACGCCACTGATGCTGGTCATCCAGATATGTCTGGACCGATTTCACATCCTCCAATCACCTCTATAGAGAGCTCAAACCCAGTCGGAGAGCTTGAAAAGGACGAGCTCGATGAAGACTTTGGATTCGACCTGACCCTCCTGACCAACATAGACAATGATGTTCATCCCCTGCCAGCTGATCCAGCACCTGCGACCCTGACCGAGACACTGGTAGACAGCGGTGGCCACAACCTTCAGGCAAAGGTCAAGTTCGATGCGGAACACAAGGACCTAGGTTTTCTCGCTGGGCGCCGCTCGCTCCCGCATTCATCGACAGGTCTCGTGCCGCCTTTGACCGAGCATCAGCGCAGCCCGACGAAAACAACGAGACGGACACCGACGGAGGTTGCTTCAGTTACATCGCCTGAGCCCAATGTTTCTCGTCCCTCTTCATCTACCATTCCGGAACGACAAGGACAGCAATGGACGAAGGCGCAGATGGATGTTATCAATCACCTTGACCCCAAGCTCCGAGCTTGCTTTGCGGCCCCATCGCCACCTCCATCGTCTCCACCTCCAATCGTTCCAGCGCTCTCTCTCGGACCCTCGATATCGACGACCGCTTTCTTCAACAGTTTCAAGAGCAAAACGGTCTCCGAAACATCACCCAGTCCCGTCCCAAGCCTTCCGAAAACAAAGGCATATTTTGCCAATGCAGCTAGACGTCTAGCTGGACTTTCTCCGCTGCCTGGGACTCCTCTGTCCCAAATGCAAGCTCCGACAGACCTTGCCCAGCTCGCCCTCCAAACCAGACAGCTACTTTCGAATTCTGCTTCAAACTCTGCTCGACCATATCGAGCTGCAGCGTCCGTGTCAGCGACACTGCCAGCTTCAGCGTTTCCCTCAGCATCGGCATCTGTCTCTGCGTCAGCTTCAGCGTCGGCCTCAGCTCAATCCAGGTCACCGTCGCCCGTATCGCTGATAGCGTCCATTTCCTCGTCACCAAATCAGGTCAGCATGTCGCCAGATCCCCCTTCCCAGCCTCGGCCACTGGTTCTACAGCCTTTGTCAGGACCATTGAAGCGACCCAAGCTCAATAGGCCACCTGCAAGCGCTTCCTCGACAAATTCGCTCTCAGTGTCAGTTCTTCCAGTACTGTCACCTGCACATAGTGCTGCTCAGATCTCGGTCTCACCGTCGAGTCATCTGACGCTCTCATCGAAGCATCTGGAGCTTGGTTCGGCTGCTGTTTCAGACAAGTTGAAATCAGCTTTACCGAAACAGCTGCCTGCAGACGCTTCCTCGGCGAATTCGGTCTCGGTGTCAGTTCTCCCAGCACCGTCACTTGCACATAGTGCTTCTCAGATCTCGGTCTCACCGTCAAATCCTCCGGTGCTCTCATCAAACGATCCCGAGCTTAGTTCGTCTGCCGCTGCAGAAAAGTTGAGATTGGCTTCACCGGAACATCTAGCCTCTGCCTCTCGCTCATCTTCCACCAGTCACGAATTTCATCACGAAACCGATGTCGAAACTGCAGCAGAAGCAGAAGATCATGTTCGACGCACGGGAAATCAAACCGACGAGTCAGAAGATGAGACTGACGATGACGAGGAAGCGGAAGCGCAGTTGGGAAGTCAGGGAGAGATGATGGCCAAGGCCTTCGATGAGATCGACCTTATTCTCAATCGGCTTGGCAGGACTCTCGGTCGTTCACCGAGCTCCTTGGCTAAACGGTGGGCTAAGGCTACTATAAAAAAAGTCGAGACTGGGCAACCTTTGGAATATCTACGAGAGAATGCTCAAAGATCCAATGGAATTCCCTCGTGAGGCCAAGCAAGTGAAAGGCACCTCCTTCGAGGTTATCAGGACCTGTTTCGCTGATACTTCCCATGCTCAGCGCGCCGAAATGTGGAGGGTCTACAAGGAGACGCGTCCCGAGACCTATGAGACTCGAGTCTTGAACTGGGAAGCAGCAAATGAACTTCAGACGACAATGATGAAGCAAGAGCGACAACGTGACTTCGACAAGTATTTCTCTGAGATTTGGCAGCGGGTGAGCACTTTGCTTTCAGGTATCTGCTGTCTGTTAACGTTGCTTTCTAGGCCCAATGAGCGTCAAGTCTGCAGAGCTTTGAAACGCTTATCATCTCCTCTGGCAGTCTCGTCAATTTGGATGCAAGCTGCGCTGGGCTGTTCTACTCGCCTGGGGTTACAGGGGTAAGCTCATATCACTTGACGACATCTCTTTGCTGACTCTTGCCCTTCAGTATGTCGAGAAGCACGGACATGTCTCTGACGACGACATGATCGGAAATTTCAAAACCTGGGCTTAGTGAGCTGCCAGGCTTTGACGCCATTCATTGACTAACGATATACTTGTTGCTAGTGATCATGTACGCGACGGAATCCTTGAGCGAGCAGGAGTCACTGCAATGCCAACAGAAACCAAGGAGAAGATCGTTCAGCCGGTGACTGGGCCAGGCGAAGATGAAAATGTGGAGTCTAGAATGCTGACGGAATATGTCAAGAATGGAATAATTGCCCGGGCTGGTGAGTGTATCCCGTAGCTTTATTCACTCTTCTGACCTCTGTCAGAAAAAGTTGGCTTTGCTTTATCATCGACTCAGTTCCCATGGAAGACTTTGCAGGCATTAATGCTGAAAGCAGGCATCGGCATGGAGAACTATCCAGCCTATGCCGATCTCCCAGACTCCAGCGTCGGCAAAGGGCTCAGACGTGTGTCCATCCTCAGTCATCAGCTCTTACTGGCCCAGCTCAACGACCTACTTGATCCTTTGGTGTTTGTCAAACACTCGACGCAATGTAAGTTTTGTCAAGAAGTTCTCTGTTCAAAGCTAACCTGATGTGATAGTACTCGAGAATGACGAAAGGCCACTGATTCGGTGTGCTCCCCTCAGCTCGACATCTCTTCCCAAATGCGTCTATGTTCAGCGGGGTATTGTCAATCCACCTCCAGCGCTTTCTGAATCGGATATCAAGAGGCTCATCGTCGAGACCAAGCCTGGCAAGGTCAAGAAGAATGTTTGGTTCACCTCAGAGCCGCGTCCAGACGTCATGCCAGAAGCTCCCGCCCAGTGTCAGACTCGCTCAAGAAGTGTCTTGGCTGATAATGAGACCACCGGTGGTGGTTCAAAGCGGAAGGCCGATAGTCCTGAATGCCACAGGTCTTCCGAAACACCTGCAGGTTAGTGCTTTCATTATCGAGAGATGCGGTCTAAGAAATACATTACCTAGCTCGGAAAAGGGTCAAGTCGACCCAGTCGGTAAACGCTGATGCTAGAGGTGGTCGTTCCAAGCGCAAGGTCGATACTCCTGATTATGAAGAGTCTCCTGAGATGCCTCCAGGTTTGGTGCTCTCATCATCGGCAAAGGTTGTCATCTAAGAAAGGTTTATCTAGCTGCGAAAAGGACCAAAGCCCCCAAGGCACACCCCCCTGCGAAGCCGAAGGCGATCACCCAGACGAAGAAGTCGACAACCGGAAGACAGAAATCTGGGACAAGGTCGACAAAGTCGAGCGTGATACCAGGTCAGTTTAGATCGTAAATCATGATTTCGTCGCTCAAGCTCTTACTTAGATGGAGCCAATGTTGTATCCAATGATACCTTGAGACTCCCATCCACCTCTTCGATGCAGAACTTCGATCTAGGTCACAGTCAGAGGATCTCGGCCGAGATGGCACCAGGTTGGTCTGGCTACTGCGGGCCATCTAGAACAACAGCTCCAGGATGGTCGCAAGCTCCTCCACCTCAAACCTGGTCAGATCCGCTTCCACAACCTCCAATGTCACCTGAGGAGCAGGAGAGGCTGTTTCAGGCTCGACGCCTTGCCGCTGCACAGGAGTATCTTGCTTCAGGGATCACCGACGACGAACTCAGGCGACAGTTGTCGAATTTGAGTGCAGAGGATACTTTGACACTTTTCGGTTCATCCGAGCAGAGCCTCTCTGGATGGTGACAACTCTCATTTCGCTTCTTTTTCACGTCTTGGACTGTGATTGGTGTTTTTGAAATAGTATAACTGGTACAGTAGTACTGCTTGGTCATGTATATGTATATATCTCCGTACATAGTTTCTTTTGTCTGGCCACCTTTCGTCCTTTTGAAGTCGCAGATTAGCCGCATATGGATTCCGTGTCTCCTGGTCCTATTTCTGGGTCAGTACATTTGCATATGCTCTACTGCCATTTTTATTCATCATCTGGAGAGTCACAGCACATCTACTGCGTGATTTCAGGCCAGAAATGTCGCGGAAGAAGCTCCTCTGGCCCAGGCTGAACGTCGATATGAGCTCTCCCGGTCCTGTTGTAGCGGTGATGGGTTCGGAAATCCTTTTTGGACACTGTTGCTACCCATTAGAGTACTCCTACACGCTTTCCCCTCCAATGTGGACCCATGGATGCGTCCGAGACTGCGCCACAGATATGCTGGATATGGACTCCCTGTCTCCTGGTCCTTCTTATGCGTGGATACGTTCAGGGAATGTTCTTTGTCATTTCTACTAGCCATTCAAGCCGCTACGACGCGCTTATTCCATGATTCCCAGCCTGAAATATCGAGAAACAAGCTCCTCCGGCCCAGGCTGAACGTGTCTCCTGGTCCTGCTTCGGCGTCGGCACATTGGCGGATGTTTACAGTCACATTTACTCACAGTGCAGACAGCTACAGCACATCTACCGCGTGATTCAAGGCCAGAAATGTCGCGGAAGAAGCTCCTCTGGCCCAGGCTGAACGTCGATATCACGTCTCCCGGTCCGGTTGTGACGGTGGTAGGTAGATAGACTTTCTGCACACTGCTGATACCCATCAGAATACCCCTACGTGCCTTTCCCTCCAATGTGGACCCGTGGATGCATCTGAGACTGCGCCACAGATATGCCGGGTATGGATTCCTTGTCTTCTGGTCCTTCTTATGCGTTGATATGTTGAGGAATTGTTCTTTGTCATTGTTAATAGCCATTCAAACCTCTAGGATGCATTTATCCTGTGATTCCTAGCCTGGAATCTCATGAAACAAGCTCCCCGGCCCTGGTTGGAATGTTGATACCATGTCTCCTGGTCTGCCCGTGAAGGTGGAACTGTCAGTTCTGGTGCCTATATAATATAGTCAACCATTTGAACAGTTTCAGCCACTGGAACCTGCGACCCCGACCCAGAAGGGAGCTCCCCTGATACAGATGACCCATTTCCTGTGCTTCCCAAGTGCTTCCTGCGACCACGGTCAGTTTGGGATTTGATGTTTGAGACTTTATCTGACCTTCGTCGCGGCTGGGGCAGCTCGACGCCATCATTCCGAAGCAGAAGTGCTCCAAAACAAGTTGTCAGCGCTTTGCAGCACCTTCGGAAAGCGATATCCTGGTCGATCTTGGGGGCAAAAACACGGTAAAAATCTCCATTACATTGATGCATTCATTCTTCATTTATTCTGGAGGATCCGAACGCATTCTACAGGCAGAAAACAATAGATTGCGCTGCCGCCAAGGCTGCTTGAATTTCAACGTCACGTGCTTGATGCGCTGACACATCAAGCTCCCCAGTGGAGCTCACCGAAAAACGCTGGCATTCGACCGAAACACAGGTATGCCAATTCTAACTAGGCACATTTCCAGATGCTAAATACGTCGCCAAAACTGCCATTTTACCCCGCGGAAAACCCCAAAACTCGCCGAGAAACGACCTGGCTAGAGGCGCTCCGCTGGTTTTAGGGAAGCGCCTTTCGGGAGCTTCACCTCCTTTTTGATGTTTAGGCCCCTTGGCGCGGTCCAATTACACGTCCAACTAGGTCTAATTATGATGTCATGGCATCTGCCTAAGGTGCCCCTTCTTCGAATTGTCACTTCTCTTGGTTCCCTACCATCATGCTCGTTATCTCTCTCGCCACTCTTTTTGTCACTTTCACTGCTACAAACGCGCACCTGGATGAAAAACATGTTCAGTTAGCAAAACGACAGCTACTTAGGTGCATTAGCTGCAGCATCTTCAGCCGGTGCTAGTGCTACAAAGGCAGCCAATGGTGCTGCTACCTTGACAGCATCTGGTGTTCCAGCCTTGGCTAGTATAACCCTCGGAATGGCCTCGGGCACCCCCGTACCCTTGTCGAAGACTTTTACTCCGGGAGCATCAGCACCAATCTCCGCAGCGACCACTATTCCAACTTGTAAGAAGCCTTGGTATTCTTCTCTTTAGTTAGGCTAATCTTGTTTTCAGTTGTCTTCTCGCCGGGAGACTGGCCTGCCGCTGACAAGCCCCCCGATCCAAGTATGTAGCATTTGAGGCTTTCGGGCTGGACTGATAAAAAAATTTCAAGCTTCTCCTGAGGTGTTGGAATGGATGAAGGAGCTGGATGGTCATCATATTCCGGATATCTCGACGACCGTCGATGGAACTTGTGCGAGCAGCCCTGAAGCGGCAGCGAATGCTTCTGCCCGAGGATGGTGGTCTTGCGGCGGCTATACCAGGGATACAGATATTACTGTTTGCCCTGATCCAAAGACCTGGGGCGTCAGCTTTGACGACGGCCCGTCTCCTTATAGTGAGTGTCTGTGATCGACTTTCCGACTTGTTCTCATTTTGGTACAGCCCCGTCGGTATTTTCTTTTTCGATCCTTCCTCTGCTGAATTCCGGATAGAAAACTCTTGAAATATCTCAGTGAGAAGGACATCTCTGCGACGTTCTTCGTCGTCGGATCTCGGGTAATATCATACCCCCAAACTCTTGTTGCAGAATATGAGGCTGGTCACGAAATCGCTGTTGTACGATTTTTTTTTCTTTCGTCTTTTCGTCCTTTCTCATTCACATTCTAGCATACCTGGTCTCATACAGTACGATGTTTCTCACCTCGTAAGGAGGTTCTAACAGATCTTCTCACAGCACTTGACAACCCAGTCTAATGCTCAAATTGTGGCGGAGCTTGGCTGGACGCGGAAGGCTATCAAGGCTGTTATCGGAGTGACGCCACTGGCAATGAGGCCGCCCTTCGGGGATGCCGATGACCGCGTTCGTGCTATTGCCCTGGCAATGGGACTGGTACCAATACAATGGACTAGAACACCTGCAGGCGTCGCTTTTGATACCAACGGTTCGTCTTTCGGGCTTCTTTCGATCATTTACTTACTCTCGGTAGATTGGAAGGTCGCTGGAGGAATGATGACCGGTGTCGAGCAATATAATACCTTCCAGTCTATACTTGGAAACGCTTCTACCCTTGACACTGGGTAATCTTATCATTTTGTTTTCGTGGGCCAGTTTCTGATGTTCTGTTCAGTTTCTGTGTACTCCAGCACGACCTTTTCGAGATTACAGTCGATCTTGCCATTGGATATACCATCCCTGCTGCACTCAACGCCAATTTCAAGGTCCGAGTCCTTTCTTTCTCCTTCTGCCCCTGACTGATATAGTCTCGCTCAGCTCGAAGCTATTGGAAAGTGCTCTGGCTTCCCTGCCCGAAGTAAATCTTTTCTCAAATGTGTACTTGATGTAGGCTGATCTTGGACAAAAAGACATATACAGGGAAACTATGACAAACACGACGTTTCCATATAAAGATGGAAGCTCTAGCAGTTCGTCTGGTGCGAGTACCAACTCTGGACTGTCATTGTTGTGCGTTTTTGCACTGGCATTCGTTTTGAGCAGCGCTATTCGCTGGTAACTCCGACTCAGATACGACCTCGGAGTCTTAGAAATAGTTCGTCCACACTACATCATGGACATTTAGTACTAATTTCGCATATATCTCAATCAAATCATAGCATAGCTAAACGACGAAGCTTTGAGTTCAGATATACTGCTTGCACATTCTTTTTATTCTCTTGTGCTGTCATTCGATGTCAGATATCTTTCTCTTTCTCTTCTTGTTCTTGTTCTTGTTCCACTTCCACTCCTTGTCTGTCGGTTTCAGCGTCAGTTGCACCATGTTTCGCCCACAATTCTGAGTGCATGTTTTTTCGCACCAATTGTCCAAGAACGGTCCAGTCCAGTCCATCTGAATGGGATTTTGTTTCGATCTGCAACTCCTTCTCGACACGCTCTGTGATGGAGTCTAATCCGTCGCTGAAGGATATACCTTTGAAGTCTTTCCTTCGCTTCAGGATGTCCCGGAGAGCTGTTCGCTGCTCGGTGCTGAGACCCTTTCGTCTGGCTATCTCGGTGGAGACGATCTGGGCTGCAATATGTCTCGGAAGCGTTGGTGCTGTATCCGGGGTCCATCCCCAGACAATCCCAAACTTCTGCTTCTCGATTTCTTCTCCTCTGACCAGACCCTTTCTGACATCCTCAACCAGCTTCGCTCGCTTCTTCTCTGACTTGCACAAGCCTGTAATCTTTGCCGAATTTGTTATATAAGAGTCGAATCCATTGCTCTTTCTCCATCGAAATGGATCGGCGCTCCGTACGAACTCTGTTATTCGCTCTTTTCCGATTGCACGAAAAAGGGCAGCTTCTTCATCGAAGCCCATGTCTGCACGTTCGAATGCCTTGAGGACATAATTTGCGATTGTCTGGCTGTTCATAGGTTTCCCTGGTCGCATCTTTTCGCAGATTTCGTCGACACCTGTCATTCTATCTGGCTTGGTGTGACGCAATTGGAGAGACGCTTACTGAGTTGCGTGAACGCGACCAATTCGAAGGCTTCACGGACACGAGGATTAAGCAAGTCGAGAGCACGTTGCAGCGCCTCTTTGGACTCCATGGCCTGCTCGAGCTGTGTCGCAGCCAATTCGTCCTCACTTATTTGAGCTGATGAACGTGGTGGATGCTCATGCGCCTTTCTGTCAGACCAAGTAAGTCGAACCGCCGAGATATCGTAAATCATCGACTTGCTTTGCTGCGCTCACACCTAACGATGGTTCGACGGAAAGCCGAGCTGATGGAGTAGGCTGCCACTGAATTGGAATATGGCTAAATGCTCGATATTTGTACAAGGAGGAGAGAGAAATCAGTCTGCGAGGCAATATCATTGTCGTTGGTGAGAAGGTTGCGCCTCTGGAGCGGTAAGAACGAAGCCGGTTACAACTGTGATCTCCGAACTTTCCGAAGGAGGAGGGTGACTTACATAATTGATCTTTTTTATGTAAGGCAGGGCCGCCGGAACGGCACTGACAGTCTGATTATACAGCTTCATCTACTCAGCAAAATGTCTACAGTATGTTGTCTCAAATTTTCAACTCAGTCTGCTCTTCAAAGCCTTCCTGGTTATTCCTTGGAAAGTTCTATTCTGCAAGTTTGGCTCTTTTCGCTTCCTCAATCAGTATCACATCCAATATTTCGCGCATTTGACCTTGTCTTCGATAATACTCATGGAGAGTGAAGGAGATTGGCGCTTGCGCCGCTAACAAGTTTCAAATAGTCAGAACCCCAATTTCCAAATATCAGAAGAAGAGTTGTCCCACCAAGGGTCTGAGGATGAGAACGCGTCGTGGGAAGCTGATCACGTGGAGGGATTCCCAACCTTAACCACGACTTGGGAAGGAAAAAGCTTTTTGAAGTTTTTCACAACCGCGTCCAGGTCATTCGATTCCAGTGACGTTTCTCGAGCTCGCAGTAGAACATTTTTCTTGGCCGAATACAATTACAAATTTCTCTACCATAGCAATGTATAAGACTGTTAGCGATAAAGAGGCGGCTTGTGAGATACGCGAATAGCCCAAGAGTTTACCTGTCTTGGAGCAACGACATTGATTGGTGAGACGAAAGTTCCCTGTAGCAAAAGGTCCAGCATCGAAAAGCGTTTTAGAAGGAAGCTGACCTTGACGGTCTCATTCAGATTCCATGTAGACTTCAACACCATCATACCGCCAATTCTCCACTCGTCTCAATGTACAGTCCTCTCGGTAGTATTGCAAAACCACAGTTTCCAAGTCCGTCTCGCGCCATTCGAAGAGCTCCAGCAGATCATCCTCGTCGAGTTCTACTTGACCACTAAACGTGAGCTCGCGCAAGTTTGGTACTGGGAGTTCTGCTTCTTCTGCTTCTTCATCCCATTCTCCAATGAGGAGTTCAAAGACTTCTTTGAGCATGATACATCTTGCGGTGACCTCTGAGACGACGATCTCTTCTCCCCATGGAATATCTGAGAGCTCTAGTATCTCCAATAGCGGCATGTGTTGAAGCAGCTGGCTAAATGAATGCTTGTCGACACCGAAAAGTATGAGGCGGAGTTCGAACAGCATGGGGCTGGATCTGGTGAGCATTCGAAGGAGAGCTGGAATGGGACATCCGACCCTGTAAGGGTTTGGTTCGTCCATGGTGATATGCAGATCTCCGAGTTCTGGAAGGGTGAGGGAATCAAACAAAACGGTGATCTCATTTCCGTTATCTATGAGGCCACTGTCGAGATCGGAGCAATGTAAAGTGAAAATTGAAGCTTGTTAAGGAGCTTCTGATGTGAGGAACAATATCTCCTTCGCGATAGCAAAAGCTGTCAATGTCGACGAGATAGAGATTTGGGCATTGTGGAATGAGCGGCAAAGCGAAAAGCAGGGGTAGGCACCGCAATGCCAGGAATGTAATTTGGGACCATGGGATGTATGAGTCGAGGGAAACAGAGTTGTCGCATAGGAATTGAAGGTCAAATAGCTTGGGGGCGTCCAGAAAAGCCCGAGTACGAAGCAGATACTGGGGATTCTCCCCCTCCAAATATGTCCTGCCATCACTGCTCAACCTCAAGGAGCTGAGGTTTGTAAAATCGAACTTCTGGTTCTCGAAAAGAGCTGAAAATGTGCGCTGTGGAACCGTGATGTGAGCTCGGCCCCAACGTCGGGAATGAGCGAGGAGCTGAGAGAAAAGATCGTTGCAGCGTGCAATTTGGCTTGAGTGCACTTTGTTTTTCGAGTCTACGTGTATGATCAATACTGCGTCCTTGGAATGTTCCAAGAAGGTCGCCAGCAGTAAAGAGGAGGATGTCGTAGCGTGATCTAGGGTGATGCCGAAACGCGACCAGAACTGCTTGTTTCCATGGGCAATGTCGCGCCAACGAGAGCAGACCTGAGAAAGGTGCATAATTGCGAGATCTTCTGGATTGGTAAGCTCATTCCTGTCGTCAATCGTGCAGATCTGGAAAATAGCATCGAGAATCTCGGTTGGGGTTTGGTCGATATACGAATCTGGGGCCATTTGGGGATTTGCTAGAGGGAAAAATTGTCGAGGACCATGGTAGAAATGGGTAGACAGACTGACCGAAATTTCAACCTGCAATCGGCACCAATCTCCGTACGAAAGAAAACAACAAGACAGGCAGCGTCACGGATGTGACTTGGGTGACAAACGTGACTTTCACTGCTTGAACCAAGCTTGAACCGTGGCCGCCATGTTTTATTGTTTTCGGAAACGAGCCAAGCTCTTGATCCCATGTCCTTCTCTTTTCTCTCAGTCTGCCGAATCCACGGCTGTAGCGATGAAACAGTCAGCCAGCTTGGATCCCTCAGCGCTGCCGCCACTGCGGTATTCGTGGACTGTCCGGTTCTGGACGCGGAACTAGACACCCCTGAATTCGACGCCCAACCGTATTCTTGAAGCCATCCCGAATAGGACAGAATTCGCTATCGAGGACCTCCTGAATCCTTACGAGCAGTATGCTTGAACCGCATGTTTAGGGACTTTGTCTGGTATCATCCTTGGGACGAGATTCCCGACGTGATTCACCGTATACAATGTGAGTAACACGTCTATCTATTCAGACTTGGTGACTGAAATAAAACATTCAAGCTCGCTTTGGTGAAGGACTACAATGCACCGCGACTAGTCTTGGCCGAACGACTTGCAACTTGCCACGAGTCTCCAAAAAGCGGTCAATTCTGATCCGAGGTAGTCGGCAATTTCAGCGACCGCTATGTAGAGCCTGGCCCAGAGCTTACAGCAGCCAGGTTTTGAGACTATGATACAAACCCTCCAATTTACCGCTTTTCGTTACCTTTTACAATCAGTCCATCCTGAGGCTGGGCTCTTCCTCAGCATCTGACACGCTCATATACGATCGTAGAGGTCCGATGGAGCCCAGGGAGTCCGGAATCGAGGTGACAGTATTATACCAAACGCGACCTCAGCGAAGCGAAGTCCTGATTCTATCTTGTTGCCGCCAACCCAGGTACGCTGGAGGAACTGGTTCTTCCAGCAGAAATGTCGCTCTGGTGCTTTAGGTTCTGTGTCGTGGCCACGGCTTCGCGAGCTCACATTCTTCGGCTTTCCAACAGAATTTCCATGTCCCTCGTTGCGCCATTCGCTCATCAGCCAGACCGGTTCCTCGGTGCTTCCACTTTACATCGTCTATTCATTCGCATTGAACGCCCAGCAGACCGGCAAGAGCCACCTCTCTGGATATTTCCACCCTACGACAGTCCAGAATCGCCTCGACGTGATTATGGTCTGTTTTCTGTATTCGGAAGCACAATACTGGCACCGTCGAGCGTATTCCCATCAGTACCAGCAGCAGCAATTCGGCAGGATAAAAGCGAGAGCTACTCCTGAATCCCCAGAAGATATTCCGGCTATAGGACCAGCGTCGCCAAGCCGAGATGTCGACGAGACGGAGGCTCTGCTCGACCCTCTACGCAACTTCTTTTGGTACAAAGCTTGGTCAGTCATGAAAGAGGACGGCTCTCTGGGCTATAGAAGCAATGAAACTAATCCAGTAGAACTGAGGGACAAAGATCTGTAAGTCATTCAGCCTCTACAATAGTATGTGTCCCTCGTAAACTCATCGACATACTACAGTATTCGAGATGTCAACTAGGTAGATATTGTACATTCTCATGGCTCGGATAATGCAATTACCTTGACCTTTACAACCGCCAAGTTATGTTCAAGTTGGGATACAGTACCCGGTTCAAGCTGCGTCTAAACTCGGTTGAAGGGCTTAGGGGATTACGGCCGCGGACCGCATGTGACCTGGCGCGTTACGTGTGACAAACAACAGGTTCAATGGCCAGCTTTTTGTCTTTTCCTTCGCCCACTTCTCTGCCCTCATGTCCAGAAAGAAAAGATTTCATACTCTTGTAATTGTCGCAGTCAACCTACTCAGAACCGTCAACTCGGTTGCTGATGTTGCAGGCTCTCCAGCGGCTCCGCTGAAAGCGGTAACAGGTCTAGCTCTGATGATCGTAGAATTGGTCCAGGTATGTGGCGGCTACCCTGATAGTATCATTTCTGATTGCTCGAAGGGTTATCAGTGCTATACCGTCGAGTTGAAGGAATTCTGTCCTTACCTGGCGATATCTGCGGCGGCTGTGGTTGGCAAATTTCATGACGCCAAGCTGAATGCAGAAGATCTACGGAAAGACCTTGGGAGCCTACTCCAGTCAGTCCTAGTCTCATTGCCACTGTGGCCAACGCTCACGCACCAGCAGGGTTATGGATGACATCAGGTTAAAGCTCGAAAAACATGAGGAGAAGCGATACAAGTTCTTCGTCTGGCTGAAGAACCGTCATCTCGTGGAGAAACTGAGGAAAGAGCTCGACGACGCCATCCATAGATTCAAGGTATTCCCGTTATCAATCTCCCATAAGATAATGGACTGACCCCCCAGTTTGATATCGCCATGTCGACGGCTAGAGACGTAAACATCTTGCGACAGCTTTTCGAGTCTTGGAAGCCAGAGATTATTGTTAAACAGATTTGCGAAACGCTTGGTCAAGACATTGGTAAGTTGACCTTGTTCCCGAAAGGGAAACTCCTTGATGATGTTGCTGAACGCTCAACAGTTATGGCGAGCTCCCCTTCCGGGGACAACAAGACACCATTCCAGAAGTCGAAATGTTGCTACCCTGGGACCAGAAAGGCAATACTGGACGATCTGCTCCAGTGGTCCCAGACGGAAAAACCAAGCGACAAGGCAGAAATTCGACTTTTGGCCGATGTCGTTGGTAGCGGAAAGAGCACGATAGCTCATACATTTGCGCGAGATTGTTGCCACCGAAAAGTTCTTGGCGCCTCATATTTCTTCGATAGCAAGGTTTCTAGTCAAAACGACACTTCCTCGGTGATCAAAGTCATCGCAACAAACCTTGCTGCATTCGACGAGGCCCTTGGCTTGCAGATATCTCTGTCAAAGAGAAAACATCCAACCGAGAACCTCCCCGACGAATTCCGGTATTACATTGTCGAGCCATTTCAACAATGGACCAGTCAACGCCGTCTCATTATAGTGCTAGATGCCCTGGATGAGGTGGCAGATAATAGTGAATTCCTTAAAGTCCTTCGAGATCAGGTCCCGACCATACCAGGCAACGTTGGCTTCTTCCTTACCTCTCGACAGGAACCCGACATCATGTCTTTTCTGTCCGAGAATCCCCCTCATATCCGACACCTCTCCATCGAAATTCACAGCGACACCAACAAGTCGGATCTCGAAGCTTATATCAGGGGCCGGTTGGAAGAGATTGCGCCCAAGAAGCTTAAATGGTTGTCATCGAAATGGCCGACGGACAAAGAGGTGTCCAGGTTCGTATCCAAAGCAGAAGGGCTCTTCATTTGGGCAGCCACGATATGCGACTATCTTATGTCGGAAGCTGCAAGCAGTCCAGCTTTAGACCTCGAGCTCATCCTTTCTGCTCAACCTAATCAAATTGGGCTTGACGCAACTGCGAAGATGAGTACTTTATATAGTACCATTCTCAAAAGATGTCAATGGAAGGGTAGCTTTCCTATAGCATACCAAGCAGTCATGGGAGCTATCGTGGCCGCTGTCCATTTCGTCGCTTCAGGCCCTTATCGACTGGGATTTCTCTTCACATCTCGATGTTTGCTCGGTTATTGAGAGATCTCGCATTCGAACTCTTCTGACTGGTTACACTCAACTTACCACAGAGATTCATATTCTTCACCTTTCCTTTCGAGACTTCCTTACGAACCCCGACCAATCCAAAGAGCCATATTTCATCGACCCAACAAAGCACAGTGGCATTCTGGCCCTCAAGTGCTTGCAACTGATGAATAGAGAGTTTGTGAAAGGAGTGGAAGGGTCAGGATACCTCAAAACCGATGCAGCGCATGCTGAGCTCCCAAAGTTTGACGTCTCAGACGATGTCTGGTATGCCTGCGAGTTCTGGCAGGATCACCTTGCTGACAGGCAAGCTGAACCTTGCGATGATCAAGCTCTACTTGACGCCTTGCGCCTCTTTCTCGTCAAGAATATCACAACTTGGTTGGAGATATCAGCGTCGAAAGGCCGGCTTCATCCTGTCTTACGACCTTGTTTGAGGCGATATCTGCAGGTAAGGACTGGTTGCTTTCAATGTCTCATTTGCTCATTGTATTTTAGATACTCTGCCCGGAAAAGCCCGAAGCAGCGCTTCCCGGTGGTTTTCATATCACTTTATACCGCCTAGCAAAGCGAATATCGAATCTTGGTCGACCTGAAGAGGGTTATCAGGTGTCGACGGAAGCTATAGACCTCTTCCGGCTTATCCCGACTTCACCCGATAATTTTGATTCCGCGCTTGTCCTTGCGACTCTTGCTCATGCCGCCATCCTTGTACTCGTTCGCCGCCACGAGGAATCCCTCGAGTTAGGTCGTAAAACCATCGAATCTCTTCGAGCCCTAGGCGACCAGGATGATCCATTATTCCTTGTCTGTCTCTCCCGACTTCTTCATAACGTCGCTGTTGGTCTCCAGGGGCTTTTCGGAGGTATAAAGGAAGCGTTGACCTTGGTGACAGAGGCTGTAAAACTGCAACGAAGACTTGCGAGATCAAGCGACTTCGAGTTGCTCAAGGATTTGCCTTTGATGGTCTCTACCACCGCGTCCTGCTATATGCATCTTTTCCGACCCTTCGAGGCCACTGAAGCGGCAGAAGAAGCAGTTTCCCTCTATCGGGAGTTTTTGCCCTTGCATCCGGCTTTTGCACCCAAACTGGCCAGAGCGTTAGTGATCCTTTCGGACTGTTTAGCGAGTCAAGGCAGAGGCGAGTTTGCTTTACTCGCCATCCAAGAGGCCATTACCATTAGCAGAGATCTGGTCATTAGGGACCCAGCTATGACTCGGACACTTGTGGAGCATCTACAGACCTTGGCACAGCGCTTTGGGGATCTAAGACTTTACAGTGACGCGATAACAGCAACCAACGATGCTATCGCGCTCTTGCGTGATCTAGCAAAGAAATCCAGTTCTGTGCACATGGATATTTCCGACAACATGATGATACTTTCACGGTGGCTAGCATGTGACAGCCAAAACGAGAAGGCTCTCGAAGTGACCACTCAATGTGTGGATCTGATCAAGCGAGAGATCACAACAGCTGCAACAGACGCTGAAATCCTCAACGAACAACTCAGCAAGGCTCTCAGGGCTCGTTCACTTCGTCTCGGCGCTCTGGGAAGAATCCAGGAATCAGACGATGTATATGTGGAAGCTCAACGAACGCTTGCTCCTAGTTGGATGCCTGAGACACTCTAGAGGACTTGGATAGATGAAAGAGCTGTAAGTCTCTTCATGTATTTTATATTAGTACAATATTGACCATCATAAGAGACCCAACACTTGCAAACGCTTAATGGCCGTGGGAATACCAACAGAGACGTAAAGATCATAGGAGCACTTACGCCGACTTCTCAGGCTGTCGTGAGGCTTCTTTCTGTTTCGTCATATCAGGGCACCTTTATGGAATCCCCTGGAAACGTCTTATTGTTCTTCACATCTTGACACCGGCCAGTTAAAAGGTACAGGACTCGGAAGACTTCCCAACCTCCCTTCGCAATGCAAGCATCCTTCCAAAGTTTGAACCCACCATGTGTTGGCTTGGATCTGCCTGATGTCCACTATGAGATTACCTCTGAAGTCCGTAGTTCCTTTTGTATTTCCCATAACGCGCCTGATATCTTCTGCAAGTGGCATCGTCGTGGGACTTTCGCCGATATTCGTAAAGGCAGGCTCATGCAAGGGAAATCTTTTACTGCAGTGATTATCCAAAAGATTCACGATCCACCTCGAGCTATACAGCGCCATCATCGAGGCACATTGCCGTGCCCAAACTTCCACGATTTCGTGGATCGTATCGAAGACACGACTGGTACCATTGGGAGGGCTCTCGTCTTTCAGGAGCCTCTTTACTTCCTCTCTACAATGGTCTCTAAAGGCCGTGGACTCTCTTCCCCGGAGGACACTGTACAATTTATGGGGCAACTTCTCACCGCACTAACCTTTCTTCACGATGAGAATGGACCGCATGGCCATATTTCTCCAGATGTCATCTTCTTCGAAGTCCTGCCACAGGAACTCGATGCTGACTCGGACAACACCACAGATATAAATGCGAGAAGCTGGATTCTGAAATTGAGCTTTGACGTAGATCAAGTCCTCACCACAAACACATTTCCAAAGGCATGTATCCCGCCTTCGCCTTCATCATTGCCTTCATTTAATAAATGCGACAGATCGAAGCGGGCCCTTATTGTCCACCTGAGGTCCTGGAATCTCCAAAGGCTGATGCTCAGAAGCCCGGAGATCTGTGGTCTTCTGGTTGCGTTTTGGCGTTCATGATGTACGGTACAACCCTTTTTGATGGGACCAAGGAAAACATTTTGGCGATAATGAAGAATGACCGTACTTTTTCGGAAGCGCTGGATTCCAAAAACCCTGGCGGGTCTAGTGAAACAGGTGCGCCCGTTTTTCAACTTGTTTATCCTCGTCTGTTAACATTGTCTGAAATAGCCACTTCGCTGCTTTCTCACTTCCTTTCATTGCGTCCAAACAAGCGAAGCACGGCCTTGAAAGCCAAATTGGCAGTCAGCAGGATGATGTCTACGATGAATGGCCCTGACGCGGTGTCAATGTTTCCCAAGCGAGAAAAGTAGGTAGATAATTATTATTCTTGATTTGGCCACATATTTGATGACAGATGCTATTTTTTCGTAACCTGTATTATTTATTATATACGACTGGAGGCGCACCGGGGCCAGCTCAATAAACTCATAATCTGAATAAAAATGAAGACAGCCAGTAAGCTCGCTACAAGATCTGAGGTCTCAAAGGCGGATCTGCTTCAAGAGCATGCAAGAGCAGCGAGAGTCAATATCAATGTTGACATGGGAAACGTGAGACGTTCTAAGAATTTATGTTATGTATGACTGTCAAGGCCTAATCGGAGATAATTGATCAAGCTGCTTCCCCATTTGGATCCATTACGATCGTCACATACTCAAACATAGAAAACCAGATTCTCAAATACTCGACCGAATTCTCTCAAGTTCTTATTTAACGGAGTAAGATCCAACTCTCAACGCCAACCAAACCGACGTGTTAATATCTTGACGAGCTGTATCAGTGTGGGAATGTGGGTCCCATGTTGTTCTCTGTTTGTTCCCGATCATTCGGTTGACACCGCTTGATCACAAAGCGGACAAAAGCGTTGCCAGCACGTCACTTGCTATTGTTCTCTACAGGGAATAATAGCCCACATGGAGACCTTGTTCTCGGTTATGATAAAGACAAAACCAGGAGCTCTCCTGGTCAAATCTTGTTCTATTCTTTTCCTTCTCTTTCTAAATCTGATTATCTTCCTCGGACCTCCTTCTCTTTATACTTATTGCTCCGTGAGCGGGCCCAGCCTCACCTCGTTCGACTGTCGGCGACATGAACGAACCCATGGACATTGATCCAATGTGAGCCCAAGCTTGCGTATCACAGATTTTGGCTGACAGGATATGGTGCAAGTGACAGTGATCTCGGAGAACTAGAAGATTATTCTGAGGACCACATCGTTGAGCTGGTGCTCACACCGCCCATTCATTACAACGACGTCCATTTCATGGTAAATCCAATACTATGAGCATCTTCGTCTTTGATTAATGTCATACTTTAGCTCCAGGCTGATTGTGTGAGATTACAAACCAGACTGCCATCTCGTCTCGAAGATCAGCTTCCGGGTTACTATTACAAAGGCCCTGGAGAACTCTTCGTAGTTTCTAGTCACAGTGCTTCACGTTCTCCTGAGTCGGAGTCGGCTTCCATCTCAGCTTCCGCCGTCGAAACCTCGATCTCCGACAAACTTGTACGACGACGCAGTCCTCCCAAAAACAGAACAAAGCCATATCCACCTGCGAAACCCGCTGCTCGAGACATTTCTGTAAATTCCTATCCAGTCTTTGGTGACATTACCAACTTGAATGCGACGCCACAGGTCAATTATGCTCAGCAAACACCATTCCCTCGAGGGTTCATCAATGATGTCCGACAAATGATCAGGACACTGCCACCCACCCCAGTGCTACAGCCTCCTTTTGTCGACCCTCGTGATGAATTCCTGCTCCAGCAAGGGATCAAGAAATACGGTTACCCGAACGAGGCCATGCTTCACCAACATATTCCCATAGTAGTAGATTACGCCGGAGATTATGCGGGGATGCAACCAAACGAGAAGGGCTTTGTTCCTCCGACAGCTAAAGCCAATGACGAATCCCTTGGTTTCGACGATTGTATCACCGAGATAATCACAAGTGTCTCGACCCTCCAAAATCCCGCAATAAACCCGCATCGTGTGTATTATTATCTGGTTGAACGATATTACACTTGAACTGAGTTCGAGATTTCCAGAGGCCCTTTACACCACTGAGATGGTATTGCTGCGTTTCAAGTCCTACTAGCCATGTCACTGATTCTTCTACCATATAGTCATGGGGGACGAGTTCGGTGCATGACATCGATGCAACGCCCTGCATAATAGCGATGGAGACAGGTGCTTTATTCGAGACTGCTGCTCTTTCGCCGACTAAATTCTCCACTGTAGGCAGCTCCTTGAGGCGAGAAGGCTATCTATTCCTTCCTTCCTTCATCCAACTTACTTGGTTTCGAATAGTTGGGTTTTGAAGCGAGGTTTTCAACGCCTACCGGACATTGTTAGGCAAGAAACTTCCGAGCCCAGCTTTGTTCCTCTCCTCCCCTGGCCTAGGGATAACGACAACATCAAGCTCTTAATGGCACGTTATGGGAGATCCGTGTGCTTCGAAAACGAGTCAGCGACCGCCTACCTCGAGTCAAAGCGCTATCCAACCGACAAATGCATCACTTATAGTGACGAAACCACTGTTGGTCGGTGATCCGAGTCTTTGGATGATTTATACAGACTGAAGTGAATGAATAGCGACCATCCATTTCAAAGATATAGTGACCTTTGAGGCCAGGGTGGGACCACACGGACCATTGACAATAGAAGATTTCCCTTTCAGAGCAGCAATTGCCACCAATACACGATTGTTCCGTCGAAATGGCTACGATGGTGTTCTTGGTCTAGGACCTGAACTGTCATTGTACGCCACAATTCTCTTCGTTTAGCGAATGTCCTTATAATTTGCTCAACAGGAAAGAAAGGCATATAGCTGGGGACGAAGACCCACACGCTAGCGAGGTCAGTCTGCAATGGGTCATTCATTAGGGATACTGAATCAATCCTTGCTAGACTCTTATGCAAGCACTATTCAACAGGGGTATCATACTTGTGCGTTTCAAATCAACGACTCCATACTTGAGGCTATCTTGACTTTGGAATCTTAGAAACCCGTCTTCTACTTGACGTTCGAGTGAGTGTTTCCATTTAAGCAACTTCAATTGAACAGGAAATGACGAAAACTGTAGGACCAATCAAGGCATTCTCAGCCTCGGGGGTCTCCGCAAGTGTGTCCAGGACAAAGTCGAACGTATGTCCGGGAAGATGACTGTAATCCAGCCCACAGAACGTCCGGACTTGGACTTCAAGGAGCATCAGCAATGGACATTGCACCTCTCTGGAATCAGTGTCGACGTTAACAATGATGCAAGAGGCAAGAATGGTGTCCCGTTGTTCAACCCGTCGGGAGCAGAAAAAACCCTGCCCCTGCCTGAAAACAGCAAAAATCCAGTCCCTGCTTGGCCGAGACTTATATCATTCGATTCAGGTGAGTTTCAACTCAAAAGCTTTGGAAAGAGATACTCAACTGGCGTCAGGTTGTCGATACTCGCACTTCAATGTCGACATCATCAAGTTTTTTCAGGACCTCGGTTTGCTTGGACTGCAGATTCCTTCTGCTAGGAATTATACCTGTAACAAGGCAATGGCCCAGCTCGTCTCAATAACATTTCACTTCAAAGGATCCACGACCGCAACTAGACCCTTCCAACATACGATTTCGGGTACCGATCTGCTATTAAGCACTCCCAGACCAACTGATGCGGCGCAATTCTTACCTAGTGCCATTGCTTCGAGTGGCGATAGTGAATTTAATGTCTGGGGCAACGTAAGTTCACCTCGAAGTTCCAGTGCTTCTCATTCACGTCTGGCAGAAGCACATGTTGGGCATGGCGATCGGCTACCAGGCTGACAGTATTGCAGGAATAAGGCTGGGTATCCTCAAGAAACCCAAACAGCGAGCAAATTAAAACTTGAAATATTTATGCTATAAACGTTTTGATCTACCCTGAATCTACATCCCTGTGCTGTAACATGTCGATGAGTTTACCTTACTCAAACTGCAAAGACCTTGGGTTCAATGAGTTGCAGATCTTCGTCCCTCGGTTCTACCTCCCGAATCCTGTGATGAATCCATTAGTTCACTGCAGAAATAGGATGGCTTGAATGACTTACAAATCCTCGTCCCTCGGTTCTGCTGGATTAGGTTCATTGGTTCTATAGCCCTGGGAGCCATCCTCTTCCATGACGGACCAAGCTTTGTACCAAAAGAAGAAACCTCCAGGGTTAAAGAGAGCCAATGCCGACAATTTGAGCTGGGGCAGTATGTTCAATATCAGCTTGTTAGCTTCCTCTGCCTTAGCAAGCCAGGTATCCCATTGTTCTTTGGTGTGCTCTCCTCGAGCAGGCTCGATGCTTTCATTGAACTTCAAATCGAGTTTCAGTACTTCGAGGTTGTCCAAAACGGCTAGTGAATGACAGATTCGCTCCTAACGATTGTCAGAATGCGAATGAGAGGGGTCGAGTGGTTCATACCAAATCAATTGTCGAGACATTATGTTCAAAACCATATCTGTGAATTTCTAGGACGTGTAGCGATGAATATCTTTTTGCAACGAAGTCAAAAAAAGGGAAATCATCCTCGCTCTCCCAGAAAGATAGGCGCAGTGTCGTGAGCGAAATTGCTGAAATCGAGCTCAATATCGACCTGAGCTCGAAGGCGGGAAGGGATTCCGTGTATGCGTCCTGTTTGATGAGCGAGGTAGCAGATGGTACCGGGGGCGAGGGCCGTGAATAATGCGGGTAACCAAGCAAAGTAAGCTCTTTGATGCACTCTGGAACCTTTTCCCAGAACAAATCGTCAACGCGAGGGTTGGAAACCACAAGAGAGTGAAGTTTAGGCAAGACGGACGGTAAAACTGAGGCACCAGCGATAAATGGCTCGAGCAAAACTGCGTCCTCCGTTTCCAGAATTGTTTCCACCTCCCTCTCATCATCATTTGCCCTTTGCGATACTGTGACTGCCAGAGAATCTGAAGCGTTATGAGCATCCAGGCGCTCAGTCGAAGGTATAGCAGCAGACTCGACCGTCTTGACAAGGCCAAGGGAAATAGAAAGACGTTTTTCCTCCGTCCCATCGACATCTCGGCTCGGGAATGCCGTGTTTCCCAAACCTGGAGAATCTGAAGCTGCATGAGCGGCAGACCCCTCAGTCGATCCAGAACTCTCACTAGTATCCTCTCTCTTCGCAGCTATCATTCCACCAGGTTCGACCTTGGTTGGTTTTGGAGAAGCTGTTGCAGAAGTAACCGGACTAGTAGGTGCTAGAACCGAAGATGAACTGTCGACTGAGACAGTTGTTGCTTCTGGCACTGATTCGGGATCTGGTTCTCCATCGTCGGAAATGGATTCGAATTTGGGAAGTTGAATATCTGGGTCGGGTTCTATACTTCCGAATACAGGAAACAGTCCATATTCATGTTGAGGCGACTCTGGGCTATCGTGGGGCGGAAATATCCAGAGACGTGGTTCTTTCCAGTCCAATGGGCGGCCAATGCGAATGACCAGACGCTGTAAAAGTGGAAGCGCCGGCAAACCGGTCTGACTTATGAGCAGGTGATTCAAGGGGGGACATGGAAATTTTGGTGGAAAGCCGAAGAATGTGAGCTCCCGAAGCCGTGGCCACGACACAGAACCTAAAGCTCCAAGAAGCGACATTTCTGCTGGGAGAACCAGTTCCTCGAGTGTACCTGCATTGGCGGTAATGAGATAGAACAAGGATTTGGCCTCTTTGAGGTCGCGTTTGGGATGTCGCGGTAAACCACTCCAGGACCGAGGCCATCTCGCTTCCGGAACCGCCCGACCTGGTGGGCATCGACGGTCGTATATGAACCGTGTCAGGCTCTGGGGAAGCGCCCAGGACGGATTGATTGGAAGCGGAAGTGCCCAACGAAAACCGGCGAACTGAAGGGTTTGAAGGTTCGAAGCTGCTGATATCGCTGCTGTGAGCTCCGGGCCTGGATCTACAGACTGGTCCGGTGTATAGCTCAAGACCTCGACCGCAAAATGCACCAACTTGTCCGCTTGTTTGAGAATGGTGGCAAGTCGTTCGACGACAACTGTTCGGGAAGCATTATACTCTTCCGTGCCGCGACGCAAAGAGAGTGTGAATTTGCTTTTTACCCTTCAGTCAACAAGTCTGAATAAAATGAACGTAGTACTCACATGATATACGGTGCAATTGCGTTGGGAATCTCTTCCCAAGGATGCCACCAGGTAAAGTCCCTATACAGCCGCTCGAAGCAAACGTCGTGTAGGAACGAGTGGGTCCTCGACAGAGACTTCAGTCCTATTCGCGACGGCTTCAAAGGAGGGTGCTCTGTCTCCTGTTCCGCGTCTAGAACCAAGCAGTCCACTATGACCCCAAGAATTTCGGGAGCGAGTGAGTCCAAGCTCCGTGGCTTTTCAGCCATAGTCGTGAATCTGATGGCAGCAGATGGTGGAGATAAAGGTAAGGGCATAAGAGCCTTGGGAATTGGACCTACTTTACATCGGTGTGAATTTTCAAAAATTGGACACGCTGTCACTGCCGTCACTGGTCACATTCTTGGGACGCCGGCCCGATGACCGGTCTTCTGTAGAAACAATTAGATTTAATTGAGAATCTTAGAGGTGTCCCGTCACTCCACCAAGTATTTCTGGTAAGTAGCGCAAACAGTCTGGAAACTTACATCTCAGGAATTCTATAGCAAAAAAATTCGAGAAGCCCAGCGAGCTTGCGACCGAGACAAAGTTTCGCATTAGACGAACTCTTGGCGACCTCCGAGAATGATTTGAATGTTGCAACTGTTGCTGTCGTGTCCGAATTCACACAAGGCAATATACGGGGAAGTCTAGGTCATGGTTAGGGTTGGCTTCAACCCCGTGATAGCTTTCCCACGACGCGTATCCTCATTCTCACTGCTCGATCACTGTTCCTTCGATGCCGAAATCCATTCTTCTCCTGTTATCTTTCACCATCTTCTTGCTTTGACTCTATCCAGCCCTCTCGTCAAAGATTCGCTGTGGGAACAGCTACTGGACACCATTGATAGACCTGGTACGTAGTGTGTATCGCGAAAAGACCAAAGAAAGGATTAATCTCGTTCTAAACATGCTTCTTCATCTGAAGAGTTGTGGAATAGCTTTCTTCAACAACAACGCTGTCGGCGATACCTACTTTCACTGGCTTTATAGGTTACCGGTTACCCCTCAATCGGGAACTAATGCCTGTTGAATACCGAAATACCAGAAGACGAAACTTCAAAAGACATCTCACGCTTACCCTGCCCAAAAGCTGATCTGTGAGTCGTTTCATAAATCATAATCACTCAGTTCTGGTGCAGGATACGAGAATTCATATTAAAATATTTGTTAGCACCGAATCAAGTACACTATTCTTTTGCGGGGCGCCCAATCTGTACCACTGCAGGCGCGCTACAATGAAAACCTATTGCCATGTCGCGCATATGCCTCTGTGACATTTGTTATTCATTGCACTTCTATGTACCACCGCTGACTCACATTGCCCCATACATTGATCTCCTCATTGCCCAGCGAGGCAATAGCGCAGGGACCCGATTCAGGTGCAGCACCACCGAGGGCGGAGATGCTCGACACCAGGTCGGTACCCAAAATGATGTGTTCGAAGGGTTCTGTCGTAAGCGTAAAGCCTTCGAACTGGAATGTAACTTTGACCGTCTTGGCCAGCTTGGTGTTGGCGGTGAAATTGGTCGCTGGCTCTCCATCCTTTGATTTAGGAATAGTAATCAGGCCCATGGTTTGAAAGAATGTCATGATGTCGGCATTGAAGTGCGAATGGCGGCAACCTTGTTCTTCAATGAGCAATACCCGAGTCGAGCGGTTTGTGGTGCGTACCTGTGTCAAAGGCAATGATTTTTGCTTCCTTCAAGTCTTTAGCGTAGGACCGGTGATTCGGGGTTGGTAGTTTCGAGTCGCCGCCTTCGATGAGAGCATTCACTGTGATTCGTGTGAGATAAAGTGCCCAATGCTGGTGACCAGGCTTGGATTTTATCTGATCATGGATCGATAGATCAATTACTACCATCGGGTCTGACCACACTTTGAATTGCTGTCCAATGCGGCGGCTCTTTCCCCCAAGGCTGAGGATTCCTTGCTTGTCCCTAGCAGCAGCAGATTCGTTTGTAAACAGAAACATAGCAATGCAGTACTTACTCGAATGTCACATAAAACTCGCGAAACTAGTAATCGACGTCATTGTTGACCCCTCGGCACTGAAAAACAGTACGCACAAGTATTTTCCCCTTCTTGAACAGGGCTTCTATGACAGTCTATCAAATACATCCACGTTAGACATTGAAACCTGGGGAAATCGGAACTCACTCGGCTGGCCTCTTCCGGTTCACCTTCAACTACCATCTTCTCTTTCCTGACGAAACTAAGTATAATCCCGGACAGTTTAGTACTTGAACGTACGTAGATAGCTCTAGCCCCAGAGAAAGAACCCCATCGTAGCCGGTTCTTCCCAATAATTTTGCGTTCGTGGCTATTCCTGCTCTGAAAGGGAAATCATCGATTTTAAGGGGGCCTGCAGTTCCTGTCCTGGAATGAAAAGTCACTATATCCTTGAAAAAGGCTGTTGCTGTGAGGAAGATTGTCAGTACCCGCAGCAGGACGTTTAGATATCGTACCAACGGAGGTCAGGTCATCATATGTTATGCATTTCTTGACAGGATACTGGGTCAATTTATTGGTGGCTGGGAACCTGAAGGATACGCTTCTCGCGTTACGTCTGTCCGCTAGCGTATTGTTCACTTCTGAGTTCCAAGGAACTAGGGGGACTTGCGCCCCAAACCCTCGAAGGTGGTCCGGTAAGCTTTTGAACCTCTTTTTGAGAACCCAGCTGGTTAAGAGTAATTGGTTAAATTGCAATCATATTCGAGTATGTATTGCAGAGTCTCTTGCCTTAAGGATGTCCCTACAGCATGAATTTTGAGCTGAGCATGAGCGTTGAATGATTGATGAGCTACCTGTTTCGATTGCTAGCGTACATCGGGGCGGTATCGCCTGGGTTCCGTCCTGTAATATCTTGATGGTTCCCCATGACTTGCTCGATAAATCAGTCGATGATGTTTCAATGGAGATGTAGTTGTCATACCATTTGAGTCGTGTAAAGCGCAACTGGAAAGTTCAAAGGTGAGCTCGGAATGAACTAGATTTACACTGAGCACACGCACTGTCCGTGTCGGAACCATGGTGGATATTTTCGACCGTCGTGACTGTATCGACAATCCAATCCGGGTCATTATCTGGAGGACACGAATCTTCGTCCGTTTCATCGCCCTCGTCATCGTCGTCTATCATTTCGGTATCGGCCTCGTCGGTACTTTCTTGCATCGACACAATCAAATCTCCCGCCCTGAAATCGGCCGCGTCCGAGAATGTGTAGCCATTAGCGAGTGCAGTTTGTAAGCGATGTTCGTCATGGGAGTTGAGCTGCGCTCCTGCCAGTGAATCAGTGATCAATTCTTCCACCAGTGCGCGAAGCGTGGACGGGCCCGTGTTGGAAGCTGGATTGTGGCGTACAAGATCCACCTGTAGCTGTACATTCGAGATGTCACGGAAGACTGAATGAGATTCTACAGGCAGATTTTGGCCAAGAGAGGATGCTTTGACGGGTCTTGTAGCGGGATAGGGATCTGGCGTCCTATACCGGCGAGCGATGGGATGTCTTGCTGATAGTTTTGAGCTTCTGGTAGGTCCTGGGCTGGACATGGTTTCCGAGGACCTCATGATGACTTCTGAACAGGTACATTCCGAGCTTGCAGTCTTCTCGACTTCTCTTCGTCGGAAAGACTTGAAAATCTGAACTATCTGAAGCTCTCCAGGTCCCTTGTAATAATAGCCAGGCAGTTGCTCTTCCAGACGGGATGGCAGCGTGTTTTGCAGCCTGATACAATCGGCCATGAGCTGTGCAGAGTAAAGGTTCCGACTTGTCAGCGGAGCTCAGTAGTAATTGATCGGTAAAACTGTATTCACCATCCGATGGGCTTCATTATTATGGGCAGGAGGCTCGAGAATGAGCTCAATGATGTGGTCCTGAGAACAATTTGAGGAGAGAGCCACGCTGTAACGAATTTGAGGTCATTTCGGTCTTTGGGAAGGGAGGCGTGGTGCTCACGGAGCAAGTTCGTTCATGGCTTAGGATAGAGGTGAAAGAGATAGAAAGCTAATCAACAGCAACAACTAGGGAGCGTCCAAGGAAGAAATTTCGCCGATTTTGCGCGCTTATAGGGAGAAATACAAGGTCTCCAAGCCAGCGCGACATCATGTGTCGAAAGAACACAAACAGCCACAGACAGCCTGAGAAAGATCTATCACCTGGGTTCAGGAGCCACTTCGGGCTAGATCGATGTTCCATCGATATCGCTGCTCCAAGCCTGCATTTGTGGGAGTCACCTACTTGTACAAGTATACATTCTAAGTTACGAAAAGGACAGCTTGGATAGCATGTTAATTGAAACCTTTTAAATTGTTTATCGAAGCCTACTAATACCCTTGAACTCAGCCATCCGAATCCCAGTCCGAGTTCCATTCTTCTACTGCTGCATCACCGAATGTCATTGGAATCCATTCGGGGTCTAGCGTCCGGCCTTCGTAAAATGCAGCTTGAGCATCTGCATACCTTCTCAAACGCCTGAATGGCGCGGTACAGGCCATAAGGGCCTCGCAGAGTTGTTTATTATTGGTTCGAACATCTGCCAAGCCAGACCTGATATGCTCCCGCTTCATATTGACGCAATCTGTAGCAATTTCCAAAGCGCTCTCAGCCTGATTGTCAAGCATGAGCCAACGCGATAGCCGTATCGTGTTCTCGAAAATTTCGGGCTTGTCGATGAGAGAGTTATCTGGATGGGAGTCTTCACGGTAAAGCGCGATGGCGCGCTTGATCGTAATCACAGCATCACCATAGCGGTGGAGGTCTGCAAGGTATTTCGCCCACTTTACCAGGTATTTGGCGAGACTGGGTTTGTTGGATGGATATTGTAAGGAGAATTTCTCGCTAATTGTAACCGCTTCTTGGATCGCGACCAAGGATCCCTGGCAGTCCGACAGAATCGAGAGCGCTCTGGCAAGTTGGGGGGCGAAAGCTGGATCTTTGTGTACCAGCGCTCGGTAGATAGCCACTGCCTCTTCGGCTGCGGAAGTGGCTTTGCGGAACTCGAAAATTCGGCGATAGCAGGAAGCCATTGTGGCGACCATCAAGGGTAAATCCTTGAGCAATTCGAAGTCGGCCGATTCGGGCAACTTTCGTTGCAGTTCGACCGCATCGACCGCGAAAGCTACTGCTTGCTTTGCATTTTCATCACCGTCCAGTTGCGCAAGCCCAGCAGCGACGTTATGGAGCAGTCGCGAGAGACAGACGAGGAACAAAGGATCATCCTGGTCGCCCAGGGCTCGAAGGGATTCGATGGTTCTACGACCCAACTCGAGGGATTCTTCGTAGCGCTGAATGAGTACAAGGATGGCGGCGTGAGCAAGAGTCGCAAGGACAAGTGCGGAATCGAATCTACCGGGTGAAGTCGGGATAAGCCGGAAAAGGTCCATAGCTTCTGTTGACACCTGATAACCCTCTTCAGGTCGACCAAGATTCGATATTCGCTTTGCTAGGCGGTATAAAGTGATATGAAAATCACCAGGAAGCGCTGCTTCGGGATTCTCCGGGCAGAGTATCTAGAATACAATGAGCAAAGACGATATTGAAAGCAACCAGTCCTTACCTGCAGATATCGCCTCAAACAAGGACGTAAGACAGGACGAAGCTGGCCTTTCGACGCTGATATCTCCAACCAAGTTGTGATATTATTGACGAGAAAGAGGCGCAAGGCGTCAAGCAGAGCTTGATCATCACAAGGTTCAGCTTGCCTGTCTGCAAGGTGATCCAGCCAGAACTCGCAGGCATACCAGACGTCGTCTCGGATGTCAAATTTTGGGAGCTCGGCATGCGCTGCATCAGTTTGGAGGTATCCTGACCCTTCTACTCCTTTCGCAAACTCTCTATTCATCAACTGCAAGCATTTAAGGGCCAGAATGCCACTGTGCTTTGTTGGGTCGATGAAATATGGCTCTTTGGATTGGTCGGGGTTCGTAAGGAAGTCCTGGAAGGAAAGGTGAAGAATATGAATCTCTGTGGTAAGTTGAGTGTAACCAGTCAGAAGAGTTCGAATGCGAGATCTCTCAACGACCGAGCAAACATCGAGATGTGAAGAGAAATCCCAGTCGATAAGGGCCTGAAGCGAAGAAATGGACAGCGGACGTTTAGCAGGCACGATAGCTCCCATGACTGCTTGGTATGCTATAGGAAAGCTACCCTTCCATTGACATCTTTTGAGAATGGTACTATATAAAGTACTCATCTTCGCAGTTGCGTCAAGCCCAATTTGATTAGGTTGAGCAGAAAGGATGAGCTCGAGGTCTAAAGCTGGACTGCTTGCAGCTTCCGACATAAGATAGTCGCATATCGTGGCTGCCCAAATGAAGAGCTTCTGCTTTGGATACGAACCTGGACACCTCTTTGTCCGTCGGCCATTTCGATGTCAACCATTTAAGCTTTTTGGGCGCAATCTCTTCCAACCGGCCCCTGATATAAGCTTCAAGATCTGACTTGTTGGTGTCGCCGTGAATTTCGATGGAGAGGTGTCGGATATGAGGGGGATTCTCGGACAGAAAAGACATGATGTCGGGTTCCTGTCGAGAGGTAAGGAAGAAGCCAACGTTGCCTGGTATGGTCGGGACCTGATCTCGAAGGACTTTAAGGAATTCACTATTATCTGCCACCTCATCCAGGGCATCTAGCACTATAATGAGACGGCGTTGACTGGTCCATTTTTGAAGTGACTCGACAATGTAATACCGGAATTCGTCGGGGAGGTTCTCGGTTGGATGTTTTCTCTTTGACAGAGATATCTGCAAGCCAAGGGCCTCGTCGAATGCAGCAAGGTTTGTTGCGATGACTTTGATCACCGAGGAAGTGTCGTTTTGACCAGAAACCTTGCTATCGAAGAAATATGAGGCGCCAAGAACTTTTCGGTGGCGGCAATCTCGCGCAAATGTATGAGCTATCGTGCTCTTTCCGCTACCAACGACATCGGCCAAAAGTCGAATTTCTGCCTTGTCGCTTGGTTTTTCCGTCTGGGACCACTGGAGCAGATCGTCCAGTATTGCCTGTCTGGTCCCAGGGTAGCAACATTTCGACTTCTGGAATGGTGTCTTGTTGTCCCCGGAAGGGGAGCTCGCCACAACTGTTGAGCGTTCAGCAACATCATCAAGGAGTTTCCCTTTCGGGAACAAGGTCAACTTACCAATATCTTGACCAAGCGTTTCGCAAATCTGTTTCACAATGGTCTCTGGCTTCCAAGAATCGAAAAGCTGTCGTAAGATGTTTACGTCTCTAGCCGTTGACATAGCAATATCAAACTGAGGACTTTCGTCAGTTCATTGTCCTAGGGGGTTGATAACGGGAATACTTTGAATCTATGGATGGCGTCGTCGAGCTCTTTCCTCAGTTTGTCCACGAGCTGACGGTTCCTCAGCCAGACGAGGAACTTGTATCGCTTCTCCTCATGTTTTTCGAGCTTTGACCTGATGTCATCCATAACCCTGCTGGTGCGTGAGCGTTGGCCACGGTGGGAATGAGACTAGGACTGACTGGAGTAGGCTCCCAAGGTCTTTCCGTAGATCTTCCGCATTCAGCTTGGCGTCATGAAATTTGCCAACCACAGCCGCCGCAGATATCTCCAGGTAAAAACAGAATTCCTTCAACTCGACGGTATAGCACTGATAACCCTTCGAGCAATCAGAAATGATACTATCAGGGTAGCCGCCACATACCTGGACCAATTCTACGATCATCAGAGCTAGACCTGTTACCGCTTTCAGCGGAGCCGCTGGAGAGCCTGCAGCATCAGCAACCGAGTTGACGGTTCTGAGTAGGTTGACTGCAACAATTACAAGAGTATGAAATCTTTTCTTTCTGGACATGAGGGCAGAGAAGTGGGCGAAGGAAAAGACAAAAAGCTGTGAACAAGGTGGCCATTGAACCTGTTGTTTGTCACACGTAACGCGCCAGGTCACATGCGGTCCGCAGCCGTAATCCCCTTCAACCGAGTTTAGACGCAGCTTAAACCGGGTATCCCGACTTGAACGATAGTACAGCATTTGTAAAAGTAATTGCATTATCATTGGAACGCACTGTCAAATTCATTCCAGCCTGCTTCGGAGCAAATCTTTGTTTTGCATTTGGCAATTGTTTGGCAAGGAAAGTTTGCATACGCAGAAGGGCCGGCGAGCGGCAGGGCCCGCTACCGAGGCTCCGCCGAGCGTTAAAATCGTTCTCACGTAAAACTAGCCACCAGTCATATTTCGTCAATAGAGTACAATTGATGCGACAACTTTCAGAGCACGACAAGAAAACCAAGCAGAGCGAAAGCAATCCTAGCAAATCTCAAACTTCACTTGACCTTTTCTCTCATTCTCACCCGAACCGGATGACGCCATGCTTCAGCTGTTTTTGGACGTCGAAATGCCACGAAAGCGCTATTGTGACTGCCAATGCGCGCGCTTAAGTATTAGCTCGGTATCACCTCCCATATCAAATAACACCAACCCCGATCTGTTTCTCTCCTTTCCTCGCAATTTTCGCCTGAAACGCTAGGCACAAACGTCGTTTAAGACGTACCTGTTCTCGCCTTTTTTTCATGCAGTATGTGGGGGTTTTTGGGTCCCGGCTGGTGTCGTAGTCTCCGAGCCGGTTCCCAGGGTCACGGTCATTTGCCAAACACAACCACCGAGCATATCACTGCCACCATACGGTCACGCCGCGATTCACACGAGTTTTGAGGGTGCCCTATAAGACCCGTACCTAAAGAATTAGGTAGCGGGCATTGATCACCAGCGCTGCGATGACAGTGATTTCAACCAACGATATATTTGGGGGTACACGAGGTTTCGGTGTAGGCTGACGGTATAATCAAGCTATAGCTCATTGAGGTGGTGCATAATTCGACTTGGGACGGCTCCCCAGACCAGTCTGTCCTTTCTGTAAGCGCAAGATTCAAAGGGATACGAGCAAGCCGATACACCTTTTCATAGACCTTCTCAATCCACTCCATATTCGCGATAGAATCTTCCTTCTCTACCCATGTCTGCGGTGTCCGGTCTTTGATGCGATCCACTAATGCCTCTAGCTGGTACCGGTACGTCAACCACCAAGATTCTCCTTTTCCTTCAACCTTGGCGTCAGCAAACGTGAAGACCTTTTCTACGCGGCTTTTCTTCTTGTCGCCCTTGTTGACGATGCTGATATAGTGATAAAGGACGGGCATGACAAAGTTGTACACTAGAATCGTCCCGCCTTCGAGCTCGATTTTGGCGCTGATCTGGGGAAACTGGGGGATAATTCCGAAGCGCAATGGCATCGCAAGGTCGCAGGTCAAGTCACCAGTGATGTTATTGGGGAATTCGAGGGTTGCGATTGTGCGACGGTCGATATTGGCCTTGAAGTCTTTGGGAGATCCTGTGGGAATGCTTACTTCGGCGGAAGCTGAGATTACGGAGGTTGGATTGGACGAGGCGAGGTATCTCAAGCAGCTCATCGTGTAGCCTATAGGGAAGGTTAGACTCTGGCCCCTTGTAAATCCAAAGGAAACGTACAGCCCATATCCATCATAGCACCTCCTCCCAGAGAATAATCGAAACGGATATCCTGGGTACCAATGAAGCCCCTTGGGAGACTAAGGGCCGTGCTTATATGCTTCACTGCGCCGAGTTCTCCAGAGGTGATGATGGCCTTGACGCGTTGAATTGCTGGGTGGAATCTAGAGAAGATGAGAAAAAGGTTCCACATTGAATATTGAACTGACCTATAGTGGAATGCTTCGAGAAGAACCAGCCCTTTGCTTGCAGCCAGCTCATACATCTGCTCGGTTTCCTCGGCCGTATTTGCTGCAGGTTTCTCAAGCAGAACATGCTTACCCGCGAGCAAAGCCTTCATTGTCCATTCGAAATGCAGGCCATTGGGTAGCTATAAATGGTTGAAGAAGGAATTGATGGAGATTGGTAAACATACTGGATTGTAGATCACGTCAATGTCCGGGTCATTCAGCAGCTCTGAACGGCATTCAGATTATCGTGGAAGGGAAACAAGAGAGAAACCAACCCTGATAATCGTTGTGAACCTTTGGAATGCCATGCTTTTTCGCAAACGCGGTAGCTCGGGCTTTATCTCTGGCTGCAACGGCGTAGACGAGGACCTCAGGATGACTCCGAGCTGGTAAAATCAGAGCTGGCGGAGCAATAGCTGCGGCTCCCAGTATTCCAAACTTCAATGGTTTGGGGTCTTTGACGGCTATCGGTGGACTGACGAAGGCCTGATTACGGTGAGCTTGGAGAATGAGGTTTCGTCAAGGTTGGACTTGCCTTGTAGACTCGAGACATCAACGCGAAAACCATGGTGGTGCGAGTCTGTTACGCCTAGATTCGCTTACCAGTCGCGTTCACATGCTATTTAAAAGGCCCTTGGCTTAAAAATAACGGCGGTAGGCCACCGCGTGGTATCAACACATTACCGCATGCTCCTCCTTAGAGTGACCCCGGATTTTGCAGTTAGCAGTTTTCAAGGCATATGATTTACTACAGCATAGATAAGCAAGGAAAAGGCATAAATATGTATAAAATTCATTGGAAAATCATAGTTGGCTCGTTGACCAGTGGCTGTCGACCTATTTCGTACGGTGACGGCTGAATTTGGAGACTCGGGCCCTTGAAAGCCTGACGGTCATTCTGTCTGTGTGATGAAAAAGGAAGACCTGCAGCTCTGAAATTGGCCTCGGCAAGCCGAATGCCTTGCAGTCGATTTCGATGGAAGACCCCAGGTGGCACCGAACCATACAAGAGAGTAGCCTCAACCTCTGCAGCCTCTTCAACATCGCTGGGATCCACCATGTCAACATCATTGCTGGGATCTTCGATGTCGGTTGCCCATTGAGACTTTTCATCACGATATTGCGAGACATAAGTGGTCTGCAGTCGCCGGTCCTTCCACCGTTTGAATTCCTCCAATTCGGCAGGGGTATTGTGAAGAATGAGACGTCTGGAGCCGTCTGGATACTCGGTCCAGTTGGACAAACCATGAGAGTCGCACTCGGCGCGTAAAGCGGCCACATAGGTGGCATGTAAACGCTGCTGATCGGCTTCATCGTCTTCGGCAATCTCTGGTGAATAATCTCTGAAGGATCCGGATGGTGTGAGAATCATCTCCGAATCGTCGTCGGAGAGCGAAGAGAGAGTCGAAAGAGCTGACAGAGTCGAAAGCGACGACAAGGAGCTAGAGCTGGAGGCATTGTCGTTGACGACAATCTCATCGACTTTCCGAATAGCTCTGGCGGCGGATCTAGTGAGAGGGGCCATAGTAGACTGTGATGAGTGGCTGGACTGCGAAATGAAAACGATGGGGGTTGAAAATTACTGACTTTTTTTCAGGCTGCTTTAAATGGGATTTCGGGTCTTGCGCTTTGAGCCCGATTGCTTTGACGCTTCCCATTGTCGGCATTGGTGGGCATGCGCTTTGCTCGAGCCATTGTTCGCGTCCTTTGAGAAATATGGGTCGTGGCCGGACAAAGCCAAATTGATCACGCGTCGATAAGATATATTCTGGGATTTCAAACTCCGTCGAGCATCACAACGATAGCGCCGGCAGGTTGCTTGACGGTAAAGCATGTCTTCTTCGCTGATAACTACCATCAGGACGAGTAAGCTCTGCCTATCGAAATTCAATGGGAGCTCACATTGACCCCCTTGTCAGAGTTCCTCGATGCAATTCGATCTGTGCAACCACCAGGGCGATGGAAGATTCTCGTCGTAGACGAACATGCCAAGAAGCTGCTGGGCTCGGTCCTCAAACAATTCGATATTTTAGAGGAGAATGTTACCCGTCAGTTCATCCCTGACCGCCGTCTTGCGCCTGGCACTGACCGCTGTATCCTGCCGCAGTCATCGAATCAATCTCGGACACCAGGGACCCCCAGGCAGACTTTGAGGCCATGTATTTGCTGATGCCGACGAACCAGAACGTCGACCGTGTTATCAGGGACTTTTCTGATAAGGATGATCAGCAGTATGCCGGAGCGCACCTGTTCTTCATGGAAGGTATGTCCTCCTAGAGATCTGCTCGACCTATCATTCAACAGACCCCAAGGATTGCCGGATCCTTTGCTTCAGCGTCTGGCCGCTTCTCCCGCCGAGCCTTATCTCAGGGGCCTAACAGACCTTTTCCTCAACTTCTGGGGTCCGTCGCCTGTTCGCACCTTATCCAATTCTCTGATCCCTTTATACAGGCCTGGAAGCCCAGTCATTCTCGGTAGAGGCACCAGAAATGTTCTTCAGCATCTACAGTCCACCGCGAAACGACAACGCGTTTACAGCTGCCCGTCAAAGGCTTGAGGAGGACATCCGTTTCGTTAGCAAAGCCGTACGTCTCTTTTCTCTTTTTACTGGCTCCAATCCTTACATTGAGCAGATCACGAATGTTTGCATCACCCTTAATGAGTTTCCCTATATTCGATACTATGTTCCACCCCACCATGGTCCCCTAGGCGCCCTCAAACCTCATTCATCTACACGAGCACCCGCTCCAAGCGAATCCAGTGCTAGATGGCGCACCAATCTTGCAAGGGGTGCCGACGCTCGAGCTTACGAGTCAGCCGATGGGGACTTTGTCACAAAAATGCTGGCTTTCATGGTCCAGGGCAATCTAGAAGAGTACCAAAAAGCCAATCCGGACTTTGGAGTACGTCCTCGTCTCTTCATCGCTGCATTATTGCTAACCCGTTTCCGCTTATAATAGAAATCAGACGTCCAGCGGTTACGCTCTATTTTGGTCATCACAGACCGCTCCATGGACATGATGGCGCCCTTTTTGCACGAGTTCACATACCAAGCCATGGCGAATGACCTTCTGCCCATCGAGAATGGCAGCAAATACACGTAAGCTCTGTCGTCGCTCCCAAAGCCAGGCTAACCTTGACTTCTAGGTATAAATTCCAGTCCTCCGTCGGCGCCTATGAGGACAAAACTGCGATCCTGTCCGACGCCGATTATGTCTGGACAGGGGTCCGACATATGCACATGCGTGAAGCGATCGACAAGCTCATGGCCGACTTTAACAAATTCTTGACAGAGAATGCTGTTTTCAAAGGGTAAGCTTGTTCTTCATTACCGCTTTCACATTTACTCATCGAATGACAGAGACGCAGGAGCGGCCAATTTGAACGACATGAAAGAGATGCTTGCCAATCTGCCGCAGTATCAAGAGCAGCGCGAGAAGGTATGCAAACAATGACGATGTTTGTGGTAGACTGACCCCTTTATCCAGTTCTCATTGCATCTCAATATGGCACAAGAATGTATGGCCATCTTCGAAAACGACCAATTACCCATTGTAGCTTCCGTTGAACAGGTAAACTTGCTTCTTCCAGATCCGAAACGGTGAACTCAAATTGCGGTCCAGAGCTGCGCGACTGGGCTCAATGCCGAGGGAAGAGTCCCCAAATCCTTGGTCGAAGAAATGGTTCCTCTCCTGGATAGCAAACAAGTACTGTAGGTCTACATTTTTGCTCTCGGTCTATTCTTACATTCCTTCAGAAACCTCAACAAAGTGCGAATGATAGCATTATACATTCAGTTCCGGGATGGTGTGCCTGATGAGGACCGTCGAAGACTCTATCAGCATGCAAGGTTGACTTTGGCAGAACAAGATGCAGTCAATGCTTTACTCTCGCTGGGCGTTCGGATCAGTCGCGTGAGTATCTTTTGCTCGCCGATAATCTCTTTCTCAAGTAACCCAGAGCTCGAGCGACCGAGACATCAAGAAGAAGCTCAAACAGAAACCAGACGACGGCGACTATGAGCTCTCCCGATTCAAACCGCTGCTCAAAACTGTTATCGAGGACCTCACAGCGAACAAACTCGAAGACGCTTTGTTCCCCTACGTCAAAGATTCACCAGCAGCTCCCATTTCATCCGGGGGTCTGTTAAGAGCACCGCCGACGTCTTTGCGCAGCCAGCAAGCTTCCTGGCACAAAACCAGAGGCCCCAGCACTGAAATTCGTCAACGTATCATGGTCTTTGTCGCTGGCGGTGTCACCTATGCTGAAATACGAGAGACGTACCAGCTCTCAGAGTCGTTGCATAAAGACATCTATATCGGTCGGATTCTCTCTTCATTTCATTCATCGCATTGCTGACAAGGGAAACAGGCTCGACGCATACCATTACCCCGAAATCCTTCGTCGATGATCTCAAATCCCTCGAAAGCAATGGTGCTGGATCAAAGGCTCTGCCAAACGGACTAAGAGACCCAGCTGGTAGACGGGCTTTCCAGGAATATTATGACGAGAAGTACTGGACCAAGGATGCACCTCGGGCTCCGAAGAGGCCAAAAGCCCAGCCAGCGCCCAAAGCAGCGGCTGTCAAGGCTCCTCAGATTGCGCAAGCTGACAGTTCCAGTAGCACTGCAGCGGCGAAGAAGCCAAAGAAGAGGGGCTTGTTCAATTTTTAATCTCTGTACCTTGTAATCAACGGCGGACCAATAAAATAAAGAGTATTTATTCGAGACACGAGAATTGGTAGAAGCATGAATTGATTGATTTAGAGAGCATGGCGCATGAATTTTATAAAGAGCATAGCACAAGTCGTAGATAAAGCTTATGCCTCGAGGCGCTTTCTCCTTGCATCTCTCTCCTCCGAGATGGTGAGCTTGAGACCCTTGCCCTTGGGCAGAGAAACCCATGGCTTGACGCCCTCACCAATGACGAAAATGTTTGTTACCCTTCGAAACCAATCAGAAAAAAAAACGACCCAGATGGAAATTTGTTACTCACCGTGTAGCAAATGTCCTGTCCAAGGAATCTTTCACATGCACAATATCGAAACCCCCAATGTGCTTCTCTCTGTGAATGATAACACCCACACGGCCCATATTGCGTCCACCAGTGATCATAACGAGATTCCCTGTGTCAAATTTGACAAAATCGGTGATTTTGTTTTGTTGGAGGTCGAATTTGACGGTATCGTTGACGGCGATGGCGGGGTCGGGGTACCGGATGGTGCGACCGTCGTGGGTGACGATGTGAGGGACACCACGAGCACCGAGAGCGACCTTGCGGACCTTGAGGAGCTTGTAGGAAGCTTCTTCTGGGGTAATACGGTGAATGGTGAAGCGACCCTTGACATCATAGAGCAGACGGAAATGTTCGTTGGATTTCTCGATTGAGATAACATCTAAGCCAGAATGAATATAATGGAATGAGAGAATGAGATGGAGACGCACCCATGAATCCAGCAGGGTATGTTGGGTCAGTACGGACTTTGGCGTCAATTTTGATCAATCGCTGCTTGACGATTGAGGTGACCTCCCGGCCAGTCAAGGCGTACTTTAGACGATTTCGCAGGAAGACGGTCAGAGGGAGCGATTCACGCAGTTTGTGAGGACCGGGGGAAGGGCGAGGTGCCTTTAAAAGCAGTTCAGCAAAATCGAGATAATTGAATGAAACATGGGCGCACGTAGGTGCCGCTTAGCTTGTCGAGCATCCAAGACGAAGGGGCATTGAGCCTTTTCAAGTGCTTTTTGGGTCCTCGAGCCTGAAAATTTCGTCAGTACATCCAGACTGGAATGTGGCATCCAGCGATTCCAGGCCGTATTTTGGGCAGAATTTCTGCCTGGACATCGTCTAACACCATTCAAAGGCATGGAAACGTACCATCTTGTGTTAACGAGGGATTTGAGGAAGTTGGGTCTTGAGGCGGTCGTCGGGGAGAATTTCTGTCCTGCACAGCCACGTTGTTGGCTCTGTTTGGCAAAATTGCTGATCTAATCTCGATCGAGATTCGAAAGTCCGAATTCGGCTCAAAGCGCTCTGCACGAACCAGGAACCTGGTTATACCTGGTAAGTATTAGCAAGTAAAATCTTGCCGCAGTCACTCGTGCTTATATTTCTCTCAGACCATGTCATATGATTGCTGTTACATCTGCGACGGTCCTATATACAATTTACTACACGCACCTTCAGTCTACCAAATACCCGGGCTCAATGAAGGAGACAAGCAATGGCTCGAGACGGTTGTACTAGTCTACGCCGACTGCATCTCTCCCCGAGGTGAACTCGATGATGACACCTTCCTTCTACCCTACACGAAACAACAAAAATACCTCCGCAATTCTTCGCAGTTGGAAGACCCTGTCCATGTCCCAGAGTGGGCATGCGAAAATCAACCAGGAATGGCAAAATATGTAGATCTCGCTCACGAGCTCTGTATTCGGCTGGCAGCAGAATGGTCGCGAGAGCTTTTTCCTTCGCGTTTCAACAAGTTTGGGGCTTTGGTTGGAGGACGAACAGATCCCTCCAAGTTTTTGTGGAATATCCGTGGACCTTACAACGGATTCTTTTCCGACGCCGAGTTCCGCAACGAAGATGATGTGACGAGAGATTTTGCCAAGGCGTCTGTAATGACGCAGAATAGACTGGGAGAACTGGAGACAGCATTTATCGACTGGGGGAAAGCAAGCCGTTGTGGGTATAACTATGACCCACCAGAATGGTCGGGTGATACTGCAGAAACACAATTTGGAATCATATCTCAAACGACCGGATTGCTTTCCCGAAGTCTATCCTCTGGGTCATTCTATGAATACCATCCCAATTCATTCACTCTTTCCTTCGACAAACAGTCTTCCTCTTGAAATTGTCCTTCAGATATTGCTGACTCTCGTGCCCGCCTTCGACCTCAATCTCACCATGAGCGACGCCGACATTGCTTGTTCCGACATCTCTTCACTCGAAAATGTATCTCATGCTTGGTGCGACCTTCTCCGTTCGCCCATCATCCAACGATCCATTTGGCTACAACGTGCCAAAAACGTCGGTTTCACGCCGGCAGCAGCAGACTGGACAGAAAGCGCACAAAGGGTTCGAGAAGCAATGGACCAGTTGTCGGAAGACATGGACTGGCGATCCTTTTTTCTTGAAGCACAAAAAAGTTTATCCATGCAGAACAGGTTGCGAATAAAGAAAGCAGCCTTGTTCTTTGATCATGCTCTAGGTAATTGTGATTGTATTGTTCCTCCTTGACCACGAAATAGAAGCTGAAATTCGATTTATGGTCCGTGTCCTCGAATGCTTTGCACCCCAGTGGGTATGAGCTCGTTCTGGCTAGCGAATGTCACTGAATCTGGTGCTCGCTGGTTCAAATACTTTGATTTGAGTTTTCCCTCACGTTTGGTGCCATGGTTGGGATATTGTCGGTTCCTACGGAATCTTCGAGAGCCTGCTAAAGATGACGCTAATTTCTCATCGCTCGATGACACCGCGTTTCGGAAAAAGCATGGCATTCCAAGGGTTCACAGCGTTTATCAAAATATGGTTTATTGCTCTCTTTTCCTTCCACGTTGATCTGAAAACAGGCGTACCAAAAGTCAACCTGCGACCGGGACCATCAGTCTCCTTACGGAAAAAGAAAGAAACAGTGAGGTTATAAGACACTGATTCTCCATCTTTGTCTCCGATCGGAGGGAAACAGCAAAAGGTGAAGGTAATAACAAGGTCTGATACCGAGAAAGTGCAATGTTATGCCCTAACGCGTCAAAATTCATCTGTAAACCGTCCATGGTAAGACAATCTGGACAGCATACCTTCCTTACCAATATAGGTTGGGCTTGCTTCATCAGTATGAAAAATCTAACAATTATGAGAAGTGTGACGATGTATCATCGACAAAAGAAAGGGACATACCGTCCAGCCGAGACTTCCCGAGCATTGGTTGAAAAGTGCCATTGATGACTTTGAAGGTGAATGCGGAGTTGGAATCTATGTACTTTTCTTAGAAAATTAACCAGTCAGTATGAGATCGAAGAGAGGAAGGTGCACTCGTACGCCATAGAAACTCTCGTAAAGTAGGACAGCTCTTCAAACATGAATCCATCGTTGAACGGCGATATTCTAGAGATCCATGAGAGTACAAGCGTATCCCGAATGATTCAAGATGTCCAAATCCGGCCAGTTCTTCGATGATCACGGCCTTCAGGCTTAGATCCTGAAAAAGAGCGTAAAGGCAAGACCATTTTGATAAGAAAGACTGACTGACCGCTTGGAGGAAAAGCACCAGGAAAAGGGATGCGAGGCGCGGTAAATGGTGTTTCAGACGTTGCAATACGACCCGCAGACCAGGCAGTCGGATGAAAGCTTCGAGACAGACGTGCTGACATGTAGAGAAACGCGCCAAAACCTCTAATTCTTCTGGATTCCATATCTTCAACTTCACAAAGCGTAAGGTCTCGACATTCTGGAGAACATCGAGGAAAGTAGATTCACGCCCTTCGTATTTAACGAGGTTCGGTAGATCGACTGGCGCGGTGAAAGCTCCAGTGAATGCACTAAGGGAGACCTGCATAAGAGTCGGGTGTCGATTCAGAAAAAGTGTGAGACTGGTGGCATTGGCTGAAGACTGCCTGACGCGAAAAGAATGAAGCTTGGGGAATGACAACTGGACAAAGTCCAACGACTGAGTTGTCGACAAGGACAGACGGCGTAGTTCCGCGGTCTTCCTCAGAATAGTGTCAATGAAATCTGTGATCCCGCTGAACAATTTTTTGAGAGGAAGAACAGTTTGTAAAGGGGACCCACTAGTACTGGTAGACAGCGGACTCGGCCAGAGACAAATCTTGCACCCAAGTCGCATATTCAGGGTTAGCATCGAGTGAGGCGCTGAATCGAGCGATTTTATTCACATTGGGTGAGCGATTGTTGTCCAGTTCGACGAGTTCATACAGTCGTCGGTGAGCTAGCTGTTTGAAAAGCTTGGAGACACGGCATAGGGATGCTCGACTACTGGTGTCGCAGAAAGAGATGATTTCCGTGGTGATCTCGTTGGGGAAGACGTTCAGGATACATTTCTGAATACGGGTAAGCCGACGAGTAACGCTCGGCATTAGTGGAGTCGAAGGACGAAATGGTCACGTTTCTCGCGTGCGGCCTTTAAAATTATGATTCAATTAATATTATCATCACTAAATTCGTTGGCTCTACCCGTTGGACAGCTCAATATTCGGTCACCTCTTCAGCCCTAGGTTTCAGCATTCTAGGCCCGGGTGACGCGAATTAACCAGGCTTGTCCGTCTCCAGCACGTCTCTCAAGACCGTTCGGTCCGACGATATGCCAGTGTCGGATTCAGATTATTCGTTCGCTGGTTCTTCCAATGGAAGCTGTCATTTCGCTCCCCAGAATCCTTATTGATTCTCTGCCAGCTCAATGCAAAATCTCTCATTGAGCCCTCATTATGCAGTCGCTGCGGCAATTGACTAAGTACCTTCGACATGATATTCCTCCTGCCTTGTCAATTCATTTCCTCATCTTTCCCGCACCAATAATCTTCCACCGCTAGCAAAGGTCAATGCTGTCCAAGCTGATATCCTGATGCGAGAGAAGGAGATCCTGGCTTTGCAGTCGGACATTGACAAGCTACGACCGTGACAAGCCGTAGATGCACTGGAAGCCCGAAAATTGAAGGCCAAGGAGGCTCTGAGGGCTCAGCAAGGCATTCTTCACCCATTGCGCCGACTTCCTGCAGAGCTACTTTGAGAAATCTTCAGCGCACGCACAGTGTCGTCCGAAACAACCACGTCTAAGTGTTTTGCCCAATCTTACGCTGCTGTCCCTCATAATAACCTTTCGAAACGGCGTCCGAATGGCTCAAGTTCTGGACAAATTGAAGCTACCCGCTTTCGGAAATGTTGGCGTAAAACAGGGATGGAATGACGCCGATCAACAGTCTGTCGGATCCCTTGTCTCGCGATCCCGGTGCACCTTGACTTCAGTCAAGTTCAGATCCATCTGGATTATACATCCTTCCCTTGTCAGTTTCTTATTCGATAATTCCAGCATCACAGAGCTTGCTCTGGACGATGTTTACCAAGAGATTCTGCCCCTTCTCCAATGTACCTCGACGTCAGCCATCCTTCCCAACTTGACTCATTTCAAAATGAGCATCGACGAACAGCCAAGACTAGTCATTCCGGAACTTTTCACCATGGTCGAGTCGCGATTCCCTCGGGACAGGGCTGCGCCAGAATGATTCAAGTGTTGTAATCTGTGCGAGTAGTCTAATCTCGTAAGTCTTGACATATCTATCACGAGGACGATTATCTCCACATACTCATAGTCTTATAATCGCTGAACAAGGTGCTGGTGGGGGATTGAAAAAGGGTGACGAAAAAATCGCCTTGCCAACGGGGATCGTGTTTCGTCATCGACTACGCGAGTTACGCTGGTCCCGACGCTCTTCTTCCTCGCTTTTCAACTTCTCGGCTCGTTGGAATCTATTATTCCTACACCAAGATGATTGATATGCAGCGAAAGGTTCTCGACCTCAGATAACCAGGCGGTACACTATGACCATCGCTTGAATCATGAACCACACAACACGGCTCCAATGGATACAAATTGAAATTCCCCAAGAAAAAGGACACTATATTTCGTCGTCGTCTCTTCTTTTTCCAACGTCCACGACCAATAATACCTAGCGTCTGTCTCTACCTTTTTTCCTGCTTTTTCTGCCATGTTTCATTCTTCGCGACGACTCGGTCACTCTCGGCTCTCTCGTTCTGGAAAGCGGGATCCAGCAGGTGGATTCCTTGTTATTGGAGATGAACCTATCAGTGCGTATTGAAATGCTCTGCAAGTTGGTTCGATATTGACCTTGGTTGACAGCGTTGACTCTAACGACCATCACCCCGACAGTAGTGACCACCACTGCTGCAGTAGCGACACTGGTGACGCCCACGACTGTTCTGACCACGGATATAGCAGTCACTACATCGTCCACTGCCATCCTTATTTTTCCGACTTTGACTTTGCCGCGTCAGCAAACCAGTATTACTGATTTGGCCACGTCTTCCACTTCATCGCTTACTACTACTTCTGTGCTCTCAGAAACAACAGCTTCGGCGGTAAATTGACTCGCATTATTATTGTCAACATGGTTACTGATCTTCGAAACGCAGATATTGGCGACCTCTTCGACAAGCAGTTTAATTCCTTCATCCGCCAGCGTCACTTCTTCTGCTTCTCCTCTTCCAAGCAACGCCGCAATTGCTAATTCCAATTCCAACACCGGCTCTAGTGGCTCTGGCGCGAGTCGCATCATAGCCGCTGTCGGTGGTTCCATTCTCGGTTTCACCGCCCTCGCCTGGTTACTTTCTCGTGTTTTCGTACGTGAAATTCCCCTCAGATTCCCGGTCTTCATGAAGCTTGTTTTATAGCAATATTATCGGCGACGTCGAGACAGGTTGGATCACGCATTCGCTGAAGATCCTGCCAATCGACGTTCAATCGTCGTCTTCGATGACCTTCCTCCCTTGAATGGGAGTGTTGTTTACGACGAGCCAAAACCCAAACCAAATTTGTATATCGCGAATCCCCGGATGACAAGTCTTGCTTCTCCCCAGCCTCAATATCCAGTAGCAACCTATGGACCAGGACTTCGATCGTACCCGGCCAGCGATGAGCAGCAGTATTTCCCTGAGATGCAAGGTCGAGGCGCTCCTGGAGATATGCATCAATATCCACAACAAGGTGTTGCATATTCACAGCCAGTTTATCCAGTTCCACCTAGTTTCTTCCAAGCCCCAGCTACAATTCCTTTCCAGCCTCCGTTTGCGCCTTATGCACCGACCTTCACGCAATCCGTTCATGCTCGCGGTGAATCGGGATCATCGACGGTTCCATGGGAAGTCCCTTTAGCCCCAGTAGCAGTTCCAGCTGAGAAGAAGAAGAGCAATCCAGCTCCAGCTGTCCTGTCTCCCGGTCTTCCAGCTTACACGGAGGCTGCTCCAGACTTGGCTCCCATCGTTGAAGGCACCGAACCTCATTCAGACGAAAAGTCTGAACTTGCCTACAACACATAATCCGATATATATATATTATTATGTATTCTTCGTGGCGTAGAATAATCAATGCTGTCAGATATACGTAGACTGTTTATTCTAGCTCCTGGTAGAGCAACATTGAAATGATTCAACCAACATTCGTTACATCGGCTGGACTAGCTATGGCTTCAGTTTCGATATAGATATGATGCTACGGCTCAGCAAAGTCCAAGTATTCCGAGCCCAAAGATTCTGGGTCGCAATCAATGAGGAATCGAAGCCCTGCATCCCGCAAGACCTTCAGCCGGTCCAGTTCAGATGCATCAAGCGAGTGCTCCTTGAAATTGCAGACCTGGACCTGGATCATTCTGGCGCAACCCTCGGCAGAGGAAAACCGCGATTCGACCATGTCGAGAAGCTTCTCAATGGCTACTTCTGGATCGTCGGCGCCATGTTCCAAAGTCATTCTGAAAACTGTCAATTTGGGAAGAAGAACTGACGTCGGGGTATAGTGGAGATGCGGTAGAAGGTCTTCGCAGTCGTCACCGACAAGTGAAACTTCTGTAATGCTGGGATTGTCGGATAAGAAGGTGATAAGGGAAGAATGTATACGCCAAATGGCTTCGAACTGGACCGAAGTCAAGGTGCACTGGGATCGCGAGACCAGGGATCCGACAGACTGTTGGTCGGCGTCATTCCATCCCTGTTTCAACCCGAGATGCAACAAGCTCAAAGCCGGTAGTGTCAGCTTGTTCAGAAGCTGAGCAATCTCGCCGTTTCGAAACGTGAAGAAGCTCAGAAGAGTGAGATTGGGAAAAGTGGTATTGTGGGGGAGTATGGGGCAGATGGCGACGTGAACCTGTAACTCGATGAGGTTGACGCAAAAAGGGAGCGGTTCAAGCTGCCCCATAACATCGTCGTGATAGGAATCGACCGTGTAATGAGTGAGTGTCGGCCAAGGAAGTAGCAGCTGCCCGCCCTCTAGAAAATCCTCATGATACAGCTCGTATTTCAGGTGGACCTTTCGAAGAGCTGGTGCTACTTCAAACATGGCGAATGGCATGTCACTGGCAGAACGCAGACGGTAAAAAGTGATGCTGAGCTCCTCAAGACTCGCGATCTGCCCACGAATAGGCATCAGAGCATCGACGTGGCGAACCTTCATATCGAGGGTTCTCCATCGAGATGATGTTGGAAGAAGCATTCGAATGATCTGGTCCGACTCATTCAGGATCCTTCTGGAGCTTCGTATACTGACAGTGAGGGGACAGTAGGCAGACCGATCCAGCATTAGTTGGAGTGGCTCATCTCGTGCATAGCGATCAGTCTGTTGGATCACCGTCCAAAGCTCCGGAAAAGAAATACCGATCGCCCGCCAGCGTTGGCACACATGGGTTACATTCCACGGAAAATCGTTGGTGAAAGGAGATCTGATTGGGCCAAAATCCGAGTCTGCCATGCATTCCCGAAAGATTCCTCGAAGTAGCTCTGGTGGAAGTCGTCGCAAGGGGTGGAGAATACCTTCCTGAACCCTCAGAGCCTCCTTGGCTGTCGATTGTCGCGATTCTAGTGCCTTCAAAGCTTGCCGCAGCTTATCGATGTCCACCTGCAAAGCCTGGATCTCCTCTTTTCGAATAAGGATATCGGCTTCGACAGCAGGAATTTCTGCCATGACTGGAACATGATTGGTGCGAGAAAGATGAGGAAAATCATCGACGTGGGCCAGAGGGATATGCTGAAGGTAGTCATTGCTACAGCGATAGCATGGCATTTCAACGACGGATTTTCCATTGAGCTGGTATAGGATTTAATAAGGTTCAGCGGCAATGGAGGAAAATGAGAGCTTACACTGCAAGAACCAGTGAACGGAAAATCTGCCATACCGCTAAACTGGTCTTGGAGACCGACAGGGATCAAGTCGCGTCACCAGCCGCAAACTACGCCTAACAAATATCGAGGCTTCCGATGAATAGAGCTGGTCCAACGAATTTGCTGAAGGTGATCGGAAAAGTGCGGTGCCCACTGCTGCCCAGGCAGCCGGACAGCCTGGGTGTGACGATTGAAAACGTGACCGTGACAGCCGCTGTGACGCCGGCATGTTAACTTCAAAAACTACCCGGTCTTGCGCTCAAGCCTAGCGCAGCGCGTTCGCTCATTTTCGTCTCCAATACCCTAGACTCATAGTTCTGGGGCCTTATCCAAAAACAGAACGATAAGGAAGCCTTTATTCACCCGACCACGGTTCGAGACCATTTCCAAGTCTGGTAGCGTTCCAAGGATATGGAGTCGTGAGTATTACCAGGATATCATTTCGAAACTGGCTGATATTTTGTTTATAAAGGTCGAATGAATGGCACGCATATTGTGTTTACCTCTGCTGAACAGGAAAAATTGCTGGACACTGCAACTGATGGGCAGGTAACGACCAACGAGCGGCGAGATTTACCGCGTGATCCCAACTTAACCATGGAAGGTGCGGCTTCCCCCTTCGAAACCTCTCCAAGTCAGGACGTTCGAACAGAATGTGAAGAAAACAGATGTTCGCGATGCTTTCACGACTTTTTGGTGCTATCGAAAAAGTAATCCTAGAGCGAGGTTTGGTTTCCAGAATCATGAGTATATCCTGCTGGCGGTAAACTGGCCTACTTATACTGCCCAATTCGTCGTCCAATTTGCAAACATTGACGATGCAGTCAAGGCACATTCGACTATCGTTTTGCTCTCCAATGGGGCCTTGGTGCAAACGATGGTATGCGCCAGAACCCCAGAAACCGATCACTCTGCTCATGTTCCATGTCGAGCGACCCTGGGGCAGGATTCGGCCTGGATATCTTCACTGCTGACGATGCTCCTCAGGCACTTGCAATCGCTACATCGGACTCTAGTTGAAAACGAGAACCATCGAGGCTGCTCAGATCATGGCAATTAACAGTGCCGGAATCCCGGATGCCAACTATTCTGTCCACTATCACCCAGCTGCTAATAAACTGTGTCCACCGACGCGGTGTGTTGTTGTAGAAGATCGCTGGAGGCCAAGGCCGTCAAAAGCCAACGCGATGGAGAAGGAAGGATAAACCATATCTTACGTTCGTGAATTTATAATCTCTGATAATGAAACCGTCATGTCATTTTGTGATAGATAGGCTGTAAATATACAGTACTAATTGCAATCCTCATCTATTGTATACTATGTATAGACTGAGATCCAGAAATAAATATATCGTCATGAAAGGTACATGAATTCCAACCAATGGGACCATGGACAGATAAATAACACTGGATCATGACCCAACACGGATAAGACCTGCTCCAAGCCGGTCATGACCGTGATGACCCGAAGACTCGAGCGATACCGTCTTCATCGGAGGAGAATCGTCGAGCGAAGCCGGTGGAGATGGATATGAATCGACTGGCGAGACTCTGGGATCCTTGGTGGAATTGTAATTCACAGCGTGAGCCGGAACAGTGATCGTCAATGTCGGTGGAGACGGTGGTCGGACTTGTGCATGGCCGTTGTGATGATGATGGTTATGGTGATGATTTCCTCTAGAACGACCGTATAATGGAACCGACGCTGCATCCATACCAGTGGTCTCTACTCGCCCAGGAGGCGGAGCAAAGAATTCTGGCGGTGTCTCTGTTCCCATCATACGTGATTCCGCATTTGTCGAAGGTAACATCATATCTCTCGCTGCTTCCACCCGTCTCATCTTCTTCTCTCCCTTCTCGACATCGCCCTTGGCATTGTTGTACATGTAGAGCCCAGCAAAAGTCATCACGATGCCGAATCCCTGGACGGGATGGATGATCTGCTGGAACCAAACAATGGCGATGCAGATAACTGCGACACGTTTGATGAGGGACGCAATGGAGTAAGTCACGGGAGACGTTGACGACAAGATCACAAAAGCGATAATGTTTTGGGTGAAATGGACCGTCCCATTCATGAAGAAGTAATAGGCGACGGAATGATGGGGAGCAGAATGGCCTTGGCCGGGATGAGCAACATGGTCGGGATTGCTCGACGCCGCAAGGAATACTGGAAGGTCGTAATACAGCCAGATAGGAACCATCAGCAGGAATGCCATGCTAGATGAGAAAAAAAGCAGATTTAATTTGTCTAGTTTGTGTGCCGCTGGCTGTGACATGCCGCTGGAGCTCGAGGGCATAATTTTCTTGAAGAATATGTTGGATGAGACGAAGACTAAGGCAGAGCCAAAGGCACATCCCAGACCGATTATGTTCGAGGCGGACATGTCGAAGGAGCAGGCCAGCATCACCCCCAGGGTGAGCGGCAAAAGGGAGATGTATGTTTTAGCGCTGTAGCTTACGCCGAAGAGCATGGCATAAGCTGCGACAGTGAACAAGGGTGATAAAGCCTGAAAGATTCAGTCAAATTGGCTTTGCCAGTGATTCAAGGAATACGCACCTTGATTGTATGGACTGTGCTGACCGGTATCCTTGATATCGCTATGCTGGAAAAGACATGACCTCCGACTTGGAACATTCCCATTGGCAAAGTACTGCGGATTATCGCTCTCGTTGGGCGTCGAAGAGTCGAGAAGCGGACGATTGGGGTCATGAATAGCAGGCAATAGGTGGCGACGAAACCGAATTGGATGAATGTAAGGGTAATTGGGTAGCGGAATTGATTGAGGATAGCTTTTCCTGTATTCGATGAAAGGGCCGAGGTCGCGTACCACAGTGAGCAAAGGAGGATGAACCGAGCGTTGGAGGATACCGCTTGGGTCAATGGGGTCATCGGCTGGGTCAGTCCAGCGCTTCTCGGCGGCGCTGCTGGTGACGACCAAGACCGAAAGAACTTCTTCACCCGCTGAAGAATCGACCGAGCTTGTCTCCTTTCGCTGAACTGGGCATGAGAAGGAAGCAAATGTGGAGCCCCCGTCCGCCAGCCCGTTCCCTCTATCGGTCGTGACAATTCATTGGAATTTCGGTATGGATTGCTGGGCATCGAAAATGATTAAATATTTGTCGCTGAGCGTTTAAAATGCTGGCAAGGGCTGGAAGATGCTGACCAGAGCGTCTTTTGGCGGGTTGCGGTTTATTTTTCGGGCGCTGTTGCCCTTGAATTGGCAGAATGTCACGCGTGACGTCACACTCTACACCGTTAACTCCGACAAGTTTGCGACGAGTTGCCGACGCCACATTGTTGCTTTCAAGATAACGGTGGATTTCATTTGGTACATTTCTGGAATAGCAAAATATAATAGGCTCATTTAACGATTTTATTCTTCCTCCACAGTCAATCAGATTGAATCTGGACCAATAAAGGGGAAACTCACTCTTTTAGATTGTATATGCCACTGATGCAACTGAGATGATGGATTCGGAAGGATGCGGGCTATTTGGAGGAGACGCATTGTGATCCTGGTCGAATGATCTTGAGAAGATAATGTAAATGATGCTGGACGAAAAGAAAATGCTGGGACTCACGGAGATGGGCTTCTGGAGGAGTCGGATAGAACACTAAGTATAGATGAAACGTATTCCCTATATCTCGAATCAATTATCAAGTTCATTCAATGAACAAAATCTTCGTACATTTCTTCATCGGAGTCCGATTCCAAGTCGTTCGTGTTTTGGCCAATGTTGAACCTGACCGACGAGTGAGAAATGAAACAAAAAAGAGAGAGACATACTCGTTTGATCTCTGAGTTTCAATCCAATCATTTACTTTGCGACGCACGTTGACCCGAGGAGTTGAGGCTCTTGTCAACATTGCCATGACTGGGTCATTTGTAGGGACAGGACTGCGTTTGTCGTCAATAAGATCCAGAAAAACAGAGGATGGTAACTTGCCGATTAAATATCGTCTCATCGACGTCCATGTTGACAATCAGCTCGTTCATTGGCAACACATCCTCATTCTCCTTCGAGGCTAGGTCCACGATCTCGTGCTGAATTTCTGTTGCTGCATCCATGTCGAAATCGAACTGAACCTCGCCGATGCCATCAGTTTGGGCTATGTCTCCGCTAGCGAAAGGCGTCATCTCTCTGACGGGAATCATGGGGTCATACTCTTCCCCATCGCTACATAAAGAATTTCAATACACAACGAAGACATGAAATGAATGAACGTACTTGAAATTAATCTCTTGAAAACCTTCGAAGTCCGGTGGAACCTCGGCAGGGTCCTCCCGCTGCACACCATCCCAGTCCGCTGGACCTTGACCTGGAACGACGTCTAGCCAAGCCGTAAAGTTTGCGGCGGAAACTCCAACAGGCACCGAGGCTTGAACTTCCAGTTTATTTCTTGGAAGATTGACAGGGCAGGTGTTGTAAGGGTCCCAGAGCCTACGGTTCAGATGCCCGGTGATTCCTGGGGTTGCTGGGTAAGGTGTTTCTGGACCAGGGATAATTTGAATGCTACGGTGTTGGCGCATGGGATATGAAGGCGGAATTGTCGAAGGACTCGCGGTAGTCAAGCTATCCAAGGAGGTTGCTGCTCGATACATTGGAGATCGACGAGCGAAGACCGGCTTCTCCGCCGATTTCAGTTTCTGCTTTCATAATAATATTAGAGTCAATCCTTGTAGATCGGCAGACCGATGCCTTACTTTGTTCGCCTTGGCCTTGGCGGAGCGAGGTTCTCGAAATTTGGGGAGGGGTTCGGGTTCGCTGTCCTAATATCGAGTTAAAGAATGCTTCAAGTCATGACAATTGTACGACTTACGCTACTCGAATCAAAGTATTCGATTAGATATCTTCGATTTGTGACGTCGGCCTTGCGCTCGGCTTCTGCCCTTTCGAAAATTCGACGCTGTTTTTCTTTACAAAGATTATTTCTTGAGTTGAATGGAAGATAGAAAGCAACTCGCTGATGTGCTTGTCGGACATGACTATAGTGTAATTCTCTTCCTGCGGACCCATAGACAGGCCCATGGCCTCAGCCTCGTCACGAAATACTGTTAAAGCATTTGTACATCCTACAATGTTCTTCCAGGGCTCCCAGCTGGTTTATTTAAAGTGTGGGTTCATCAAGTTTTCGAGTAATCAATGCAGTGAAGGCTTACCTGGCGTCCTCGATGGGCCAGTATGCCCACTAAATTCGTATCCATGTCAGATAGCTCAAAATTCCAACGAAACAACACATACTTTGACGAAGAATCTCTGCAATGGAAGTTAGATCGAAAAAGACTGCATCAGAAGACACTCACCCAGTTTCCATTTTTGACCTGTGCTTTGTGTATCGCTTCTGAACGAGACTCATCGATAATATTCTTATAAGAAACATTCATTTACTTACCAACGAGAAATTTATCGTGTGGTCTTGGCATTGATGAGGAAATTCAGGTGTCGCGGTGGCAGTTGGGGAAAAAGTCGATGCAAGTTTGTCCATGTTTACCCTTTGTCTCTTGAGCGCTTCCATCGATGGCGCTCCTCCCTCAACGGGCGGCCTGTATCCTCAACATCCTTCCGAACGAGTTGACGACGGAAATCATCTCTTTATGTGATAAACCCAGTCAAGCAGTAGTCTGTCGCGTTTGCAAGCTTTTCAAACAGCTGGCACACCGACGACTGTATGAAATCGTTGTATTAGGCAACATCATGCGCTTTAACGACAATTTGATTATTAGGTTTTATCAACAATTGCTTCTACTCTAACGCAAAATACGCACTTGGGATAAAAAAAATATCTCGCTGTTCGCCTCCTCCTCCGATCCCGAGTGGGTATTTCATTGAATTTTCGGCGCTTCTTCTCATCAAGCATGGTACAGTTATATCAACGATATCGTCGATAGTATCCTGCAGAGAACCACAGCGCTACATCATCTTCGCGTGTCATTGAACTTAGGCAAAGAGTTGAATCCCGCCTGGAATTTTCCCTAGCTTCGCACTTTGGACCTTGGCTGGCAGCCCGCCAATGCCCACAGTATCTCATCTTTCCTGAATCGACACCGAACCTTATAGAGGATCCCTTGGACGTGTCCTGTCAGCCTTCGACAAGCCGATTGATCTACCGAATCTCGTCAGGTACCAAGGATACTTGACCAGCCCGCCGAGCATTCTAGGCAATGTCGACAAGCTACGCACTGTATCGCTTCGCATCCGAACACCCCAAGATCTGGACAGCTTTTCCCGTTTACCCCACTGCCAGGAGCTGTTTATTGCAGCGTTAAAAACAGTCCCGGATCGTATCGAGGACGGTGTTCAAACGTTTGAACCACCATTTGCCTTACCTGAAATCATTCGTGTTGATTCCACTTGAGGTGAGTCTGTCTGTTCGGAATGGCTTCCCATTGAAGAATTTCAGGTCTCAGACGCCGGTTTAATCCCTGAGGCCTGATGTGCTTTTGAAGTTCAAGTGTCTCGAGTCGTTTGAGTTGCTCACGGACCTTTGCGAAGACCTTGATTCCCGCAATTCCGCCCTTGCTCTGTGGTTGAAGAGTTGTCCTACCCTGCGATATTGTGTTATGGGCGGGAATGAGATCTCATCTCCTTGCAGTTAACGAAACCCTAAATCGCCTTTGGGAGCCAAGAAAAACACAGATATAAAGTTGTCGACGGGATCGCTCAGCCACTGACGGACTCGGAATTTTGTCGTTTGGACGGTGTGTTGCTTTGGCATGTCGATCTCTGCGTCATCCTCACTCTTTATCCGTACTTAGACTTCATGCTTCGCTACAATTGAAAATTACTAGAAAATCAAAAAATTGCGCATTATTTACATCTCGATAGTTCGCCTGCAAGAACTTGAACCGGGCCGAATTTACCCGATCGATTTCATGAGCGTGATGTCCCTGTACCACGACCTTCTTTCCCGACTTTCCTCTGGATCTCCTTGGTCTGATCAGAACGAATCCTCCATCCTCGAGCCATATACATATCTGACCTCTACTCCCGGAAAAGATATCCGAACCCAGCTCATATCCGCCTTCAATGTCTGGCTCCAGGTCCCAGACGACAAACGACTGGTTATCGCTCGATTGGTTAGCATGCTCCATAATGCCAGTTTAATGTTGGTCCCAGATTTTTTCTTCATATATGTATCCCTCTGATTCTCTTCCAGGATCGACGATATACAAGATGACGCGCAATTGCGACGTGGACTTCCTGTTGCCCACAAGATCTACGGCGTACCCCAGACGATTAATACAGCAAACTATGTCTACTTTTTGGCCTTCAAGGAGCTATTTGAGCTTCGGCGCGTCGACGACCGACACCTCGACGTTGACGCCATCGTCACAGAAGAGCTGCTTTCTTTGCATCGCGGTCAAGGCCTTGAGATGCTATGGCGAGATTCTCTCAAATGTCCTACAGAAGAAGAGTATATTGGCATGGTCAACGACAGTATGTCCTTCCTTTTCTCTTTGGTCCTTTTTTCCTTCTGCTGGTTCTCAGAAACGGGCGGTCTTCTTCGCATTGGGATAAAGCTCATGATGGTTTGGGCGACTACGAATCGAGATGTGTACGCTGATTCCACTGCTTTTCTTTTCGTTGTCTATGCCGCTCGTCTTTACTGCCACACTTTCGGTTCATGTCCAGGCTCATCGATTCCACAGTGACCTCGTCCCCCTCGTTAATCTTATTGGCGTATACTTTCAAATCCGGGACGATTTGATGAACCTGAGGAGCAAAGATGTCAGTGTCACTAACCATGAGTCCCATAATTCCCTTCTCATTTCGTCCCGCAGTACACGACTAACAAAGGTTTCGCGGAAGACCTAACAGAGGGAAAGTTCTCTTTTCCTGTTGTCCATGCCGTTCAGAAGGATCTAGGCAATCGAGTTGTCATCAGTAGGTCGTGCTTCATTCCTCGGGCTGTCGCTGACCTCCTTGCCCTCTTTCAGATATTCTGCAGAAGCGCCCTACAACCCCGACGCTCAAGATTCATGCGATTTCGCATATGGAGACGGTCACCAAGAGTTTCGAATATACGATGGAGGTCTTGAGCATCCTGGAAGGAGAGGTATGTTGAAACTTTGCTCGTTTAGTCTTTTATTGACCAGGTTATGATACAGGTTCGCAAAGAGATTGCTCGTCTAGGCGGAAATGCGCTTTTGGAAGGAGTTATAGACATATTGAAAGTCGCCTGACAAACACCAAGCATAATCTAGTTTGTATATTCCATTCCTCAAGACGCCTTGGACCTTTAGACTGTTTTTATAAGAATTCTTTGCCTACATATCTGTATGTATTCGTCAACCAGAATGTGAAGCTTCGGTGCAACGGATATCCCTTTGGTGCCCCGCAGCGGCGACATGGCAGAGGCTTATGCTGCTGTCAAAAGAAGTCCAGCAAGAGAATCCGAGGTGCAAATTGGCCAAAGAGTTCGACGAGGGGTTGCTGGGATTGCCCAAGAGAATTAGGCCTCGGTTTGACTGGCTTCTGCTCGTCTCCTGCGCTTATTTTCTCGTCTCACTTCCTTCAATTTCCGCTCGAGGGCCTGTTTCTCGCTCTCACTGACCCATTCCCCATCTTCGACGCTCCATTTTCGCCCTCTACTCGTCTCGAGCTCGACTTCCTTCTTCGCTTCTAATCCCCAGGAGCGACCTTGGTGAACTTTCCATCCATGTCGAGCTTTCAGGACCCCAAGGTATCCAACCTCTGTCACATTCTGCCTCATCAGCTCGTCCTCCTTTTTCTGCTGTTCGGTCATCAGCGACAGAACGTGCGCTGTAGGCCTTTGTCTCGCTCTCTTCAACGTCACCGGTAAAATCTCGCCGCGACGTTCACGCGTCCGCTCCTTGGTCTTGTTCGCGATCTTCTCCCGACGAGCCTGTTTGACCTGGTCCAACAGGGCGGGCGGGAATGGCGCAGAAGCCCGCCGTGCAAATTGCTTGAAAAGCTGCTGAATAGCTTTGATGGAATTCTCGGGTATCATAGCTGTACAAAGAGACATTAACGAAAGTAATCAGAGGAGAAAGAACAGGCGCACTCCAGTCAGAGGAAACCCAGTCAGAATCTCGTTGGACTGCTCTCTCGAATTCCTGCTCGAGGCGTCCGAGGTCACGAAGGGCAGTGAGCTGCTGGGTTTTTTCCACGCGACGTTCGAGGGTCTTTAAACGATTGACTCTGAGGCCCGTTACATGTCTAGGCTGAGGTTTCATCCGAGGCATAGGCCCATTGTAAAGCGTTGGGTACATGAAGCCACCGGTCAAGATTGCTCGATGACGGAGACGACGACGCCAGGCCTGAAGAGAATAACAATGGGTTCATGAAGATTTGGGAGGGGAAAACCGACACTGACGATTTCATTGCGGATAATTTCTATCCAGCGGGCTTTTTCGCGCTTCATTACAATGAATTTGTCGTAGCGGTCGAGGAGTTTTTGGCTGTGAATGTCATTGGAATGCGCCAGTTGGAATGTTTTGAGCCACTGTCAATAATGTTGTAAGCATCTATCCCAGCGCATTCTGGTTGACGAGCACTTTGTATCCCTTCAGCAGTTCGCGTTTCGTGCGCTCTGTACCCGTCAAATGTCGATTAGCGCGAAATAGATATCGCACACGGTCTCTGATCTGACCTTGACAAGAGAAAAATAAGAGCAAGAAGCAAAAGAGAGAATTGCGCACATTGTCAGTCCATGCTTGCTTCACCAGCGCTCTATAAAGAGCCAAGGTCGGTATCCTGTGAGCTGGAAGCTGGAAAAAGGGCTTGTTGGGACGGACGCGGCGCAGCGGTGAGACCAGCTGAGCAAGATTTGTCCGGAAGGAAGAGCTCATAGAGACACGTGCTGGAATCACAGCTTTAGCTCTCCTCGACATATTTCACTGCGTCTTCTTCATATCCGGAAGCTGTTCTGAATCGATGGACGTCTTTCCAGATATCCCAGACGACGTTGTGCGTCTCATTTTCGAAGCTGCGGTCGAAGAAGACCGACTGGCTGCCCTATCTCTCGTCCGTGTCTCCTTGGTGTCTCCCGACACGTTTATCAATGGTGCCAGCCCTCTGATTCTTTGACCTGTTATTCAGACTGATGCTGGTTTCCGGATTCAACCATTATTGTATCGGGTTGTCGAGCTTTACAGGCATAAAGCAGCTGAGCTCTTCCGCCGAACCGTTTCGTCGACATCGCTAGGACTTCACGTCAAGGCGCTTCTGCTCGGAATCGACACAGTGGCCGGCGAATCCATAATTTTCCCTCTGAAAAACTTCCAAAGTCTTGCCGAGTGCATGCTCCCATCAGCCCTATTATACTCCAAGCCTCACTTACATTCTCTGTCCCGCTTATGTCTTGTCCAACGCAGCCGTTTCGCATGCCAAGCCTCATTTCTTTTACTCCCTCCATCTCTGGCACACCTCGAACTCTACTACTTTGTTGATCCCGAGCCACTGCAACCCAGTTGGCTCAATTATTTACATCAACTCGAGCACTTGGCGCTATATACGGTGAGTCGGCAGCCGGAGCAGTTGCTACAGGATCTCGCTCTGATCACATTCAAATCTTTGCAGCAGGTCCTTATCCGTCTCAACTTCGAGTTCAATCGATATATCTCCTTGTCCTGGCTCCTGGAGATTCATGACCCAAGAATAATCTTTGTTGTCGAAGAGGAGGATACATTACCGATGCTTTGCAGTGACGATGCTCTGCCATACATTGTTGTCGATCCAGGACAGTCTGCGAACTGGGGTTATGGGCGCACTGGTGAAAAGGATATATGGGAATTGGCAGAAGAGGCGCAGAAAAGGCTTGCTTCAAAGCGGAGAGACGTCAGAGATCTGAATGATAGCTGAAGACGGACAACTATCAGATCCAACCTACTGAAAGGCTACTACTATCCAACTGTTTCGCACTCGGAATTGGATAGCCTTTGAAGAATTCATTCAAGTTCTATGAATACAATGAACAAGATGGTTTTCATTTCGCATGACGAGGACAGTAAACGAAAGCGAGAAGAGTGTTGTCAGGATCATGAACTGACGGTACCAAGATAAGGTATCAATCATTTTTTCCGCAGCAGCGGGAAAGGATGTTCGAAATGGATGGAAATTATCGAGCTGACTTCGGTGACGACGGGAAGGCTCGAACCAGGTGAGCGGCGTGGGATATCTTTGCATTCAGTCTCTTTTCATCACTTATCAGCTTCTTCCCGTTTTTCTTGTGGAGCTGATGTATCAAAGTTGGATGGAGTGCCACATCCAACTTTCAGCGGCCACATTGGCAAGGAAGGAAGGAAAGGAGGAAAGAAGGAAGAAACCGAGATGAGTCTATGCAATAAGTCCTTTCTAAAACTGCTTTTTCCTTGGTTCCCACTTGTACCCTGCAGCGATGGCCAGGTTCGTGATCAGCTTCGAAGAGGTCAGTGGCCATTAATAGAGGATTGGTTACCCGCAGACTTGACGATACTATCAAAGGGTGCTATTCAAAACTGATTTATCCATCGTCTTGAAAGGACTAGCAGTCCTCGCTTCTTTCCCTCTCCCACCATGTCTGAAGATTGTACAGCGGACATCCAGCGTTATCTGCGCTCCACAGGCCAGTTCATTATGAATGCAGGCCTGTCAACAATTGCAGAGACCGTCTTCTGGAGTGCGTTTTGCTGGTCTTGTTCGCTTTGATACTAAAGATAAGATCGACCTATCAGCCTTATATGTCGTATCTGTGGTTGTTACTGTCTGTGTTTTATGGTTCGCAGCTTTGTTCTCTATCGTGCTTAAGCTAATCTTCGCCTTTCATAGGCGGAAAGGATTGAATAGAGCACGAACAGCTCTGTTGTTCCTTATAGGGATCATGTTTGTCATTGATACCATGTGCTTCTCTCTCGATCTTTATGTCCTCTTTTACCACACTCGCGTGTTTCTTTTGGGGGGCATGTTCGAAGGCGATGCCTGGGACAGAGCTTCCAACCATATAGACACCGCAAATGCCCTGCACATTATATTGGCCCTGTTCATAGTGAGTAAGAGTGTGGCGTCTGCGCCAGCCGATGCTTATGTAGCTCCGTTCAGCTGATTCCTGGGGACTGTATTGTGATGTGGCGTGCACATGCAGTCTGGACGAGATCAAGAATCATCATGATCATTCCTGTTCTGTTCTTGCTAGGATCCATTGGTACGCGTCTGGACGAACTTGAAGTACTTCCAAGTTGCCGCTGATCTCTACACAGTCAATTTTCCGATCTTTCTCTCTTGCAACATAAAACACCAGCACGACCCATACAATGGACTTGGCGCCGTCCCCTGTTTTGCCACCAGCGTTAGCGCTTGGGTTTTATCATTCTGTACGAATATCTCAGCGACACTGATGATTTTCTATACCGCCTGGTCAGTCAACCACGATGTTTCCGATATTTCATTCCTTAACGATTCCAGGGACTTTTATGCTTCACAAAAACACCTACGGGACACCACGACACCCCTTCGACGCAACTCTCTCGTTGCCCGAGTCCTCTTGCTACTTATCGAGTCCGGATTCGTCTATTTGCTCTTGATGGTGCGTTTGGATAGGACTGCACAGGGGCTGGCACTGAAATTATCCCAGGTTTTATCGATAGCACTCGACTTGGCGCCCACTTATGATTACGGACCTAGCTTCGTGGTCGAAGAGGTTCTAAATACCATCCTGACGCCACACTGTGCTGTGAGTACATCTGGCTCCGCCTATATATCACATCTCAAAGACCATACAGGCTATGATTCCGACGCTGACAATCCTTCTGGTCAACTTGTATGGATCCTTCGAAGAATATTCTACCGTCAACTTCTCACAACCGATCCATTTCGCGAATCCCGGAGTCACTGAGTTGACGCAAGAATTCACATTATCTCGTCCTGTGCAACGAGAATCTGACGCCGAGGCCAATGATTCTCACAGCTCGAATTCCAGTCAAGAAAGGAAGATGTAGACTTGCGGAATAGTCTACAGAGTAGCGTAACTTTTATTTATTTCTCTTTTACATATCAAAGGATTTGAGTCCAGACGCTGAATTCAAAATTTGTTTAGGTATTCGCAGTCCTTTTGTCATGTCTCTGCGCTGTAAATGAATATATCTATTTGAGAAAAAGATCAAGACTCAAGAGGGTTCACCGCCTCAACCCACTCCCCGATGACTTTCAAAGTGTCAGTCCTCTCTGGCTCGTGCCAGGTCTGTGTCATAAAGTCATGGGTACTGTTTGGTACCTCTAGATATCGTACTCCTTCCTTTCCGATATCAATCACCATCCTGTCATACAATGTTCTCATCGGGTCGAGAGTCATCTCGACAGCGCCTGACACGATCAGAGTCTTTGGAAACCCATGAAAGATCCCTCGAGTATCGGTGATCTTCAGCGAAGCTGGAGATATCCACGAGTTTGTGGCCAGTTCGTCGTCAGGTAGACGTCCCTGAAGTGCTCGGTACGTGAAACAACTCCTGAAAATGGGATGCACAAAGTCGGTGCCAGAGTTGCCCTCCATAGAAGACTGTGGTCCACCATGGGTGACTGCCCAGTCGACTGTAGGAGAGAGCAAGAGGAGTGCACCGGGAGAAGGAAGATCGCATCCGCTATCTTTCGCGCAAATATAGCGTGTAATTGCGTACGCCAAATCGCCACCAGCAGAGTCTCCACTGATAATGTTGGGATTGAATCCGACAGCTTCGACGAGATAGCGGTAACCTGCTATTGCATCGATGAGAGCGGCCGGGAATGGGTTCCGCCAACCAAATGGAGCAGCCGAAGAAAGTCGATATTCAAGGGCAAAGACTCGTCCTACTTTGCTATGCTCCAAAAGGCCACCGAACAAGGCTTTATTGGCAGAATTCGAAGGATCCGATGTACCTTGCACGAATCCACCGCCTATAATTAGTCAGTACTGTATTGGAAGTTCAATGCCGAGCCCATTGTGAAAAGACTCACCATGAAAGCGATAGTGCACTAGTTCGTCAAGTTTTGCTTTCTGGCCAGCCTTTCCATCACTTCCTCGTTCGCCGAACCAGCATCCTCCAGTTCTAACAGCCTCGACTCCATTCTTCTTCGCCTTTTCCAGAATGTCGCCGACAATGAGAGACGGTGTATAAACAAGTCGACCTTTGATGGACTGCGATCTATGAGACTGGAGAAAGCGAGAATCACAGAAATGGTATCGTACTGTAGAATTTAGAGGCACGCCACGCGAGAGATTCAGTGCTGTTCTTCGAAGTCGAATGGATCAAACGGAACGACGATCTTGGCGGCCGGGAAAATAAAAAATGTTTGCCGGCCGTGAACATTTGGGCGAAGATTCCCACCGCAAACGTCGGCCGGATCAATTTTCGCCCTGCTGTTCACTGCCGGCGAAGATATTTTTTCTTTCCGGCCACCAAAATAAAGCATCATCGCCGGCCATTTGCACGGCCGTGAAAATGACCCGCGGGCATCTGTGTATAAAACATGGTTCTGGCGAGGTCTGGGTTCGCTGCCGGATGACAATTTCCATTTGGGATGGCCATTTTTGAGATTTCAAAGGACCTCGGAGGACCCACTCCTTTAGCCGGGTTTTCCGGGGTCCTATAACAAGTGAAATTCGGATGATTATATAGCCTGAAGAAGGTTCACGCGACTGGACAGATTGAAGAAGGTAAGAAGGCGTGAGCGTGCTAGTACTTACATTAGGTCTACTCAAGAGCGATCTAAATGCTTCCACAGGTGAAGGAAATCCGTTCGCAGTAGTCCGGAGCCTGGTGGAGCACGCAACACTATCAGCGATCAAGTTACCATGGTCAAAATACGCTTGGATAGGAAGCCAGCAATGGGCTAGTCTCCTAAGTCTTCCTCTACATAGCAGTAGTAATAAGGATCGGTGGACGCAACGCTAGCTTCGAAAAATTCGGCCAAAGTCGTAATAAACTTCTTCCAGATCACAGCATGTCGTCGCTATCTGCCACAAACTTGAAACGGAAATCATCTTGACGCTTTATCTATATCAATTAAACTAAGTACAAGGAAGGCGAGTCCGAGCCCGAAGACTGAGGGTCGACAACAAAGTCAAGTCCTGCATCCCGCAAGAGCTCCAGCCGGGTCCGCTCGGACGCATCAAGGCTGTACTCGTTGATATCAAACCGCGACTCGACCATGTTGAAAAGGTTTTCGAGGTAAAATCCTTACCAGTCATTCTGAAATGAGTCAATTTGGGAAGTATGACTGAGGTCGAGGTACCGTGGAGATACCGCAGAAGGTCACTAGAGAGACTTTCGTGATGCTGGGAGTGTTGGATAGAACAGTAACAAGGGAGTGATGTGTCCCCTAGAGGCCTTTGAGCCCGATTGAGGTCAAGGCGCACTGGGATCGTGAAACCAGTGAACCAATGGATTCCTGGTCGGCGTCACTCCACCCGCAGCTGGAACAGTCGATATCCAACAAACTCAAAGCTGGAAGATTCAGTTCGACCAGGACATCTCTCTGAGAAATCGTGATGATCAGTGAAGCGAAGTTGTCCCGAGAGAACATCTAAGGTATTGACGTCCTTCCTCGATGAGGTTGACACAAACTAAGAGCGGTTCTGGCTGGCTCATAAGCAGGGTCTCGTCATAGTCTGGCACTCGCCCTGTTGCTTTTCCGTCATGATCATGTTTCCAATGTTTGATCTCGACCTTTCGAAGAGCTGGTGCTTTCAAACATGGTGAATGGAGTGTCGGTATAGGGCCGAAATCCGGAGAAACAGATGCGAAGCTGTTCGAGACTCTCGAGATGACCACAAATGGGCTCGAAAGCTTTGGGATTGTAAACGCCTAGCCTAGAACGTCTCCATCGAGAAGATGTTGGAAGAAGCAATCGGAGAATCTGGTGCGAATCGTCCAGAACTTCTTTCGAGCGTATGTGAATATCGAGGGGAAATGACGCACACCGATCCAGCATCAGCTGTAGTGCTTCTTCCGGCGGATGAAGGCTTTTGAGTTGGATCACTGACCAAAGTCTATTAGCAACGACTTTATCTTGCTAACTAGGGTCTGGCTTGGGAGACTATGACCAAAGCTCTGGAAAGGAAATAGCGGTTTCTCGCCATCGTTGGGAGACATGGCTGACTCAGATGATCCAACGGAAATATACGTTGCAGCGGTATCTGTATGACGGCGAGCCTTCCCGACGCTAGGAGACCATACTATATTCCTTGAGGATTTCTCGGAGCAACTCTGGTGGAAGTTCTCGCAAAGGGTGAAGAATGCCTTGCTGAACCCGCAAAGCCTCCTTGGCCGCCAATTTTCGGGATTCTACGGCATCCAAAGCTTGTCGAAGTTTGTCGCTCTCCGCCTGCAAAGCCTGAATCTTTTTCTCTCGAATGAGGATATCGGCTTGGACAGATACAAGCCCCCCCAGAACTGGAGGATTATTGGTTCGGGAAAGATGAGGAAATGGATCGACGTGGGCCGGAGGAATATGTCGAAGGTAGCCATTGCCGCGACGACTGCATGATAAGGGTTCAGTGGAAGATTTTCCATTGAACTGGCAAAGTATCAATAAAAGGTCTTGTGGAGCGCAATGACAGCTCACATCGGAAGAAACGGCGAACAAATCATCTGAAGACTGAATCCGACACCATATCGTCAGACCGGCTTCGGAGACGTGCTGGAGACGGATAAAGGTCGAGTCACGTCACCAGAGGGAATGCTGAAGCCTTCGGCTAGAGCGGTCACCGAATATAGAGCGGTTGAACGAGTAGAGCTAGTCGAGTGAATTTGGTGATGATAATGACCAGCGTCGCCGCCTGATGGCCTGATCAGTGATGAGTCGATACGTCACGTGGACGTCACAGCAGGTTGACCGCTTCCTTCTGTTCAAACTCCAGCTGTAGCATATTATTGTCCCTCCATTATGTCCCAACCAGAGAGTTCTCAACCGTCTGGTATGACCTCTAATCCTGAGACGACCCAGTCATCAAATGGTTGGTATCTTTCGTCCTGTCGCCTTATGTTCTGACAAGCACTAGCCGCTTCTGTCTCAAACTCCCATCCACAGAGTGCGAACCACAATCTCTCCCCCATTCTGATACGAATTTATGGCACCCATCCTGGCACTGCGCCTGCTCGACGCATCCTTGTCAGCGATGAAAATAATAGTAGCAATAGCGCTCCTCTCATCTCGACTGCAGACAAGCCGAGGTCCAGGTCGGTTTGCCTTTACAAATTGTATGTCCTATGATTGAATCATTAATATTTCAGTCAACCGGCGCCTATACGTGAAAACGCCGCTTTGCCAAATCCATCTGCGGTTTCCAATATCGCAACAGAGGCAAACGCAGCGAATACGGAGGAATCGCAACCAGCAATCAATCACAAATCTGCCCTCTTCCTCCCCGATTCCAACTCTACTCGAGCCAATTCACCCGAGAGACAATTGGCTGGTCCGTCTGCTCAAGCAGATGCCACTCGAGGTATATGCGACCAATGCAAGTATTTTGAGATTGAACAAAAGTCCAACCGCCGCATTCGACCCGGAACAGAACCCCTCAGGCTTTGCAATCGCCCGGGGATAGGCCTCAGATGCGACAATTGTGCTCGTCTCGAAAAGAAGTGTACATACTCTGGTAAGGCTTGTCCTCTGAGTAAATATAACCACAAACGGATGAACCAGAGATCCCCAGCGATAGCAGGAAAAAGCGAGTCAGACGAAAAACTCCGACTGATTCCTCAGTGGCCTCCAGCGACATCGCAACAGGGCCGCCCTCGCCCAAAAGACGCAAAACCCCTTTATCGCTGAAAAAACGACCAATCTCTGGCTCAGCTCATTCCACCGAAACACCACCTCGAAAAAAACGTAAAGTGTCCATTACTGAGCAAGTCTCCCCAGCCGTCGCTTCGGCGACCACCGTACAAACGGTCCCTCAGGCGACCAAAATCTCCCGAGCCTCAGAGGATTCCACTGAACCCATTCGCCTCATCGATTCAAATGATCATTCGGAGAGACTCTCTGTTAAAGAGCAACCAGTCCCTCAAAATGATCCTCCCACACCCGTCGAGCCCACAGTTGTCCCCGACAACAAACCCGTCGCGCCAAGCTACGAGGAAGAACTGCCAGATGTGGCCTACCAAGAATACGAACCAGGAGAAATCGAAAATCCACTGCTGAATATGGTGTATGGTGCTGACGATGAGCTCGAGAGTTTATTCAACTGGAGGGATGATTCTGACCTAGAGAGTTTATTCAACTCGCCAGAAGAAAAAGACAACGTCGATATCACAGCTGACGATCCCGAGCAACCTACTGTTGTCGTCGAGACCCAACACCACCTCGCAGTGAAAGAGACAACCGCGGCTTTCCTTTTCAGGTCCAACAACTTTTGCGAATCTAGCGACGAGCTTGATTCACCTCGATCTCCTACAGCCCTCTCCTCTTCCCCCGAGCCATCTCGACCTCTCAGCCCATATGACAACTCTGACCCTTGGGTTATTCATGACACAAGGCTGAATCGAATACCACCCCCTGATGCGTCTCCAGGACAGCCTTGCGACCCCCCGTTGGGCAAGCCACTGACGTCCGATTCATTGGTATCTCACTCGGAACCATGCAAAGACGTGGCTATCCCAGTTATTCCAAATCCCCCGACGTCCAACTCGACACCAGACAGGAGCCTCGCTGATGAATCAATTTATGAAATATCTCCAAAATCTGAACCTCAGATAAAATTTCCAGCGCCACTTACTCAATTGACCCTCGACAGACTCTTCTACGAGCCATACAAAAATGACCTCATTATGGAGCAACCACGAACCGGCGTGATTTATCAGATTCGTGAAATATCTCGTGAAACTGCAGCACTTCGCAATGAGCGCCTGTTTCAGTTATCCCGAGACGAAAGAGAGAACCTCAGCCATCTCTGGTCTACTCGTATGAAGATTCAGCACAAGGCCAACGAGGCTCTTACCGACATTTATGACGCTGTACGACGCTTTGCGTCCGCAAACCAAGATGTTGAATTCCTGGATGCTGTCTTGGAACAAAGAGTTCGACAGCGCCAGACCCCCGGCGCTGTCTATAACGAATCCAACTCAACTGGCGATATGAATCTCAATAACCAGATTACCCGCACACTCTTCACCAGAACCCAAAAGGCACTTGACTTGTTGTGCATCAGTCGTCAAGACACCACTCGAATCGTCTCTGTTCCCTCAGAGCATGATACGAGTTCCGAGTGGCATCGTCAGCACAGTGCCTACTCCAGTATGTATCACGATTTGCTAGACAATCAACCGGCAGATGTGTCCCGAGATTTTTGCGACTTGGCGCCTTCTGCTCGTGACAGAACCCCATTCCCTAGCTTATCCGTACCCATTCCTCGTACCCCCAATCCTTATGCGATTGGAAATCCTTTGTCGTCCTATGACCAGGAAGCTTTGAGTGAATATCAACATTCCGTCGTTCGCAGTAAATAAAGCTACTATGTATACATATAACAATGTAATCTTTTTGCATCATCTCGCGGCGGCCGACCGAGTTCACAAGTCTTTCACATGATCACGATTCTACCGAGCAACTGCATCCACTTTCGATGAGGACAAGCCGCCATGAATCCCAGAGTGTAAGCGTGTTCACAGTTTATCGTACCAACCTAATGCATCTCAAGTATCCTGCTTCATCCTCCAGGTTCACATGGAGCTGTGCCCATCTACGAACATGACGTTGTTAGACTAAATCCAGGAGAATGCCTGAATGACAACTTGATAGAATTTGGCTTAAAGTGAGCCGACCCCTGTATCCCACGCCTGAGCTTACTTTATTGACAGGCTATGGTTCAAAGACTTGCAAGCTCAAGACCCTCATCTCCTTGTTCGCCTCTCGATAACCGAAAGATCTTGTGGTCGATCTCGTCAGCGCGAATGTGTCATCACAATTCTCCGCAGAGTCGCATTCGACATGGAGCCTGAATTGAAGGCATAGAAAAACCCTCGATTGCATTTCATACAGATTTTGTCAATGACGAAAAACCAAAGGCACAGAATTCATAAGATCAATCTGCTCCTGCCGATAGTCGTCCAAAATAAGAGTCGTGTTTAACCCATTCAGTTGCATTAGAACCTGAAAATGAACCCATTGAGCATTCACGATTCCAGCCGAGAAAAGACACCAACCTGGTTCTCCTCGGTGTATTGCTCCCAATTGGGACCTTCAGAAAGGGTGTCAGCGGACATTTTGTGCGAACCAGGGACTTACGAGGTATCCCTTTTCCGTCGTTGGGGTCTAGGCTTGTCGCAAATGCGACCCAATAGTCGATCATGACGCTGCTGATTCGTCGTGCTGACGCCGGTGCCGAAGTATTCGATGCTACATCGCCATAGACAAATGGAATCTCCGAACTATGCTCCACTAGACGAACGGGTGTAAGTCGAGAAGCGACATCAGGTTTCAGAACACTGACCTCCAAGACGTGGAGCAAGATCCGGTTGCGGTTCTGTGAAGAGATACCCAAAGGTCTTGACACCAGCTTTAGCTGCTGTCTGGATCCACACACGTCTTTGAGATTGGAATGTGATGTCTCCCTCTGGAACAATCAGATAGTGCGACATGATACTGCGGGCAATATACGTACGAATGGCGGAAATCCGCTTGTAGCCCGTAGAAAGACCAAAGGTCTCGTTTCCTGTATTGAACGGTGATCCAACAACAGGGTCGTCAGGATAGAGCTCGACGAGTTTCGAAATAGTAGCCGTGAGGGTCGACATATTTACTCCTGGAACCGTCGGAACCAAGTTAGACACCAAGAATTCGTTTATGACCTCTGTCGTGTAATTCAAGGTTGTAGAAGCGAACAAGGTCCCTGCGAATGTGTTAAGGCTGACGATGGTAGGAGTCCATAAGAGACTGACCTTCGTCGAGATTGGTCCCAGCTATGAAAGGCAGATGTGTAAAGTGCCCTGAACGGAAAAGGACTGAAGCAAGATTGGGGTATATACCCGAAGGTCCATCCAGCGTCGGCGACCAAGGGAAGACGACAGAACCTTCCGATTCAGCAAAAAGAAGACCCTGTAGAATTGCTGTCGAATTCGCTTCTTGGAGACAGCCAAAGGTGTCTCCAGATGTTGCCAGAGCGCTACATTCTGAGACTGCAAGGACAAAATTCTCCCAATCGTCATTGCGGTCTGCAGCTTCGAAAGGCGAAGATGTCGCTGGGGATCCTGACTCGAAGATCTGCAAAAAGATTAGAACTGATACGACGTGTTAAGCTTGGTGAAACTTACAGCAGCCCGAGCCAGCGATGATAACTGTGGGTTGAGGAAAAGTATTGCAGTCATTATAGCTCCGCCGCTTTCCCCAAACATAGTGACCTGTGGGATATCAACAGTGAAGCATGGTCGGTATTGAGAGTATCACCTTTGTCCTGTCACCTCCAAACTGACCTATATGAAGCTGAACCCATTCAAGAGCTAGAAGTTGGTCTCTCATAGCAAGGTTCAATGCGCCACGGGAATCAGCTTCTTGACCTTGAGGGAATCCCAGTGGACCTAAGTAGAGCATCATTAGAACATCGACATTGAAAAGGATGATAGTCTTACCAAGTCGATAGTTGAAGTTGACATAGATCAACGGTGTCCCCTGGAAGGATCTCAGCAAATCTCAGGACCTAGAGACATGGCGCTCTTACTCGAGTGACACTTTGCGCAACAATAGCACTACCATTGAAGCTAGACGAGCTTCCAGTGGTATAACCACCTCCATATGTCCTATAACAGTTCCAATCACTGCAGCCGTGCAATTATCAAGCAAGCTTACCAGAATAGCACCGGTAAAGAAGCATTCGCGTGTATTCCAGACGGTCGAAGGATATTGATTGTCAAACAGTCTTCTGACATTTGGTTCGCAGGGACATTCTGAGAGAAATGAGAAGTTGTAGAGGCCAAATGTAGAAAACAGCCACAGGTTGCAAACATGCTGGGCCAAAACTCGTCGCATCAAAGGTCGTTGTGGTCGTGGTAATTGAGGTCTTCAGTACCGGAGGCTTCAGTCGAAGGCGACCAACAGGAGGTTCAGCAAAGGGAATACCTACAAAGTCGACTTTCAGCGACGAATTCACTATAGAAAACTGGTCTTACCACCGAAGAAATCCTGTTGCAGAAGCGGTATATCTCTGCCAACCAATGTGGTATGGCCAACTTTGACCGTCGGATTGGCAGATACGGTGCAAGACACGCCCAGAAGCGCAATGAGCACCAAGGACAACATGATGGATGTCGGAAGGCTGGGAAATCGTGGTTTAAGAAGCTGGCGGCGAATGAGGTCGGAGCGAGCGGATCAATTTGAAGCCTCAGGTGAGCTGGGCAGCGCGCGAAGTTTGTTACAAAGGAGGAAAGGCGGGATTCAGATTACTGGTCGAACCAGTCAGTCTATTCACCATGGATCAATCGACGGAGAAAAATGGTCAAAACCCTTTACCGGATGCAATTTTCCTTCCGACAGCGACCAACAGCTCTTTGCAAATTCGAGAATTTCTCGTCCAAGTAGCGCAATATTCATCAAGCAAGCCCAAGAATACGGCGTTTACATCGCTGAAGAGCTTTTGTCACCGTTGAAATGGAGACGAGCGCTGGAGGCTTCAGGACCATTCCATGTCATGAACGAAACGGTTTCGCGACGTGACCGCAGTCGGACAGCCATGAAGAGGATATTCAGCTGCTTATTGCGTTGGTATGGTGTGCAAAAAGGTCGGGGATTGTGAACCATGGTCCATATGTCGCAGAAATATCGCCATTGCTGCGTTTTACAAGCATCCTAGTATCTACAGCAAAGCTGGTTCGTCAAGGAAGGTCTATAAAGCGTTGGAAAAACCTACCGGCGATTACTGGTGACCAGACAGATGTTGGAAATCGGATGAGCCTTTTTTTGCCGCGGGGATTGAAAAGGCGCGTGACCTCTTTAGCTTGTCCTCCACTTTTATCTATCGATGCCGGTCCTCACTCGTCGGGCTGCCCGGGTCCAGAAATGTATTCTGACTGTCTTACCCAACGAGGTGACCACAGAAATCATCCTTTTCTGCAACAGCAGCAGTCGAGCTCGACTGTGTCGCGTCTCCAAGCTGTTCAAACAGCTAGCTCATCGACGACTGTATGAAATTGTCAAGCTGGACGACAGTAGTCCAAGCGACGACAATAAAATTGCACAATTCCACGCCTTACTCGACGCTAACCCTCAATATGCGAGTTGGGTGAAAGATTTGTCTCTAGCCTCCCTTACACGGTCCGTCTTTCTATTGCAAGCTCTTCTTCTTCTCAAAGCATCGAATAGTGAGATCACAGATCACATTGACGCTATTTTGGGGAAGACGACTGAGCTATGGCGTCTGTCCTTGGCAACTCGTCAGTTGAACTTTGCTTGGACATTCCCCAAACTTCGTGTTTTTTGCGAAATGCAGCATTCAGTCAATCTCGCCAGTCGCACACCTTTCCTGAAACGACACCCGACCCTCGTTCAGGTGTCCCTCCGTGCAGTCTCTGCTGAAGCTTTCATCACGCCAGTCGATCTACCGAACCTCGTCAAATACGAAGGCCATTGGAATTCCCTCGAAGTGCTGGGGAATGCCGAAAAGCTATGCTTTGTGAACTTGAAGATACTAAATTCGAAAGCATTAGACGCCTTTGCACGTTTTCCTACATGTCTGCATGTCTGCATCGAAGGTGCAAGAGGAGAGGAGGATGCTCGGGTCATATTGCAAAGTCTGAAACGCCATTTACCCCATCTTAAATCTCTTGTCCTGGCTGATACGCTTATTCTCCGACCGGTCAGTCACATCCTTTCTTGAAAAAAGTCTGCAATTCACGCTTTTTTTAGAACCCACGCCTGACATCCATCCTTGACGAAGAACTTACCGGTTTCAAACATTTAGAATCATTCGGGATAGTCTTGAGCTTGAGCTGTTACGGATCTCAAAAATTTTGCCGCTCAACAATGGATTCTTGTTTGAGAAGCTGTCCTACTCTGCGAGAGTTTCTATGGCGTACGATCGCACCTCTTTCTCTTTGATCGCATTCTGACTGGCTCCGTGTCCAGGATCAGTAGGCTCGAAGCCGCGGAGATACGGCTACAAAGTCATCAATGGCACAGTGCAACCAATGGTCGAAAAGTCTCGGCTGGACGGTATGTCGCTTTCTCTTGTCAAAGATATATTCTGACACCTCATAGATTTGTTGGATTTTTCATACTGATCGAGCAAGGCCAGCTTGTACTGGTTGCGAGGGTCTGCTTTCCGGATTGTCTTGCTACGGACAAATAAATGATTTTGACGTGTCAGTGAATAACCCTTTGTCGTACAGTACTGAACCCGTACAGCACTGAACCCTGAGAATCGAGATCAACCTTACCTGGACCACGAGCCAAAGGCCGCGCGAGAAACGTGACCTTTGGTTGTTAAACTCTTTCCACCAACCAACTGCAATGCCGGTTCTCACTCGTCGGGCTGTCCATGTCAAGAAATGCATCTTGAACGTCCTTCCCAAGGAGCTGACAATCGAAATCATCTACTTATTTCTGCGATAACAACACTCGAGCTGCGCTGTGTCGCGTGTGCAGGCTTCTTCAGCAACTAGCTCTTCGATGATTGTATAAAACCGTCACGCTGGGCGATAATAGTCCCACCGACGGGAACAAAATCACTCGATTCAACGCCTCGCTTGATGCTAACCCTGAATATGCGACTTGGGTCAAAGACTTGGCTTCAACTTCAGCAAGATGGTAAGTCCCGGCAGTTGCAAGGTCTTCTCACTGAAACGCCGAACATTGATATTGGACATTATGTCAATGGTATCTTGTACAAGACCATCAATCTCCTTCGTCTCAGCTTGTCAACACAGGCAGGACTTTGCCTGGTCATTCCCGCAGCTCTTTGCGTTTCGCATCGCCCGGTTTTCAGTCAAAGCCGAAATGATCACACCTTTCCTGAACCGACACCCACTCTTATCCAGGTCTCTCTTCGTGAGGTGTTGCACAATTCCGATACGCCGATTGATCTTCCGAATCTCGTCAAATACGAAGGACATTCGGATGTATTCCTGTGGAATGTCGAAAAGCTACAGATTGTGAAGTTGACAAGATCAAACGATTTGACGACCTTTGCGCGGTTTCCTGCATGCGCATCGAAGTAACAAAAAAAACAAAATGTTCGAGTTGTAATGCAAAGTCTCAACCGTCAACTGCCTCATCTCAAATCATTCGCCCTGATTGATAAAAATGTCCTTACAGTGGATCCTGAAAATAATGTCCTCGGGAGTCTCAAAGAGGAATGTCCTAATCAGGAAGTTCAGTGGACGCCGAGCTTTACTGCGTGGGGTCTGTGCGGATTCCTCGGCAGCGGTGACAGTGGTGCCGAGGAATGCCGAGACGGCCAACAACAATGCCGACAGGTCTACGCTGTTGCCGCCAAGTCGCCAGTTTCCCCCCGGACAGACACCGACGATTCAGCCAGTCAATGGTCGGTTCGTATTTGGAGAGCTGTCCTACTCTGCGAGAGTTTTTGTTGAGTGAGACCCTTGATTCTGAATGCCTTTGTCGCTCTCTGACTTGACTTCGTTTCCAGCATCGGTAGGCTGCAACGGGGAGAGACACAAGTACAAAGTGGTCAAGGGGAGAGCTCAACCAATGAAAGGGAATTTCAGGTGTCGGGTAGACTGTATGTTGCTTTGGTCTCGTTCGAACCTATCCTCACGTTTCATAGTGCTTTTTGATTTCACACAGAAGAAATCCAAGTCGTAACCTCTCGAAGGATCTGTCCAAGCATCACGACCTCTTTCTCTTTTCATGAACATGCACTTTACAGAGCTTTTTTACCTGTCATGGTTTCCATCTTTGTTCGTCATTCTCCCTGGATCGTCGACCTCTGCTTGTTCTTTGAACATCGAGCTGCACAGGCGACATGGGACCCTACGGGCCCAAATGCATCTATGATTTCTCATCGATGTTTCGCTACGGTTGTCTCGACATGTCAGATATCAATATTGGAGTGAACTCTCAAGATAATACAGGCAACGTTTGGTACATACGAAAATACAATTACAATGACGGTGCACTACCGCACAGAAAAGTCCAGCAGTGTCCAATTACCGCTTGGCTTTCTTGGACTCAGCAGGAGGAGTGAGCTCAGCCTGGTTCGCCTTTCTCTTCTTGTTCTTGCTCTCGGTGAGAGGACCCTCGCCGCTAGAGCTGGAAGCGACAGCCTGAGCAGCATTCTTCGCGGCAACAGCCTTCTTCGCAGCATCGGGGTTCTTCTCGATGTAGGATCTCTGGGCATCTGGAGTAATCGTGACAGAGGTGTATATCATGAGCTGCGACGCGTCAGATTCGTGTCCTTGCGACGAAAAAAAAGGAGACGTACCGATTTACGCGTCTTGTTGATTTTGTCTTGCTCTTCTCTGGTCAGTTTTCTCGAGGTAGCACTGTCGAATAATCAGAATAAGGATGAAGAGAGGTATTGAGCGACGTACGTGCATCCATGGTCCTTCACAAATCGGTTGAACCGCGATTTCATATCGGGTACCAGATGAAATTTGATGATTTCGGCGGTGACTGGTCCTTGGGAGACATCGACGGTCGCGAGGTGGTCGAGGAAAAGCTTCTGAGCCTGGAAGATATCGGATGAGTCTCGAAAGACGAAAAAGACGCAACATGCTCACAGTTTCTTGATTGGCTACTGCTCGTTCTGACACCGAGGCAAAGGAACCACGGTTAAGACCACCGTCATAATTGTATCTCGATTGATAGCCTCCAAATGAATCGTATGCAAAGCTTCGAGATGAAAACATCTTTTCGTTGGTGACTGGAAGGAGATATCAAGAGCGTAAGCCCGGAGGTACGGCAAGGTCCCGATATCTCCCACAGACCTCCTGAAAAAAATATGGCATAAACTCAATTACTGGACGCTCGGACCTCTCTTGGCTGCCTCATACAGTACGCAAGAAAATAATGGCCAAGTTCAACCTGGATTTATTGCACGATGACCACCCGGCACCATCGGGCCATTTGCTACCCCACGTGGTCAGTTTCCCCACATTCTCGGCAAAATAATTGTCAAGATTCTGTCCCTTTCTGTCCTCTTGTCCTGCCATCATGAGCGAAACCGAGCACCTCCAAAATGACGTCCAGGTCTCTGAAGCTGTCAGCTCAGCAACCCCTTCTTCTTCCTCAGAATCTGGCTCTACGGCACCCACCTCAGATCTTCAACAGGGCGACCCCCCGTCGTACAAATCCATATATTCCGGTCCACCCCCGGTGACGATGCCCTACGATGCTAAAAATGCTCTCGACGATATCCCAGGCGTCAGCTATGCCTTGGAGATCTTTCTCGCGTCCCATATGGTCGAATGTGAAGATTACTGTAATAGGAGCGACGAGAAAAAGTAGGTTCCAATTATCTCTCTCTCGTTTGTCGTTTCTGACAAAACAGGCAACGGCTTTATTTTGCTACAGGATACGGGCTAATTCAATGCGTCAAGGGGCTCATGTCTTATGCAGATGAGGTATGCGTTACGGTCTCTCTGAACCGGATCTGATCCTTTTATAGGATTTGCTTGCCGGCATAGCACATACAAAGCAGGGCAATCTCATTGCAGGCCAACATCGTAAAAAGACACCATACCTCACGTCCCGACTCGCAGGTTATGTCTTGACGTCCCTGAATACCACTGGGGTTGGGTTTATAAAGAGCATGACAGACGTGGAAAGACATGCAGAGCTGGTTTTCGCAGAAAGTCTTTTCGAAAAGGTGCGCAATGTCTCGTTCGGTTGACTCGCGTGTAACTAACGGTGACAGGCTTTGCTGGGAATCGTGTACTCTGGCGACTGGCTAGCATTCATCAAGGAAGCGTACGTGTCATTCTGGCTCCATGCTCTTCATTCTCATGCCCTCTAGGCTGAACATGCGGACCACCATCAATATATACCGGCAGCTGTACAAGTTTGTCGAAACTATGGATGCCGAAGCGGTTGCGAGAGGGGAAGGACCCATCGACAAGTCTATCGACGCTCATTTCCGTTCGGGAGCCTATCTGGGCATGGGGATGAGCATCCTTATTCTTAGTTTGATGCCCAGCAAGCTCTTGACGATCGTAGAACTCTTTGGATACAAGGGCGACAGACATGAAGCATTAGAGATTCTGTATCGAGCTGGTGGATGGTCGAAGGATAGTGATGAGCCCAGCATCGGCACAGGTGAGTAAAATCTCTGCTTCTAGTGCCTTGCTCATCTAGTTGCAGCCGAAGAGGGTGTCAGACGGTCCATATGCGACATGGCGCTTCTGATATTCCACCTGGTCCTCTCGAGCTTCACATTCGACGGCGTAGACGTTGCAATGGCACAGAAAATCATCAACTGGAATCTCAAGCGCTACCCAGAAGGTAAGCCGGCGTCTTGACTAGTCATTCTTCTCCGCTGACATGGCTTTTAGGTGTCTTTTTCCTCTTTGGAGCCGGTCGACTCGGACTTTCTAGATCCCAGCCTCAGAAAGCTATCGAGTATTATACCAAGGCCATGGAAGTACAGACCCAGTACCGGAACCTTCACCATATCAGCTTCTGGGAGATTGCGATAGCGAATTTAGCGCTGTGGGATCTAGATGCTAGTTTGGCTTGCTGGCGGGTCCTTGAAAAGGAAGCGACTGTACGTATCACCGCTCGAGATTTTCTTTTTGTTTCTGATAAGCTGTTTTACAGTGGTCGAAGAGCATATATTCATATGGCATGGCCGTCTGTTTATTAGAGAGCTCTGGGGCCTCCGATGAAAAGAGACGAGAAGCAGCCAAGTTGATGGAACAAGTTCCCCAGCTTCGCCAGAAGATAGCGGGCAAATCTATACCTTTAGAGGTTCGTCTTCAGTCGAATGCTGGTTTCTCTGCCCTGACGGTTCGTAGAAACTTGTGGCGCGAAAGGCTAGGAAGTTTTTGAAGCAGAGTCATCGGCTCGCGCTTCCGGCACTCGAGCTGGCCTATCTTTTCCTTGGGATAGCGCATGCGCCGCGACATGTCATTACGACCAAAATGCTGCCAGAGATCAATCAGCTCCTCGCGACACTGAAGAAACACGAGAAGGATCCGAAGACGTACGAAGATGGACAAGGATATTGGGATGATTTGTGTCTCGCCAAATTCTTGGAAGGGGTTTGTTTGAGATATGTCGCATATCCAGTGAGTAGTGCTCTTGGTAGCAGCTTCATTTCGCTGATAATTTGTAGGACCCAGACGCGGAACTTGATCCCGAGGAGGTCATCACGATCCCTCAGGAAGAGGCTGCCAGTGCATCATTAAAGGCATTTCAAGCTGTCTTGGAGCACGGTCCGCAAATTGAGCTTGACCATCATCTGGTATACCATGCCCGTAAGTCCTCGCTTGAGACTACAAGGACAGCAAGACTGAACCTTCTCTAGATTATGAGATGGGGCGCCTTTTAGCATGCCAAGGTCTCGAGGACGAAGCTCGAGTACAATTTGACCTGGTTCTCTCAGGCAAATACCTCGAAGTGGGTCCCTCTGGAAGGAAAGGGAAATACAGCATGGAGGTACGTCCTGTTCTCGCCCTTTATTCTTCAAGCGCTGATCATTGCTTTCCAGAATGCGTTAAACATGCGGACGCATGCTGCCGTAGAAGCTCTTCATCAGAACAGATTATAGACCGCTATGGACCTTTTACATTATTGCTAATTTGAACATTCTCAATGTACATTCCTGTATACCCTAGCGACAGATTTATTCATTGCGTTTATTAGTGGATCAATATCTTTGCTTACGACGTCCATGGGCGCCTCGCTTCTTTGCTCATGACGGCCAGCTTTACAAAGAAGCTGTCTGGTTGGTACAGCTATGCCTTTGCTAGGTCAGTTCTCTGGGGATTCCGTGGCCCTTTCTGACGAGGATAACAGCGAAGTCTTTGTTATTGTGTCCTTGACACTGTTCCTGCCGATTTGCCTGGAACAATTTGCGCGAGATAATGGACGCCTTTTGCCGGACAGGACAGAGCCATGTAACCAGCCGACGACGATAGAGCCCAGTGGTCGTTGCGTCGTTCAGATTGGCTGGCTCTGGAGCGACACGGCGAGCTTCAGGTGAGCCAGCTCGTTCTATTCTTCAGCCTTTGTTTAATTGATTCAAAATAGCTTATACGTCTATTCTATCTCCGTTTTGCTACAAGCGATTGGTGTAATATCTGTTGGAGGAATTGCTGATCATCGTGCGTTTTGCTCAATATCGCGGTGAAGGGTCGCTGACGTTTTCGTAGCACCGCATAGAAAGCGCCTTTTTATGACCTTTGCGCTGCTTGGGAGCACCGCTGCTATGCTTTTTCTCGTCTTGCCATCGACGTCGTCTGTCTGGTTCCTCTCCGCCCCGCTGGCCATTTGCGCGAATGTTGGGTTTGGGGTCTCCGTGGTGGCGATGAATTCATACCTTCCGTCGCTTGCGAGAGAATCTCCAGACGTCGCAGACCTTCTTGCTCAGCTGAACGAGCATCCCGACACCTCAGACCTTGCCCTGTCCGATAATCCAGAGGAACCATTGATCGCTCGGCCACGAGTAGAGGAAAACTCGGCTCTTAGACTGAAATACGACAACGAGCTGTCGAAAGTCACGTCGAAGATTTCGTCGACTGGGATTGCTGTGAGCTTTGGTTATTTCTCTGTCCTTCCAATGCTGACTTTTGCTAAAAGGTGGGATATGGTGCAGGGATATTCCTGCTGATCCTCACCCTGATTCCGGTCACCAGGCTACATGGAAGGTATTTGCTTGCCTTGGATAGACGAACTGTAGCTAACAATTACCAGTACCTTTTCCCTTCGTCTCGCTATTGGCCTTAGTGGTCTATGGTGGGCTTTGTTCTCGATTCCCGCAGCAATTTGGCTTCCTGGTGCTGGTGATACTGCAAGTTTAGAGGCGGAAGACGCGGTCTGGGTCGATAGAGCGGATGCTTTGAGAGGGAAATGGAGTTTCAGGAGAGAGGTGGGCGCCGCATGGAAACGACTCGGTGCTATGCTTCATCCTCGGGAAATCGCAAAACTGAGAAACACCTTCAAATATCTCGCTGCTTGGTTTCTGCTGTCAGATGGTATGTCCTTCGCGCTTTTCGTCGAATGTCGATTGATAGTTTTTGCAAGGTTTTGCCACTATCACGTCTACGGCTGTGCTTTTTGCAAAGACATCGTTGAACATGAGTCCGAATGGCCTGATCGTCATTGGAATCATCACACCTGCATCCGGTATACTGGGTTCTTTGGTTTGGCCCCGAATTCAGCGTAGATTTGGCTGGTCCAACCTCAAAGTCCTCGTCATTCTTGTCATTTTGGCATCCTTGATCCCTTTCTACGGCTGTCTTGGATTCCTGTTCCAAGGAAAACTTCGTTTCGGCGGTTTGACCACGCAGGGCGAGATGTTTGGATTAGCTGTTTATTTCGGTCGGTACCTCAGTCCTTCATGATGATTCTGAACTGATGAACCGCAGGATCTGTCTACGGTGCATTCCAAGGTTACGCTAGAGCTTTCTATGCCGAATTGTTGCCTCAGGGAGAGGAAGCGAGGTGGTATGGCTTGTTTTCGATAACAGACAAGGTGTGTCAGATCTTTGTTATTGAGAAATACCTGGTTAACGCGTCTCAGTCGAGCTCTTTCCTCGGTCCGCTCATTGTTGGTGTGATTGCAGACATGACGGGGAATATTCGCTACGCTTTCTTTTTCCTTGTGGTCATGGTCTGGTTAGCAGTGCCAGTTTTGATGAGCGTCGATGTGGAACAGGGACGGAAAGACGCGAGGGAGTATCGCGTTTCTCCGTCTCTTCGGACTACTGTGTAATGTAATAACTTTTTTTGTATTTTCGTTTGCCTCAACTTTTTGGTTGTTCATCGCTCATTTTCCTCATCTCAGGTTGAACAGGGTTGAACGAGATGTAGACTCATGTATCAGCATTGCCATAGACCCTCGGTACACCCTGGCACAATCACAGACTATCACAGAGCACTTATCAGACATCTGCATCAATCTCTGACACTTCCTTTCTTCCTTTCAAGGGACCCTTGATACGTAATGTCGGAAATCCACGCTATAAAGCAGTGGCGCTGACATCAGCTTAGTACATACATAGTCTTCAAAAACGACTTTCTTTCCAGGCCCTGCTTTCGATTTACCTCGGTTTTTCGTATGTTGAACCTGATCATTATTTCCTGGTGCGTCTTCCTCTATATTCTTCCCTTCTGAAGCTCAAACCACTCTATCTAGCGTGCTCGTTTCCTACGTCCTTGCAGAAATTCGTGTCGCCTTTCCGGATACGGTTCACGTCAATCATTCGTTCCCATTGAGCTGGACGCGCGAAGCAAGCGATTCGGCGTATTTCCAGCTCAGGCTCAGCCCATTCAAATCGGGTCAGCGGGGTCAAATCGATACGATTGATGTCGATCCGTCGGTTCTTACAGGAAGTACTGGTTTGGCTGCATTCGTCGTCGGGTGAGTAGCCAAAATCTCCGACTTTTGGCTGTATTGATTGAAAACAGGTCCCATGCGATCCAGGTCTACGATACTGTGTCAGTAGCTTTTCATGACCTGTGAGCCTCTCATTCATTTGCGGGCCTTTCAGGAGCCAGATATTATTGGGGACTACGGTCGATTTTGAAGTCGTTGATCCTGAAGTGGTGATCAAGTCTGTGCTTGTGGTTTTTTTTGGGTTTTTTGTCTTTGTTGAGACCTTTCTAGCACGCATATCATTTCGGGAATGGTCGCTGCCCCGACTTCTTCTCCTTCATCAACACAAGCGGATGCTACAACGACCGCGAATTCCCCTTTGACATCGTCACCTTTAACGACATCAAGCTCGCCTTCAACATCGAGTTCGCCGACGCGAGAGGCTCCTTTGACTAGTTCCTCTTCTTCAGGGTCTGGTTCATCAGGTCAGAGCGCTACCCAGAGCAGCCAGACGAGCCTGGCTGTATCACAAACTTCGGGTCCATCATTGTCATCGACGTCAACCCCTGGGCCTGTGACTCACCATTCCAAAATCGCTGCGATAGTCGCGCCGGTTCTGATAGCATCCATCTTGATTCTCGGAGGTCTCGCATGTCTATTTATCAGACGTCGACGAATACGGCGACAGTGAGCCTTTCTCAAATTCCTCTGGACATGTCGCTTATCGTTTGACAGACCGATGATAGAGGCAGGACAAGGGATTTCACCGTTCGACACAACAGCTTCATCGTCCAATGCGAGCAATCCGAAACGGATGAATAGTGGGAGCACCAGTGATGCAACTGGTCGGGCATATACTGATTCCAGTCAGCTATCGACTGCAGGACTTGCTGCTCGGGTGGAAGCCCTCGAACGGCTCGTTTCAGATGGGAATGCTCCGCCACCACCGTCCTATTATCCAGGCAGCCAGCATCCATAAGAGGCGATGATGTATGATATGTAAAAACGCTAAGATAAAGTGACCCTGGGAATATTGGTCTCCATTTAGACGACTTTCGGCCGCTGCCGTGTCTCCTAAACCACTATCCACCTCAAGACAAAAAATGTTCTCGTCGCGCTCTGCTTATGATGCCTATCTCGACCCGTATGGAATCATGGACCCGTACGATATTTTTGACGAGCCTCTCAATCGTGGCTCTTTTGCGAGGGCTGAGGTTTCTCAACGTGCTATTGTGAACGAAGAGAATGTGAGTCTTGTCGCGTCTCTTTTTCGCGTCGTTGAACGTATTTTTCAGGCCAAGAAGATATTCCTTGACCACCTCGCGACTGTCGATGTCTCAAAGGGACCAGTCACGACCGAAATCATCAAATTCCACTTGGTACCAGATATGAGAAGACGTTTCAGTAGGTTCGTAAAGGATAATGGATGCACGTACGTCGTCGAATTCTTTTCATTTATTTTTTTGTTGATGAATGTTCGTGTAGCGCGACCTCGAGAAAACTAACCAGAGAAGAGCAGGACAAAGTCAACAAGACGCGTAAATCGGTGCGTTTTTTGCTCTATTTTTTGGCTTTTGAACGCGAATCTGACGCATCGCAGCTCATGATGTATACCTCAGTCAAGGTTAATGCAGAGGCGCAGAAACTGTACCTCGAGAAGAACCCGGATGCTGCGAAGAAGGCTGCTGAGGTCGCTTCGGGATCGAGCAAGGGACCTCTTACGGAGAGCAAGAGCAAGAAGCGCGACGCTAATCAGGCCCAGCTTGATCCACCTGCTGCTTATGGTAGCACGAAGACCAAGAGGCCAAGAAATGAATAGACATTCGACCTCGTGCATTCCGAATTGTTGTACGTATCATTCACGGAATTGTTGTACATATTCGTATTTTTGTAGCAACGACGTCGATTACTTTTTCTCCTTCATGATCATGGTGATAGGACACAGAACCAGATTGAGAAAAGCTGATACTCTTGGACGGACAAGGCTCTGCACCAGACGGTCCTCAGCTGATCGCTCTTGACCGAAAAACCTCTCTTGGATAAAAAATCAGCATCCAGCCATGGTAAAACCACAAGAGCTCACCGTATGACCTGCCCCAGACTGAAAAATCTTTCGCCGTTGCCTCTTTATCGAAGATTGGTCGAATAGAACACAAGAGCCAGCGTCTGTCTGCTTTCTTGACCTCTTTCTGCTCCTTCCCATGCTCAGTCCAGAATAATATCAGACTCTGGCGTCGTCGTCAGACATGATTGGTTGGATAAAAGACGACGAAGTAGGATTCGCAAGCTACTGGGATCTGAAACTTGCCTGTTGCTGGCTTGAGGCTTGGTTTGACGACGAGGTACATCATGCCGAGATGATTTCGTAGGAGCTTCCTGCGAGCTTGAAGACCGGCAAGAAGGTGCTGACCCTTCATGGTTAACAAACCGTCCCTGTTTGTTTCTTTCAAAGCCCCGGGTGTCCGCTTTACATTATATAAGCGCATGACTTTCACGTGCCTACGGTCAGATTCGCTTTTGTTGTCGGCATCGCAAGTTCGACTCTTGCCGGGTATCTTTGCATTTTGCTCTCAAAACATTGACTGCTGCGAGAAGTGGACTGCAGGTCTACGACAAGTAGCTCATTTCTTCCTCGCCATAGCACACATTTTAGCCTTATTAATTTAGCTACAATATCTTCATCCTAACTTCATCCACATTTGAAATGGTGTTTTTGGTCAAGCGCGGTTTGTTCTTGCCGCTGGCCGGCCTTTACCCCAGTCATTTTGAGCTCGGCTGTTCTAGCCTTGAAGTACTCAACGTCAATCTTCACGTAGGGGAATCAAAGCCGTTGAAAAATCCTATAAAAGGGTGCCAGTGAGTACAGTTTCTGATCAGCTTTCAATCAGAGCTTCTCTTGGCACGGATGAAATTTTCCATCTCATTTGCTCTTCTCGTCGCTGCCACCGGTGCCCTTGCATCGTACGTACCGGTCAAGCGCGATGACCTGCCTCAGCTCTACAATGGTAGCGGCTTCCAAAGGTTATCTATGTCCTGTGCTAATCTGTCACGTCATAGGTCAAAACATCTCTTTCGCCTACAGCGATATCATTGTTTCTGGTTCTAATCTGTTCGGAGGATTGGCTTGTGAGCCGTTTGGTCAAGACATTCCTGACTCTCTCGCTGCCACCGATGGAGTTGGTGCTTCAGAGTGGGATGCAACTACTGTCCTCGGAATCTACGACTTTGATGAAATCAACGCAACTTACGTCTTGCAGTTCCCCTTCTTCAACCCTGGGACCGCTTACAGTATGTTTCATCTTTTACCTGGCATTTAATATTGGTCGCTGATCTTTTCATGCTAGCTGTGACTATGTTCGAGTACGACATTAATACCCTTCAGGTCGTTCGAAAGAACCTCAAGTCCCAGTCCTTCATCTGGGTCAACCGCCCTGGACATGATGATTAGATGCACCGAGTCGTTTATCTTGACAATTTGGACAATACTGTGGATATTGCTTGGTCTGACCCGACTGAAATATAAAGTTCTTTTGACGTCTCTTCTCTGTACTTGAGCTCAACGACCTGCAAAACTAAAGAAAAACGTGACAACCCTGTATGTCACTGGAGTCTGATAGGTTCAAGTATATTGGAGCGAAAGCAAGGGCAAGCACTGAGCTACGTTCATGAAAGTGTAGGCAAGATATACACTAGCGGCTTTTCATAGAATGCTCTGGCGAGTTCCTCGACTGGCAATGCTTCATAGTCGGGATAGAGTACTCTAGCGTCGATTGCTCCCAGATTGACCGCCTTTTCAACAGTATTATCTCCACGCAAGTGAAGGCTGTTATGGTACTGGTAAATGGCTTTGCTGGCTATATCGGGTCCGGTACGATTCTTCACATCTTCGGCAGTAAGCTGATGTGCGAGTTTCAGCTTTGACACTTTAGAAAAAAGGGAAACTGCGTCTCACCCTTGGATAGTCAGAGAAATCTTCACCACTGATTCGCTCAGAAACACTCCAAATTTCCTGCTGCGTCGCTTCTCCATCCCATGTCATCACCAGCTGTCTCAAGGTCCGTGGATCTTGAATGATGCGCAAAACAAAGTCGCCAATGTTGTGGTAAGAAGTGTAAGCGACTTTCTTCTCTCCATTCCCTATAAAGTTGACAGGCTTGTTCATGCTGTGAGGCATCGGCGTCAAGAGCTCTAACCACCACCCGATTTGAATGAAAGTATAAGGCAAATCCAGATCGACAATGAAATCGCGAATGTCGTATTTCTGCGCCAATTTAGGAATCAAGTCGAGTTCAAGTTGACATAAGGTAAAGACGTACCAGATCAACCATAGATGAGACTCCTCGCGGAACCGATGGTCCAAATTCGCTGGGTACGACTCGTTTCACGCCTGCTTCTTTGGCTGCAAGTAGTACGGGGCGCTGGTCGACAAAAGCCAGGACCGTGATGATTAAAACTTCGACTCCAGCGAGCAGAGTGGTCAATGTTTCAACTCCATCGGTCGAGATATCTCCAGGTACGAGAGTAACACCCGAATCACGCATTTCTTTAGCGACAGGCTTTTCCATCGAGTCTGATCGTATGATGGCTGAGACTCGCTAGACAGAATCGATGAGAAGAATGAGTGCAAGCGCCTGAATACACTTACAAATTTGCCAGAGCTCAACAACGATTTGGCGATGACTTGGCCGGTGTAGCCGGTGATGCCAACCAGCATAATAAGAGGTTTTGCTTCTGAGGACATCTGAGAATGGTGCGTGAAGGACCAGAGAAACTCGGTCAATTTGTACTCCATTATAGTGCGATCTGGCGGGATATCTTACAAATTCGCGTTAGTAATATCCTCCTACACAACAGGCGGGCGATCATTTAGTTTTTGACACAAGGCTCATCTTTTTCCCATATCTCGATCAATATTTCTGAAAAACTGGGATATCCTGCATAAAAAGACTGCGTACAAGGCGAGACTGCTATAATTCTGAAGCAGTAAACCTAGAATTGGACTGGGCTTCTTTGGATTGTGGTCTGTGTTTGGGATTGCGCAAAAACAGTTGGTTTCAGGGTTTCCACAGTGATTCGGCATGATTCGGCAGCAGCGGGTAGAGTTTGACCGGGTAGGAATATCTGCCATGTCACTGAAGGACCTCGCTGCTGCATCTCGTGAACCTTTGGACTACTTGCTGGTCTCTGGAGCGGCCTGGTTCTCTCGAGGAAATTCTTGTGCGGTCCTGGTTTATTCCGTGGCATCGGCTTGTCTCACGCTCCGAAACGCGATATCGAGCTTGGCGCAAAATTCATCGTCATGCGATTGTCGATCACGTCGAGTCACGTCGCAGCACCAAGGACACGAATTTCGGAAGAGTAACCGATTGTTTACCATGCATAGCCCAAGGGAAAGTTCTAGCAAGGGGCGGTTTTTTGCTTGTGTTTTTCTGTAACCTGAAGCAGATCGACCCCCTTGGTAAGTGTGCATGTTCCGGAACACAGAGTAATAGGTATGGGCTCTGAAGTAGACGGTAAACTGATAGGTCCTTGAGGGCCCACTGTTGTATTTCAGTTGCCAGTATAATATATCCTATCCTATCTCCTATCCACGACCCCTCTCTCGGCAATGCCCGATGACGAATAGTGATGAGGTCACTTTGCAAAAACACTATATCTCCTTCATTGGTGGCCCTTCTCATCTTATTTGGTTCTATAAATCTCCAAAGTTCCTATATATGACCGTAATACATGTACTTTTGGCAAAATTCCCCCGGAATAAAATCGGGTCGGTTCGAGCTGAAGTCACATGCAGCTGGTCTGACTCATGTCCATGACATCAGCCAAAATCTCACTTTTGCAGGTAATGTTGGACCCCGCACCGGATATGTGAAATCTGAGGATGCAAACAGATTTGAAAATATCAAAAACACTTCAGTTCCCCTCTTGGCCAAAGGCATTGGGGGAACACAGCACATGGTATAAGACGACCAAAAAAGTGTTTGCAGCTCTTTTGATCGGAGCTTTAATTAGGGGCCCTGTGTCAATCGGCACCACGGCGCCCGCCTCTTGCTCCTACATGTGAATAAATACCCTTTCCACCGGAAAACACAAGTGCCGAAGGATAAACTTCAGGCCTTCCGACCCACAATCCCATGTACATGGAGGGACACTTTGAGTGATACCGAGCTGATTTGTAAGAGTTTCGCAGTACTGACCTACGTATGCTGACTACCACACCATTGCCTCCCGGCTACTCCGAGTCGGGTATCGAACTGTATCTTGGTAATAATCACAGAGAACTAGGAAGCACTCAAGGAACAGCCTTGACAATAGATATTATTACATGCGCCACAATTATCTAATCAGACTGAGTAATGCATACATCTCTGCTATTACCTTCGGAGCGCATAGATGAACCCATCAAAGCCTCGCTCTCCTGCGGTGCAAATTGTGGAAGCTTCAACTTCTTCGTCGCCCTGGATGCTCTTAAGCAAATCGCGAATTCCCTCGGTATTCTCGTCAACAATGGACGGATCGGCGACTTTTCCAAACCAAACGACATTGTCCACAGTCTTTGATGACGAGAGTGAGCTTTGGAAAGAGAGCAAGGTGAAAAGATGTGACTGACAATGACCCCACCTTTCCTGACGAGGCGTTTGGCCTCAGTGAAATAATCGAGATTTTGTTCCTTATTAATTATCAGTGAGGAATATTCTTCCAAGTAACTGGAAAATACCTTGTTTGCGTCGATGAATACTAGATCGAATGGAGTCACGCCAAGCTTGTGAATTGAATTCAAGGCTGGTCCCTTGATGATCTCAATTCTGTCGGCTAGACCAGCAGTATTGATGTTTTCCTGTGCGACCTTCTCTTTTTGTCAGTCAGGAAATCAAGATTGGAGAACCTATATACCTTTGCGTGCTCATCGTCCACCTCACAAGTGATGACTTTGCTGTCATCAGGCAGAGCTCTTGCCATCCAGATGGTTGAATAGCTAAACGACAAGTTGTAGTTAAGACGTTCAAGTAGAAAGTGTAACTTACCCTCCTAGAGTTCCAATCTTCAAGACCCGCTTTGCGCCCATGGTCTTGGCCAACAAGTTGAGAAACTTGCCTTGACAATCCGATACAGCAATGTTGGGCAAGCCATTGGCCTGTGAGTTCTGAACGACTTTGTCAAGGATATTTCCATTCAACACAAGCAGCAACATTTGCAAGATACATGGGAATCCCAATAGGTGCCGATTATGAAATCATTGATGGCGGTGGCCGTATCAATCATTTTGATTTGAGTCTTTCTCTCAAGGATGAAAAAGATGAAAGTACCGCCTGCGCCGGTTCGGGCCTTGCTTAACCCAGAGACATTGCAGGACTTTAAAAAATGTAACCATGTTGACATGATGAGAGGTCCATGGACTGTAAACTCGGTCAAAACTGCAAATCTCTACAGTTTCAACTTTGCAGAGTCTGCGCCACATCAGTCCGGCCATGCGACCCATGCTGAACACGTACCAGACAAGAGGATATGAAGTTTTACCAAAGATCCTTTGTGGTTACTTGTCATTGGAAACATAAGAATGTCCCCGTTATGATATTTATCGGAGACTCACTGAGCTTGCTAAGGGAACGTATGGCATTGACTCTTCATCTGGTCAATCATAGACCAGAGGAGAGGATCATCCAAAAGAAGGATTATAAAAATGTTGGACTGCGTCTCTCCTGTGGGAGAGGTGCGGTACTCCAGATAGGACACAGGATCATCGGTAAAAGGTACTGAGATAGGAAAAAGGCATGTCTGGAATATCCAGGACAGTCATTTTTTAATGCGGAGAGAGAACAAAAGAGGGTTCGCATGACTTCAATGTCTTAAAAGAGTCTCCTTTCTTGAGGCATGAGTATTTGGTCGTGCTTGCTCCTTGGCGCAACCGGGGACACAAATAGGTTCGGAGCAAGCCCACGCGCTCCGGGGCCGGTGGAACCGGCACCCTTCACTTGCGGAGGGGCTTGGGACAAACTCAAGTAAATAAGCACCATGTTGAAGCTCAAGTTACACCACTTTACTTAGCTGTGATCCCCTTGCTCAACAGACAAATATTCATACCAATATGCTAATAAATCTATTTTGAAGGTTAAAACAACAATATTCCCCTTGTCCACTCTTTAACCTTGGAAACAATGGGGTATGATAGGGTTTGGACTCAGCATTGATTTTAGGACCATCCAAGTGACCCAGGAATTAATGGCTGGGGCAGAGTAATATTCAATATTATGGCAGGATTTGGGCCATTTGAACTTAGTGCAAAGGTGTTGAAGGTTCAACCGTAACGCTCATCTCATTAAGTTTACCCCATTGGTGTATATTTTTCTTCACAGCTTCATCAGAGTCCCGAGTAGCTAATTCAGTATATAGTTCATTTCCCATCTTTATCCCACCTCAGTCGTTTTGTACCTTCGTACAACGTCTGAGGTTAGTTTCTTTCTTTCTTTCATATCTATTTCATTTGCTTATATTCACCTGTAGTACTTAATCTCTTAACAGGTGAATAGAGTCGTTTTGTACCTTCGTACAACATCTGAGTACTTAATCTCTTAACAGGTTATGGGCCTCGTAGCCTTGATCTAACTCAGATATAATCCCAAACGACTCCATACTCGATAACGAGCTCATACCCATACCATGTCTTCCTCAATATTCATTCCATTCACTCTTGCCAAAGAGGACCAGTTCAATGGGGAGAACTATCCAGCCTGGAAACACTAAGTCATTTCGCTAGGAAAGCCGCATGGCCTTTTCAATTATTGGGAAGGCACCGTTATCAATCCTGGCTTGAATACGGTCATTCCATACACAGCAACCACTCCGACTCCACTTCATTCTCGAACACCAACTCCACTGGAGTATGAAGGTCGTGAGGATGTCGCTCTATCCTCGCTCACCATCAATATGGTTGATGTAGTTGGTGCAGGTGTCAGCGACCTGAAAACATCAGCCGAAGTCTGGAAATATCTCCAAGATCAATATGGGAACATTTCAGATAGAGTCCGGGGGATGAAGGAGGATAAACTGCGAACATGCAAGTACGTTGAGGGCACCAAGGTTCATGGTGCTGAAGGAGGTCACATCGAGTTGATGAGAAATCTCCTCAAGGATGCCAACGATGCTGGCGCCACCATCACTGATGAACAATTCCATCGCATTCTTCTTGACTCCTTCCCAGCAAGCCAAAATTGGTATCCCAGTTGAGTTGTTCTCGGTCAAGAGACAACTCTGCAGGGTGTCATTGCAGGTCTCATTGCCAATGCTGAGATTCTCGACAAGTACAAGCCACAAGCGGTATCAGCCACTGATCCCACGGTCAAGGCGCTCATTGCTCAAGTTGCCGCGCTCACCGCTTCCCTTAACTTGGTTCAATCAGCACGTTCTGGAAACTCTTCACGTGCTCCTCCGAAACATCCAGAATGGACTTGCACAAATCCAAATTGCAAGCTTGTCGGTCATCTCATTGCTGACTGTTTCAAACTGGGTGGTGGGAAGCAGGGACAATATCCAGATTGGTGGAAAGGAAAACGAGATGTACCACTGCCATCTGCCAACCTCGCTATAGCTGGTATAGAACGTGTTGCATTGTCGGCCTACATTGAAGAATCAAACATCTTTTTGGCTTATGACTTGCCCCAGACCGCGGAACCTGAAATGGAACGAATCATTATTGAATCACCTAGTCTCTTAGTTGAGAAAATTATACACGACAATACCATTCCTATCGAGCAGCATATTTCACTTGTTGCTTCAACACAAACAATACCTGGCGGGGAAGCTGCTATATATGCTGATTCTGGTGCTTCAGTTCCTTTCTTTCAAAAGAAAGACATGTTCCAAAACTACACAATTATTCCAAATGGAAGCACTGGGACATCTTCAAATCGTCATGCTGCACTTCAGATCATTGGAACTGGTGACGTCGAGATTCTTGTTCATCACAAGGGAATTCCAAAGCTCATAGCCTTCAAAAATGCGGTACATTGCCCAGACATTGCATCAAATTTGGTATCCATCAGTCGATGTACCAAAGGCGGTCTCAAGGCATTATTTGATGATGTTGGTGTGACTTTTCTCACCAAAGACATGATGAGAGAAGTCTTTGGCGGACAGGAGATCAATGGACTCTACAAGATTGATGCCACATTTCCCAATCAGGCTATCAATGCCGCAGCACTTGCAGCTCGGTCTCTTCAAGACACAGTTGATGAAGAGACTGCCCATCGTCGATTTGCACACTTTGGCATTTCACGGATCCGAGATGCTGTCAATCATGTCACTGGATTGTGCATCAAAGATGGTACCTCACATGGAGATTGTGAAGATTGCATCATGGGCAACCAGAAACGTCGGCCATTTGATGCTGTTGTGACTCAATGGGCCAAAGTCGGTGAAAAGGTTCACCTTGACATTTGGGGACCGGCACCAGTTGAATCACTAGGTGGCGCAATCTATGCGATGAAACTCGTCGATGATGGCTCATCTCGCAACAAGACTTGGTTCCTGAAAAATCACAACAAGGAAACCACTCTTGCTGTACTGAGAGAGTATGTTGCATTGAACAAGACTCAAACAGGTATTGATCTCAAAGTCATCCGTTCTGATAATGCCGGCAAGTTCATGTCCAGTGCTTGGGAAGGATTCATGAAGGACAATGGGATAGTCCATGAACCTCCTGCTCCATATTCATCAGCAGCCAATGGAGTCGCTGAACGAGCCATTGGAATCACAACCGGTTCCACTCGTGTCATGCGGACTGAGTCAGGTTTATCACCGAAATGGTGGGCCTATGCCTGGGCTTTCTCGGAAGAAGCCGGAAATGTTTTACCTTCTACACGTCAACATGGAAAGATTCCGGAACAGATTTGGACTGGGAAGAAGCAGGATGTGGGTCATTTCTGTGTCTTTGGATGCACGGCATATGTCAAAATCCCGAAGGAGCGTAGCAAAAACAAATTGGCTCCAACATCTTGGAAAGGTGTACTGGTTGGATTATGGGGTCACGGCACATACCAGGTCTGGAATCCAAAGACTGGTGAAATTGTCAAAACTCGGGATGTCACATTTGAAGAAGGGTTGGCTCATCGGACCCTTTCATCTGAGAGGGAGAATATCGAGGAATCAGAAGCTGATTATGACTATAGCTTCCTTGATCCTCCAGATGTCAAGGCTCCTATCCCTGCAACAACTTCAACTATCTCAGCAGCAACTCCGGTCATTTCAGTGACACCTGCCATTCCTATTGCTCCTATCCTTGCTCCAACAGCCCCAGTTGCTCATAAAAAGCGACTACAAGTGCCTGATGGCTTTATTCCTTGAGCTGGGTTGCGAAACCAGCCCAGACACTGGCCTGTTCCACCGGCCAACATTCCCAATCCCGATGAAGAAGCGCTTCCTGCCGATGATCCATCATTGATCCCGATCATCCCTGATGACGATGATGCCACTGCACTGCATGCTTCGATCGGCCTGGTTCTTGAACCAGAGAACCACTATGTTCCCAAGTCATATGAAGAAGCTATGCGAGTAGCTCCACATTTATGGGGACCAGCATTTGATGCTGAAATTGGGCGCTTTACGGTCAGAGAAGTATGGACAGCTGTCCCTAGACCGAAAGATGCCAAGATTATCAAGACCATGTGGGTCTTGGATCTGAAACTCAATGGTGCTGGACAGATTCTCCGACGTCGCGCAAGACTTGTTGTCAAAGGTTTTGACCAAATCAAAGGAGTTCATTACTTTGAATCCTTTGCCGCAGTGGTCAGATACGAGTCTGTTCGCATGATTATTGCAATTGCGGCATCACTCGGACTCAAAATTTGGCTAATTGACTTTGTTGGTGCATATCTCAATGCACCACCTCAAGGAGACAATTACCTTGAACTTCCACAGGGCTATGAGAATAAACTCTCACTTGGCAATGGTCAAGATACAACTCTGCACATGAATCTTACAATTTATGGAAGTATTGATGGCGCCAACAACTGGTTTCGAGAATTGAACAAGACATACAACAAGCTTGGACATTATCAGTCCAAAGCTGATGTCTGTGTTCGTGTTCTAAAGGGTGCTAATGGTGAATACACCTTGACTGCAACATACACTGATGATGTTCTTGGTGCTTCAACAACAGTCGCACATGGCAAAATGACTCAGAAGGGTCTCTCTGATGTCTATGAGATTCAGGATCTCGGAACACCTAACAACATCCTTGGCATTACTCTCGAACATCACGAAAATGGCGACATCTCAATTCATCAGCGTGTCTTGATCACAAAGGCACTCGAACAGTTTGGGATGACTGATTCGGCGCCAAGGATTACACCTCTGCCTCCAGGACTTGTTCTGGAGGATTCACAACCTATCCCTATCAGTGACGCTGACCGCTTTTTCATGCATGACAAAGATTACCGATCTGTGATCGGAATCTTGAATCATATCGCAAATGGTACCCGCCTGGACATTGCCATGCCAGTTAGCTTTTTGCAGCGCTTTGCAAATGATCCACGGCCGATTCACTGGAGTCTAGGCCTCCGAGTTCTACGGTATTTGAAAGGCACTTTCAATTACAAGTTGACATATCGGAAAGGTGCATCAATTAAACCGATCGGGTATGCCGACGCATCCTATGCTGATGATCCGGATACTCGGTGATCTACAATGGGAAATGTTGTCCTGATGGCAGGTGGTCCTGTTCATTGGCTTTCAAGGTCACAAAAGGATGTTGCATTATCAACTGCTGAAGCTGAATATGTTGCGACATCTTTTGCCGGATGTCAACTCCATTGGATGGATGATTTCCTTACAGAAATTGACCTTCCCCAGTCCCTTCCAATTATACTCAATTGTGACAACACCAGTGCTATCTCACTTTCCACTATGACAAAGAATCATTTCCAAACAAAACAGATAGATGTTCGATATCACTGGTTGCGACAAGCAGTAACAAATGGACTTCTCGAAATCAAGTTCATTTCGACCATTGATAATATTGCCGACATTTTCACCAAGCCCTTGACAAGTCCAAAGCTCTTACGACTGTTGGATGCAATGGGAATGGAGGAGGACTCACCTGATTCATGAAACGAGAGCGTTCAGTTTCAGAGGGAGTGTTGAAGGTTCAACCGTAACGCTCATCTCATTAAGTTTACCCCATTGGTGTATATTTTTCTTCACAGCTTCATCAGAGTCCTGAGTAGCTAATTCAGTATATAGTTCATTTCCCATCTTTATCCCACCTTAGTCGTTTTGTACCTTCGTACAACGTCTGAGGTTAGTTTCTTTCTTTCTTTCATATCTATTTCATTTGCTTATATTCACCTGTAGTACTTAATCTCTTAACAGGTGAATAGAGTCGTTTTGTACCTTCGTACAACGTCTGAGTACTTAATCTCTTAACAAAAGGTGCAAGAGAGGATGATAATCAAGCTATCAAGTGTCGCTGGACATAGCACGTGACCTTGATGCCTGCGCCTACTGCCAGTACTTCAGGCGTACTTGAGGATATAGTCATTCAGATAGCTTGATATTGATTTTATAGGTCTTGCATAATTCAATAGTGCACGAAAAGCCCCAAAATCAATGGGAATAAGGAATTTCATTTGGCTCTCCCGCCAGTCAACCCGCGGTCATAGCTTGAGGCCGAGTCCGGTTCTTTATGACAGCCAAGAGGCCTCAAATGGTGAATTGAGATCTAAAAATGTTCCAGAAACTGTTTTCCAACTGCAAGTTACTGGAACAAATGAGAATTCAGTTTACGCAGGTAGCTTTCAGTAAGATCATGTTTCTGGTACCTGCTGATAGTTGGTGGAATTTGAAAGGAATAAAGCCAGATATCCACAATTTAAATAGACAGAATTTTGATCTAGTATATGAAGACCAAATCTCCCTCTGGGTCATATATGGGAAACACAATATTCAAGGCTTCACCTCGGTTTGAACGTCCTGCCGTTTTTCGTGACTGTGACCCAAGCCTCTTCTACGAAGGCGGCTGACTTTGAATTTATTTCCCAAAACGGAAGTATTTTTAAACCCCGCCGACAGTAGAAGAGGCTTGATCCGAACCTAGGACACAAAGTCTCTTCAGGTCGCAGACGAAAGCTTATGTCAGTGGGGCACGTGTCATGTGGTGATGTTTGGTGCTCGCGGTATCTCCCGAGAGGTTTCAGATCAATACAGACCATAAGGAGACCTAGCTTACTTCGTTAAGCAAGGTGACACACGAGCCTCTAAGAGCATAAGAAAAGGTCATTGACGTGATGTACCCCGACTGATATCCAGCCTGACTGAACTAGCGACTTGAGAGCGGCGAGAACTGCATTGTACAATTGTATCTAAGCTACATATGATATTTTACTAGCCACAATGGATCCATCGTGTCTTGAACCTCTTCGCCGCTCTCTCGCCTTCCTGTGATTCACAACCCGCCCCCTGCGATGTCTCACGCCGCCGCTTCATGCGCCGAAACATTAATGGCGCTTTTCTATCATGTATCGCCGCATATAGCAGTCGCAAGTATTTTGAAGAAAGCCCATTTATCCCTTTGTTATCATTATTCCCTGTGCCTGGAAGAGGAACTTCGGATGGCCAGTTCAGCATTTCGACGTTGGAGCGCTCGAGAGTGTGAGTTAAGGATGTCCAGGGAAGCTTGGGCTTCCCCAGGATTTCCTCGAGAGGTACTTCTTGGGATTCTAGAGACATTGAGTGAGCTTTACGCCTGATCCTGGACGAAGAACTCACCCAATGCAGAGATCAGAAAGTTTTTGATCTTTCGGATCATAGTTCCTTTGGGGACTGTTGGAAGCGAAGAGGTTGTTTGTATCTGAAGACTTGCAGGTTCAGGCTCGGAAGGCCTAGAAGGTCACAGTTTAAATCTCAATAACTGGTGTGAATGATGAACGTACATGTTGATCAGATTATCTATGTTTTGATTCTCATGATCTGTTGACGATGAAGCGGCTGGACGATCATGAAAGTCCTGCGCCACAGAAGATTCTCTTAGAACGCAGAATTATAAGCACCAACGATGACGGGTATCATGCTACGTACCTGCTATGTGAATCTACTGGTTCAAGTACTATTTCCAGTGGTAATGAGCGCTGTCTCGGTGTCTAACAATGACAGGTTCAGAAGGAAGAGCAGCCATGTCTGATCGATCCACGCACTGGACTTTCTTGGTAACTTTTTTGACGAGAATCGCTGGGATTATACACTGTCTGTTGGATGATAAAAACATTGAATATTGAATGATTGTGGTCTTACCATTTCTTGTTCTCCTAATTCCTCCTGAACTTCATCCATTGCGCTGATCAGATCCCCCAAAAAACCATGATCAGAACAGACATGTTTCTTCGAGTTCCAAAAGTTATCAAATTCAAGTAATGATGCCGATATGAAGGACGTACTAGGGTTCTGAGGACGGCACCCAAATAATTTATACGATCCTCGTCTGGTTCAAGTTCGAACTCTGTCCCGAGACCGTTTATGAGATGACAGAAGAAACATGGAGGTGCAGTATCGGGGTGGCCTATGCCCACGAACGTCAAGGGAAGTCCCAAAAATTCGAGCGCAGCTGCATAACAATCTCCAAGTTTGCCCCATCTTTCCCAGCAGGTGTGATATGAGTCCTGACAGAGCCCGCGGAAGTGGAGGATATATAGAGTCTCGGCTGGCATTATTGGAAAATTGGCTCTCAACTGTGGATTTGTGATTGTCTTCATGAACCAGGGGGCCATTCTGTCTAGTGGTAGAGTCACTTTGCCCATGCTGAATATTACGCCACAGATCCAAGTTGCGAAGTCCTCAAGGTGGGGCGGCGATGAAATCCATGGCTTTGACCAGGAGAGCAGGAGCTCAGCATTTCTCCATTCCTCGGTAGTGAGAGATGTGATGGAGAAGCGTAATCGTGCTGGATATTTGTTGACCCATGGTAGATATTGAACATCAGGGGGCTCAGGCCGCTGCTGATGGAGCCAGTCTTCAACCAGCCGAGATCCACGGAAAATCCTGTGCAAGATGTCCGATTGTTGATCCTGTGCTCCTTGCAAATAATCTATGAACCGAATCCCATGAGGACGAACTATGCGATATAAGTGGTGAAGCACTATAAGGACTGGAGCCGGTTCATAATCTGCCTCGTTGACGGATGCAGGCACATTGCCGCTCAAGTTTGTTGGTGGAGGAACAGGCCCTGAAGCTGGTTTATCATCAACCGAGCGACTGTCTGAGGAATGGTGACCATCGGGATCCATCTCTGGTCGACTAGCGGGTTCGGCGAAATCTAGGCCGTGTGCAACCGGTTTGCCCAGTCTATGAGCTTGTTAGCTGAGCATTGCATGGAAGTTTCGACTCATACCTGAGATCACTGAGAAAACAGCAGAGTCTACATTCAGCAGCAGCAAGATTTGTCTGTTGTTCCCGTGGAGAAAGAGCAGCTTGAATGTAAAGCCAAGCTCTCTGACTGCTGTTGTGCCAGTGCAACAAATGCATAGAGAAGAACTCTGGGGAAAGCATGTGACTCTCGAGTTGAGCTGATATTTCAGGCCCGATTATGCGCGACCATTCGTTCAGCAACCCCCGGAAATCCCACCGCCCTCTCTCGGAGAAGCCTCTGGCTGTGTCCGCTTTTCTAAGTGTAGAAGAGGTCAAGACGAGCCATGCAATTGTTGCGAGTCTAGCTTCTGGTGAAACCAAAGCGATCCTCGCCCGTAATGGTGAGGACTGGGATCGGAATTGGTATCGGGCGAGCGCTGAAGCAGCTTCTGTCCATGGAACTGCTGAAACTGCTGATTCTACCAGCATAGGATGGCGAGCATCTCCTTCTTGCCACAACCAAATATCGTCTCCAGAGGTGTTGGCCAGTAGATCGAGAAAGATAACTTCTCGCTCTGATTCCAAGCAGACGTTTGGTGTCAATATCCCCCATAACCAGGACGCCCTTGGGTCCAGGCAGGTTTCTCCCTGGACGCCGCGATTCATTGCGCGATCGATGAAGCTGTCATCATCGTTGATGCTGGTCAACTGTGGGTCGTAGTAGTCCGACGAGGGACCAATGCCAGGAGATCTGACATGAGAAGTCATATAAGGACGCAAAGCGGAAGATAAAAAGTCGTCCATGAAGGACCGAACTGAAAGATATTGGATCCTGCACCGCCTCGCGATATCTGGGATAACATAACACCAATGTCACGCGCGAGTCCCAATATGGTCATCCTCGCCGCTTTGGTCCTGATCCTGATCCTGTCTGATCTCATTGGGAGTTCCCGATCCGCCGCAATTCTGACAGATGTCACCACGTTGCAGTCAGAGCTGTGCAAGATATCCCAGTTGAGCAATTCTTGCCATTCTTTCCTGATTGATCCTTCTCTTCCTCCTCCTTGTCGGTATGGTCTCTTCTAATTAAAGTCATCGCGTCCTCCATGTTGCTCCTTGGTATCAAACATGAATCCAATCTAGAAAGAAAGGACTAGAAGATGCTGTATGTACGTACCAGTCCTAGCTGCCACATATAAATGTAAGTCGGATATCGCCAAGGTCTCCCTCCGTTGCTATCATGGCGCTTCGACTCATTCGCTCCTTCTCTATTTACGCCCTTGCAGAGCGAGCAATCAATGATGACCAGGAGATCAAGACGCTAGTCAAGCATCTAACGGCCTCGAGACAGATGTCGCTAGCCATAGTGAGCTCGTTTCCCTTCGATCCATTAGAATATACTGATCGTAAATGAAAGCTCTGCGGAATCTTCGCGTGAGTCCATTGACACCTGGTCTCCCTCCATGACCATAACATCGCTTGTAGGATAAAAGCTGCCAGAGCAGACAGCGACACAGCCTGGGTGATCGCATTCATCCTTTTGACCTTGTCTCTCTGCTTTTTATATGACGGTCTCGATGTCGAGACATTCAAGGTACCTTTGCCGATGATTTCCCCATTGACTTTTGATATTGATTGCACCTCGAGACCCGCATCAAAGCCACAGGTATCCCTATTTTCGCGATGATAAACTCCTTACCTATGCTCATCATCGTATCACTCCTTTTCCGCGAGATGATATGGTCCTCTGGGTCCACAGTGGCGGTGGCACTCCAAGTGACGTTGGTACTTTCAGCGACAGCTTTGCAAGTTCTTGCAGAGATCTGTGGAAGTATAATGAGTAAATGGAGACAGGAGAAGCTGGACAATGAAAAGAGCATGAAATCGACCAGAAGCGAGCATCTGGGACGGATAGAAGCAGCAGTTTAGATGTACTTAGTACGATTGACAAATTCACAACAATTGGAGATAAGTATCAGCAGCTGAACTATTTGAACCTGTTAGTATTAATGTTACAGTTACAGCATGATATCCCGGCAGCGGCATGCTGTTCGTTTTGGAGAACGCTGTCGCTGAGCCGGCCCGATTGATCGGATGATCCCGAATTCCCCCGCGACTCGAAATTGGCTCTAGAGTTTTGCTTTGGATTACGAGTTCTGTATAAACAAATTGATTGTATATAGAACCGGAAAATCAGGTATAGCTGTAGAATTAGAATCAGAAAAACGTAGGATAAGCAAAGAGATTCTAACTTACCAAGAAGCCATCCAAGGGACTACCATCAAGCTGAACGTATCAAAGGCCTTGTAATCTCGCTTCCTTACCGGTCCCAGCTTGTCCTCCCTATATTCTGGAACCACAAGCCAAAAATGAAGGTTACGTCCTCGAAAGACCGGATCCTGGAGGAAGTGTGTCATGCGAGGGAAACGATGGGTTGAAGTCGAAACAAAGTGAACCTCGTCATCTTCGGTGACCCAGTATCCAGCGAACCAAGCATTGTTGTGGGATTTTGGAATATAGAGTCGTCCAGGTCGAGTCGCAGCTGTATCGTATAATTGGCGCCATAATGGGGGAATGTCCATTTGGTTGGCGGTTGGAGAGGGCCTGACATGGCGCTTCGGTTTTGTCTCAGCTTTCGATTCCTTCTCAGCTCTTGATTCCTTCTTCCTCGAATCAATGGTCATTGGATACTGGTCGAACCGTCGTCCGGTGCTGGAAGCCAGAGTCGCCAAGACGTAGCGCTCATAGACGATACCAGCCAGTTCTCTGGTTGATTTGTCCTTGGACAGCAATACTCCAATGTCATTGAGGGCTTGCAGGCTGAGGTCGGAGAGTTTGGTGATTATTGCTGTCGCAGCGACCTCGGAGAGTATCCCATATCTCGGCCAGTCGACATCGTGATCCAGCGACTGCCTGTGAAGAACAAAGAGCTCGGGTGATATTAAATGGTCCGAGGCGAATTGGCTTTTCAAAAGGTTGAAAATGTCCATCCTGCCGATTTCGTTTTGCTGTTTGAATTGGAAGGTGGTGAAACTGGGACCAAGGACATAACGAGCGACTGGACCTGCGATGCGAACTCGTTTATTGATCTCATCCTGAATAGCAGCTTCTTGTTCCTCGGGACCTTTCGCGGCGAGGTAATGGTGGAAATGTGGAAGAGACCGGGCGCTATATTCTTTTTAGCCAGTGAAGACAATCGCAAGGGCAAGGTCTCACCAGGTCATCATCTCTTCGTTGTCCCAAGTCTCTAGGATGATAGGCAGGACATTATATCGTTTGTACCAGGATGTCCATAATGTTTGATTGGAGGATATTGAATGAATGAGGATGAATTGGTAATCCGCGATGAAGGTGGTCGGCGGCGGTTCCTCTGTGGCTCCATTGTCGAATAGCACTGGGGTGTTCTGTGGACAGAATTCTGCCAGAGTATCTGGCCTTTCGTACAATGCGCGACGGGTGATGGTATAGACGCCTTCCTTGTTGAAAAGATAAGCAGAACCGACACGACAGAATATGACGGGTCTCTCTTCGAGCAAATACCACAGGAGCAAACAGAGCTGAAGGACAGATTTCCCTGTGGGTCCCATAAATGGAGATGATGAGAGAAAAATGAGAGACGCACCAATACCAGGCTGGCCTTGAACGACAAAACCACGGATGCCAGATTCCTCGGACCGCTCGATGAGATCCGCAATTCGACGATATTCAGGTCGTATGAGCATCTCGCCGCCTGTTCCACGCAAATAAGGAAGCGTTTCGTCCAATTTCCAGCATTCCTTCCCGAATTTGGTATGAATCGACTCGGATGCCTTCGTCGGATTTCCCCAATAATTTTTGTGCATGATCGCTAGGTTGAAGTCCTTGTCGCATAGCTTGAGCGGCGGTGGATTCAAGATAGCGTCGAGAATTTGTTTCTCGATAGCGTCGAGAGCTTCCAAATATTGTTTCCCGCTTGCTTCTCGAGACGCCTGCCCCTGTTTTCTGCTTTCTCTTTTCCTTTTTCTATTAGGCGGTCCATGAGCTTCATCCGAATGGCGAGATTCGCGTGGTGTCGACATCGTAGAGGAAATAAAAGAAGGAGGAGTAAGATCATATGACAAATTGTCCCTGTTCCTTTTCGCACCTTCGCAAAACGACCATGCCCCGGCTTTCCATCCAGGACCTCCCAGACGAATTGACGACGGAAATCGTTTATCGATGCGACAACACAAGTCGAGCTCGACTTTGTCATGTCTCCAAGCTGTTCAAGCGGCTAGCTCTGCGACCGCTGTACGACGCCGTCGACATTATTGACCGCGACCATAGAATCACTCTATTCTACCTTGCACTCTGTAACCCACAATATGCGCTTTGGGTCACAGAATTGTCTCCAACCTCAGGAAATATGTAGAATTCTTCCCTGTTGAGCTCGTCTTGTCCTCACCGAACCGCCGTGACCAGGAATCTCGATAGCTATGCTATTCTGCAGAAGACGACATGGTTACTGTGTCTCTCGTTGTCAATAATCTCTACAGGGGCTATCCCCTTCTCACTGGTACGGCCTCACCTTTCCCGGGCTTCGCACTTTTCTTTGGACTGCCCCGCGCCTTGCGTCGGTCATGGCACGGATCTGACAGCATTTCTAAATCGACATCTCTCTCTTGTCCGAGTCACCCTTCCTCCAGCAATAACACTATCTATGGGCCAGACCACGATTAATCTGCCAAATCTCGTCGCATATCAAGGAGATCCCAGAATCTTGCGCAATGTCGACAAGTTACGCTCTGTCAAGCTCGAAATCGGAGCATTTGGACGCCCTAACACGGCTCCCTGCATGCCAAAACGTCTATCTCCAATGTAATATAGCTGGTCTAGTCCTGGACGTCCCAGAAATATTGAGGCGTCTAAGTCAGTATCTACCGGAGCTCAAAACATTGGTACTGGATCATGGCGTTTACTCGAAGGTTTATCTCTTTGTTCAAAATGGGTCTTTTAAATGTTCACACTCTTTTTCAGCTTTCAGACCTGATATCATCGCTAGACGAGGCAGAGCTACCCGAATTCAAGCACCTTGGATCCTTTGGCCTGGTCGTCGGGGCATATAGTGTCAATTTCGCGACTGTATTGTCGAGTCTCGACTGGTGTCTCCACTGGCCACCTCTTCGACAATTTCTACTGCGTAAGACAGCCTTTCTTTCTCTTTTGATGATGCTCAGACTTGACTTGCTGTCCAGAATCAGCAGACCGTAAATCGCAGACAAGATATAGGTACATGATGGTCCATGGGATAGCTGAACCCGCGATTGAACGATGTAGGCTGGATGGTATGCCGCCCTCATGATCTTTGATCATCTACCCTCATTTGCCGCAGAGCTATTAGATTTCCACTAAGAAGACCGTGACTCTTTTCAATTACCAAAGCAGAACTGCTTTTCACGACGCTGTATAGAGTATTTGGGTATAGGAACCGTCCATTCCAAATAGTTTCTTCATAAGTATATATTGCGACAGCCTTCGTCAGCGGGAGATCCGGTACGATGAGGCGGCCGGTTGGTGGCCGATCCAAATTCGGATGTCACTACAATGTCACTGGTGTGACTTCGCTAACAACCTCTTTGCTGAATTTATTCTCGTTCATTGGTGCTCGCGAGATCTCGCCTGGGGCCGCTGTTTTTTGATCCTTCATCGTCTAGTAGTCCGAAGGATCCCTCACGGGAGATCCGTCGCAGCAAGCCTGGTCGCTCCCGAGTTATTTGCTGTCGGCAAGGTTCAGGCAGTATTCGCTGGTTCTGCTTGCATTTTGGCACCAGGACCGACAATACATGTACGTGCCCAGGTTCCCTATTCAAATATGTTGCTGAAATGCAGGCCCTTTGGAAATCGCGATCCTTTCTCGGATTCCTCGGAGCGGCTTCCTCTGGCCGATGTTGGTCAACTCCACTCCAGCTGGACTGCGCGATTTAGGAGTCCTACTCAATTACTAAGATGGTGAAACCACCAAGGAGAAGGGTATAAGCGCGTTGGCTTGGAGATGCAGGCTGTCCCGTCGTTTCAGCGCTTACTGAAGGTGCGCTCTTATATTATATTGCCCCTTTGCTCGGGCCCATCTTCTCCTCATCTAGTTCAGCGTCTTTGCAGATTCCATGAATCTCGCTGGCTGACTCCCTTGATCTTCCAACTTTTACTGCGGAATCACTGCGGCAGGCGTGTCGGCAGGTCCATCACGGCAAAAACATCGCTCGCTTCGAGGTATCATAAATACACGAAACGTCGTGTCCCGAAGCCCCTCATGCCTTTTTCACTGATCCCTCCAACGTTGAACCGTACTCTCCTCGTCGTCTTATGGTTATCCTTCCTCCTGTCCTTCACAACCTTTATCTTATCTCTTGTGCTGGATTTCGGAATCCGTTCGTTCTTTATATTCCCTTTTGCCGCCTTTGCGACCACGACACACCATGCTTTTATCATTGGGACAGCAGAGAGGAAGCAGGATGCAGAATTGCCGAGCGTGGTGGTCTCTCCAGCAAACGACATAGAGGCCAGACCTCGTCCACCTCGAGCAGCTCGACCAGAATCGTCTCGGCCGGTCAGACCGACATCATCTCGTCCAGTGGCTTCTCCTCCAGCGGAAGCATCGGCTTCTCCTCCGGCTGCTACTCGTCCACCTCGTCCGGCGTCTTCTCGGCCAGCGAAACCGACCTCTTCCAGTCCAGGGGAGCCAGCGGCTTCTCGTCCAATGGAAGCATTGGCTTCTCCTCCAGTTTCGTCTCGACCAGCTCGACCGACCTCATCTCGTCCACCTCGACCGGCGTCTCACCCAGAGAGATCGGTTTCATCTCGTCCAGCTCGCCCAGAATCGTCTCGTCCCGCATCTCATCCAGCTTCTGGACCAAACGAGCAAACGTTATCTCCACCAAATCGAACAGCGTCTCGACCAAGCGCTCGTTCAAACCGGCAAAGCGCTCGTGCAGAACCAACTTTTCCATCCCGAAAACCAACAAGCAAAACTTGGTGTATCATCACTGGATACAGTCTCCTCTTGCTCTGGATCGCCGGCCTCGTCTGTTTCGAATTTCTCAACAACGGAATATCGACACAGCTGGATTCCGGACACAAAGCCGGCATAATCGCCGAAGCTGTATTTGCTGTGGGATCTGGGGTGATGGTGGGCATTATATCGCTCATGTGTCATTTGGAGAGAAGGGATGAGAATCAGCGACGACAGGCTGTGATACAGCGACATCGGTCTCGAGGTATGTTTCTTTCTGAATCTCAGTCCCTCAGGCATTAAAAGCGAGCTACAGCAGCCTCGAGACGCAACAGGCCTGTTGTTCAACCGTAGTTTCAATAATGCAGACCTTGAAATTTAAAGTTGAACCTCCCCTTGGAGGCGCTCAGGCTATATGGCAGGAAATATTCGAATAGCTCGCCATTGGTGTGTGTTGTTTAGATTTTCTGACGACTTTATTGACGTTTTACAGCCTTGACACGAATCGCGACGCGTCGAATTCTCGCTCCAGAGTCACCTGCTGTTACCGCAAAGCCAGATGGTCTCATTAAGAGGGCTTACTGTACGCCTAGCCAAAACTATTAGGTCAAAACACAACTCTACTGGCCCTTGGTCGCTTCGGTCGAAGCAGCCTTCAAAGTCCTCATCCTGCCGTACAAGTCGCAAGGCGCGAATTCCCAAGCATCTCGATGTCTACGGTAGAAGTAAAGTCTGACAGCCCAGACCAGGAGCGTCGGAAGCGGGTTGAACCTGTTTCGTATGAGCATATGAACAATGAAGAGGAAGGTAGAATCAACTGACCAAGGAGCATCGGCCGAATTATGACAGCTCATGAACAAAGGTAAGCTGATATAAAAGTTGCTTTCTGCGATCCCGCGCTTCAGAACCTTTTGGTCGATGGCGTGCAGTTCAGCTTCCGTGAATACTGCTCTCAATCTGGATGATTCTAGGGTTTTGATTTCCTGGAAAACCTCAGTCGGGGAAGTTTAAAGAGGAAGAGACGAACATCGTGCATATGGACCATCAAAGGGTCCGTGAAGCTGTTGAGCTTTTCTATCATGACTGCACCGTCGTACTTTTTCTTCCCTTCGGTCACGTCCTTCAGATGCTCCTCGAACAAGCCCATTTGCGGAAGAAACATCTTGTGTTGCTCGATATTGACGTCCATGCTATTGACACCGAGCCGTTTCTCGATTTCAGGGAAGTATATCTCTTCCTCGGTAGTGTGATGGTGGTGGACCGTGTCAACCTGGTCGAGATAAGCAAGCGTAACGTCGGCTACAGCAAGTACTGACGAATGCAGAACAGAAGAACACAAAGCCCTCGACTTGTTTCTCTGTAATATTCGGTGCTTGGGCCACGATTGCATTGATTCCACGAATGAATCTGTGAAAGCATGAGAGTCGTGTACTTATAGAAAAAGAAGCGAAACGACAAACGTATTATGAATCATGACCATTTGGATCGCCTGCTGGTCAAAAACATTTCTGAAATCTCCCTCTGGTACAACTAGAAAACCTTCAGGAAGCTTTCACGCCATAGAGAGAGAAGATATACCAACGAGTGGGTAAGGTGCAGGCATGCTGGATTGAACGAGGGTGATGAAATCGAAGGAAGAGAGACTGGAGGTAAGAAACAACTTAGTCTTTCTTCGACCTTATATTGAGCTCGTGGGCGCTGATCCACTTTGTTTCATGACTGTAAAACCGCCAAAACCGTGACGGAAGTTTATAATGAGCCGGCCTGATCCACGTGACGGACAGACGTCCAACTTGAGCCCCATTCGGCCATGGGCGCATATGGCGCATCAGAACAGATCCGTTTTGCCGTGCTGAAGTGGCCGGGCGGGATCGTCGCATGTGATTCAAGCGGATTCATTCATTGATTCTCCCATATTCAAGGCTTGATACGCTCGACAGTTAAGCATGTCAGTCAATTGGCTGTTTGGATATGAGACTGGGTTGTGATCATAGTCAACCAAATAAGTATCCGACAGAAAGTGAAACAATATTCACTGTTTCGTGCCGTCGGCAAAGCGGGATATCACAAATAGCTAAAACCCCATGGAGTGGAAGAAATTGGAGTTTGGTATTATCCGGATTCTTCTTTATTATGGATACCCTATATGGCTGGTAAAGTTTGTGGGAGGAGGGGAGGAGAGGAACCCCTCTGACTGGAGGGCAGAAAAAGCACGTTTTGTTGAAATCCGTTGGTTTCTCTTGTTTGAGCAGCTCCCGGGGTGCTCTAAAAATGACAACCATGTATGACATCTATATCAATTGATTCATATCCACAGATCTGTCCATAATGTTCAGTACGGTGTGGTGGATGACTAGAGTGACTATTTCTCGTGGCAAGGGTTGAAGGAAGAAATATCATGAAATCACGCTACTTGTTCTTAATTTCTGACCAACTACATCACCTCCGGCATCGACGTTTCCTACTTTTTCCTGGCTGCTGCTCCCTCTTCTGGCGTCGCAAGTACAAAATCGAATTTCACCTCTCTGTGCTCCTTCGCCTGTGGAAAACCTCGCTTCAAAGTAACACTCGTATCCGTGACAAGAACCGGGTCCTAAAAAGGGTTTCTCAACGTCTGCTGTCTGGAAACAAAGAGACACGTACGACAATCAACGACGACTTTACGCCGAAAACCGCATCGCTGGTCAAATATTGATCATCTTTGAAATACAGCGCCGTGGTGAGCTTTTCGAATCCGGGGGCCTCAATCATCATATGCAGGTGCGAAGGCCGAAATATATGTCGCCCGAGCTTGGTAACCAACTTGCCTACAGGACCATCGCCGGGGATCGCATAAGCCACCGGGCTGGACAGGTTTCTTAGGATTCGGGGAACAAGAAGAAGAAGGAGCGTACACGATAGCTCTGAAAGAATAGCTCCCGTCTTCTTGAGAGAAGAATCGACCACGACATTCGGGACCATCACGCTTGTCATACTGGAACATGGTGAGCTTGATTCAGTTGAGATGGAGAGACGAAAACCTGAACATCGTACAGACCGTTTCCGTCTGTTTCCCAAGTATCTATGAGCGCATTTGGGACAGGGTTTCCTTTGGTGTCGGTTACGCGTCCTTCGACCCACATATAGTCGCCTTTTCCCTCAGAAGCGATAGACGAGCCATTCTGGACTGCAAGGCGTCAATATGTCAATTGGAGGGAAAGGGAGAGATACAGACGTTCGCGAGCATCTTCGGTGAAGAAAGGGCCTAGGACGGTAGCTTCGGTCGCTCCAGGTGGTTTAGCATTGTTCAAAGAGTCCACCAAAGTCGAGAGGCCAAGCGTATCCGATAGCAGGATGAATTCTGTAACCGTCAGTAGACCTTTCGATGCAAATGATTAGTACTAAACTCACCTTGTCGAATATCCGTGCATTTCTGACCCGTTTCCGTCAAAAAATGAATCGCTGTCCTATTAGAATTCTCAGCATGAGACCAAATCCAAAAGGTCTTAGACTGGCATCCATTCCTCGGTCGTGATGGAGGTTTCGCGGACAAAGTCGTGTAGGTGGTCAATCAGGCTCTTGAAGATGAATTTCGTCCTCTCGTCCTTGCCTACTCCCAGTCAGCGAGTGTACCCTGCTAAAGCGGCATCGTACAATTGGCGTTAACAGCATGAACATTCTCTGTAATGGTCTCGCTGTTTATATCGACAACCTTGGGGAGCTTGGACAGGTCGATACCATGCTGTTGAGCGAGCTCCTTGGCTTTGACTATATCTTCTTGGGTCATTGCAGTAGAGAACACAAGACGAAAGGGCTGACCTTATATATGATCACCCGTGGAAGTGGATGCGAAAGTTGTTCCCGAAAAGGATCATGTCTTTTCTAAGCGCGTCGCGTCAATTATATGACGCCAAGACGTACTACGCTGTATCATTAGCAAACCATAAGCGAGGCAAGAAAAAAGGCCAGAAATAGCGCAATCTATTAGCAAGCCACAAGAAAAAAGGACAGAAATAGTATAATTTCAGACAGACGTCCTCGCAGAGCCGTCTACCTAGGCTTCCCGCAATGAACGACTTGACAAACCAGACGAAGAATGACAAAACCGAACATGACGGCGGAGCGTCGAGCACAGTCCATTAGCAAGCCATAATTACATAGAAAGGACAGAAATAGTACACTCCACAATAAACAACAATGCATTACGAGCACATCAAGCTCTCGCCAGACCTCCAGTACCATACAACTAGACAAAAGATAAGAAGTTGTGTCATCAGAAGCAGCAGGAAAACTCGCCTTATTATAACATTTCCCGCATAAGGGTGCCCCATCATGCTCGTTCAATCGTCCAGGATCGACACCGACGTCACATTCACTGCAGCGCAAACACCCCTTGTGCCACGTCTTACTCAGTGCATTGAGCTATACGAACGAAATCAGGCGAAATATCAAACGGATGACCCGGAAAACGAACCTGCTCTGCAGCATAAACCGTCTTTTCGCATTTGGCACACTTGACGCCGCCGCCGCCCCATCTGCTCGGAGAAGAGCTCTGGGAAGAGCCAGTCCCGCCTAAATGACTGTCTCAGCTTTTAGAATCGAGAATATGGGAAGAGGTACCGAGAGAGCTTCGAGGGGTGGTAATTCTGGAGCCAAACTGCTTGGAATGACAGGTTTTGCTGGGAAAGGGTAAGGACAAGGAGGAATTCAAGGCAGGGATTTGAAGCACCAGTAAGGCTAGAAAGGAATCAGCGAAAGCTAAGGCTCGAGGGTTACAGAGACGCACCTGTTCGTCATGCTCGAGAAGCGAGAACGTCTCGACTCTTTTGTTGCACGTCACACAGCAGAGACAGTTCTGGATGCAGGTTAACGACCAAGCGCAGTAATATCTCGAACGAGACGTGCCTTGTGATAATACTGGAAAACAAGGTTAGTGCTTTGGCTTCAACGACGTGACAAGCTGGCTCACCTTATTACCAGGGCCAATTACCTGAGAATGTCAGAGCGGATTCCAGGCGACGAATGAAAAACGAATACCTGTTCTACGGCATAGATAGCGCTATCGCATTTGGGACACTTGAGGGAAGATCCACCAAAGCGGCTCATGATGGAGGAAATAGATGAGAGGAATAGATCGACAGGACTGGTTGGCTTGTCTTAAGTAGCTCTTGTCGTGGGGACGAAATTAAATAAGAGCACGTAGCAACAGTGGCTCGTCGTCGAGAGACAGATCAGTGCATGATTTCTTGCATTTCCAGAAAGGGGAAAATTGATTCTGATGGCCTCAGTTCGAGTAGATGAAGGTGGCGAGCCGAAGAACGTCTTGCAGCTTGAGCGAGCGGCGCTGGCAAGCTGTCGCCGTTTGCGAAGATAATTGAAGGCATTTGGAGTCAGGTGATGAAATCTGTTTTTGGCTTTATTTGGTCGCCCGGGCCCTCGAGGTCAGACTGCTTCATCTCGGTTTCAACTGGGTTTCAGCTAAATGCCTTTCCCATTTACCTTCAGGTTTACGCTCCCTGGCCTTCTAAATCCGTTCTCCGCCGTCAATGAATCACCCCAAGTCAACCCAATAATCGTTTCCAATGTCCTCGACAATGTCAACAAAAAGCTAATCGCCGAGGAACGAGCCAGCCGAGTGCCCCGTCGACCTTCACCTTCCATTTCATCACATTCACGGAAGCGTGCATGGGACCCGACATTTGCTGAACCCAGTCCTTCAGCAACGACCTTGGCTTCAGGCAGCGGTTATCTCGATACACCAGCCAAATATCGGGATCTTGCTACTCCAACGGACGACTTCCACGAGATAGAGGCGATGTCTGCGGAAATGGCTGCTGGTGCGTGCTTTTCTCGTGTAATCTGCCCTATATCAAGTCGCGTTTTGCCTCTTGTCTCTTGTCTCTTGTCTCTTCTCCTTCATCTTCATCTTCCATGCCACATCTATTGATTCTTATCCATGTAGAAATGCCACCAGCAAAACGACGTCGCGGTCTCGCTGGCTCTATTGTTTCCACTGCGCTCAGCGCTGCCTTGATAGGCGCTGCAGTTGGTCTCACTGTTTATCGAAGGTATCTTTCATTGTTCCGGTTTTGCTCCTGCCCCTGATGCTTTATATTCCAGTTGGAGAGCTCGGGGCCGGGAAGCAGAGCAAGTCGCTCCGCCGCCATATGACCAGGGAGGATGGACTCCAGAGGAAGAGCCATCCAAACAGCCCAAGGCCATTGTGGTCACGCCTGCAACACCACGAGGTCGTCGAGTGCGACATTTGACAAAACGAACCCCGAGGAAACATCGACCTCGTGTTCACGGGGCGTCTCCACCACCCTCTGCCCCATTCTTTCCTCAAGTTCAACCGCAGTTCAACTTTGGCCAGGACGCAGCGGAAGAAGCGCCTGTCGAGGATCAGGTCCGTCCTCTCCATATTTTTCTTAGATTTGAATGCTGAATAAGATTCTTTCAGATGGACTGGATTGGGGACAAGCTTTCGATGCTGATTGAAGAGGGAAAGAGGGCTTTGGGCCGTGAGGTTGTGGTCATGAGCGAGACGCAGGAAGATGAGTTGGACGACGGTAGCGGGTCTTGGGAAGAGGATGAGACTTTGGCGAATTCATCGCGCTCGGCATCTCCAAGACGTGGCAGACGGAAACTTCAACCTCAATCATATCCTTCGTCTGCTTCTCCACGAAGCACAAGGTTCGACCTTTCGCCATCAGCACCTATTGGTATTCCCACGTCGACCTCGCATTCAACACCTTCCTCGAGCTTTAGGGAAGAAGCGAGCGAGTGGTCAAGCCCTGCGATGAGAGAGTCCATGGAGCGAGCTCGCGCTCTGGCTCTGGCTCGGAAGAATCGTGGATTATAAATGTGCGACTTTTAACATTATGCTCTGGTTGACCTTGAGCGCCTCATCTTTATCGTTCTATTCATTCATCATCTGTATTGTTACTAGGAGCAGTTACTTATTAACGAAATATCCCATTAAAACAATAGACCAAATGTAACAGTATTTTAGCATTGCAGCTCGAGGATGATTTGCCTTGTGCTATGAACCATAATATTCCATCTCGAGTCAAGGACATGAAAATACCACCGAGACTAGGTCCGCGCGACATGACTGATTCATTGGATGACTATTCATCGACATCAACCACTCGATATTGCTGATCCTGGCAGGGATTCTAGAGAGAAGCAGCATTATTGACCAAAACGTACTCTTGGTTAGCTTTCGGCTTATCAGTGCAGTCATGTACGATTCCAGGTGAAGTCTGAAATGGGTGGGACGTGTTCTATGAGGCGGTATGAGCATGTGGCAATGGCATCGTTGAGAAAAATGACGACATTATTTGCTCTGGACCCAATGGCAGAAAAGGCTTCTGTCCTATGTCTATGCCTCTTGGTATAATAGTAATTCCTTGTTGAAGATTTGGGAGCGTATCGAGGGCATTCGCAGGCAAAAAAACTTTGAAAGTACGTGGAGAGCAGGCGTGACAGATGTGACGCGTGACACGGGTCTCCGCTTCCTCGAGCAGCAAATGAGGTCAATTCTCCAACAAATACCGCCGATATATGCACTCGATAGGATACATTTGCGGTGCATCTACAACTGGGCCAAGGAGCGGTAAACCGGTAACACCAGCTGGCGTAGTTTGACAGTCCAACCGAACCACATGGTGTCAATCCAGCTAGCATACGCTCAGGTTCAACTTGTCCAGTAGAACGACCATTGGAGTCCCCTACAGTACTTGATTGGAACCCCTCGACGTCTCACATGCTGAAAATTCGCAATCGGGCATGGTAAGCTTGTGATTCAGCTGCCTTTTGTCGAGATTGACTCCAATTACTTACAGGGTGAACCCTTGCTGGTTCAAATCGTAAATCAGGCTTCCTCTCAAAGAGTATAGCGCTCTCGATATACGAAATGAAATGGTGCTCGTACAGGAGCCATTGGGAGGTCTCGCGCAAGCCTCGCGTTGTACAGCTCTAGACGAACGGCCGAACATTTTGGCTTTTTCGGCGGCCCAAATGCATCGCGCTTCTGGCTTCAATTATAAACAGTCCTGTCGACATCCGGAAGTCCCTAGGATTGTTTGAGCATCAACAGTCATTGCAGTGCTTCAAATCTTACCTCGAGCGGCGTACCATTGCTAAGTGTTCCAACGTCAGTCCGAGCTGCACTTCTCGGAGAAATGCATTCCAGAAGTCAGAAAGCAGCTTACCTCGATTGGCGTACCATTGCTAAGTGTTCCAACGTCAGTCCGAGCTGCACTTCTCGGAGAAATGCATTCCAGAAGTTAGAAAGCAGCTCTCACCATTCAGAGCTATTGGAGAAAATTCTCAGTAAGCTAAAATTCCCGCGACTGGCCACATCGGACGCTTTTGTGGCGCAAGATCTGGTCAATCAGACCTAATCTTCAATTTCGCTTTGGTTCAGAGCCTCTGTGCGATCGCCTGACCGGAGGGTAGAGGGAGAGTGTCGAGATGAGTTCCTTTGGTGCTTCTGTGGGCAACAGAATGCCCAAATTCTGAAAACAATGGTGAGCGAAGGCGGAAAAATGACTCATGACTGATGTTTTCCAACAGCTTTTCACTTGGCCATTGTCTGAAACGAACCGAAATTCAAGTTCCGCTGCGCTTTGACTTGAACAACCCAATATAAGGTGAATCATTGTTCATCTCGTGTTCCCCACTTTCCAACATTCCTTTTATTTCTCGACTGATGACTCGTCATGTCAGGGCTGGCCTCTGAGACACGCGTTTCACTTCCTCGCAATGCGAAACCCACGACGCTCTCTGAATCTCCTTCAATACACCCTTCGCCCAGCAATGCCTCCCTTCGTTACGACAAATCCGAATATGATGATACCGAGTCCCCGAGAGGCAAGGCCACACCTCAGAAGGTTCAACCGTACCGCCCTCTCACCGCTCTAGACAAAAAGCGTCTCCTTGACGTGACGAAGATTGACGATTGTCCTATGACGGGTAACGATAATGTTTCGAGTACCAATGACGATAGCCATTTATATCCCCATGCTTCACCTCCTGAAAGAGTACGTGCTCGCTATCGAATATCCTGATTCTCTCTCTCACCTCCATTCACAGTTGATCTACCTTGCCGCGGTTAATTGGTGTGACCGGTTTCGCAATATCAACTCTCGACGGAACAGAATGTTTCGTACGCTTTCTTTCGTTGCCTTTTGATACTCTATACTCACGAAAAGCCAGGTACAAGATCATTGCATCGTCTTTCAGATAAGGAAAAAGCCGCTATCCTGCCTGAAACGAAGATCATCATTATCCTGGAGGACTACTGGCAACAACCTTTCGAGACGAGAGGAGATATTATGGACAAACTGAACTGCAGTTGGCGATTCTTCCGCTTCTTTCCTCTCGATGACTGGGGAAATCTCACTTTCATGGCACCTTGCACCGGGTCGGAAGATCGACGCCTCATTGGATACAATAATATCACCGATCTCGCGCCTTTCAAGAGCCATATTCATCCTGTCTGGGTTGCCATCAGCACTGGCGAGAAACTGTTCCTCCGACGAGAGTTGATGAAGGCCACGGGCAAGGATGATGAGTTCTATCTGAGCCATGTCCCCGAACAGCTCAAAGACGATTGCAAAACTGTTCTCCGGATCTTCGAGCGCCTGATTGACGCCGCATGGAAGAAAGACCTCATCGCATTAGTTAACCAACGAGCCAAAAACCCGAATTGGGTCGATGACTTGGATGGCGACAATGAGGCTGGGTTGCGACAGGCCTTGCGGGACTTTCTGGGAGACATCGTATGCAATATCACTGGCATGAACAATATCGCTCGAAGCATTGAGCTGATGCACGTCACACCAAAAGCTCTTCCTGAGGAATTTGTGCGTTTTTCTTGAGCGTTTCACGTTCTAACATTGACCATCGACCTTTGCCTAGCAAATTTGCCTCGAATTGGCATGGAACCTCCCAGCAGGCACCCTTGATCTTGATGCTTTGATCAATACGATGTTCGGTAAGATCTCATATTCGGTTATATGCAGAGTTCTAATTGGATTCGAAGGGCAGAATGACTTTCACGTCATCTTTGACACTGGTGGCGTCATGTTCCTTCCAGTAAACCCTAGAGTTCTGCAAAAGGCTGCGAGATTCACCGAAAATAAAAATCCGAACAAGGATTTCTTCACAGTAAGTTGGTTCAGCTTTCTCAAGGACCCCCACTGATGTCTGATTAGGTTTACTCGGAGGATCGCTGGGAATATCGCCTGGTGGCTCTTGAACCCCTCGGTAACCTCTGCTTCCAAGTGGCCGACACGGTCCACCAAGCACCATACAACACTGTCCCCCCATTTCGGTCCCATGTCCATCCATTTCACGTCATTGCCAATGCTGGGATAAAACTCCATGTTTTCAACGCCGTTCACGGAGCAGATGCTTTGCTGGCCCTTCCAGATTCCCAGGCTTTGCTCAGGATGCTTAGAACATTCAAGTCATGGATCAATCCGAAATGGGAGGCTGATCTCGAAGCTATTGCGAAGAGCAAGAGTAAGCGCTCCAGGACGAGGACTCTCGATTCGGACGCTGACCTCCTTCTGCCTTTCCCGGGCCAGCCCGATACGATTATCAAGCCCAAACAGCAGCGACCTCGACCAGAGCCGACATCGCCTACTCCGACCCGGAGACGCTCAACAGTCGGCACCCAACAATCTGCCATGTCGAAAAAAAGAATACGAGATAAAGAAGAAGAAGCCAGTGGTAGTAGGGCGACGAAACGGGGCAACCACACTGACCGCTAGAACTGGAATTGAAAGAAAGAAAGGGTAATATCACACCAACCCTTGAATCATGACCGGTAATATGATATGCAAATATGTATCCAATACTGTACTGCTATGTACAGAGGCAACTGGAGATGGAGCGTTATTCAATCAAACTGTGACCCAGATAGCAACCGGTCCACTGTTATGCGTTAGAGTTGCTAGTTTTAGCAACCGGGGTTTATGGCTTATAGGTCTGACGGGAGGCGGTGGGTCGACGTTGTTGATAGCGGAGAAGAAGTTATTGAAGATTAGAGAGAAAATTTGTATTTTTTTCATCAAAGACAGGTATGAGGCTATTTTTCACCAAATATTATTACCACTAGAATCTGGGTTGTCACAACGCATGTGAAACTTGAAATACTGCTGACTGGTACTAAGAATTATCGCAGCGTACCGCCGTGCACTTTTTGCTTTTTACTTGATGAATCCCCACCTTTGTTTTGGGCGCTGCGTTCGGGGCTTTCGGACCTGCTGACAAAGTCGGATCAGGTGCCTCCGTAATAATGATTTTGAGCTCTAGCGCGCGCTTGTGCACATATCGTCTTACCCTTTCAATGCATTCACCTTTTAACGGACATATCTGGAGTTGAATAAAATGCCAGGAAAAAGGTCAAGCTTTCTCACATTTCTTGTTCTTGAGCATGGATCTTCTGCCCAATCTTTCCTTTCCCGAGACGCTTCATTGTTATGCCCAGCAGCTAGAGAGTGGGTCAATTCCAGCTTCTTCCATTCCTCTCTTCCCTACAACTCAGACACCATCATCTAGGACTGGAAGCCACACCATCACAAATGCCATTGCTGCATATTCATCATTGAGAGGTGCTCTTGGCCCAGATCACGATGATACAGCTGCGCCACTAGGGAAACATCCACTTCCTGGGTTGGAAGGATTGGACCCCCTGAAAACTTGAACGAAGTCATCGTTGAAGAGCTAGAGTCTATCTTTGGGGAGGAGCACTTGACTTGTCTAGATACAGCTGTTGCACCTTGGCTGGACCTGGGCGATGATGAGTCTGTGATAGCTGCTTGGGTTCATGGTCTGGCTAATGCTCGTAGAGTATATGGTCCTCAATTCTGAATAGTTATAGATTTGATGTGAACAAAATCTAAAAGAACTGGCTGCTCTTTGAGCCTGGTCAAACTGCTTGGATGATGTTTGCTTTCAATATTCCATTTCTGGCCTGATCGGCCGCACGTCGGCAAGGCGGGATGCGTCCCGACACTGAGGCGGCTTTCCTCCATTTGAACGCCGGTCCTGACCAATCATGTCCCTCTTCCACTGTGTGTATCCTTAATGAAGAAGCACCTGAGCCCAGACAGACGGACAAACGGACATTAATGAGTCAATCAGGGCTTAAACGGACATACGGATATTAACGGGCGCCATGGACGTACGTTATCGAAGCAATATGTTCAAGGTAGACACTAGAAAAGCTGAAAGTAGGCCGTAGATCAAAGAAGGACTAGAGGGGTTAGCACTTTGTCAGGTATCAAAGTTGATCTGCTCTGTCATGTCCCAAGTGGAACGTTACGCCAAAAGCGCACTTGGAAACTGGGAAATATATTTTCAAGTCGGTTTCAAGAAGCGAATGTCATTCTACAAACACAATTTTTAATTTCTGGTGAAATATGCTCTCAAAGACAGGTCATTTCTGCACCTTTTGTAAACTTGTTGCCTTGATAGCAACCCAACCTGCGTTAGGCGTTATAGTTGCTAGTTTTAGCAACTTTGGAAGGCCGCGTTATGCGTTATGGTTGCTACTGTACATAGCGGTACAGTAGTATCTCTCAGTAAAAGTTGCAAAAATCAAGTTTCGCACCTGCCTCAACGCGTCAAGCTCTGGCCCAACACGTTGTGTCACGATGTGACGAAAGAACGTGACCTGCGGGAACTTGAACTTCTGTGACACTGTCACGTCACGCCCCATTGTTCATTTTCAGCCACGACCTCCCCCCACATTTTCTTGCCGACCACCACGTCAAATGGCCCAAACAATTCCTCTTGAATCTATAACAACTTTCTGTAACGAAAACGAGCTAACAGCGCTCCAAGAACTTACTGTCATCTCTGACAGTTTTCTGGACGATGTTGAGCTCGTCAGTCTGACTTGTTTTCTCGATACTCAACCATAGCTAATCTCATTCATAGGTCACCTGCCTTGAATATCATTGGGGCTTAGATAAAGGAGACCTCGATCTGGATGTACCGATGAACAAAATGCAAGGTATGTAATTCGTTTGATACTTTCAGCTTGTCAAGCCTTACCAGTGGATTCGTAGTTCGTTCTGATTTAAAAGACCTTATCGCCGTGGGTAGATGCCTCGTGCTCCCTCCCGACGATATCAACAGCGACATTGTCAGTTTCACATTGAGGAATGACAAGATGGCTATGAACGACAGACGGCCATATACCGAAGTGAGCTCTAATCGCTGTCAATGTCGTATCATCTAACCTTTTCTCCAGATCTTCGAGGGCAACTGTCATCGATTCCAATTGCACGTCGGAGACATCGATACGCCTTTCTTTGCACGCAGCTTGAATGAAGCTGGGATCCCGACATACACCAGGGTAGACTTTCGATCTCCAGACGCTCCTCTCGTCACTTCCACCGCTCATCCTTTCTTCGTGGCACATTCATCGATGAAGCACATCTTTGCTGAGGAAGCACCTTTTCTATCGAACGAACTGGAGTCACAATTCATTCAAATAACATTTCTGTGGACGCAGAAAATCCCGAGCGCATTCAGTGATCCGTGGCGCAAGCATAGACATCCACTGAGCGACAACGGTCTTCCTCCTTCGACGGAGGATATATTGCGTTCTAGACGTGCATCAAATCGTGCATCGCGAGAAGGCATGACCGTCGTCGACGATAACGAAGCCACCGATTCTGGACGTCTCAATTCGAAAAATCTAATCAAACTAGTTGCCGAAACATCATCTCGTGGCGTCAAGCGCCTTCGAGACGACTCTAATCCATTATTCCCTTCATCCACTCCCACTCTTGTCGCCTCTGACCAGCTAGCGCCAGATTCACGACCTCGGAAACGACGACGGAGCCAGTCAGAATCTTTGCCCGGGAGCCGAAAAGCTCCTCGAAATCATTATCGCGCGCGGTCTCTGCCGCTAGAGGAAGACATCTATGGAATAGACGAAGACGCGCTCCTCGTATATCGTTGGCTTTCATCCATTTCGAAGGACACTGTCGAAAACCTGGAGCCTCTTCAGCTTCCTGAGGAGCAAAGCATTGCGAGGGATGACGATGAAGTTCCAATAGACGTCGAGGAAGCCTGTATCGGTCTCTGCGTCATCGTTGGACGTCGACCAGAGATACCTTATAGGTCGGATTCGCCAGAACCAGTGAAACGAGAGCCTGAGCTCTTTGGCTCCGACTCGTCGAGCAGGAGAGAATTCCGTCGAGTGCTTCTACGCTATGTCGAATAGACTACATTGTATCCAATATTTACATTATTTATCTCGGAACATCCATTGTATTACCAGCCTTTACATATATCATAGCCCAGACAATTTCATCTTTCTACTGCGACAAGCTTTTTGCCTCGTTTCAGTGCTTGTCACAGCAGTCACCGAGGCTGAACTGCAACCACCTCGATTGCCAACCATCCTCCTTTTCCAAAGCATGCAATAACCCATTGCGTTGAGACGGCTTCTGGGTGAGTTTTTTCTTTCTGCTTGTCGCTCAGTCACTAATTTGCCCGCAGATCGAAAAGAATCCCGCCGTCGAAAGGCTTGATTATTTAAAATCCAATTCGACCTGTCGACGATGCTCCAACTTTGGCAATGTGCCCTCGCCGAACCACCTAGCCCCTTCACGCGCGACTTTTCTCCCAGTAAAGACAGGAACAGAGAGGAAATCATTCCTTGTTTCCCGAGACGATATCACAGCTACCTCGTCGCTCTGTCAGAGAAGTTCTAGAGGTCTTTATAGGTCGACAGCCGTGAGCCTGGTTTTCGTGCAATGGGCTTTTTGCAGACTTTTCTCGGTGGATAGAATGCTCGTGTTGAGATTCTTGGCCAAGTCATCCTCCTGGTTAAATGAAAAGGACCTTCCAGCGTTTCGGCATCCATGCCAATTCCTGATCTGCATCTTTTCTACGATCTCGTCTCGTTTTTGCGAACCGAAAGGTATTCCTTTCCCTGCTTGCATGTCGTTGAATAGCTTTGACGGTTCTCCAGATAAACCTCCTTTGAGCGAGCGCGTCGGTTAACTGATTGCCAGGGCAAGACCACGTATCTTATTGGTCTGGTTTCAAGAGCCTCGGTTTATATAGGGGAGAAACGATAGCTCTGGACGGCGATATTCTCGTCAGGAAGCCTGAGGGAAAGGCTTTCTGGTGTGTCATTTTAGACTACTTTTTAGATGCTCTGGCTCACAATCTGATAGCTCTCTTAGCTCTCCCGAAGACGAACTCTTCTACATTATCCTTATCATTATGCGTTTTGGACCTCCCAGGCGCTGCACCTCACCAAGACGAAGCAAAGATCTCGTTTCCAAAACCGAGGCCGTCTCACTCGGCTCGGCGACGACATTCTGTAGTCGAGCAAGGACCGGGTTATCGTTGTGTCGAAAGCCTAATTTTCGATCTTGTTTTCGAGGCAACTAGGCAGCTTGGATTTGGTTTTTGGAGACAGAGCAGATATTGCATAATGCGGTGTGAAGTTTGGATTTCGTATGCCCCGATGGCGAACAAGTCGTCAGAAATCTCTGGTCTCCATAAGCGAATGACATTCTACGACTGAAATTCTACGACTGAAATTCGATAGAATAGGACAACGACGATATTAGTAAATTGTGGAGTAATGTAGATAAATTACGAAAAATTCCAGTGTCCAGTCCTCGATTACGCGCGCTCCAAAGCAAGTCGCAAAGCTCTTGCCTCAAGGCTTGTCGCCTTGCCGTCTCCGTCCAGGTCGAAAACAAAGTCGTCGAGGGCAATGGTACCATAATGCACTGAATCAAGCATGAAAAAACTGCTGCTAGTGCAGTCGAAGCTAAAGGGTCCATTATCGATAACCGCCGGAGGTTGCTCAAAGAGAGCCCGGAAGTAGTAGCTCGATTTCGAAAGAAGGTTTGTCGGATAGAGACGTGGCGATGTCTGACCGTGAAGAAACGTTGCAAGGGTTTGCGCCATATCGGTACCATTGCTGATCCATCTCGAGATTCCAAAACCAGGTTTCCCACTCTCGGTATTGAGGACAATCGTCGAGTTGACGATGCTGGAGGTGTACAAGCCAGCGAAATTGACGTCAGCTTCTTCTCGAGCAGCTGTTTCCAGTGAAGGGAGGAAAGCATCGCCGATTAAGCCAGCTAGAGTCGTGGCATCGAGATGAGGCGCTGTTCCAGCGGCCAGGATAGAGAAGCCGACCTCATAATCGGGAAGTAGTCCTATGAGAGTCGAATAAGACCCAAGATCTCCCGACTTGGTGTAGATATCGATAATTCGATTTTCATCAGGGAGAACCAAGCGACGAATCTCCCAAGGAGCACCGAGAGACATGCTGAATGAAGAAGTGTGACTGTGAGGCTTCATCCAGCGACGTGTCAAAAGTGGACTGATCAAAGATGATTCTAGAATCGCCCGACCGGCTTTTGCGACATCACAGGTAGAAGAAAAGAAGCCACCGGCACTATAATTGCGACCATAAGTCTCTGTCAAGTCTTGGTTAGAAAAGAGACTAACGGAGCTTCATCGCCAATCTCAACTCCCCACCAGCTAGCAGCTATACTGACAGGAATGACGCCGCGAGATTCGTCAGCCGGAATAGTGTAACTCGACGAGGTCATGTTCAGTGGCTTGAAAAAGCTGTCCTCCACCGAAGACTGGAATGTCTTGTTCGTGATGCTCTCAAGGGCATATCCAAGGAGTTGGAAAGCGACGTTCGAATAGGTTGCAGTGGTAAATGGCGCCAATACAGGCCGACGTCCAGCAAGGCCTTTCAGGAGATCTAGATATGTTCGTTAGCGAAAAGCTCGGGATAGTGAATCGCTTGGTTACCTGCTCTGTTGCATTGGACAGGCAGAACACACAATGTTCTGTCTGAAATATTCAAAGGCGGCAGGCCGAAAGCCAAGTCTGGCGTCGAATCTCCTGTGAATATGTCACCGAGGAGATCTGGCAAGATACGGATCAGCAGTGTTGACAAGAACAAGAAGAGTGCTCACAGTCGCGACCAACACCAGCTTGGTGACTGGCTAAAGCACCAATTGTAACATCATTCCAGGACACAGCGTCGAGAGAATCGGCCGGCGTCGCGTCGGCAGCAGCTTTGAGCTCTGGAATATACTTTGTAATGGGGTCAGACCATTGCAGATCCCCAGCTTCGATTAAGAAAGTATAAACCGCCATCAACTTGCTCATGCTTCCAAGTCGATAGACCGAGTCAGCGTCAATGCCCGATTTAAGCCCACTAGTCGAGTTGGCCAATGAAGGTGCAGAATGGTGGTACTCGAATAAGAAATCGGGAGATTTCGTCGTGAAGATCCCAATAGAAAAGGACGTGTTATTCGACTCGAGTGCTCCATGTGAGGTGATTCCCGCACTGATCGCCGACTGAATTGCGTTGGTCAAGTTGGATGCAGCACTCTGGATTGTCGAGCTTGTCGACAAAGCCTTTGGAACTGGAAAGCTCGAACCGAGCACTGGACAAGCTTGCAGAGCGGAAGTACCGTGGACCAGAGCCGCGGCAATGAAGATGGAAAGAAATGCAAGCATTATGAAGAGGAATATCGAATTGATACCTGTGGTTTTATAGGACCACTGAAATCTTGCCCGCAGTTACGACACGGTGTCGCTGCCCGGTCTGGTGAAGGGTATGACGAAATCATGTTCTTGTCACGCCAACATTTTCATGCTGTCGTCAAATGATGGGCATGTCAGCACAAAGGCGAAAATGCTCGTACCTCAGCCTGGACGACAGGTAGAGATTCCGAACAACAGACCATGTAGTGACCGCAGGAAGATCGCCGCAGCGATTCATCCTAGTTACGCAACAAATGGCCGACGTTGAAGGATTTCTCCGGCCAAGATGACAAGCATGACACCAATTTCAGTGAGTGCCCGAGCAGAAGAAGATCGAACTGCAGAACATCTGGTACAGAAATTGTCAACGACAAGCTCGAAGCCGCTTCACTATGGCTGGATTCCACGGAACTCGAGGTTGGAGCCGCATTGATTGGATTTGCAGGAGCGGGTAAAGCAGCTCTGGCAGGACAGATGGCTGGCAGACAAGAAATGAGATGAGCGTCAAGGCAGACGATAAAAGAAAGGCGTACAGTCTACGAACAGCATCTATAAACCATAACAATGCTTCCAGTATCGTGAGGTTCAACTGCTCAAAATATCCTCTGTCATTTTGCTGACGGCAGCTGGATAGATCATAGGCACAATGTAAGGATCTATCCGCTCTAATTCCAAGGAGGGCCCCAAGCTCACCAGGACAGAGCTTTCTTCAAATCTCAACGAGCCTACATTGGCTGAACGACTCGACCGAGGCGCAAAAAGACTGGTTTTCTTCTCCACTCCATTCCACACCCGATCAAGGCGTGGCAAGCTCAGAAGAGGATTATGGAGGCTGTCTTTGGAGCTGAATGGTGCCCAAGCCTCGAGACCACCAACCGCGAATCTGGCAAAAAGACAGGTCAGAAAACGGCTAATGCTGAACGAATGACCGCTCACGATAATCTCAATAGGGTACAGATAGCATAAAGATCAGGCGACCGCTAGATTAGTCTGGGTTTTGACGCGGGGCCGTTAAGGGGAGGTCCCATTTATTCTCCGCTTGAACTTTTTGGCGGGCGTTGCCTGTGATACTTTGTAACTCCGATAAGCGCATCAAATTACCTTTTGTTATCGGATTGCTATCGATCTTCCCGACGCTGTCATTCCAGCTGTCATCTCTCATGCCGACGCGCGACGTTGGGGTCCAGGTTGGTGAATCCTGGCAGGATTTCCTCAAGAACAGGCCATATATTGACCTGGAAAGACTGACCAAAGCCGACAGAGCTGCCATCATGTTCCAGGAGATTCAGAGAGGATGGACCAATTTTGGCAATTTCCTCGTATATCTGTTCACTGTTCCTGGGCCAAAGGAACCGAATCGTTCCCCTTCCCATGCTGCAACCATATCTGCCTTTCTCAGAGGCGCAGGGCGTATCAAGGCTCCGGATATTGCAAATCTTATGCTGAACAGCAAGGAAAGTCGACCAGCGGCAGTCCGTAATGGTCTTCCAGAGACGGCTACAATGAAGGAGAAACGACAGAAGATGGCCAAATGGGGCCTCCAGCAATGGGCCATCCAGGTTGTTGGGACAATTATTAGCGATGAAGTCAATTCTTTGGCTAGTAAAGCTGGCGGCCTTCGTCTCTCGACCAAGGATATGACTTGGCAGAGTTTTCATTCATTTTCCCTGGCCACTATCATTGTACTCATTGAAACCACTGCACCAACAATCCTATATCTTCTGCTCTGTGCTGTTTATCCCTCGAAGAAGCGACCTCTTCCAGTATCTGATAGCACTGGAAAGCACTCCTATATCTCATATGTGAGCCAATCACTGGTTTCCGGATCTGGAAAGACGCGTCGCAATCCATTCATTGTGAGTACATTCCAGATGCATGTCTCTTTCTCACTCGTGTTTTGTCAGATTGTCATTGTCGTCATTCTGATGTTAATGAATGCCCGTAACCTTCGATCTACCTTCTTTCAGAAGGCGATGGGTGTCTGGCTCTTTGCAAACAGTGCGAGCAAGGCGACATATGCAGTTCTTGGTCGGATGGGACTCAGTGTATCCTATTCATCGGTCTTGAAGGTCCTGAAGTCGCTTGCTGGATCTAGTAGAGAAACTATCCAGAAGAAGGCAAAAGATCGAGGGTTTCTCATCATCTATGACAATATCAATCGTATGCGGCGGTCCTGGGACCCAGACCTAGGTCAAGGAGACACAATGCTGAATGGTACAGCTGCAACATATGTTGTCGTCGAGGACTGTGATGTACAGGCTGCTTTCAATCCTGTGCCTCTCGAAGAAGCACGCAAGCTTGGTAATCGAAGGAACCTCACACTCGATGTCCTTCACAAACAAGTTGATTGGGACAAGATTAACGAAACAATGGCCCTGCATGTGCTAAACTTCCTCATCAACTCAATACCTACTCTATCCAAGCACAAAAAGTTTGTTCAGAACCGCTTTGAAACCCGACTCGCGGGTCATCGGATGCGCCGGAATCGCCGTACCACAGTTCATCCCCTTGGTAGTTCCAACCACGACGAAGGCTCAACGTCTGGAAACATGCATGTACTGGACGATATTCACCTCAATCAACTGGAATTAAACCCCGAAGAAGTGGATGAGCTACTGGAGCTTTGCGGCGGCGATCAGTCAACGGTTGAGAAACAGAGGGCACTGCAGAAGTTCCTCAGGGACTGCCCTCATCGCTATCACAAATATGGTTGGTTAATACCCCTGATTCAGCTATGGCATATGGGTTGGGCAGATTTGGAAAGGATCTTGAATACACATTGGGGAAAAGCGGAGAACAATGATCCGTCATCGTTCTGGTTTGTCAATCATCTTCTCAAGAGGAAGATCAAAGATCAGAAGCGCCCGGATTATTACCCCACACAGAAATTCATTTTTGAGAACTTAGAAGCCGAGGTTATGGGTTTGTGGAGGTAAGTAACCGTTTGCGTGAATTCGGACATGCTTATCTAACAATCTTTTAGAATTGTCCTCGGCAAGTCCGATCTCGAGACTCATTTCAATGCGGCGCCGGAGACCAATATTGAAGATCTCAACAAGATGGCAAATGATATTGTTTATCAGTACATGTCATCTCAGGCCCACACTCGAGCTCTCTATGCGACTCAGGCTCGGAATGACAAGGAGAAGTGGTTTCCTAATGGCCCAGCCTCGACTGTTGATCCTGACCTTGATCCAACGACGGCTGTTGGCGATAAAGTCCTGGCAAATACAATCCTTCGCCTTCGAGACAGTATGCTACATTATGAGTTTCATGCAGCGGTCGCAGATGGAGACATCGGCAGAGCTATGAATGTGATGGCAGTGAGTTCCTTCGAGAGGTTTCAGTCAACCAAGGCTAAATTATTGTTTCAGGTCTGGACTTTCACCTTTCCTGGATCCGGCAGAAGCAAATATGCCAATGAGCTGCTTGAGATTGTCTGCAACTTCGAGTACGAGTACTCTGATGATCTCAAGCAGGCCATTCTCAACAATTGGCTCTGTAATCTCACTGGTTTTGACGGTTGCTGGTTTCCGATGGATCTCCTCCAGGAACACAATATCAAACAGCTCAAAAAGATGGCCGAGCGCAGAAATGCGGAATTCAATGATCCTTTCTTCCGTGACATCATCTCCTACAACATTCGCGCATTCCTCGAGATCATTGATTCAATGAAAACAAGTGCTCAACTCAATGCTACTTCAAAGCTGCATACACAAAAGAAGAAGGTGTCGACACTCAAATCAATCTTGCGCTCCAATAAAGATACATCAGTACACAAATTTTGCGCTGGTAGAGATCTGGGACATCTTGCTCAGGATGACTTCCAAGCAGGACACATTATGCTCGGAGAGGGAAAGAAGCTCAAGGAGTTTCTCGATCGTACTGCGAGAGATATGGGAAATATATATGAAGGTGATGGTGCAGAACAAGCAGAAGAGGTGATTGAGGAAGAGCAAGATGATGATGACCAAGGCCCTCCACTGCGGAACATGATGTTGGATGGACGCTTGGTCTCGGGCCAAGGATTCGAAGACGATGAAAGTGACAGTGATGACTCAGCATCTGAAGCTAGCGACCCCTCAGATGATGAACCCGAGCCCGTTGTAGATTCCGACTGACAATTCCTAGAGTAATGTTATGGATAAATGCTAAAATTAGGTTCTATTCAAACGTGAAGACCGACGACCGATGATAGAATTACTGCTCTGGGGAGGAACATCATTCTCCTTTATAGTCTCCTTCATCTTCTTGCTCACCCGCCCCATTGACTTTTTAGCCTGTGTCTCTGATAAACCATGCTTCCGATTGCGTGTTCCTTCCACTGAAGTCCCATCGAGAGGAGGAGGAGGAACAGAAGGAACGACTTTTGGCCGTACAGTCAAATGAACTTTGGTGACACCATCCAAGCCTACAGCGGCAAGAGCTTTCCGAACCTTGAGTTGGCGTCCACGCTCTGCTCCATCCCGACGCTTCTGAAGCTGTAGTGCTTGCTTCTTGACCAAAAATAAAGCAAGCTCTTTCCTACACTGGTCGACGACATCCCAAAGCGATGAACTGAATTCATCCCAGTATTTCCAGGACTTCAATCGGACAGCTAGAACTTCCTTGGTTGTGACGTCAAGGAAGTTGGTCGTTATAAGCTTGATCGTCGGGGCAGGAAGAATGCATCGTGGCGAAAGAAATATGAAGCTTGAACGCGGTGGAGCAGATATATATATATCAATGAACCCGGCCTCAATCTTGGCTGCGACATCATCGAGTTCTGCTATCGTAGGTTTCCCTTTGGGTGTTCGTACTTTCTTGATGACTGCAGGTGGTAATGCGGGATCGATAGGGGGCAGGTCTGTAGATAATGGGCGAGCTGATGGAGCAATATCAGGAATGCAGACGCTGCAACGTCCGCAGTCTACATTCGCTCCGGGATTGCCATAAATGACATTGATCTGGCGAATAAGGCAGCGTCGGCGGATATGAGCTGCAAGAACAAGCTGCATTGCTAGATCCTTCGACTTGGAAGGACCCTTTGTCGGGGCAGTAGCTTTGCTAGACCGCTTTTTTACAGAAGGTTTTTTCGAGGTAGTCATTTTTCGGCGTTTGGTGGGAGGGGGAGCTTCTGGTTCTGGGGGATCGATTGCTTCGAGAAGCCGGCTATCCAAATCATCTGACTTGAGATACTCTTTAACAGCTGCGATCTCCGTGTGCCTGACATACATAATCGCTTCTCCCCCAGGCTGCCTATTTCGAAGAACACGACCAAGCCGCTGCAGTAACTCGGCCAAAGTCGCGGCACATGGAACCGTGACCATGCGTTGAACGTCCGGAACATCAAGTCCTTGTCCCAAGACATTGGTTGAAACAAAGATGGCGGTACTCCGTTCATCCCCAGACTCATGCAGTGCCTCGAGTACATCCTTCTTGCATTCTGGGCATCGCAGCGAATGCATATGGCGAATTAGGATGTGAGAAAGATGTCGTAGGGAAGGAGGAAGCAGTTGTCGAAGATAGACAACTATCCTATGGCCAAGCTCAATTGTATCTGTATACAATATTGTCTTGAGGATCTCAGAGGCACTTTTGAGATCCAACGGTATCAACCAATCAAGATCGCGAAACTGGAAGCCGGTGGAGCTGTGTTGGAAGACTCGTATGGTGAGATTAACATTGTGTCGCTCACAATCTCTCTTTTCAAGGTGGTAATGCCCCTCTCGAAAGCCAAGGGATGAAATGATTCTCTTCAGTTGCTGACCAGGTTCGACGGTCGCCGAGAGAGCAACAAACGTGCAATGGTCTGGAAGACGAGCTCGGAGGGTACCCAAATCACTGTATGCTTGCCTAAATTCTGCACCCCATTCATCAACAAGATGGACCTCGTCAACGGTGAATTGGCTGAGACGCGGACGGATAAAGTTGTTGTTTATGAGACAGTCGAATTTCGTCGTTTTCGTGGTTTCCGGAGAGATAAGAAGGATGCGATAGAGACCCTGCATTGCTTCATCCCATAGGTCTCGCTTTTCCATTGCGGCCTCTGCTAATGTCTCTGAATTAATGGCGACAGCTGTGAGACCCTTGGCACGGAAACCAGCGACCTAGAGGCTACATAAAAAGATATAGAGGAGCAAAGAAAGGTAATGCTCACCATATCTGCCTCGAGAGAATTTGTCGGGGCCACCAGCAATCCGATGGTATTTGCTTGCACCATTAGCGGCAGATATACCAATGCCGTCTTTCCTTCACCCGTTGCTGCCAGACAAATTACATCCTGACCCTTGAGAATCCTTCCTGCACAATCTAGTTGATATTCAGCTGGCGAGAATGCGAGCTTTTCGGCGACAGCATCTGCTATTTTGTTCCGTCCTACTGGCCCCAGCCAATTTTGCCGACGAAAAGCCACGAAATTGGGCGGTTCTGGAGTGCTTTCCATGGTGTGAAAGAATGTATAGAGCACTTTTTAAGGCTTTGCTAGGCCGTATTACAGGGAATAATAATGTGGTGGACGCGACGAAGAAAATAATTAGCGGTTTAGCCGAGCATGTGCCTCTCCATGTGATATGCCGATCGGCAGCCAGGGACCTCCCCTTAACGACCCGGAACGAAACGCAGACGTCTGATACGTGAGCCCGCGAACGAATATCAGACGGCTGCAAGGGAGACTACGCTAGATGTCAGAAGACGAAAATCTTCTGGAAATTTTTCGAAACGGTTAAATTGAGGGGGTAGCCTAAAATAGAGCTGCTACCGAGGTCCTGGCTTTATTTTACAGCATCGAATCCTTCAGCACTGAGCAGTAGGCTCGTTGATCGAGCGAGAGGAAACAAATCGACGAAACTAAAATCGACCGTCGCGGTTTGGAGCAAGGTGATCACGCGACAACTGGCCTTGCTTCTGACCGCCTGCGAATTTCTCAGCTTAAATCTAGCTCTCAGCGATCTTCTACCTGATGAGCAACCGACAGGTATTCGACGATTTGGCTGGGAAGCTGGAGAGCTCAGCCGGCTCTGGCAAAAAGACCTGTATGTCTCTTCTCGAGTCAAGCACTGGGCCGGTCCTGCGACGACTTCCCAGGCCAGCTGCAATTTCAGGCAAAGCGCCGAGGTATTTTCCTTCTTCAAAGGTACAACGGTTGAATGCTGATGATCATTCTTCTAGCATCAAGATCTGTATCATTGTTCCCGTCTGACAGACAGTTTTGCGCGATACGAATATTATTAGAACGAACCACTGGTCTGTTGACCTGATATGCGGTGCGAGTCGCAACAGGACGGTGGATGGGCGCGCTCCTGATTATCTGACTCTGAACCCTGGAGAGGTGCGAGCCATTTCTGTCCTAAAGCTGCGTGCTCACATTGCTAGCAGACCATGTTGCCCAAGGAAAACCGCGAATCAGACGCGATGGCTCCTTTGCTTGGTCGCGATAATCATCATCGCAGGTTGCAGGCCAAAGATCGAGGCAAAGTCGCACGAAAACCACCAGCTTCTACTATCGAAATATCCCATTGCGCCTTCCCGGAAATTCCAGATAACCACAGACCCATTCTCCAGTTTCCTCGGGGAGCGCCTGTCGGCGCTGAAGCTAGCAAACTCAACAAATTATCGCCAGCTATCTGCAGGATATCTGAACCCGACAGGTTTCTTGCTCCGAATACCGAGAATACTCGATCTTCTCCAGAAAAATCCAGAAAAAAGGTTCCAAAGAAACCACCGCCTTCTGTCGATGAGTCCCTCAGTACTCTTACGAGCTTCCCAGTCGAACAAAAATCCCTTGTCCCTTTCCCTCGACGACCATCCCTCGGTGCAGAAGACATCAGACCGTCTTCTCTCCCTGTCCCGGCCATTCGCAGGAGATCTGAACCTGATGCAGCTGCAATCACCAAGTTTATCGGTCGTAGAACCAAGAAATTATCCAGGAGCTATATATTTCCATCCTGGCGGCTTTCTCAAACTGGATCGACAGCAAGTACGAGCACCTGTGATGAAAGGGAGTCATTGGAAGGATATGTGGTTTTTGAACGGCAGGAAGGGATTTCACCTCCGGTACATCTGGTGAGTCAACTCAAGTTTACTCTCTACTAGAAGGTGTCCTTATCGTTTCGTAGCACCTTGGTCGATGTATAAGGCATGACCAGTTCGACTCGGTGTATCAGGCACTGAATGTGAACACCGGTCTCAACATAGCAGTGAGGTGTCTTCGGCTGGAAGGACTAAGGCAAGAGCAGACCGCTGCCCTCGTGCGAGAGATCGATATGGTCGAAAATCTCTCACATCCCAATATCGTCAAATACCAGGTTATTCCCAAGGACAACATCGTGATTCTCGAGTGAGTGAGCCCGCTGTTTCGTCTTGTCTTGTTTTCTGACAATTATCCAGATCTGTAGCGCACGACTCGTTGATTGAAAATACCAAAACATTTGGATCATCGGGCGAACCGCTTGTCGCTAGTTATGTGGTTCAGATCTTGGAAGGACTTTGCTACCTTCATCGGTCTCAACTAGGAGCTCATGGCAACCTCACGGCTGCCAATATTCTCACTGACACCGATGGCAATATCAAACTATCCGAGTTCGGCCCATTTCTCAATACTCTTAGTACTACTCCAAGTCGCAATATGGCTGGTACCGCCGATTTCTCCACTCCCGAATTACAGCTCAGATTCGCTTCACGTAAATTCGACATATGGGCTCTGGGATGTACAATCATCGAACTCCTGACTTTGAAGCCTCCTCTTCCTGAAATTGACGATGAAATCTGGCGTAAGTTCCTGTTTTTATCTCTGCGTTACTTCCTGACCAGTTTCTCAGATATGTTCGATGCTGACTCTATTCTAGGAAGTTGTTCGGACCAGCTTCGTGATTTTCTCCTCCAATGCTTCAGTAAAGACCCTATCAGCCGTCCGATAGCTGAGGAGCTGTGCGAGCATCCTTGGCTCCAAAAGTATTCAGACTCTCGCAACTTAAAGGTATGGCTGGAAAGCTTTCACTGTCATATCAGGCTTAACTTCTTCCCAGCTTGACCCTCAGAACAGTGTTCCATTGTTTCAGGACGTCCTTCTCGACATAAATTTCAGTCCAATTTCTCCCGAATCTGGGATTCTTACCATCAATAACCAGGATGTTTTGTCTGACAGCAGTTCAGACGAAATATGTCTTGGGCGCGCTCGCATCAAGCTGCCGTATCAATACACCGCCAGTTACAGTGCAATTTACAGTGGACCTCCGGTTTGGCCTGCGGTCCTTTGGGTCACATTTCGGCAGGTCAGCTCGCGAAAGTGCCACCAATCCCCATCTCCTTCTATGGAAGACCTTGTGGCTATCATTCAAATGCAACCCAATCACTATTTATGGGATGATACAGATGATCAATGGCTTCGAGACCGCCTTACAACAAATTCCAGTGTTGCACAACAAAGCTGGCTTGATCTTTTCCCTTCCGGTTGGCGGTATCCACTTTCTCAAGTGCAAGACTCGGAATGGATTCAGTTGACCACAGCTTCTACGGGCCCGTCCGATAGTCGACGCGACAACTTGAAGAATGTGACCACTGAGCAAGCGCTGGGGCTAAGCCTCTGCTCGTTTGTCTGGACGTTAATCGGGCAAGATGATCCAGAAACGATACCCAACCTAGAACTTTTGCAAGCCATCTTCGACTCCGTTTCGGCAATACTGGCGCCGCTTCGATTACCGCAATTCCCTCGAGACATTTGCCGGGATTTCGCGGATTCTCTTCTATCGTATCTCCCTCGATCTCTCCCTCGTGAATTGGCCTTTCTATATCCAGAAGCATGGATACAAGGCCGTTCGTACTTGCTGAAAACAGCAACTGCTTCGACGTTTCGACAATATCCTGCTGCTTTGCCTTTGGTAAGCATTTCTCTTCATTTTTCATATTCCATAGGCTAACCGTCACCAGAGCATTGTTTTCTGGGTTTTGATGAGGTTTCATTCCAAGCCCACCGCTGATATCCAGGTCAAACCCGAAGGAATTATAAGCACTGCACTTCTATGCAACTGGACCACTGATTCAATCACAGCCTGTCGCGTCTGGCGGTCTCTGGTGCTTGATTTGCTGCGAGAAGGATCTCAGGTTTGTCCCGACTTGGCTCTCAGAAAGCATTGATTAACTCAGTATCAAATAGGACACTGTCGATCTACAGGAGCTCCATGGGATGCTATCTCTCGATGCACTGACGATATCTGCGCAAATATTGCTCATCATTCGAAGCAAGGTCATGTTTCGCGACCTTCTCTCTCGACGAGACGACGAAGCCAAATCCTTGCTGGATCTTCTTCATCAGGTTGGTACTGATTCTTGGGGTTCGTTTTGAATCGACAATTGATATGGTCTTCAGCTCCTGGATTTGCATGACCCGCCAGCGCGCGTCAAAGCTGAATTCACGACTGCTTTGATCCAATTATCCGAAAGCTCGGGTTGCATTGCCGATTGTCTGGTCCTTGATGGTCTTGTCAGGTCAGGACACGCTCCAGTAGCTGGAGGATCCTTTGACGACGTATGGAAGGGTCAGCTTGGTGGACAAGATGTAGCGGTAAAGGTGATAAGAGTATTCCAGGATGAAGTGAATGATTTCTTGAAGGTGAGTTCGACCGTTTTCCTATCAGTTTCTATGATTGACCTCAAGCGCTAGGTATTTCACCGAGAGGCGATCATATTATGGAGTCAATTGTCTCATCCGAATGTTCTTCCTCTTTATGGGATTTATTATCTCGACGAACTTCGTGCTCGAGTTTGTTTGGTTTCACCGTGGATGGCCTGCGGGAATTTGGTTCAGTTTCTCAAGAATCCACCGGCTGGTCTTGACATGCATACTTTGGTAAGCATTTTCAATTTTTTGTTCGCTGGTGTCTGACTGCTCAATAGCTACTGGATACTGCCAGCGGTCTCGAGTATCTCCATGAACTGTCAATCGCTCATGGTGATATCAAAGCGGTACTTCTTTCTCTACCTTTCTTCTCCGGTCTCGCTAATGATGATTTCGCAGGTCAACATCCTGGTGACACCTGCTTGGCGAGCCTGTATCACAGGTTTCGAGGTATCCTCTGTTGTCAATTCGAACATTTTGAAATGGTCTTCGCTCGGGTCTTCACCGAATCGAGGAGGCACTGCTCGATGGATGGCACCCGAAGTTTTAAACGGAGCTCCGACGAACTTTGCACGAGACATTTATGCCTTCGCATGCGTCTGCTACGAGGTATCTTACTCTATCAGTGACTTGATCCAATAGCTCACGCGCTTCTAGATCTTTGCCAGATGTCTACCATTTCGTGACTTGAGTGACGCTGCTGTCATCAAGCAGGTCCTTAACGGTGTTCGTCCTGACCGGCCAGACTCTGCGAAGCTATACGACAAAACATGGGAGCTGATGCAAGATTGTTGGGCTGCAGATCCAGATAACCGACCTACTGCTTCACAAGTCGTCGAACGACTGAGCAGTTTTCCGGATACTACTGTTACTCGCTCGCAGACAAAATGGGATGAATCATTCCCTCGATCTCTTAGAGCATCTCTTCGGCCCCAGGCGCCTCTTTTGCCGGTGATTGCAGAGCTGGAACAACTTTTCAAGCCTCAACATATGCCAATCGTTGGTTTATAGGCAAAGTTTGATCGGTTATTCTAGTCGCGATCAAGACATTGAAGAGGGAGACGAAATGACTATTCGGCACAAGTTCCGAGCCATAAAGCCTCTCTCCAACCTTCGACAAGAGGTATGCAGGACAGCTGGGTCATAGAACTGGCAGCCTGTGATCCTATATCGCCTCCCAGAAAGATTTGAAGCCCGAGAGAGGATAACGTGTAAAAGCCTCTTTGGCACAAAAGAAAATTCTTCGCCACTGATGATGCATGCAATTCATTCATATTCTTGTCGACAAACTCTTCTTACCAGATTGACTTCAGGATAGATACATAGCATAGATAAATCGAGCATCCAAAGACTAGCCAACAAGAGTGATGACTAAATTTCAATGTCCACAACGCTCGGCATTGTTAGTTTCCGCACCAGATTCGTTGCCGGGTTCGGCAATGACTCATATTACGTGAAAGATGTTTGCCAGCAGATACGCCTTGCTTCATGACATCACAAGCGACGGGGTATACAAGGCTCAGAAGCACCAGTGACGATGAGCCAACCACATCCATGGCACCACCTTATTTTGGATTGACTGGCGCAAAGCTGAACAGCGCCGTCAGCGTCGCATGTATAACCGCAATGACTCTCTTCGGTTCGTCCCATGGTCTCTCCATATCGATCCCAGAGACCAATTCCTCATTCAAGGGTACGACCAAGGCGTCTTTGGTGGTATAATCATCACAAAGTCGGTCACCGAATCTTTACGGGCTAGCTTGACAACTGAATTGAATACAGGGATTTCCTCGATACTATGGGCAACCCTGACGCGACGCTCCAGGGAACCATTGTTTCGCTCTACGACATCGGCTGCTTTGCTGGCGCGATTCTTACGCTGTTCGTTGGTGAACGATGGGGACGGAAGAAGACTTTTCTGTGGGGCATCTTGATTATGAGCATCGGGGCTGTATTACAGGTAACCGCTTTTTTTTCCTATACCGTCGGGCTTGGTTGACGATTCCAGGCTTCTGCATTCTCTGTCGGTCAAATGATTACTGCTCGTTTAATCACAGGCGTAGGAAACGGGATGAATACGTCGACGGCGCCGGTTTGGCAGAGCGAGACGAGCAAGCCGTCATGGAGGGGAAAGCTCGTGGTTCTGGGAATGATGTTCGTCCTTTTCTCTCTATCTCATTCTTCTCACCAGTCGTTTCTTAGCATGAACATCGCAGGCTTCTCGTTGAGCAATTGGATGACCTACGGATTCAGCTTCATGGAAGGAAGCATTAGCTGGAGATTCCCCATCGCATTCCAGCTCGTCTTTTCCGTAATTCTCATATTGACGGTCCCATGGCTTCCAGAGAGCCCAAGGTGGCTGCTGGCCCATGGTTATGAAGAGGAAGGGGTGCGAATACTTGTTGCGCTAGAGGGCGAACATGCTACCGAGAATGACGAATATATCGTGGACCAAAAGACGCAGATTTTGGAGGCGGTTCGTATAGAGAAGGAGACTGCTCCGTCGTGGAGCGACATTCTCAAGGGGAACACTGGGGAAACTGGAATGGTGCCACGGCTGCTTCTCGGGGCCGGTACCCAGTGGATGCAACAGCTGGTGAGCCTCATTTCACCTTCCTGAATAGCTTCTGACCCTTATCCAGGTCGGTATAAATGTGACAAGCTATTAGTGCGCCTTCCCTCATTCATCATCCATTGGACTGACGTTTTTCAGTCTCCCACTCGTGCTGCAAAACTCTGTCGGTCTATCGAACAATCTCTCTCGCCTTCTAGCCGCATGCAACTCTGTTTCTTATCTCATCTTCTCATTCGCGGGTCTCGCTCTCATCGAGCGAGCTGGTCGTCGTAAACTAATGATGTGGGGTGCAGCGGGCCAATGTCTTTGCTACATCTTCATCTCAGGCCTGCTCTCGCAAGCGGATTCATCAGAAAGAGGGAGAAACTTCGGTGCTGGCGCGACTGCTTTCTTCTTCTTCTATTATGTTTTTTTCGGGATCTGTTGGCAGGTTCGTCCTATCTGTCTTCTTTGTTTGTTCTTATCGCTAACGATCTTCAGGGAGTGCCCTGGCTCTATCCCGTTCGTCGTCTCCGACTTCTTTTCTTATTGCTAACAATCAGATATAGGTTGAGATTAACTCTTTGGCTATGCGTACCAAAGGCGCCGCACTGGGCACTTCGAGCAATTGGATATCAAATTACATTGGTTCGTCGTTCTCGTCTTGGACTGCCATGAATTATTGATTTCTGTTTCTTCAGTGGTCCAAATTACCCCAGCGGGAATTCAGAACCTGGGATGGAAGTTTTACATCATCTGGGCCGTTTTCAACGCCTTGTTTGTCCCAGTACGTCTCTTCAATTATATCCTGGCTGATTCTCATGTGCATCTCACAGCTCATTTATGCGCTGTACCCCGAAACAGCCAATAGACATTTGGAAGATATCGACCGACTGTACCGCGAGAACCACGATTCGTCGAGGATATTGGTATTCAGGAACAAGGAAGCGATCCAGACGGAGCGACCGCAGAGGTTCATTGATGCGGATAAAGAGAGACTTTTGAGACAAAGGGGAACCGCAACTGACAGGGACTCAGTCATGGAAGACGAGATGGTGTTAGACGATGCGGCCAAGAAGAATGCTAGTGCTGATGTGTGACATTAGAGCTGTATAGAACATAGCTGTATTTTTATCCCCACCGTCGGTCCAGGTCACGTCACGGCAGC